>LR990117.1:2680000-3930000 GCA_905147225.2 Euproctis similis | reverse complement strand
CCAAAAATCTTTATAAAATAGTAGTATCTCTATATAATATAGGAAGGTGATTAGGAGCCACAAAAATCGACGCGTGTGCATGAAAAGAGTTATGAAAGTTAACAAAGTAAGTGAAGTATGTAAGAATCGTGCCTTATAGCGCTCTGTTCTCTCAGCCTACACCGCAAGGGATTTCGCGTGAATTTATGTAGGTACGTATCTCTATTTGACAAAAATAGCGTGATAGCTAGTAACTTAAATAATATGCAAGTTTCTGTCTGTTGGACCAAGATCTAAATCCACCCTGTTCTAAAGCTTAAGCTGATGATTATGATTTTTGAGATTTTTTTTACCTTTACACTCTTTACACCTGAAGAGATAAGCAGAATTAACGCCTCGTCTGCCCGATACAATATTAGTTCCCATAGAAATAAGTGACGAAGTCCACCCTCAAACATTGGACACAATTTGTCAATCATATGTAATGTATTATATCGCGTTTATTTATTACTTTATTTTATTTATTTTCCGACGTTTCGAACTCTTTACAGAGATCAATTTCACGAGTGATGAACAAAAAGATGGTAGTCGTTCAAAAGCTAGTTGTTTTAATGTTATGAATGTGATTCGCGAAAATCTAAGAAAAAAACATATTATTATGTAATGGCTTATGGTCGCGATATCCATGTTATATATTAAAAAAAAAACTAATGTATCAGTCATCAGAGTTATCAGTTTATCTGAATACTTCGCTATTAATTTTCTTCACAAATATATCATATTATTTAGAGTAGGAAATTTTATTTTTCGGCTTATGTTAATTTCCATTTCATTCAGGTCTAATTAACATTAAACATTAAAAAGTGACATTGACTACACTTAACACGAATACATAAATAAAATAAGTATATCTATATATTTTACATATTTTCACGTGCTTATCTTATCTCGATTTTTTTGTTTTCTAAACTATAACACCAGTAAATAAACATATCGCCGGCCAGATGGTAAGCTGTCACTGTGACCTATGAACGCAGCGTCTCACCAACTTTCCAGATCCTTTGAAAACCTAATGATATAATGTTTTTCAATGTATTTTTTACGGGAAAAGGGCAAATGAGCAAGGGGATCACCTAGTGGTAAGCGAGTAACGCCGTCCATAGTCTTCTGCAACACAGAAATCGTCAAAGTACAACATCGCTACTTCAGATTTTGAGGTCCTGCTGTTTGGGAATTTAAAAGGACTTACGTGTGACTGATGACTGAATATCAATGGATCGTGTCGACATATAACTGCCATTGCCTATATGTCAAAAGCGTGAACTTATAGTAATAGCTATAAATATAACAATATGTATATTTCCTCAACAGACTAGAAATTTTGAAAGCTGATTCCTCGTTGAAGAGCAAGGCCAAACGTAACGAATGGACGTGGAAGGCGCAGACGGACGTCGTCAAGTGGCAAGCGACGCCGCTGAGGGCGCCACTGTTGAGGCTGCCCGCGGCCCTCGCCCCACCAGCACTGGAGTGCTTTACTTGCATACGGGCATACTGTGGAGATCTCCAACCTAACGAGAGGAATATCCACCAGGACCTGACTGAAGTAAAATGTGTCTACACTGTGTTGATGGTAAGATTTTTTTCTTTTACTGCAGATATTTATTGATTAAGTCTCAGAACTCAATACAATTTAGGTTTATTTTTTACTTAAATCTTACATAAAACTTATCAACCTCTCCGCGATAATTTATTAGAAATAAAGAATATAATTTATTAGAAGAACCCATCCATCTGCTGATCAGTCTCGGTAGTCTAGCGGTTGAGCACCCCGCTTCTGAATCCAGAGGTCGCAGGATTGAATCCTCACATTGGCTCACACCAATGACTTTTCGAAATTAATTCCGTAAGTTATGTGTGATAAATATAGATGACTGAAAGCTTTGTGCCAAGTGTAGGTATGGCGATAGGTAAGCCACCTATTCCATTTAGGACGTAAACATAACGGCGAGACGAGTCTTAACAGCCGCTGCCTACACCTTCCGGTAGAAAAAAAGGCGTGAAGTTATGTTATGTATGTTATGTGTAACAGTTACTTGTCTCACAAGGATAAAAGTGAATGAGTTAAGACTATATGTGTTTTTCTGTTCTGATCTTGTTAATTTTATATAATGTCTGCAGCACTGTCATTCGGTGCCGGAGCTCCGTGACGAGGTCTACTGTCAGCTGATGAAGCAGACCACATCGAACCGTTCGTCAGCACCTGACTCGTGCCAGCGAGCCTGGCGCTTCATGTCCATATTAGCTGCTTACTTCACATGTTCAGACACGCTTAGGTAATTGAACCCCTTAACAGCGCCAAGATATAAAAAATTGTGATGTGACTGAACACTTCTTTGATACATTTTTTTGGTGGTTGGTATCGAACCCGCCACCCATAATAAAGCAGCTTCAGTACTACCTGGCCTGTCACGATTTGATATTTATATTTTTTGTATTAATTATTTTTCTGAGATTATTTTTATTTATTACTAGCATACCAGACCCGGCGAACTATGTTTCTCAATAGCGATAAATAAAATATTTTTCTAAAAAAGTAACCTAAGTTACTCTTTATTACACCAGCTACCTGCCAGTACAAATCCGTTGAAACAGGTCCAGCCATTTCAGAGATTACCCGGAACAAACAGATAGGCAGATAAGAGTTCAGTGGCATAAACAAGCACACAAGAAATAAGATATTTCAAAAGTCTTAACGCGATTTTCTTTAATCCTGTGAGTCGTATAATAAAATAATTTTAATGTTAATTTTCAGGCCGTTCCTTGTAGAATATTTATCAGCAGCAGCGGCAGACCGACGTCGACCCTGCCAGGGTACCGCATCCGTGTGTCTCTCCAACTTGAGGAAGACCCTGAGATGTGGTGGCAGGAAAAATGTGCCTAGCGTTGAGGAGGTACTGAGAAACAACTTTTTATGTTATTTGATTTAAAATTAAATTAACCATAATTTGCTTATTGTGAAGATATCGTAAGAAGAGATTCGAACAGCTGTTGTTACTTAATAATCCTTTTTATATCAATTAAAAACATTAGCGATTATTTCTATCTATAATATTGTATTGAATCACTTCGCCATTGCCTGAACTGCCCTTAGTTGAATTGATAAACTGTAGGAATATACAGGCTGTTATATGATAAGCTGGACGTGTGGTATGTGGTACATGGTATGTGTTGTGTGGCCCAGGTGACAGCTGTGTCCGCGGGACGTTCAGCTCGTCGTCAGCTGTACCGTCTGCCGGGCGGCGCCGAGCGAGTTGTGAACACACGTTGTGCCACAGTCGTGAATGACATCGTCAATGAACTTTGTGAACTGGTATGTAGCTGTTACTTCATCTTCTTAATTAGATTTATCACCAGGTATCACCAGGTCGGTAAGCTTGTTTTCCCCAGTGGAAACGGGATAATCACGTGGTCTCTCGACGAAATATAGCCAAATATCGGGAAGAATTTTTTTAGTCATAAATATTTAATTTACTCTATTGTTCCGAAAAGCATTGACGTGTGTCAAGATTCAATCATTTGAACTTTAAACATGTACTACTCGTGCGCGATAAGTTGAGACTTTTTTGGAATCCAACCTACTACTGTACTACTACTGTCGCTGTCGCTACTACTGTAGTTTTTCCTCAACTCTCGTGTTGTATCGACGCCATTTTTTGACGCTGTTAAAAAAATGAACTAAAACAATAGTTTAATTTTATTGGTTTTTAAATTTATGACTAAGTTTGCACGCTCGTAAGAATTTAATAAATATGTACAACAACTATAAGGCGGCATTTTCAGAGTAT
Source organism: Euproctis similis (assembly GCA_905147225.2). Classification (NCBI taxonomy): domain Eukaryota; kingdom Metazoa; phylum Arthropoda; class Insecta; order Lepidoptera; family Erebidae; genus Euproctis; species Euproctis similis. Next base: position 3,926,176 of record LR990117.1, on the reverse strand, counting down.
AATAATCGGTACACATAGCAGAGACGAAGCTGCAGCAGTTTCCAAACTTGCTGTGATATTTTTTGGGCACAGTGTAAGTTTGCGTCTGGGACGTCACAGCCCCGAGTCTCAATTTATTGCGCACGGGTAGTATTAGTACTTGAATTTATTCAATAATTTGGACCATAGTTTTTGTTACATGTTCGTATTTAAAAAGCCAATGTGTCGGTATCCACAAATAAGTAACAAGTAATTATGTTGCGACCAGATCGGCGTGAGCTCGGAGGCGGAGCGCGCGGAGTTCTCGCTGTACTGCATCGTGGCGGGCGACGCGCTCACCATGCCGCTGGCCGCCGACGAGTACGTGCTGGACGTCACCACCGAGCTGCAGCGCGCGCACCACCCCTTCTACCTCATCTTCTGCCGCTCCGTGTGGCACCACCCGCTGCACGACGCGCCGCCGCTCTACACCGAGGTGCTGTTCAACCAGGTGGCGCCCGACTACCTGGAGGGGCTGCTGCTGGTGCTGCCCGGGGGCGCCGCCCCCCCCGCGCCCGCGCTGCGCGACGTGGCGCTGCTGGGCGCGCTGCTGCACCGCGCCGCCGGGCTGCCCGGGGCCGCGGCGCCGCGCGACCTCAAGTTCCTGCTGCCCAAGCCGCTGCTGGCGCTGCGCGACCCCAGGCCGGCCAAGTGGGCCGCCTGGCTGGCGCAGGAGTGGCAGCACGTGCGCACCCTGACGCCCGCCGCCGCCAAGGCGAACGTTCTGCAGGTGTTGTCTCGCTGGCCGCTGTTCGGCTCGTCGTTCTTCGCGGTGCGGCGCGTGGGAGGCCCGGGTGGGCCGGCCGGGGGGGCGGCGCCGGGGGGCGGCGCGGGGGGCGAGTGGCGCGAGTACGTGCTGGCCCTGAACCGGCGCGGCGTGCACCTGCTGCACCCCGCCACGCACGAGACCGACACGCACTGGCCCTACGCCGAACTCATCTCCACCAGAAAGGTACCGCTGACATATACCGCGTTTCACTTACTTTCAATAATATTCCTGAAACCTTCGGTCACCTCTGGCTATCATTTAATCATCAACGCCGCTTTACATAAAACGTGTGATGTCCAGGTGAGGTCGGAGGACGGCACGCTGTTCCTGGACGTGAAGTGCGGCTCCCTGCTGCAGCAGCGCGTGACGCGGCTGCAGGCGGAGCAGGCGCACGAGGTGGCGCGGCTGGTGCGGCAGTACATCGCGCTGCAGCGGGACCAGCGGCACGACCCCGGTACGTACACAGCACTCGGCGTACTAATATATCTAGTCAAACCCAAGTTATGGCGAGTACATCGAACAATACTCCAAAATAAAAGCTATGCAAATGTCGCAACACATCTTTATTTGGCTTGTTAATTGTAATAAATATCGACAGATATATTAGAAATTAATTGCTAAACTAGTTTGAACCGGATAAGACGTATGCATCACATGGCTTTTTTTACACCTCCCGCCTGAGTTCGCCAGGGGAGGAGGTTAACACATGACACTGGGTAGACTGATGCGGAGCCCCAGCACGGACCCCTGCTGTCACCATACAATTTATATGCCATAACTTCTTTTTTTAATGAATATACCCTCACTTGAAATTATTTCAATGAAACGAATATATATGTATAATTATATCTAAATTTAATTTATCTTATGTTTCAGCTTTCAACAATTGAAAAGTGAATGTTTTCAAGTTACATGGACTGAAATGAGTGTGCAGTGTACTATATTGAATATAAGATGTTTATTATATATAAGAACCGTAGCTCGTTTAGTTCTTAAGTATTTACCTCAAAAATTAAAGACCGTCCTCGGAACAGATCTGAAGGCAGTAACGAACTTCGGTGATCTTCGTGAAACATCTGCCACAACTAAGTGGCAAAGATAGTGGCGCCACAGGTGATGAAAAAATTAACCAATTTTTCCTGCACAAAATCACCTGGAACGATTGTATAGGCCATTATAAATTTTAAAAGAATATTTTTGAATAACGAATACGAACACAGATCATCTGTCAGTTTGTAAAATCTCACGAGATTAAAATTTGCAAAGCTATAGTTGTTACTGTGAAATATAGTTATAGGAAAATAAAAAAATATATATACATAATAATGACAGGGGATACAGATCCTTCTGCCTTATAAAAAAATGCAAACTATGGAGTGTTAAGTTAGAAGAGAAACGACTGTGTTCTTGCTTATTTTACTTTTTTTTATAATTAAACATAACTTACAAAAACTGCAGACATCTAATAATAAAAAAATAAATAAAATCTTTATTGCTTATTTTTAGTAGAAATTTTATCTGGCCTACACGAGTTACCACTTCTTCTTTCCACTCCATAGACAACTTGATTGAAATGATAATAGGATTTTAGGGCACAAATATAATATAATTTTCGCTCTGCGGTGAATATTTACTTCTATTTTCATTTTAGTCATGTTTAATTAATAATTAATCTAGTATTTTTAAGTTAACCAATAATCGGTTTATATCATTCCAATAGTAACCACCAAATATATAAGAAATATATTTTATATTAATTATTATAATAGTAGTATCTTTAATATTATGAGCCTTATTTTTTATTGAATGTATTAATTTTATTTGAAAATGGCTTCCATTATTGGGTACATTGCTGTTATTACACGGGTCATAAGGCACTCGACAAAACGGCAAAAAGATTTGATGTTCAAATGTATGGGATGTATGTATTTTCTCTCAGCGTATATTTGACAACCATAATTTTCGCAATATAATTGAAAAATCATTATAAAAGAAAATTATAAAAATCACCATTGACTCACATTACGTCAAAGCTTCTTTATATTAGTTCCATAGACAAAATTTGGGGGCGCCAGATACATTCAAATGGAAAAAAATGTCCGTACTAAATATACGCTAAGAGAAGTCGAATGAATCGAAAGTTGAAGTGTAAAAAAATACAATACATCACTTAAAATATATATGTATTAAAAATTATCATTTAATAATATTATTTGGTATTGCTCAAGAAATAAATTATTTATCAAAATAATGTTTGTTGTTACTTTGAAAAGCGATATTACAAATGATCACGCAATGCGAGTATTTAGTTTTGATTTAATGCAAAGCAGACGATGATAATTATTATTAGTATTATAAATTTTATTTAAGACTAATAATTTTGTATTAATATTGTTTTCTTAAAGCGCTTTAAAACGGAATTATTACAATAGATGCTAAATAGATACGTTTAAATTAATATTGGATAGTCAATTGCTGATGACTTTCTAAGAAAAAATACACGTGCTTTAAGGGCAATATAGTATGGCTTCAGATTTTGCCTGTTCAAAATTAAAAAAAAAAACAATAATAATTTTAGTACAATCATTGTTAAATAAACACACACCCTCACGTTAGACATAACGTGAGGGTGTGTCACTTCCTTTTGACGCAGTAGAGTAAAAGTAGTAAAATGTATGAGTTAACTATTGTCCATTTAATATCTAAAAGCCAAAAGTCCTCTAGTTGGCAATAAATAAAAGAAAAAATTTTCAAAAAATAAACTGGAGCTTTAGATAAATATTTAACAGTGTTGTTGTTTTTCATGAAACTCGTATTTTATTTTCGGTAATATCGTTATTTCTATTTACAAAATATAATATTAGGATCTTTATTTTAATCATTTCGTTTCTATGTGCCTTATTTTTTTTTTTCACAAATTCTAATGAAACGGTGCTATTTTAAAATTTAATATTTTTGTATACTAATCACGAAATAAAATACATTTATTAATAATAAACTTATGTATAGACCGTCAGGTCGGAGTCATGTTTGTTTGATTTACTGGTAATATTTAAATAATTTGATGTATGAAAATTATATTTGTAGATAATAAAATAAAAGTTATATTTTTCAACATGCTTTTGTATTATTTTTTGTGCAAAACGTTTTAAATTGGTAAAAAAAAACTTCTCTTGAGATATATGATGAAAGTAGTTTTGGCGGGAATGTAAAAATCACACGACGTACTCATTCATGGCCGTTCTTTGAATTTTTTTCAAAAATTTGTAGTTCAATGGATATCATTGAACAAAATACGTTTTATTCGATAAGTGTTCGCATATGTTTGTAGGTGTGGAAAATCATGTTAATATCGTGAGTACCGTGCTCTTTCATACTGTCCTGAAATTCCCTTGGAACACATGCATTAAATACCACGAATTTATCAAATATTAGGTTAAGTTAAGCTATGATTAGCTTAGCTTAGATATTTTCAAGACAAGCTACCACAGAAAAGACAATATAGCTTCTATGCTTTAGCCTGTCCCTATTGTGCAAACCAAACAAGAAATGAAGAGAGATATATTGCTATTCTTATCGCAATAAATGTCTACTCTCTTCAACAGTTTTTTTACACAGCATCTCGCTTAGCTTAGATTCCTTTGGATTTTTTCCACCGGAACCTTTTTTCTTCCAACGCGTGGAAATGCTTTATGCACACCCCCCGCCTGGGGATGGGGAAGCGTAGTGTGGGACTCCCAAAGCAGTATACACAGTATATTGCGCATCCTACCGGAAGGATGACCCCCGGTGCGGACGGGGAGGGTCGTCGGGGGTGCCGCCGGCCGCGCGCCTTTACAGGAGCGCAGTCGGAGCCGCCCCGCCCTGGCGTGCCGTGTCTCTCCGAGGATGAGCCGCCCTCGTAACAGGGGGGAGGCGGCAGCAGGGTGGTCCAGAGGGCTGAAGCACTGTCCTGGACCACCCAAACGCCGGAGGAAGGCCGCCGCGAGGTGTTAGTGGGTAGCCCTAGGATCGGATTGCAGCTTGCTGCTTTGGCAGCTTTTTTATATAGGGGGATGTGCATAAAGCATTTTCTCGCGTAAAAAAAAGTATATAGAGTATACTGCAATCCAATTCTAGGGCTACCCACTAACACCCTCCGCGGCTCTGACCGCGCGCTATACATAGGGGTACGGCAGCGGTGCCACCGACTACCCAGGTGGGTAAACCTACCTGCTATATATCCGGCACAACATCCTCAGTCAAAGATATTTATCACACACAGACTTCCTAAAAGAAGTCATCGATGTGAACATTCAACACTGAGATAACTTCGACATCCTCTGAATTAAAATAATTTGGGGATAATAAAAGTCACCGTAGTTTAGCAGTCTAAATCCCCGCTTCTGATTCAGAGGTCGTGGGATCGATTCTGCGCTGACACCAATGATTTCTCGTAATACTTTTCGGTAGTTGTGTGTAAAATATCGATGACTGACAAAAGGTTCGCCTTGTAACAACGATTCTGCGAATCAGCGTACAACAGCCGCTGCCTACACCTTCGTATTGGAAAAAGCGTATATATTGGTCGTATATATTGAACTGAGCCCTTTGTGTTGCTCAATCTCTCCCTATGACTAGGTGGGTGCACTCTCGACAAGAAGAATGCAAACTGTCAAAGGTCAAACCATCGTTCCACTTCGCGCAATAGGTACTAATTAGTTCCATTGACCCTCGTGTCAAAATGAACAAGTATTTAGACTTGTTTATTTCTCAGATTTTCGCGGCCCACATTCATAACATTAAAACAACTTTTTAGGATTATTATTTATATCATTTTCAGGAAAATGATCTCTGTAAAGAGTTCAAAACGTCGGGAAATAAATAAAAATAAGTTCTAAATAAACGATATAATCCTAAAAAGTTGTTTTAATGTTATTTAGACTTGATTAAGTTAACTTTAAAATCTAATTATGACTTTTTTATGGAATAGGCTGGCTAACGTGCAACTGATGACAAGCAAAGTCTTTCTTGTCTACTAACCGCCGATGAACACTGTGGTTCGTTGCCGTCCTTTAAGGGAGTAGGAGTGGAACGGAAGGGGCAAGGGGATCGGTCCTCCAGATACCTCGCTTACCGAACGAAACGCGACACGAGCTACTTCCTTCACGCCGATATTACTAGAGGTCGTGGTAGGACCAGTGAAATACCACTACCTCTGAGAATATCTGCGTAAAGTGGTTCATATCACTCATTCGTTCGGTGAAAGAGGTTTCCAGAGGTACCCAATTTCACTCCCATCCCAGTTTAAACCCTTTCTCTACAACATCTTTAAGATGTATGTATGACAAGTGTTGTGAAAGTCAAAGAAGCGAGTGAGCGAGTGAGGCGAATAAGAATATTTTCTCTGCCTACCCCGTAAGGGACTTGGCTTCAAATTATGTATGTATGTAGGTAGTATGTATGTATCTTTACGATGGCCACAAAGCTAAATCATTTTGACTATAATATGATTTTATCATACTTAGAAAACCATCCTCTCGAATAACTTAACTATCGCTGAAAACTTCATTAAATTCCGTTGAATAATTCACACAATTTAAGCGAACACACAGCGGAATATACTTCATTTTATAGATATACTAGCTGACCCGGTAAACGTTTGTCTTGCCAAAAAATAAAATTTAAAAAATAGGGGTTTATCGTAGGGGGTTGAAAATTTAGGGTTGTATGTATTTTTGTATCACGTTTTATAACAAAAATAAAAAAAAACAGAAATATATCGAAAAAATAAAATAAAATATTGAGGGATGGGCTACTATTGATGCGATTTAGAAGGATGAAAAATAGATGTTGTCCTATTCTCAGACTTACCCGATATGAACACAAAATTTGATGAGATTCGGTCAAGCCGTTTCGGAGGAGTATGGGAACGAACATTGTGACACGAGAATTTTGATATATTAGATATATATGTAATAACAATTTGTCTTTCTACTTAATAGATACAAAATTTACACATAAAACAAAACATTTGTATGGTAATACATACATACGTAATACATTGGGGGTCGCATGTTAATCACAGGAGGCCTTGGTACACGTCCGTATACACACAAAGGACACTTTTTACCGGCGACCTTTAAGCGTGAGAACCAGCGCGAATTGGTATTAGACAGTAGGAGTGTCACCTTCACTTACATACGACGATACCACAATCCAAAGAAACTTAAAGACTTTCATGTACTTACTAAGCTTGACCTTATGGTAATTAATACCTTTTTTGAATATTACGCCATTATCCGCCTGAAGGTGTATGCTGGTTGACACGACGGTTTATTGCTTCCCTATTGAAATAGATGGAAAAATCTATTGCCATGCATGTCACTATGGTCCAGTGGGAGAGCACACGGCTTCTGATCCAGAGGTCCGGGTTCGAATCCTGACACTGGCTCACACCAATGACTTTTCGAATTTGTTTTCGGAAGTTAAGAGTGATAAATATCGATGACTGAAAAGTTTGTGCCCGGTATGGCAATAGGTTCGCCACCTATTCCATTTGGGACGTAGACATAACGGCGAGACAAGGCTTAACAGCCTCTGCCTACACCTTCGGGTAACCAAAGGCGTGAAGTTATGTTATTATGTTATGTTATTGCCATGCATTGGGCATCTATTTTTATCACACATAAATTTGGAAATGTTTCGTTTGGGCCAGCATACGATCCCACATATTCTTGATGCGGAAGCGGTGTGCTTAATCTCCAGACCATCAAGACAATTTTTATCGACTGAACATGGACTTTTCGTGCAAGGAGAACATTTGCTAACAATTGCACACATTCTCCTTGGTAAAAATAGCAATGCTGATTTTTTATTTAGGGACTTAGATTGAAAGCTATAAATTTGTTTTATTTAAATACATGCAATGCAAATACATACCTGCACGCCAAATCCCTTGCGGGGTAGGCAAAGGGAACAGAGCGCCATAAGGCACGATTCTTACACACCTCACTCGCTTCGTTGCCTTTTATAACTCTTTTCATGCACGCTCGTCGATTTGTGTGTGTGTACCTATTTATTTATTTATTTATTCTTCATGTACAAAGACTTCAGGTACATAAGGTGGACTTAATGCCTTAAGGCATTTTCTGCCAGTCGACCTTTGGGTTAAACTGAGAGATAAAACGGTACAAAAAAGGTATAAATAAACGAGTAATGAAAAATTAGTACTTTCCTTTAGGAATATAAAAATTTTAACATCAGAAAAATATTTGCAGAATAAATTCATATAAGCGCTATACACATATATTCCCACATATACATAAATACACACATATATACATACATATACATACATACATACCCAATATACAATAGATAAATAGACAAAATGAGTGACTATTAATTCATGACATACATAAAATTACTTAAATGATGATCCATGACTATAAGTTGGCCTGAATATTAATTAAGATGAAGCAATCTTAAAAAGTGTTGTTTAACTTTGCGCTTAAAGGAAAACTTACTACATGACTTTTTGACACTAAGGGGAAGTGAGTTCCAAAGTCTTATAACGGAAACGGTGAAGGACTGGTACTGGTACGGTGAGAAGGAAAGTCTAAGAGAAGATTTTCAGATGCACGCAAATTTCTGTCGTGAGTGCTGCCTAAAACTTGAAACAATGACTTTAAGTATTCGGGAGCGTGTTGGTCGTTGAGTGCGGAAAAAAGCTGGCAAAGTAATCTGAGAGACCTTCTTTGGCGGATAGGTAGCCATTTGAGTTTAGACCGGTAGTACGAGATGTGATCATATTTTCTCAGCCCGAAAATGAAGCGTATACAGTTGTTCAGAAGCCGATCCAGCTTGTTAAGAGATTCCTGGGATAAGTCCGGGTAACAGACATCTCCATAGTCAATAACGGGAAAAACGAGAGATTGGACTAATAGTAGCTTAGTAGCGGAAGGCAGAAAGTGTTTAAACCTGTAGAGAGAACGCAGTATCGATGTGACACTCTTGCTAACGTGACAAATTTGTTCCCTCCAGTTTAGTTTGTCATCAATGTGCAAGCCCAAATCTTTTAAGTGCCCTGATATAGGGATAACTGTGTTGCTGTATAATATGGGAGGAAGTTGATCAATGGTTACATTTGATAAATTATATGAACTAACTAACAACATAGCCTGGCATTTACTAACATTGACTGCCACCCCAAACCTGCGCGACCAGTCGGCCACTGCATCAAGATTGGCATTCATGCTCAAGATACAGTTGCTCAAGGTACCCACATCAGCATGAGCATACAGTTGTAGGTCGTCAGCGTACAAATGGTAAGAACATGTGAGAACACTTGTGATTGAGTTTATAAATAATGAAAATAACAGTGGAGAAAGTATACCGCCTTGTGGAACACCAGTGGCCAAGGAGCACCAGTCAGAAGACTGTTGCATTACTCGGACAACCTGCTGGCGACCACGAAGATATGATGTGAACCAGTCCCGTGCCAACGGCGCCAGTCCAGACTGTGACAGCATGGCAAGAAGTAACTCGTGGTCAACAGTATTAAATGCGTTGGAGAAATCTATTAGGACTAACACTGTTAACCTCGAGCCCTCCATGCCCACCCTCACATCCTCAGTCACTTTAAGCAAAGCCGTTGAAGTGCTGTGGCCGGGTCGAAAGCCGGATTGGTATGGTGATAACAGGTTGTTGCTGTATATGTGCGAGGACACTTGGCGGTGGACCATGGCTTCAAGGATCTTAGAAAGGAAAGGGAGAATGGAGATTGGTCTGAAATGATGGACTAGGGTGGGATTATCAATCTTGGGGAGTGGGATGATAAATGCTTTGCGCCACAGGAGAGGAAACGACCCTGACTGCAGGGACGTATTTATAATGTGGGTGAGTACAGGAATAACAGTGGGCAGGACTGCTGTTATCATCATACGGCTAACACCGTCAAAACCGACAGCTTTTGACTTAATTGCCAACACAGCTTTATGGACGTCTTCGTTGACGACAGGAGAAAAATAAAACGAGTCAGGAGGAAATAAAGGCCTGGAAGTAATATCTGAAATAGGTTCTGTTTTAATGGAGCGCGGCAAAGTGTTTACTTGAGAAAAATGAAGGTTAAGATCGTTCAATGACAGATCTTGAGGGAAAGCGTTGGGTGGTGGCTCAGTAATGCCGAGACTTTTAAGGAACTTCCATATATCGGCCGAAGAAGTATTTTGAACATTTTCAAAAATGTATCGGCGTTTAGCTGTTCTTACCATTTGATTACACCGGTTTCTCGCCTGCTTATACAAAGACCAGCTCTCATCACTGCGATTTCTTTTATATTTTTTGAACGCTGCGTTTCGACGCGCCATTGCCTTACGCACGTCATGTGAAATCCAGGGTGCCGGAGGGCGCCTAATCTTTATGGCTCTGACGGGTGCATGGAGGTCGAAAAGCTGCAAAATTGATTTATTGAAGTGAGTTACTTTATCATCTACATTTGCAGCTTGATACACTTCGGTCCAGTCTAGAGCTTGTGCGTCGGTGCTTAGTTTTTCGTGGTCCATTCTCGCAAAGCAGCGGGTGAAGATAGTTGCAGGGCGAGGCTTCGGTGGTTTAATTTTGTACGACAGATAGATTAGGTCGTGCCTTGATATACCAGCCACTGCAAATTGACCATGGTTTTTGATCAAGGCCTTGTCAGTAACAAGCATGAGGTCGAGCCATGTGTCGTCAGTGTCAGTATTCATATGTGTTGGATTATGAGGTACCAAAAAGAGACTTAACGACTCCAGTATCAATCTCAGCCGTAGAGACCTTGACGTGTTCTTTACCAGGTCAGTGTTGAAGTCGCCCATGATAATCAAGTGTTTAAAGTCTGTGGAGACGGATTCCAGGACTGTTTCCAATTGAGAGAAGTAGTCTATAGTTGGTGGGCAATAGATAGCACCCAAAGCGACTTTAGTCCCACCGATAACGACCTCCAACAGAAGGAATTCCGGATTACTGTTGTAATATGAGGCTGATGTTGACAAAATTTTGTAGGGTATGTCACTGCGAAGGTAAATAGCAACACCGCCACCTCTTTTTCCAGTGCGATCGTTGCGTATAAGGACATAGCCGGGAAGGCCGAAGAAAGTGGAAGGAAGTTCGGGTTTCAGCCAACTTTCCGAAACAAGAATAGCATGCAGTGGTGTGCCGCTCAAAATGTCCAGCAACTCCGAGTGATGTTGAGCAATACTTTGTGCATTCACATGGCAAGCATGGAAGCATTTTGGAGATAACAGTAATTCCTTATTCAAACGCAGATTGCCAAAACACGAGTCTGCTTAGTCAATCTTGCATCATCCATTCTTTCTACGTATCCGAAACATCTGAGCATGCCCTTTCTTACTTTTACACCGACATTCTCTTACAATCCGACTTCCTTCCTTACAACCTTGCTTTCGACACGGTCGGCGAGGGTCACTCAGCATATTTTGCACAGTGCCCTCATTTCGACCGCGTTTATCCTATTTTCGTGCACACTCTGCCATACCCAACTTTCGCTTCCTTAAGTTAGCGTTGGGATCACAGAACCGTATTGTGAATAGCTAGCTGGGCTTTTCTGCCAACATTCTTTGCGCCCAGGAATTTGCCCAACGCCCCATTTACTTTCTTTCCTAACGCCATTCTTCTTTCTACATCCGCGGTGTACCTTTCGTCCCTGCTAAAAGCGCATCCAAGATATACAATTTCATTCACCTGTTCCAGCTCTACATCGTCAACCTTTATCGTTGTATCCGTATCTATTGTTTAATTTAAACAAATAAAATTATAACATCAAATGATTCGGTTTTTCGAATGAATATGTAATATTAAAATAAGTTCGCGGTAAATCCACATCATCTATTTATTAGAAAAATACTCTATTAGTCAAGACAAGATAACCGTGCCAAGACCTTCAGATATTAACGGCGTGTGATTATCAAAAAAGAAAATGTTATTCAACAGTTGTGAAGAGGTTTATCCGGAATTCATTCTCAAGTCAAACTCGTATATGATAAGACATAAACGCATGCTTTAGTTCATATTATACTTACTGATATCTATCATGACTAATAACAATTACATACCACTTACATAACTTCACGCCTTTGTTACCCGAAGGTGTAGGCAGCGACTGTTAACCTTCATGTCGTCGTTATGTTTACGCCCCAGATGGAATAGGTGGCGAACCTATTGCCATACCGGACACAATATTTTCAGTCATCAATATTTAACTTTCGAAGAGTCATTGGTGTGAGCCAGTGTCAGGATTCGAACCTGGACCTCTGAATCAGAAGCCGTGGACTACTGCGACTTACAATTAGCACATATACATAACCAGTTGACCCGGCGAACTTTGTTCCGCCTCACAAGTAATAAATGAGTAAATTTTGGATACGATACAATTTGTGCTTATTTATCGGCTTTAACTGCTGTCCCGCTATTATAATACTGCAATATTTTCTAAAATATTCGTTTAAATTGCTTGATGTAAAGGGCCAAGATCATCTATCTATTACATGCACAATCTATTTATGACACTTAATTGGATGAAAATTAATGCTGTAATGTTTATAATCGCTTCGTAAATAAGCTATTATTTCTCGGAAGAAGTAAAAAAATAAAAATGGTCATTGTGGGTTATCCCTAAGAGATAGACATGTGCCGACGTGTGCGGACTTCTTTGTAGACCTTCTGAAGGTGTTAAATAATGTACAACATTGTTTTGATCAATCACTTATGGTTCAGCCAGCGTTTGCAATTAAAGTGCTAAATCTCGAAAATTATCATTTTTTCTTTACGACACCATATATGAATTATAGATCAAAACCACCACCCAGTCAAAACCCTCTAACTATTAAAAACAAACCGCATCTAAGTCCTTTGCGTAGTTTTAAAGTTATAAGCATATAAGGGGACAGACAGCGGAAAGCGACTTTGTTTTATACTATGTAATGATAATGATAACTAGGCCTCTATATACCTAGTACTATAAGTATTGTTGACTGCATTCTGCCCATGTACTTCCACCAGTGGACTGCTAGATACTAGTAAACATATGGAACTGGGTTATGTAGGTATCATATCAGTAATGACTATGAACGAATGAAACGCAATAAACAAGTATTATGCACTAACTAGAACTTTTTTTTTTATGGGATAGGAGGGCAAACGAGCAGGCGTGTCACCTGATGGTAAGCAACCAACACCACCCATGGACACCAGCAACACATATAGTGTTATCTACTGTTGCGTTGCCGACCTTTAAGAGATAGGGGAAAGGAAAGGATGGGGAAAGGGGGGTGGGCCTCCGGGTACCTCTCTCACTGAACGAAACGCAGCATGAACCACTTTACGTCGGTCTTCTGAGAGGTCGTGGTATTTCACCGATCGAGCCGGCCCATTCATGCAGCGAACTGCTTGGCTCTACCACTGTTCATTTGCATGATTACTTCATAAATAAGTCTCGGTGGTCCAGTGGTACGAGCACACGGCTTCTGAGAGGATCCAGAGGTCCGGGTTCGAATCCTGACACTGGCTCACACCAATGACTTTTCGAAATTGTTTTCGGAAGTTAAGTGTGATAAATATGACGATGACTGAAAACTTTGTGCCCGGTATGGCAATAGGTTCGCCACCTATTCCATTTGGGACGTAAACACAACGGCGAGACGAGGCTTAACAGCCGCTGCCTACACCTTCGGGTAACAATAGGCGTAAAGTTATGTTATGTAAGTCTATATTATAAATTAGAATTACGATTTCTCACGACACAACTATTAAAACTAAAAGCTAAATGAAACCGATTACTTATTTCAACGAGAGGACATCAATTAAAACCTTAAATATTGATAGGGCACCATATGGAAATAAACTGCATAACTTCACGGCTTCTTTTACCTGATGGCGTAGGCAACGGCTTGACTTGGCTCGGCGAATCATTACGTCCCAAATTGAATAGGTGGTAGAAGTGGGAGCCCGGAGTCCATCCCACGACATCTGAATCAGTAGCGGAGAGCTCGACCACTGGACCACCGAGACTAGCGTAAACTATATGTTTTGGTAAGACAAACGGGCTCAATCTAGACACAGAACTGTTTATGCTGGGTTGATATCAAACTCTTAGGGAAATAGTATTACATAAATGGTACTCCTATCCATTACAACTTACAACAATATAAATTAACACCTAGCCTGGCTGGAGTATCATTGTTTAGTTTTCCATGATGCAAGTTTAAAATTAATATACATTAATATATACGCTTCTATTAAATTTAAATTATTTGAAAATATATAATAAATATTTGTTATGAAAGTCAACGAAGCGAGGGAGGTGTGTAAGAATTGTGCCTTATGGCGCTCTGTTCTCTCCGCCCACCCCGCAAGGGAATTGGCGTGAAGTTATTTATGTTTTGGCTCTGTTATATCATGAGAATTGTTCTTATGGGTTCACACTAAACTTATATTTATACTTTTAATTTGTATAGAAGATAGATTACATTCTGAATGAAGAGCTAATTCATATGAAGGCGTGCACATAAATAATGAATTTGATGATCATGATCCCGAAGAGAAAATTTAAAATAGGGAAAAATCAAACAGCAGTTTTTGCGTTCCGTGAATCTACCAGTTTGTCTAATTAAACAAATACGTTCAAAAAACCTCAATAGGACCATAGTATCGTGTGCTCTTCGAGATTATGGCCAGGTTTAATTATTAAATCTAACGGCAACATAAATAATAATAAAAAAAGAATAATTACAGAATTTTGCCAAGAAATCTTGCAGCACTTGTAATAAAAACAAATAAACTTTAACTATTTATAAAACTTCTTGTAACCGAGGCCAAAGCTCGTGAGAAATAATCATTGTGGAGGTAACAAAATAATCGGTAATCACGTTTAATTTGCATTTTATATACGTAATAATAGATTACTTTATCTATATGAATCACCCGCCATTGGGTGACATACAAAAACAAATTATTAAAATAAATAGGTACCTACGTAGGTACATAGCTATTAGCTGTGCTTAATATTGTTAGATTCAAATGATTTTTTTTGTACTGTTTAAAATGTCGTAAACCTAAAATGATTAATAGTTTTATAATTTGGAATAATGTAATTTTTAAACATAAATAAATTTATTTTTATAGTTTGCATTCATTTCTAAAATTCAAAATTCGACCATTTGAATCGAATAATTCGCGCCATAATTTTTTTTTTGTATATTCCCGCGCACCAATGCAATACTTCATAGTGACAGTATTAGCGGTGTTATTTCAAAACAAAACACATTGATGAAATATTAGTTAAGTTATATCTTACTAAAATGGATAAATCAACAATCGAACAGCTGATATTGACACTCGCTAACTGGTCTAATTGTGTGATTCATTTCACAGCATTCAGACTTGAGCTATTCAAGCGTAATACCTTTAAGGTCTCTCATATTAACATTGACGTAATATACAACACTTTATTTAGCAAGCCCAGTGATGCATTGCGAAATAAGACGGATGAATGAAGACGTCCGAACGTAGAGTAGATATCTACCTTGTAACTGTAGATTATACCTTCATTGAATACTTACCAAGGTTCACTAAAATAACAAATAAGATGTTACTAAGGAAAGCAAATCAATGGTTTAATTACGTTAGTGATCCAGATTCGTGAAATTTACAATTGGTGACAGTAGAGCTACGTAGACCGCTGCATGAAAGAGCCGGCTTGATTGGTGAAATGCCAGGATCTCTTAGAAAACTGATGTCAAGTGGCTTATGCTGCGTTTCGTTCTGTGAGAGAGGTATTCGACCCTAACTTCCTCTATCTCTATCTTAGCTTTGAACGTTGCGTAGCCTAAGAAGACGCTGTGACCGGTGGGTGTTGCAACTATCTCCATGGGCAGTGCTAGTCGCTTACCAGCAGATGACAGCATAGTTTATAAATGGTAAAGCCAAGCAGTTCGCTGCATAAATGGGCCGGCTCGACCGGTGAAATACCACGACCTCTCAGAAGATCAACGTAAAGTGGCTCATGCCGCGTTTCGTTCGGTGAGAGAGGTACCCGGAGGCCCACCCCCCTTTCCCCATCCTTTCCTTTCCCCTATCCCTTAAAGGTCGGCAACGCAACAGTAACATTATATGTGCTGCTGGTGTTCATGGGCGGCGTTGGTTGCTTACCATCAGGTGACACGCCTGCTCGTTTGCCCTCCTATCCCATAAAAAAAAAATACTCGTGACGGCCCAAAAATAATAAAAAAAATTGGTTAAAAAAAATGAGCAAACTTCAAAATCATTTATAAAATTCATTTATAAAAAAAACTATTTTAAAGAACCTTAGCTTCTATAGAGAGCTTCGTCTTAAATTTAATCTTCAAGCCTATCATATGAGTATAAAATTAATTTATCTTCTTAAAGGTATATGACTGACAAGGATTTATAAAAAACATACCTACCCACATTAAAAACAAGCAATTAAACAAACTCATTTTATAGAACTTTGTGTCCCTAGAATGACCGTTGCTAAAATTAAAATCGGAATATTATGACAGTTACTTGACAATTATTAATGTGTTGATTACACTTTTGAGTAGTGTTTTTTTTTGTCTATGTAAAAAAATACGGAGTCATATAGCCTTCCTTCGGCCGAGGCATGACAATATTTGAAGTAATTAGTTGCCCTAATTACTTGTCTGATATAGACCCTGACTACCCTGAGGTCCATTTATATAATGGTGTAAACATTAAGTCCGCGTTACATGTGTCACATAATCATTATTTTAAAATTAACCGTAATCAGTAGATTTAAATGGACGGTGCAACGAACTTCCTACAGTTTCATAGCTGCCAGTAAATTATATCCTCGCCTTGCCATGCTGATAATTCCTTTGTCTTTGAACAACTTAATAATTTTGATGTGAGAAAATCTTCATGATAATTGTGTTTTGGACGCTAATTAAAATACATGGGAATAAATATTTTAAACATCGGGTGTAATGTTTAATTTTTTTTTTTTATTTATTAGTTCTCTTACCGACTAAATTAATTTAATATTTGCAAGTAGGTACACATACATACACACAGTCAAACATACGCGCTGTAGGTAAAATTATACAGTCATTGTTCATCGTAGTTATATATACAGGATATGATAATGAATTTCGGTTTATCCGCCTGAACTCATCACCTGATCACATTGTAATCACAAATCATTGTATTTGGTGTTATTTCGTAGGGCTGTGTCTGGGTGTTCGCAGATCTCTTTGGCTCTTATCTGACCACCTCCCTGCCGCATACTGTACATAGCCAGGGTCAGTAGGAGTTCCAGACGCTCTGCCATCCGTATCAGCGCTATCTTTCTCTTCAATCGGCTCCATAGGGAATAGAGCCGGTGTGTCCGCTCTTTTCGACCTTGTCGACCCTCGTAAATAGTCTTCGAGTTGTTGCAAGGTCGGTGACGGAAGAGTTTTAGCTTTGGTTGGTGGTGTTGGCGATTTTGAACGACTCAATTCGAAATTGGGAGAATCGTCGTACAGACCCTTGAGTCGTCCAGTTTTCACTTTAGAAAACACAGGTGTCTGAGGTTCGGGCAAATAATCCTCTTTAACGGACAATTTACCAGCAAAATTTTCCAAATAATCTCTCAGGTACTTCTCGTTGAACTTGGCTAGTTCTTGTTCGTAGTGAAACCGGTCAGGTATGGATAAAGGATCGCTGAGACGCACGTAATTCCCTGCTTCTAGACTATTACGTATGGAACCAAATTTAGATTTGTGCAATTGATCTTTTTCGATTGCATCTTCAAAGTTCGCATAACTCATTTTAGATTGTTCGAATAAAGTTATTTCTTCGTTTTTCGTGTCTTTGTCTGGTAAATTTTTCTCCAGGTCCAAGTCTTTAGGTCTTTCTGGCATGTGTCCATTGACACCGTTAACCTTTTCGTTGGTGGGGTGTCCATTCAGTTTTGGTGACGAGATAATTGATACCTTTGGCTTCTTCTGGGCAATTGGCGACGAAATGGCATCCGTTTGAGAGTGGTTAGTGGCGGTGTATATCCTGGGTCCCATGAGGTCTATGAGGAATAGAGCAGCTACTATGAGGGAGAAACTTCCAAGAACTGATGCGTTCACGATCAGATTCTTAGGTATGGAGTCCAGTGACGCCAACTCCAATCCACCTAATTGAAAAATTATTTGTAGCTTATAAATCGATAGAAATATTCTTAAAAGAAATCAAACTAGATACCTATATCAAGTTTCTTATGACATCTGATGAATTTATCTAATGGTAGCTATCGGAATATCGGCGTGAAGTGGCTCGTGCCGCGTTCCGTTCCGTGAGAAAGGAAACCAGAGGCGCGATCCCCTTTGCCCTTCCTTTCACCTCCTACTCCCTTAAAGGATGGCAGCGAACCACGGTGTTCACAGGCGGTGAGTAGTTGCTTACCATCAGGTGACACACTTGATCGTTTACCCTCCTATCCCTTAAAAAAGTTCTTCTCATTTCTTTGATCAACTCATAAAAAATCGACATGTCCGTCTCACTATCTCTATGTCAATTGGATTGTCTTCTTTGCTGGTCTAATGCTGATTTATCATAACATTATGAACTAAAATAAATTGTGAAAAACTCACCCAAGATCAAAAAGAACAGCATACCAAATCCGAGGAAGTACCCCTCTAGTATACGTCGTCCTTTTGGTATCTCACGGAAAACCCGTGCAAGTATCAGGCCGAATGTAATTATAGTGTAGCCTGCAAACAATTATAATAATTGAATGTGTCATTCAACACATTACACTGTGTTCAAAACAAATTATTACGTCACTCGATCCTCACAGAAAATGGTGGGAATTTGACGATGATTCTTTTTTTTTTACAGTCACGGATATATCAAAGTCTTTATAAATGCGGTAAAAACTTTTAGATGATCCAATCACAATTAATCTTATTTTCCTCAAATAAATTCTCTAGGTTTGAGAATTTTTATTACAAATTAGTTGACCCAGCGAACTTTGTTTCACCTCAGAAGAAATAAAAATGGTCACTGTATATCCCTAAGAGATACACTATCGCGGAGATTTTTGTAGACCTTTGGAAGGTGTATTTTAATGTAGTTTATTGTTTTGATTTGTCACTTAGGGGTTCAGCCAGCGTTTGCAATTATAGTGCTAAATTTGTCACTTAGGGGTTCAACCAGCGTTTGTAATTATACGGGTAGTCCTAAATTTTGAAAATTATAACTTTTTTTACTACATTCTACGTGACTATTTTACTATACCAGCTTTTACCCGCGGCTTCGCTCGCATTGAAGTCATTAAATAAGTATCAAAGATTGTTACCATAGAAATGAATCAATATGATAATTGTATTTTATTGCTTAGCTGGGATTATCAATTTTTAAAATTACAACATACATACAATGACGTTTAAAAACTTACAATATACTTTATTGAAATGAAACAACAAACGGTAAAATATATTTCTCTGTAACAAAAATAAATAATTTTGGACTTTAACAATTTTATAAGATATAAATGCAGAGTATTAATGTAGGATATTTTTGTAGACTATATTATAAGTTTTCCTTCGGGTAGGAAAAATATATGTAAAATAAATATTAATAGTAAAAATAAATAAAATTAAATATCCTATGTTACTTCTAATACCCCCAAGAATATGTGTACAAAGTTTCATGATGATCGGTTGAGTAGTTATCGCATGAAATCGTAACAAACAAACTTACATTCACATTTATATATTAAGTAGGGATAGGGATAGGGAGGGTTTATACAAACCACCCTCTATTTATAAAAAAAAACAGGGTACAGACAGCGGAAAGCAACTTTGTTTTATACTATCTAATGATGATTAATATGACGAGCCTGGTGCATAGGTAAAGCTACCGACTGCAGAATCGAGGTTGGCGGGTTTGATTTTTTTTTTTTTTTATTTATTTAGGCTTACCAACTATTGTTACATTATTGCATGGCTTTTACACATTATTGATAGAATAACTACTAAATGTACAATCTTTACAGGTAAACACCACATGATAATTAGGACATGCCATTTACATTTATTATTTTCTCGTTCTCTGAAAAAAGGCGGTATTAGGTACAAACATCACTCTCGAACTCTCAAATATTGCTTTGAAACTTATAATATAAGTGCCAAATAACACGTCCTATTATTACTACACTAACTTTATATAACTATCACTATATCATAATAACTCTAAAAACTGATATATTTCTTTCTTATACTATTAATAAAACTGCCTAAAGTCTGTGAATGTATATCAACTAGATCACTATGCTCGTTAATAAGTCTAGACAACCTAGGAACGGGAGAACTAGCTCCAAACTTTGTTCTGCGCACTGGTAGGCAAAATGGAGCGGTCGGCTTCCGAGGGGGCTTACGTGGGACTCTTAGTAGAAATCTCTCAAGTAGCTGGGGACAGTCAGCTTCATTATTGAATAGCTTATGAAGAAATTTTAAATCCAGAATATCTCTACGTGCCTCTAAGGTTATCAATTTGAAATGTTTGAGTTTTTTGGCATATGACATTTTCCTGACGCGACCACTGGTAATGTAACCCAAATGTCTGACAAACCTCTTCTGGACTCTGTCCATTCTCAATGAATGAGTTGCATAATGTGGCCTCCAGGCAACACAACCGTACTCTAAGATACTTCGGACTAGACTGTTATAAAGAATCACTTTAGTAACGGAGTTTTTGAAAAATTTACTATTACGGATAACGAATCCCAGCATCCTAAGAGCCCTTCCAATTATAGTCTCAATATGATTTATAAAAGTTAACTTTCCATCCATAGTAATGCCAAGATCCCAGAATCCACTTGTACTAACGGATAACTAGCCACATGATATGATGAATTTAAATTATTTGTTTTCCGGCTAAATTTTATATGATAGCATTTTTCGTGATTCAATGAAACCCTATTACGGGTACACCAGTCGTTCAGTCTGAGAATATCAGCTTGCATTGAATCAACATCTTCAGGAGACTTTATACTCTTAACAATTTTCATATCATCCGCGAATATGAAAGGTGTGGTAAATTTAAAACAACTTGTGATATCATTTATAAAAATATCAAACAAAATAGGACCTAGATGCGATCCTTGAGGTACACCTGAATTTATTTCAAATTTTGAAGACTGATATCCACTCACTACGACATAAAAAGATCTCTTAGATAAATAGGAACTGAGCCAGTCCAAAACAGGTCCAGAAAATCCATACATATATAGTTTATCAAATAGCAGCTCGTGAGATATCCTATCAAACGCCTTACTGAAGTCAGTATAGACAGCGTCGACCTCATTACCCCTGTCCATATGTTCAGCAATGGTCTCAACAAATGTAACAAGATTTGTAGTAGTTGATCTCCTGTGCACAAAACCGTGTTGATGTTTGGTCAGAAATTTCTTAAAGTATCTCTGTATGCACGGACATATCAATGACTCTAAAACTTTACCAAAAACAGAGAGAATAGAAATAGGTCTGTAATTTTTGACACTACACCTGTCTCCACTTTTATGCACAGGCACTACTTTCGCCACCTTCCAAACCCCGGGAAATATACCTACACTGATTGATTTATTAAAAATTATTGTCAGAGGTTTAAAAATACTAGAAGCACAATTTACTATAAATAATGGTGGTATACCATCAGGACCTGCACCTTTTGACACATTCAACCCTTTCAACTTTTTGAGAATCTCTTTCTCCTCAAAAGCCAAGTGAGACATACTGTCTGCATGTGCATTCAATAAGTTCATATCATCAAAAAACATATCTGAACTACTGTCTGTTAAAGAAATATTATTATACACCTCAGCAAAACTCAAAGCAAACATCTCACAAATACCACTACCATCCCCTGTACTAGTTAATCCATTGGTCATTGTTCCAGGATAAGAACTACTACCGCGGCGTTTATGTTTAACAAATGTCCAGAAGCTTTTCGGGCTTGATGTAATTAAGTTTTCAGTACTTTCAATGTTCCTTGGCATATGTTTTACATCGCTTGTTAAGTATTTGGAGAGATATTGCGTCTAATGGGTTCTGGTACTTGGAAAATCTGTTATGGGACTTTTTCTTTTCTCGCAAGAGACGCAACATTTTACCATTGAACCAGGGAGGATATTTTTTATTTTTATTAACCATTATAGGTGCAAATTTATTTATTGAATCTAGGATGCTGTAAAATAAGTCCACCATCTCATCGACATCCTGACAATCATTTAACATTATATTCCAGTCCTGTTTGTTGAAATATTCATTTACAAGTGTATAATCAATTTTATGAAAATTGTAACAGTCAGTTCTATGATTGGGATTCAAGTGAACTTCTTTTTTGATCGAAATTTCTACAAGCAACGGCGGATGATACTTGTCTATGTTGATAAGAGGATCCTCTTGCCGAACTATACAGTGAGAAATATTTGACAGAACTAAATCAAGAGTTTTATTCTTATTATTTACAACAGTATTAAATTGTCTCAAATTGTTTACTATTGTGAAATCAATCAATTTCTGTTCCGGGTCCTTGCTATGATATACATGGGAGCTATTTAAAATTTGCCAATCAATACCTCCTAAATTAAAGTCACCTATGATACATGTGTATACATCAGAAATATCCAGATACTGGTTGCAATTATCAATAAAATTCTCCAAAAGGGACTTGGAAACAGGTGGCGGGAGATACACTGCGCACAAATTAAGTTTTGCTGGTTGACCACTTGGTCTAGTTATGTCTACGGAGACCCATAGGTCCTCGCAATTACTTTGCCTGGAGAGTATATTAAATGAATTTAATTTTTTGGTTACTGCGATCAAAACCCCTCCACCACACTTATCCCTTTGGTAGCCTGACGATTCCCTATCCCTTCTATATACTAAATATCTATCATCGAATAGTTCACTGCTGTGTAACGAGCCATTTAGCCATGTTTCTGTTAAAACTATAATATCATAACTGGATGTACTCAAGTTACAAATAAAGTCATGGGTTTTTGTGCGCAACCCCCTAACATTTTGATAATAAATTTTGAGATTAAACGCGGCGAATGTTAATCTTAAGCATCATATTCTTATCGTGCATTGAGAGAGTTTAAAATCATATGTACAAAATCAAGATAAAGTGTTCAAGGAATGCTTATCTCTAATGACATGGTACTTGGCTGTGGTATCTTTCCGCATGAAAATTCGCCCATCTCTGACCCAGACGAACTGGTATCCCAATTCTCTGGCTTTAATTCTTGCAGAAGCATGAAGAGCTTTGTTTGCCGATGACAAGTGCTCCATGATAAAAATAGGCACTTTCTCTCCCAATAAGCCTATATGGCTTGTGTTAAGCTTATTGTCACCGTGGTTTTTGTTGAATTTTATGGCAGCAGCTAAAAAGTGGCTTCTGACTTTAGAAGAAGAAAATTGAACCACTATAGATCTGGGACGGGTGGTAGTGCGGTCCAACTTAGCCACACGGGTACAGTGCTGAATATGCTCGTCTGATATAGCACATCCAATCGCTGTCCCAATGTTCCTAGTTAAAGTCATTAAGTTCTTAGTTTTTTGTTCAGGGACACATTGTATTTCAATATTGTTAGATCGCGCTTGCTGTTCAACCTCATTCAAGCGACTAGTGAAATTTGCAAATTCTTTGTTCATGGTCTCGTACTCTGTATTGAGCTTTATGTAGTTATTATTGGATGACTTAAGCTGCTTTATAGCGTCATCATACTGGTCACTTATGAACGACATAGAATCCTTAAGTTCCTTCAATTCTTCTCTAAATGATTTCAACTCCCTATTTAAGAGTAAAGACATTGATTGTTTTATTTGATCATGTATAGGGATCGTGCGTGAAACATAGAGGCAGCACTACTGTCAGAATTAGCGCTCTCTGGTGTTTTATTCGTGAACTTAGTGGGATCAAAACAAACATTTAATAACATTAAAAAAAGTTATAACAATGGAAAAAATCATAAAATACGGATTTCAACCTGTATTCAATAATATAATACATGGCCGGAATGATGAGAAAGGTAAATGGTTAAGTCATAACTATAAAATAAATGTCACAAATATTTGAAATTTCATCAATTAAATGATCAATTATTACATACGTCGTATTTTAAATGTTATAATTTTACTGAATGGTGCATTTCGATTTTATAAATTTTAATTAATATTGTACTTACACGTAATTTTTCACTGCATTTATCCACTGTTTACGTTTTAATATTTTCCATGAGGCTCCTAACACGCTCTCTGGAAATTTATAAAATTTCACTTCCACACCAAATCCACGTTCTCGACGTGATGTATTATTACATCCTAGAATACAACATATTTTTCTCGAAGCAGGCATTGTTTAAAAAAATGTTTTTTTTTTTTTATTTATAATTATTTATAAGTTAATCACATAAGTTTACGTTGAATACATGATCCCAACTGTTTCAGATGCTTGCCACTAGTTGGCGTAAAAGTCTAGACGCACGATCCCTATAATGGTCATTTCTGCTTTAACAACCTCCGATACAATGTCTACTAAGGTCGTCTTTAGACAAGGCATCGCCAGGGGTCATTTGCGGAGAAGAAAGTCCCTGTCTTATCTTTGAGCGTAGGGGTGCTTTATTAGTAGCTTGCGTCGTCGCATTGTTTTTGTCTGTAGCTTTTCGTTTACTTGTTTTACACTGTGTACATAACCAGTTACGACCAAAATCAGCTGGACTAATATCAGGATTTATTTCCTGAATACAAGATAGATGATAATTTTTCTTACAGCCACAGCATGCAGCACCCTCTCCCTGTTGATACTCGCCACAACAACTCCAAACGGTATTTAGCTTTGTTGACATTGTTGTTATCTATATACGAGTCGGGTTGCTTGCAATGGAACGTTGAACTCAATATGTCAAGAAAAGGCAGTATGGCTACCAAGCTTTAGCCTGTCCAGATCGAGCGAATGATAAAAAAATATTTTAAGAGTTATTATTTCACATGCGGGTATCTGAAAAACATTTAGATTTAAATTCGAACTAGTTTTTTGATAATATTACGATATCCTATGTACACCAATTATTCCCACAACACTCACTACACTTCAGTTTATTGTTTAAGACTTCTTGATATTATAATATAGACTTTTAAGTAATTTTTATCACTTTATAACTCGGAGCCCAATCACAATGATGTTGACATGTCGATTATTATATATACATATCCCCGAGTACAAATATTTGTGACAAGCATGAATGTTTGTATGGCGTCTGGGTGTTTTTCTATGTATTATAAGTATGTATTAACCTAAGAAAAGTATATTATAAGTATGTATTTACCAAAGAAAAGTATATGAATATCCGTTATCTAGTATCCAAAGCACAAGCATTTAGTTGCTTAGTTTGGAACTAGAGGGCGCTGTGTGAATTGTGTCCAAGATATTATATTATTATTATATTTTGTGGCACGTTTTGAAGTCAGTATTATGAATTTACATCATATCAATAACTTTATCTTTTTGCCAGTAAATTTACCATCACTTTTGAGAAATATCTATGAATGATCTAGAATACACTAGGTTTTCAAGGTCATACATAGTGCATATTTCCTGTATAAACATTTTAAGCCTAAAAGATACTTTGTACTCGAAAAACCCATACAACCAAAATTATAACCTACCTAGATTTATTTTAACCGTTTGTATTTGTAACCTCATGCCCCTAATGTTGGAAGGTGTAGGCAGCCTTATTAGTAGTTAGTAGTCCCAGTGATCGCAGGAGCCTAATGGTTTAAAGTTTAAACCCCCTAACTTTTTATCTCTCGGTCTGACCTCTTGGCCCCGTATTCAAAATACATAAACAGTATTTATATTATTCGTATTTAATACTTATTCCGTAATTGTCTACATCTTCGAGTGTCATGGGAGATAAATTGTACTGATAAATTTTAAACAATTCGATGTTGTCACTTGTCAGGTTGACAGAATTGAAGTTGAATTACAAATTAAAGATATTAGATATCCAATTAATTCCAAAGAAACGTTCAGGAACAGAAAGATTTTTTTTTATTGTATAGGAGGGCAAACGAGCAGGCGTGTCACCTGATGGTAAGCAACCAACGCCGCCCATGGACACCAGTAACACATATAGTGTTACTGTTGCGTTGTCGAACTTTTAGGGATAGGAGATAGGGACGCATGGGGAAGAGGGGTGGGCCTCCGGGTACCTCTCTCACCGAACAAAACTCGGCATGGGCCACATTACGTCGATCTTCTGAGAGGTCGTGGTATTTCACCATTCATGCAGCGAACTACTTAGCTCTACCACTGTTAAAGTTTGATTAACTGATTTAGTTTAGACGTTGAGACAAAGTCCACATATTGAAACAAACACATTAACACCATTTTAGAGAGTTAAGTGGCAGCCGTACCTTTGAAACACCTAAGTAATTGGTATGTAAGATAATTATAGTAGTTAAGTACGTATTAAAAACAAGGAGTTAAAAAACGGTTATCTGAAATTGTTATTACCTATATGCAACTGGTGCCTACTCTACACTAATATTATAAAGAGGAAAGATTTGTATTTTTGAATGTAACGAATAAACTCAAAAAGTACTGGACCAATTTTAATAATTCATTTTTCTTTAGAAAGCTACATTATCACTGAGTAACTTATGCTATGTGTAATCATCGTCGTCATCGACATTTTGCTTGTACGCGAGTAACACCGTGAGGCGGGAAGCTACATACAATATAGCGGTACGAAGTTTGCGCGGTCTGCTAGTGTTAATATAAAATTGTCATATGAATGCATGACTTGAATGTTAACCTATCGTGTTATCATCATTACTTAGTATAAAATAAAGTTGCTTTCCGCTGTCTGTCTCCTTATATGCTTAGATCTTTGAAACTACGGATTTTGATGTGGCTTGTTTTTATAGACAGAGGGTCTCTAATTCATGATTAATAGAGTAAAGATTTGATTGTAAAATTTTGGGGCGGAACAAAGTTCACCGGGTCACCTAGTCTGAAATAAAGATCAAATAACTTTATATAAAGTCCCATGAAAATATGTTGTAAGTGGTAACGTATCGACACACGTTGACCACAATTTCGTGTGTCATCGATATTTGTTTACACGTTTTACAAGTTCCGAGATGATTTCTAAATTTATAATATCATTGACGAATTTTATCTCGATACCGCTCAATGAGAAGTCCGAGCGATAAGTGACTAGGCCATCGCATCCAGACGATTTGTGATTAAATGCATTTATTTATATATACCATCAGAGAAAGAAGACGCAATGAAAGAAGACCTATATTAATATGGTTGGCCAAATTGCAGATTAGACAAAAATATATTATAATAGAATAAAATGAAATTATCCACCTAATTATGGTAATATGTAATTCGATATGCTAACAGAACATAAACATAGACAACCTCAAAGAAAACATAAGAATGGCGGTATTTTTTTTTCTTCTTTTATATATATATATTTGGCGGGTAAACAGTTTGACATATTATCGTTAATCTTGGAATTCACATTTAGTAACAACAAATCGGGAAGTAGTCAGTAGTTTGTTTTCACAATAATGCATTCAGTATAATTAATCAAAGACATATGACACTCGGTTAAGCCTTTCCAACCCACATTCCGGTTCTATTGTACCTCGTTATATCTGGTATATATCCATCATTAACTATTAAAATATTCACACTTGGCTATAGATGCCTTTTGGCCAAGAAAGAATATAAACGCAATCAATAGTTTCTCTATTATGGCAAAATCAATAAACAAGTAGTACTTGAGTTATAATAGTTATATAATATATGGAACCGGTTACTTAAATGTTATAACAAGTCGTGGTAGTTGGAACTTGGAACCAACATATTATAACAAATACCATAGACTATAGACACATGTGTTATATTATGTAGGTAGGTTACTACTTGGTACTTATATGATACCAAAGTGAAATTACGCAAAGCTCGTTCGTGTGTCCAAACTCGAGGTCGTAACCATATGGTGTTTGGTTATCTATCAAAGAAGGGTCAGACATGACAAGGTGTTGTTTTAATGATACAATAAACACACACCTATGTAGCCCCGTAACAAATATGTACATTAATTAGGTACAATTTTATTTACTTAGGTATATGTAAAAATCACTACATAGTATAAAATAAGGTTGTTTTCCGCTGTCTGTACCCTTCTATGCTTATATCTTTGAAACTACGCAACGCACTTTGATGAATCGATGCGGTTTTTTAATAGATAGAAGCCTGAATACTGAACTCAAATATATAAGCGCTACTTAAGCGTTTAAGTAGGGGTATCAACGGGATGGTACATACATACATAAGCACACGCCTGTATCCCATGGGTGTAGGCAGAGGCTTTGGCTTTCCACAAGCTACGATCCTGACACACATCTTTCGCCTCATCCACAGTCATACATCTCGTCATGCATTTACGTCGGTTTCGGGTGCTACGTATTTTGCCTTTTTTAAACAGACCATTTATTTGGTCGTGGTAGCTCCGTCTTGGTCTCCCGACCCTGCCACTCACATTCGCTTCGTATACTCTTTTAGTCAGTCGGCTTTCATCCATTCTTGCGACATGACCAAACCAACTTAACATACTTCTCTCTACTTTGGTCACCACATAATCCTTCAACTTGCATTTCTCCCTTATCACGCTATTTTTCATTCTATCCGCAATGGTGACTCCACACATACTTCTCAGAGAACGCATTTCCACTGCATTCACCTTACTTTCATGCTTCGCCTGCCACACCCAACACTCGCTCCCGTATGTTAGAGTTGGTACTAACACACCATTGTATGGTGGGATAGTTTTTAACTATAATTCATTTATGATTTTGTGAAGAAAGTAATGAATCTAAAATATAGTTATTTATTACTTTTGTTGCGGGACAAAGTTCGCCGGGTCAGCTAGCATTTTATTGAAACCTAGTTGCAGTACTTGCAGTTTGTCTCGGCGGCCCGCAAGTCGAGCAAGAACCGCTTCCGAAACAAGAAGTACGAGATCGAATTCGGGCTCACATCAATGACCTCTCGGAATTATTTTTGGAAGTTATGTGTGAATAATGGGTGTATAAATAAACCGTCAACATTGTGTCCTGTATACTGCAATAGGTACCGCCACGTATATCATTTGGGACGAAAATAATTGGCAAGTCGAGGCTTAACAGCCACTACCTACACCTTCTTTAAATATTTCGTATCTTCTGTTATTAATTCGTTTCGATTATGTAGTGATTCTCCTTGGTTTATACTTTACACATTTTTTATGACCAAATAGAAGATATCCTGGAGGAAGGTGATGTCAGGAGCTTAAACAACCAACGAATGTATGACATTAGTATTAAGTGGTAGAGCCAAGCAGTTCGCTGCATGAATGGGCCGGCTCGACCGGTGAAATACCACGACCTCTCAGAAGACCGACGTAAAGTGGCTCGTGCCGCGTTTCGTTCGGTAAGAGAGGTACCCGGAGGCCCACCCCCCTTTCCCCATCCGTTCCTTTCCCCTATCCCTTAAAGGTCGGCAACGCAACAGTAACACTATATGTGTTGCTGGTGTCCATGGGCGGCGTTGGTTGCTTACCATCAGGTGACACGACTGCTCGGTTGCCCTCCTATCCCATTAAAAAAAAATGACAAAATATCTGAAAGTCAAAGAAGCGAGTGAGGCGTGTAAAAAACCCTATGGCGCTCTATTGTCTCTGCCTACTCTACAAGGGACTTAGCATGAAATTATCTATTTATGTATACTCGCTGTATGGTGACGATCGAATGTCTATCTAGGTACTCATAGATATTTAACCCCGAACAAGATTGTTTTTGGTACAAGATATACCTACTTCACAGATGACTGTAGGTATATTTATTTAGGAATCATAATTATTATCTAGCCATTTTTAAATCTATACAATAATAAAACCCTAAAGTTTATTAATAACTATTTTTTAAATGCAACTTTTAATTTAACTATTAAATACAAGTAGGTACTTAAAACAATAGCTGGATTTGTAATATTTCTTCTATACATACCTCCATAGATGGCATCAGCGAAGGCTCCGCCGACAGAATCCCAGGTCACTGATGTGAGCAGTGACCACTCCCGTGACAACTTCTGTAGCACCAACGCCAGACGAGCCTCCTCATCTTGAGAGACACGCTTAGTCACCAGACAGGCAACGCACATCAACTGTGTGGATAATTTACACATTATTAAATTCTATCAATTCAAATGTCTCGGTGGTCAAGCATCCCGCTTTTGAATCAAGAAGTGGCGGGTTCGAACCCTGGGTGAAACCGGGTGTGGCGAGAGGTTCGCCACCTATTCCATTTGGGACGTAAACATAACGGCGAGACGAGGCTTCACATCAAAAAGAAAACTTTTATATTTATTCTACTGCAATAAATGTTACTTAATTTGAAATGGTTCTACTTAGTTTATTAAAAAAAAGTGTTATAATAATAATATCGGTTCTAAGGATCAATAAGATTGAAGATTTGAAGTTGACAATATATTATTGTATACTTATGATGTTAAGAAGAATTTAATTGATTAAATTTGGCCTTACATGGTCTATACTATTTTAGAATTTTATAATCTCCACATTGTGCAACGCAACTGCAACACAGATTGTGTTACAACTGATCTGTGCAGTTGCATTGCCGGCCTTTAAAACAGGATACAGAAGAGAACGGAACTGCGTTCGGAAGGGGAGATAGTCAGGGGTTGGGTCTCCGGATAACTTTCTATTATAACCGAGCTTGCCGCCACTTGTCGCCGATATTCTGAGAGGTCGTGGTATTTCACCGGTAGGACTGGCCCGTTCATACAGCGAATTGCGTGGCTATACTGCTATTCGAAAATCAAGCCATTTTCGTACATAATGAAACTCTCCATCAGTTTTCCAATGATTTTTCGTAGATAAAATACAGAAAAAAATCAAAAAATGCCTAATTATGCATGCTTCGCTACGACGCTACTAGTTTTTACTTAGGAATTAATATCGAACTTGAGGTTATGCTCAGAATTCCTCCCGTTTAGTTATCACTTGAAGAGTCTATATTCTAAGTTATATGTATGAAGGTTTTATCTACTATTTTATGTATAGTCAAGCTAACACACTAGTGTTTAACTGAACACGATAATATTGTGAATCGTCAACAACTACATACCTATATTATGACTGACGTTACTTAAGTTTTTGGTTCAAGCCGGAGGTCCCAAGAAAAACCAAAAATTCTAATATTTAACTTTATTTTAAAATCTAATTACAATTCTAACTTCTAAGATTTCGACTCTATTCGATATTAGATATAGAGTCTTTTAATTAAAAATAAAACTACAGGCTAACTAAACTAAGGTGTGATCCTGATCGATGCTAGATATGGAATGACAAATGCCCAGCTCTTCGCATCCAGGAAACAATGGGGTCCCGTCCGGTGTGTTCCGAGTGATGGCTTTCCCACGCTTTCTCGTTCCTTGGGATGTTCACTGATTTATTACGGTCTTCGGGTTCTCTAAAACTGCAGTAAAAGGACAATGGCCTGATGTTTTGCATTGCACTGGTATTGCCTTTGCGAGGGACAATAAAGTCTTATTACTTGCTTATTTTATTATATCCTAATTTAGTTTCATGTTTCGTTGTTTCATCTATTGCATTTAATATTACGAGGGACGATGTAGCAGGGACAATGGAGACAGATGTCGCACACGGACATAGTTACATAACAAATTCTAATATTTAACTTTATTTTAAAATCTAATTACAATTCTAACTTCTAAGATTTCGACTCTATTCGATATTAGATATAGAGTCTTTTAATTAAAAATAAAACTACAGGCTAACTAAACTAAGGTGTGATCCTGATCGATGCTAGATATGGAATGACAAATGCCCAGCTCTTCGCATCCAGGAAACAATGGGGTCCCGTCCGGTGTGTTCCGAGTGATGGCTTTCCCACGCTTTCTCGTTCCTTGGGATGTTCACTGATTTATTACGGTCTTCGGGTTCTCTAAAACTGCAGTAAAAGGACAATGGCCTGATGTTTTGCATTGCACTGGTATTGCCTTTGCGAGGGACAATAAAGTCTTATTACTTGCTTATTTTATTATATCCTAATTTAGTTTCATGTTTCGTTGTTTCATCTATTGCATTTAATATTACGAGGGACGATGTAGCAGGGACAATGGAGACAGATGTCGCACACGGACATAGTTACATAACACGTTAAATAATAACTTAAGGCCTTGTCCAAGTCGTACGTTAAGCGCATCCTAAAAGGAAATACCGCCATTGTGCTGCCGACAATAGACCCCTCCACAGTGTCAGTCCTACCACGATGCTTTACGAGAGTTAGGTAGGTAGGTAGAGGTACGTACGTGACGGTCCACCGTGGGAGTGACACTGAGAACACAACAGTGGCTAGTTTGCAGTGAAAGATTTAGTGGTTACCTACGCATTTTTTATTTTGTTGTATAAATAAAAAACTTTATCCAAAAAAAAAAAATGATTTGAACAGGTATGAAGTCATTGGGAGAGGCCTATGTCCAGCAGTGGACTGCAATAGGCTGATGATGATGATGAGGTATGAAGTCAGTTGCAACTATGCCTTGACAATCCAGATCAATTTTCTAGTACCAGGCAATATGATTTGGTAGATAATATTATTTAGATTATCTAAGTACCTACCTAGTTTAGTACATACATAATGCAATAAATCTAGGAATAAAAGTATTGATTTGGCTGGAATTCACCGATTGATAACTCAGGCCGAATACCAAATCTCATCTTATCTTAGCCAGATGTATAGATAAATTATCTTGTTTTTTTATTTATTTATAGAAAAAAAAATTAAAGACGTATTTATTTTAGGAGAGTGTAAATTGAAGTATATACGCTGTAGGCTTTTCCACATTAATATTAATGTACACAATAGTAAACCTAGATCTAAGTTTCCTTTTCTGCCACCGGCTGCGACAGAATTTCGGAAACACCGTTGACTTCGTATTTACAATTAATATTACGTGAACACGCGTGGAAAATTCGAGTGCTTCTTGAAGAATTGCGCCCTCTACCGGCGAGTGTTCTTTCCTCTGAAAGGAGTCAATTCGTTCAACATTACGTGCGGTGTATTGTGTAAATATACTTCGTGATATTTAGGTTGTTACGCCTAAAGTTAGGTTGACATCTTCCTCATCTCTCTCAATATGAATGTCCATTCATTATGAATAGTTAATAAAGTCTATTAAACTAGACCTAATTCCCAGTGCTAGCGTTTCGACAACAGAATACTCAATGCCCTGCCGGGGCAGTAGGCAATCTATTTTTCAGAGCCAGAGATGCATTAAAGTTGCCATAGATGACATACAAACGTCCATGGTCTTCAAATGTGTACCTAGTTTGATATAGACATCGAACCCGCCAAACATTACGCAGCTGTTGGTCGCACCTCATTTGCATTCCCGTAAATGAGCAGTGCAGTGGTACAAAAACACACTTTACTAATTTAAGTGACCGCGCGAAATTCATTATATTGTATACCACAAAGAAGACTAGTGATCCGCTCGTATTTTTCATGGCGTGATGATATATAGCTTAAGCGTTCCTCGATAAATTATCTATCTAACACAAAAATAGCTTTACCGATTCGAACCAGTAGTTTCTGATATTAGCATTTGCAAACAAACTCTTCAAATTAGTATTGATTTTAAAAACTTACTGATGCCAATTTAGATAATAATAACACGAATTGGTTAGGTACTTGTTGGTAACTAACTTTAGCGCACAAATCTCGGTTTTCTTTGCGGTGTAACCATAGCTGCTCTGCTATGGAGTGTGGCACCAATTAAAATACGGCCATGGCCGGAGTCACGGTCCGGGACGGCAGAACGGGCGCAGGAACCACATTTGAAACGCATTCGCATGGAAGTTACGTAAAATTATTATATTTTTAATTTTAAGATACTTAACCATTTTTTTCCCACAAGTTCAAACACCGCTTTTAGCGACACAGAAAAATCACGAGGTTCTGATGTTCGTTCTGTGTTCCTATGTATATTTATAATACAAAGATGTATTAGTTTAGTTCTCTGGAAGCAAAACGCTAATGTGAAATAAAACTTTGAAAATTTTTCAAACCCGAATTTGACCGACTGGAAGTTAACGAAAGATATTACAAAAAAGATTTTATATAGGTAATTTAGAAAATAGTGAGTATAAATTATACGCAAAACATAAATAAACAAGCAGGTGCATGTAAATAGATGTAAATAAATTTGCACCGACATCAAAAAATAAGTGCATATTTTATATACGTGTTCGAATAAATATTTTCAAATAACAAAGTTATCGTTTGTCAATTTACTTCGATAATATTTTCAAAGTATTTTTACTTCTCTTAGTCCAAGTGGTTAAGCACCTCGATATCAATGTGTAAAAGGTTCTGAAGTGGACTTTTTCACAAATAAATAAATAAAAAAATATAAATTATTAACTAAACTCCGCCACCTGTTGTGGGAGCAAAACAGCTGCTACCTACAACTCACGACTATTAGGGGCGTGAAAATACAAAAAATAATCTAATAAAAGTTTACCAAAAACAAACATGCAAACATATAAGTCATGCGCGCCAAAATAAAAAGCAGCTTCACATCTCGTATAAACATATTACAAAATCAAACCAAACACGTTACATCAGCAGCCCGTGTTTGCATGTCGCATTATGTAAAGTGACTATACGCGATACTTACAAACTCGACAATCTTGAGGGCGACCCACTTGTCGCATACAGCCATCGCTGAAGTTCGATAACACACCACAGTACAGATAAAGATATATCTATGTACCAACTATATCACAGAGTCACACGACATAGCACATTACAAGCGGACACATCCGCGCTAAGCGGCCGCTACGTTTTGTTTGAGGCGTACAACCATTTTCACGGTACGCTCTTGTGACATTGAAGAAAAACTTAGAAGACTCAAGACACTTGGCCACGATTTAAAGTCCATAACCCATCAGGTGTTTTATTAGTACATTATGTGCAACAAGCAAAGCAAGCAATGGTTAACGTATTACAGTTAGGTGCAAGGAAAAATAAAACAAGCAATGGATATTAAACAATTATACTTAAATTTATTAATCAATACAGGCTCTGGCATGCAATAATTATATTTAAAAATCTCATAAAACATTCGAGTGATAAATTCATCTGGTCTCGTTTACAAAATTGTTCATCAGATTTTGTTCATTTGCATAATGTAGAATAAATTTCATAATAATAATTGCTGAGTTTATATTTATTTGCTGAGAAAACAATTCCAAATTGATTTACTTAAAACCTGATTTTAAATAGACTTATATATTCATACACACAGAAATAGTAAATTACAATAACATGAATATTTTCTTTGAAAAAACATCAAAAAATTGAAAATTGCCAGTTGTGCAATAATTCTAACACTGTGCTTAATTCATAATTTTATCTGGAGCTTAAATATATGTACGTTGTTGCCATATAAAAGCTTCAAATTTAATAAATTAACAATTAAAACGCCATTCAATTGGATTCTTATTTAAAATATATATTTAAGATTAAATTAAAACTGTCTAAAATTAAAATTTTAAATTTACCTCTCTTATGCATACAAGAAAAACAGTGCAAGAGATAGTTTGTGTCCAAGACCCAAGAAAATACATTGTAAAACGACGGCATGTCATTACACCATTATATTTCTAACATAATTTCTTCAAAAAACGGGTTATTTAATTAGATTTTAAATAGGACCGACTTGTTTTGCGACATTACACGGACATATAAATTACAATATAATTAATATTGAGACGTATTTAGGCATAATAGCCACTCAAATTTTGTTCCTATTCTCAGTAAGGCGGAGTAAGGTGCGGCCAAAAATATAACAACAAAATGATATTTTAATATAAAAAAAAGTATTTAAATATGTTTTGAAGAAATTATTTTGATAAAATAATAGCAGTTTTAACAATATATTCATACGTTGTACAACACATGAGTCGTTATCCCAAAAATAAAATTAAAACAAGCACAAATGGCTATTTTATATGGTATTTTGTTTTACTAAACAAGTAAACAAGCAAGCAAATACTATAAAGATTAACATTTTGATGAATAAATAAATAAAATTCACATGAAGTTTTTGCGTGTTACAAAATATGAAATAAAAACGACGATTACCAGTTGATTGGGTTCCTCAATAGTTGTGGTTAATTTAACGACTTTTCAAAATGCATTTTGTAATTATCAATAAATATAGGTTAGCAAGCGAAGCGCCAACAATTGTACAATCTCCCCCACACACACACACATGTGGAATACCAAGCATTCTTTAATCATGCAATAAATAATTATTTTCAATCAACAAAATACAAATAGTTAGTGACGGAACAAATTTACAGCAAACATTTTATTTATGAGCAAATACTAATTACTAATAATTTTAAAAATTCAAAATATCAAAGTATGATTGACTTGTTTCAAAACAAGTATTTTAAAATGAATTGATTAAAAATTAATTTCAGTTAATTTGCGGAAAAGTACGCCAAAAAATTCTCATTCGGTCGCAATCTTGTAAAACATCGTTAAACATTTTTTTATCTACAGGGACATTTAAAAACGTATCTATGTATTTTTGATCACAATTCTATTCAGTCATAAATAATTCGTACAAATTCGATTTCAAAGTGATCAATGTGATCATGGATTGTATAAAATAGAGGTCCCCAAAATAAAAATATCGAATTTTTTGCTAAAATAAAGACACCTGTTTATTTTTTGCAGTTTAGTTGTTATGTTTTGTATGGAACATAAGCAAGAAACAGTTTTTGTTTGATTAGAAAGCACCTAAACTCTAGAATCATCACATCAGCGGTTTTTTTTTAAGAAATAAGCCGATTAAAGAGTAAAACTGAAGATTGCTAATATATCTTAATGTGACAATGATATTATTATGCTCCCTATATCCCATAAAATTTTACGCATATTCAAGGCAAACAATACCTGACATTGCCCAAAAATGTTAGTAATTTCATTAAATGTGTTGGTAATTATAAACTTCTTCATATACACAATTTGATATTTCCGCGAGCGTTAATTTAAATTAAACAGGAAACCCCATTTAAATGTATAGAGTTCTTTTTTACATAATATCATACATGTGCATCCCAAATATAATGTTGTGGCTGTAAATCTTTTCCGAGGCAAAAAAAAAACAAACAAACGCTGTTAATTTACTGGGCATCCTTACCGGGCGTAATAAACTCTTGGAGAGGATGACGAGCGGTCCAGGGGTTGAAGTCGCGCTGCGGGCTCGGCGGGGGCGGGGGCGCGGTGGGGGGCGCCCACACCCCGCCAAAGCCGAGTGACGTCATCGAGGACATGAGCGAGTCCATGCCATTGTTTATACGGTTAGCCCACCTGTACACAACAACTGGAAACTCAACTAGGATTGGCCATTTCACAACACTCAAACAGGTGAGAAAGAGGAATATTTTATATTCTTTTCGGATGTTATGAATATCGATTACTGAAAAATGTGTGCCCATCTATTCCATTTGAGACGTAAACAACGGCGAGACGAGGTTTAATAGCCGCTGACTACACCTTTGTGTTGAAAAGGCGTGAAGTTATTTTTTAACCTATTAAGTTCTTTACAAAAATTACGCTTTCTGTCACCAAATAGTATGCCAATATTTTGATAATATTCGGTCTCGATCTCATCGCAGTATAAGGCTATTTACTCTATCAAAAAAAGCGTCTTCAATCCTGTAATAATTGAACAGCTGTAATATGATCAGTAACTGACTCTGCAGCGGTGGTGGCGCTCCGCTGCGCCTCGTGTATCATGCGCAGGCGGCGCGCCTGGGACCAGGGCTCCAGCGTGTACGAGGGCGCGGCGGGCGGGGGGCTGCTCGTCACGGGCTCCTCGGGCGCGCGGATCAGCTCCACGCCGCGCTCGGGGCTCCAGCGGCCCACCTGTGTAATTTGTATAGTTCCATACTAACATGCTAATCTAATATGACTTCACGACACACCATTAAAAGCAGAGGGCAGTAAAACAAGACAACTAATAATTAAAACAAACCCGTGTGAATGGAGGTTGTAAACTGAAAGTTCGAAAAAAATACAATATTAAATATGTCTACTTATCAACGAGCTATATTCTTTAACATCGGCTATAATTTAACAAAATGAAGAAATCGAGCAGCTAATAAATAAAGTTTATGATATACACAAGCTTAATATCTGTGCTGTGTTTGAAATAATCTCCAACATACCTCACGGTATTGTTTGAGCAGCTGGGGCGATTGTGGCAGCGACCAGTCCACTGCTGGACGAGCACCACAACCCCATGCAGCTGCTGCAGCTGCCACGAGCGCTTTACGGGCCATCGCGGCACCACGGTGAGACTTGTACTCAACAATTGCAGCGCAAGACGCGATCGAACGACGTATGCGAACCTCTTGCACTTCATCGGTCAACGCATACAGCAGCCGGACGATCTCGGCAGACGGAGTGGTGGGTGGTATACGCGATATAAATATACGGCAGTTGTTGATGGACGGACACACACCTATATGACAATATTAATTAAAGTCGACGCTCTTAATTAACAATATTGGCTAATTTAGGACGCTGTACCGCAAAAATTAATTTTAACCCACAAAAAATATAGGTCGGACCACTCATAACTACGCATTCGGATCGGACTCGCTTCGATTAAGTCGTGGGATCAAATCTGAATACCAATAACTTATCGGAATTATTTTCGGAAGTTTTTCTGAAAAATATAGATGATTCACAAAATTGTGTCCGGTGTCGGTGTGTGGCAATAGGTCCCACCACCTATTTCCATTTTAGGACGTAAAAATTCGGCGAGTTCAGGCTAAACAATAACTAACACCTTCTCATAGAGAAAGGACGAAAGTTATATTGTATTATTATTATAGTTAATATATACTCTCGAGAGCAATGAATCCGGGTCACTTAAAGAATGTTCAAAATCTCGGAAACTAAAAATGATAGGTTAATGCAATAAATTGTATTTAATAGACAATGTAATACTCCTTAAATGAAAGTAAAAAAAATATGAGTCACCATACATTTTATTAACACAAAATTACATAAAGAAAAAATCTGCTGATCTCTCCTTAAAACAAAAATAGGAAACATGAAATTTTTGAACTTTATTACGATTTTCTTGAATTTTAATACTTCGTATTGCCTCCTCGTGCTTCCATTACTGCGTTTACGCGCTTTGGCATGCTGTACACCAAGTTCCTTATACGATTTTGGGGAATATTCTCCCATTCCTCTGTGAGAGCAATTTTGAGCTCACGAAGCGTGATTGGGGGAGGGTTTCGTTGTTTTACGCATCTGCCTAGCTCGTCCCAAGCATGCTCGATCGGGTTGATATCCGGGCTGCGCGCTGGCCACTCCATACGAGTAATGTTCATCTCTTGAAGGTAGTCATTCACAATCCTACCTGTATGAGGTCGGGCATTGTCATGCATAAATATAGCATCCTCACCTAAATTGACCATAAATGGACCAACGTGATCATTGAGGATTTCTTCCACATATCTTACGCTAGTTAAAGAGCCGTTTTCTATGATCACCAGCTCTGTGCGACTTTCAGAAGAAATTCCGGCCCACACAAGTACAGACCCACCACCGTAGGCTACTTTTTCCTCGATGCATGCTTGCTTGAATCTTTCCCCTGGTCTTCGATACACTCTGTGTCTTCCATCGTGCTTGTAGAGCATAAATTTTGATTCGTCGGAGAACATAACTTTTGACCAATCTTCAATACTCCAATTTACGTGGCTCTGGGCATATCTTAGTCTTGAAATACGATGCCCACGCTCCAGTTTAGGGCCGTTTGCAGGTCTAAGGGGTTTTAAGTTAGATTCAGCAAGCCGACGTCTTACTGTCCATGCACTTGGGTTACTTCCTCCGAGGCGTAGAAACTGATTGGTGAGTTCAGTTCCTGTGAGAAAGCGATTTCGAAGCATGGTGTTCACCAAGTATCGGTCTTCTCGTGCTGTGGTATACCTGGTTCTGCCCGTTCCTGGTCTGCGTAGGTTAGAACCAGTTTCTTCGTAACGTCGGAAAACTCTTTGTACTGTTGACAGCGACACACCAACAGTCCTGGCTGTATCGCGCTGACTCCGGCCGGTTTCCAGCATTGTAAGTATTCTGGTGCATTCTTCAGGCGTAAGCGACATAATTTCAGCTTGAATAATGAATATAGAGCACTATCAACATGGTTTATGTACCCACATAAATGACAGATTACAAACAAAAGCAAAACCAAATGCTGTAATTTCGTAGTTCCATCTTCGAAAGTGGCCCTTTTTCAAATTTGATTTTTTTATGATATAACTTTACAATAACTAAGAAGTTTTAATACCTTCATTTAAGGAGTATTACATTGTCTATTAAATACAATTTATTGCATTAACCTAGCATTTTTAGTTTCCGAGATTTTTAGGATTCTTTAAGTGACCCGGATTCATTGCTCTCGAGTGTAGTTAATAATTATTTTTTCAATATCTTTTAAATATATATTTTATATATCTTATAATTTTATCAATTATCGAGCTGAATCGAGGTGTAAGACAGGGAGATGTCATATCTCCCAAGCTCTCCACCAACGCTCTGGAGGACGTCTTGAAGACCCTTTATTGGACTGGACAGGGTATCGACGTGAATGGTGTGAGTACATCTCGCATCTTCGGTTTGCCGACGACATCGTTGTAATAGCAGAGTCGCTGGAACAGTTAAGCGGAATGTTGCGCAGCCTAGACGAGTCCTCCCGGCGTGTCGGTTTGGGTATGATCTTGGACAAGACCAAGGTCACGTTCAATAAACACGTCGTGCCCGGACCGATAAGCGTCGAAGGGTCAGTTCTCGAAGTCGTAAACAAACACGTCTACCTAGGCCAAATTATCCAGTTAGGTAGACGAAAATTCAAGAAGGAGGCCGAAAAGAGGATTCAGCTGGGTTGGGCTGCATTCGTAAACTGCGTCGAGTCTTCAGCTCGCCTACACCGCAATGTCTGAAGACCTAAGTCTTTGACCAGTGCGTGTTACCGGTGATGACCAACAGTGCCGAAACGTGGACTCACGGTGGGGCTAGTCCACAAATTTAAAGTCGCTCAGCGAGCTATGGAGCGAGCTATGCTCGGGGTATCGCTGAAAGATAAACTCAGGAATGAGTATATCCGCCAGGGAACTGGGGTAACCGACATAGCTCGTAGAATAAGCTCGCTGAAGTAGCAATGGGCTGGTCATATCTGCCGAAGGACCGATGGTAGATGGAGTAAGAAGGTCATAGAGTGCAGACCGCGTCTTGGTAAACGTAGCGTAGGAGGCCCACCAGCCCGATGGTCAGACGACCTCAGAAAGGCTGCTGGAAAAGACTGGATGCGGAAGGCAGAGAATCGGATGTTGTGGCGCACATTGGGAGAGGCCTATGTCCAGCAGTGGACTGCAATAGGCTGATGATGATGAATTATTTTTTCATATTATTCCTTTTCAAATGTCGTAAATTATAGGAAAATATTTAACAATATTCAGTAGCCTTCTACGTTATTAAATATGCCAGCCATACTCAGACCCAGGGAACGGCAGAGTATTCTCAATTTATTTTGCTATCAAATTGGCTATTAATTCTGCTTACAAATATCTATGATACAGTACAGAACTTATATTTTAATCACGATATTCACGAAAGTAGGTTTATTCTACTAATTCTCTTAACCTATTTTACGATATTGTGGCCCATTCGAAACCTGGTGGAGAATACTTCTTATTTACATAATTCATGTTCTTCTAGTAAGGAATGCTATTTCAATATGATACTGTAAAGCTAACGCTCACCAAGTTGCCACGACGGTCGAATCATGTAGTTATTAAACATTCTGATGGCGTTACTGGCTTCAGCGTCAGTGGTGTACATCGCGAAGGCATATCTGTTAATAAAACGTAAATAACAATTTTACGATACCCAAAGACGTGTTTCAGGAATAGTATTTTTTTAAATCTTATGACTAGATCCCGCAATTAGCGCCTTCAACCAAACAAACTGAACTCTTTGTCTTTGTAGTAATAATAGACCGCGCAACTTCGTACCGGTGTATTTTAATACATACTAGCTGACCCGGCGAACTTTGTTCCGCATCAAAAGTAATAAATGAGTAAATCTTGGATATCATGAGGTTCAATTTGTTCTGTTTATCGACTTTAACTGGTATCCCGGTATGTTAATACTGCAATATCTTCGAAAATATTCGTTTAAATTGCATGCTGTAAAGGGCCAGGATCATCTATATTACATGCACAATCTATTTAAGACATTTAATTGCATGAAAAATAATGCTGTAATATTAAAAATCGCCTCGTAAATAAGCCATTATTTCTCGTAAAAAGTAAAAAAATAAAAATGGTCATTGTGGGTTATCCCTAAGAGATATGCCCTTGCGGACTTTTTTGTAGACCTTCTGGAGGTGTCTAATAATGTAGGACATTGTTTCGATCTATCACTTAGGGTTCAGCCAGCGTTTGCAATTAAAGTGCTAAATCTCGAAAAACACTATTTTTTCTTTACAACATCATATATGAATGACACTCTAACTATTAAAAAAAACCGCATCAAAATCCGTTGCGTAGTTTTAAAGATATAAGCATATAAGGGGACAGACAGCGGAAAGTGACTTTGTTTTATACTATGTAATGATGATATCATGAAGATTAGTGGCCCATTAATCATGAGCATGATGATATATAACCTAAGGTTTTCATCGATATATAACGACTATCTAATAAAAAGAAAATATTTTTTCAATTCGATCCAGTAGTTCCTGAGATAATCGCGTTCAATATAAACAAACAACCTCAGCTTTAAATATTAATATTACAACACACATCCAATTGCACTCTCTATTTTCTATGTGGACTTCATCTGGGTGCACTTTGGAGATCAGCAAGGTATCTCGCAGATGTTACCGCCGCATTGCTCGCTTCTCATGTCACATCATAAATACGGACGAAATACTTAATACTTATTCAGCTACAATACTGATTCATAACATTGAAAAAACTTTTTAAGGATTATATCGCGTTTATTTATAACTTATTCGCCCGAATACTGAACCGCCGCTCAAATCTGACAATCAATAAAGTGCTACTTACTGCTCAAATTTCACGTATTCTCTTTAATGTGACAGCTACTTAAACGCTCAAGTAGCGCTTATATATTTGAGTGGCGGTTCAATATTCGGGCTATTGTCTATTTATTTAGAACTTATTGTCTATTAATTTCCCGACGTCGGGAATCCATTAAAAGTTGTTTCAATATTATGAATGTGATACGCGAAAATCTAAGAAATAAATACAATACTAATACCAACATTTTTAGTATCGCGATTCGCGTTACATTTTGAATGAAATGTCCTAATTGTATATTTTGATATAAAGGATTAATACCAAGGTAAACAATAAAGCAAACATTTTTATTGTGAGATAGCTGCAATAGCCTGATGATATTATTATAATGTGGCGATATATTTTTACAAAATGAAATGTTCTGCAAAGGCTTAGTAGTTAGTACGTAGTTTTGTTCTATGATCATTAGTTTTCGCAGCGCAGACGATTTAAGGACTTTTTCGGGACATATTTTACTCTTGGTAGCGTTTCAGTTCTGTAATAAATCCAATTAATTATTGGAGTTTTCTCTCGGTGGTACAGTGGTCGAGCTCACACTTCTGAACCAAGAAGTCGCGGGATCGAATCCTGGCTCACACCAAGGACTTTTCGAAATTGTTTTCGGAAGTTATGTGTGATTTAATATCGATGACTGAAAATTTTGTGCCTGGTATGGCAATAGGTTCGCTATTCCATTTGGCACGTAAACATAACGGCGAGTCGAGGCTTAACAACCACTGCCTACCACCACAGAAAAGGGCGTGAAGTTATGTTGCATTTTTTGGGCTTTTAGTACAGAACAATTTTTGTTTTTGAAAATATAGTACCTACCTAGATGCTTTCTTGATAAATACTCTATCCAACAAAGAAGGAATTATAGAAATTGGACCGGCTGTTCCTTATATTAACGCGTTGAAACAAACAAACAAACTTCAGCTCTTCAGCTTTCAATATTAGAATAGATAGATGAAAATACATTACCCTCTGTTCCACCCGGAGAAATTAATCATAAGTCGAAACTCGAATAGTTCTCCAGCCTGGCGGAACAATGGCACTAGAGTATCTTCAAAACAGTCGTGAGGAATTCTCCCGATGAATACCTGCGCACAGTTTTCTACAGTTTTAAAGACATTTAGATGACCTAACTGTGATACTAAATACACGCGTACGATGTCTGGCCACACGCTACAGGACATGACGATACATAACGATGGGTATCATGTCTCTGCCTAGGCTTTCTGGTATTTTAGATCGAAGTTTTACTTCTATGCCGTAATTCAAGTAAGAACAATACAAGGCCACGGGGATTACGGAAAAAGATGTCTAAAATGATGACTTGCCAAAAATCAGAAATAAAATTAAAAGCTTTGCGTTGCAGTACGTTCTGCCCCAGTAAGATTTTGCTACACTTGGTGATGCATTTGGGCCGTTGACCAGTCGTTGTACGTGCAGCTGCTATGCGAATAGTTAACCAATGTTTCAAGTTACCCTGATTACGAAAAGAGTTGATAATGGAAATCTCACCTCGCAATTTCTTGAAGGCTCTGGTCCATTCCATGCATGAGGTGCCTTTCTG
This sequence comes from Euproctis similis, assembly GCA_905147225.2. Taxonomy (NCBI): domain Eukaryota; kingdom Metazoa; phylum Arthropoda; class Insecta; order Lepidoptera; family Erebidae; genus Euproctis; species Euproctis similis. The sequence goes on along the minus strand of LR990117.1, from coordinate 3,881,479 downwards.
TAAATTCTTTGCCCATTGATTTGTGTAAGAGTATAAGATGTATTATTTTCAGTGAGAGATAACAATCTTGATGATAATTCATACTGATTCACTTCACTAGATGAATAATGCTTGACAGGAGGCATTTTCGCCTATATATAGTATATATTACTTACTACAATAATATCTAAGAAAATAATAAGATTAACTCGTTCTCCTTTTATTTCCCAATAAGAGAAAAAAGTACAAATTCCTTTATTTTTCAGATAAAACAAAATGGCGCTATGCACAACGCTCAAACCACCACCACCAAAATCAAAATGGAAGCTAGAAAATGACCTTCACAAATCATCAAATCACAATGTCTATGTACGTTCCCGAGTCAAATTAAATCTATACCGGTATCCATTATATTTATTTATTGAACTGAAATTAGATAAAAATAAAAGAAAAATTAAACACTCGTTTTGAAAACCATATGAAAAGTTCGTAAATCTAAAAATTCTAATATTATATAATATAAATTCTTCCCTCGAAAACTTTAGTCTTATTTCAAATTAAAACACAAAAGTAAAGAATGTTTATCACAAAGCTTATTTTATTGTCATAATAAATGATTAGTAATATGACTAATAATATAAATAGTGATTAATACTCCATGTTTTTAAAGATTTTCAGTTTTTTATTTATATAAATATTTGTAATATTATTAGATTAAATAACATTGTTTGCTTTCTACGCATTTCCTCTGATGGACAATCGAAAAATATTACTTCATATCGGAACTACCGGAAGCGCAGTCAATATGATTGAAATAAAACCGTAATTTGACTATTTGTTTTGGAATAATTGAAGAAATTTTAATAATTTTACCTGACCTAAAATCAATATTTTATAATTTATTAATCTTCACTTCTTTTTATTATTTTATAATTACATAAAGTCGCTCCTGTTCCATGTTTACCTAGATCATTTAAACAGCGGCTGTTATATCAGTTCTCCTATTATTAATATTATTAATGACTAATGAGTGATTTGAGGTGAAGGTCATATTAATTTAAAATAAAAGCATAGAAGTATAGCGGGTCAAAAAGGCAAAGTGCCAAAGACATTCAAAGTTTTAAGAATTTCTCCAGGTCACGCAATGAAAATGAGAATATTTTAATTTGTAATTTGTTTCTATAAATTTCTACCCGAGGGCGTAGGCAGCGGCTGCTGAGCCACTCACTAAATTTTTACGTCCCAATTCGAATAAGTGGTGGAACCTAATTCCATATACTGAGAACAATTTTGTCAGTCATCGACATTTTATTACGCGTAACTACCGAAAACAATAACATGTCAGAGATGTCGTTGGTGTGCCCTTCTTGATTCAAAAGCGGGATGCTCGCCTCATCCACAGTCATACATCTCGTCATGCATTCACGTCGGTTTCGGGTGCTACGCATTTTGCCTTTTTTAAACAGACCATTTATTTGGTCGTGGTAGCTCCGTCTTGGTCTCCCGATCCCGACCCTGCCACTCACATTCGCTTCGTATACCCTTTTAGTCATTCGACTTTCATTCATTCTTGCAACATGACCAAACCATCTTAACATACTTCTCTCCACCTTGGTCACCACATCATCCTTCAGCTTCCATTTCTCCCTTATCACGCTATTTTTCATTCAATCCGCAAGGGTGACTCCACACATAGTTCTCAGAGACCGCATTTCTACTACATTCACCTTACTTTCATGCTTCGCCTGCCACACCCAACATTCACTACCGTATGTAAGAGTTGGTATCAACACACCACTGTGAATCGTCAAGCGTGCCTTTTCAGACACAGCCTGACTACGCATCAGGGCATGTAGTGCACCATTGACTCTATTACCAGCAGTCACTCGCCTTTCAATATGTTCCTCAAATTTACCGTCTCTGGTAAACATGCTTCCCAAATATACAAAATCATTCACTTGCTCTAATTTCTCACCATCCAAAACCATATCACACACTGTTACTCTTTCTCTCTCTCCACAACCATAACTTTCGTCTTACTTACATTTATTTTCATACCTTTTTCTCTAAACTCTGCATTCACCAAGATTAGCATGTCTTGTAACTTTGACGCCGACGGAGCAAGTAACACCTGGTCATCGGCGTACAGTAGGCACTTGACACGCAACTCTTCCACCCTTAAACCACATTCAGTCTCTTTCAGATTTGTCAAACAACTGTTCATATAAAGATTGAAAAGGCATGGTGGCGCAACACATCCTTGTCGAACACCTTTATAGATGTTAAACCAGTCCGAGTGCGCCCCATTTACCCTAATACAGGCTCTAGAATTCTCGTATAGAGAATTTAAAGCCCGCACAAGGCGCTCGTCAACCCCATATGTACTCGACAGTGTTGACCATTGGGCATCTTCCGAATACCTCTCTAAACGAGCGAAATGTGGCAAGAGCTACTTTACGTCGATTTTCTGAGAGATCGTGGTATTTCACCGGTCGAGCCGGCCCATTTATGCAAAGCTGCGTGGCTCTACCACTGTTGCAATTCAAATTTATTGCATGAAATAGGTACCAACTGCAATGTATATCTATTACATATAACTTCACGCCAAGTCCGTTGCGGGTTAGGTAGAGAGAATAGAACGCTTTAAGGCATGATTCGTACACACTTTCTACTATTTATATAAACACTCATCGACAGTTCTATTTAGTCATGGAATGTGTGTCTTGGTGGTCCTCAACTCCTACATCTGCTTAGTCAATCTTGCTGCATCAATTCTTTCTCATCGGAGCATGCGCTTTCTTACTTTTACACCGACACGCTGTTTCAATCCAACAGTTACTAACAAGAAATAAGCTACTACATACGAATCCTTATCAAGGACGACACACAAAACTTTTCAATTTCTTAAAAAGCACTACCGACCTTGTTGCCTATATTATGCCTCCAGAAGCCATTGTGAGCTCTTGCTATTGGACTCATCGTAGGCGTAATTGAAGAAGTAGACTCCAAGAAAGTAACTTCAAGCCTTTTCCTACCCGAAGGTGTAGGCGGTGGTTGTTAAAGTCGATAAGTAATAAATTACTTCCCAAATGAATTTTGAGGCGAACCTATTGCCATACACCACCCACCGGTTACAAAGTTGTCAGCCATCGATATTTATCACACGTAACTTCCAAAAAGAATTTCAAGAAATAAGTCTCCAAAATTAATTTCATGCATCCTTATTTAACTATTAAATCCAAATAGGTACCTAATAGTACCTATACATGTTCCCTTTCAGTACAAGCTTACAAACCCAGTAAACTATACTAAATTGGACAGACAATGTTTGTCCAAATATATCCAGATAACTATCGTACTTACGAAATAAAATATCACTTCAACCAAAATGAAAAAAAAAATACAATCTTTTTAGTAGTATATAACATGGGACTGATTGCGTCAGTCCCATGTTCTACTAATAAAAAGATTGTATTTTTTTAAAATGCGTGTGTAGGTATGTAGTCTTTTGCTGTATTAGTATATTGTCTATATTCTATCAATAATAGGTATTAGGTATCTATACATTTTTATGATTTCGGTTTAGCCTAAACATAAAGATACTTTTATGACACAACCAAGTAATTCATGTAAGTTTTATTCTCCTCCAAATGTTTTTCACCGGTGCACATATTAATTAAAGCTAAGATAACATGTATTCATAATTAAAAGTGACTAAAAGGGTCACAATTAAATATATATCTTTTAAAATTAACGATTTGTTAGTGGCTAACGACATTCCGTTCTGCTGTTTTGACAATTCACTGATATCGTAAGTTGATTTTAGTTGCATCCTTGTCATATATATACGTCTCGTTTTGGGATTCATTTTTAAAATTTGAAGTCTAGTGAAGAATGCCAACTTTTTTCTGTGTATAGCACGCATCACTTCCGGTGTGATGGCGGTGATGGCTTCCAATTTGATTAAACTAATATCGGCGTTAGAGATACCTGAAAATAAGAGTTAAAATTACGAAAAAATATGTTTTAGCGAAAAACTGTTGATGTAAAAAATAATAGCATTTGTATGCACGAAGCCATCGTTCCCTCGCCTAAAAATTCTCAAGTATTAAACAAATATAGTGGTCCGTAATGGCCCAAGAGCCAGTGACTGTCAGACCCTCGTTATTTTATAAAGGCTGAAAGTTTGTCAGCTCATAGTCCTAAGTAAGAACGATGGCCAACTATGAAGTTTAGTCGGTACGGGGTCCATCTTTGGTATCCCGTACCGGCTCGATCGAAACTTCATAGTTGGCCATCGATCTTACCTGTGTTGGGACTATATGGTATATATGGTCATATGACTATATGGTATGTATGGTCAATTGAGGGGCCCTGGTCGTCTAATTCGCCTCATTTTAAAAGGTTTCCTCGAGGTAAAAAAGGTCTAGAGAGTAAGTAATACTTAATTTTCAGGTGAAAATATAACTATGAAGATAAGCAAATAGGATTAAAAGTATCTTACGGACAAATATTGTACTAAGTCTGCCTATTTCATATGAAGTCCACGTATAAGGATCGCCGTACGCATCCGGATGTTTGGCGATATTGAAAAGAGTCTGTAAAAAAATAAGTCGATTAGGTAAGTATATTTATGGTATAGGTATAGGTATGTATATATAGGTAATATTTATGTGCAAGATAATAATACATTTCATTAATGTACTAACTTGTGTTTGATTGTCATTACATTTTCCCGCCTTTGTAAGCGTCGCAGAATTGATGTCTTTGAAATCTGTTGGCCTTATTTTTTCCAAATCAGTAGACGGGAATCCACATAACAAGTAGCCAAGTTCGTTTATGTTTGTGCTGTTTTCATACCAATAATCTCCAAAATAGCGTCTATATGCAGCCGCTAAAATACCATACTGGAACATTATTTTTTAAAATTATATTTTAAACTGCCAATTAGCTTTTTCATATTAATAGATCACATCACTTATATAACGCCATCTAGCAGAGAAAATTTTCAACTACTAATAATGACATCCTACGCAACGGAGAAAAAAAAATGACTTTTTTATTTATCCAACTGCATATCATTTTTCATGAGGCTGTATCTGAATTTCGGTGATAGCCGCTATAACAACATATACTGGGGTGTTTCCAAGCAAAAAACTAGATTTTAAACCAGTTTCTTGTTGTAACGGTGAAGGTTAGACGGTTTAATTATTAGCAGAAAGTTCTATGATCTCTTTAAATATACATACATAATTTCACGCCAAATCCCTTGCGGGGTATGGCACGATTCTTACACGCCACACTCGCTTCGCTCACTTTCATAACTCTTTTCATGCACGCGCGTCAATTTTTGAAGTTCCTAACATCACCTTCCTCCAGAACACGTTCTATTTGGTCATGGAATGTGTGTCTTGGCCGTTTTCGACTCCTTCATTCATCTGCTTTTGCATTGTATATCTACTTCTCTTGCATCATCCATCCTTTTCACATGTCCGAACCATCGGAGCATGCTCTTTCTTACTTTTACAGCGACACTCATTCAATCCAACTTCCTTCGTTACAACCTTGTTATCGACACAGTCAGCGAGAGTCACGCCGCAGATTTGCGCTTTCATACACACTCCGCCATACCCAACTCTCGCTTCCATAAGTTAGCGTTGAATATAATTAATTAAAATTAAATAAATAAATAAGAGTCACCGGTTACGGAATCCTTTGTCTGCGAGTCCCACTCGCACATGGCGGCCTTTTATTGGGCTCGGTGGCTAAAGCGCCTGTAGGTTTTGTCAGATTTCACTTAGTCGTGACACGTTATTTCAACTTTGCATCTTCTAAGTCTAGTATTTTTTTTTCTTCCATTCATTTTAACCATAACTATTTATCTCTAAGACTTTCGCGAATCGCGTTCATGACATTAAAACAACTTTTAGGATTACATCGCGTTTATTTATTACTAATTTTATTTATTTCCCGACGTTTCGAACTCTTTACAGAGATCACTCGTGAAAATGTAAGATCTCTGTAAAGAGTTCGAAATAAACGCGATATAATCCTAAAAGTCGTTTTAATGTCATAACCATAACTAACTAACCTTTCGTGGTTGCAAGTTCTCGTAGTAGTTAGCGAAATATTGTAAAACGGACGGATCACCGAAATTGGCATAATACAAATCCTCTTCTGGGACATCGTTGAGGAGAGCACCGAATGCTAAAAACTCACGTCCTTGTAGAAAGGCAGCACTTTTGCCATCTAGAACAAATAATAGTTTGACAATGAAAAACGTTTTTATTCAGCGTGGCAATGCGGCTAGTCTTCTGTGCATGCTGCCAGTAGACAGATATGCCGAGAAACGAAAGAAAGAAGAGAGATTTTTATTGTAATTGTAAATAATCTAATTAATTTATTACTATTGTAAATAAAAAACCTTTGTGATAGATACCAATAATATTTCTTTATCAATCTTGACAGAAATAATGGTTTGCAATTGCTGCAACCATTTTTTTTCGTAACATTAGGCATCTACTCGGTTGTTACCGTTGCAATGTCTTTCAAGATGTCTACATTGAAATTATTTGTTTTTATTTGTTGCTTCGAGCCCTTTTCGGTATTTATCACACATAACTTCCGAAAAGTGGCGATTGCGTCCGTATTTTCTTGCTCTACGGAGCTAGGTAATTTCCATATCATGTTAATATAATTTGACTCAAATCAAAATATCATTTATTCATTTTAAGTCATTAAAGACACTTATGAAGGTCAATATTTACAATCCGCCAATTCGATTACTCACGCCCTGAGAAGAATTAGCAAGAAACTCAGGGGAGTCTTTTTTTTACTTAATTATCAGTAGACTAAATCACAAATTATTAGAATAATTTATAGAGCAAAATGAGGTCCCTCACGTCAAACTTAGGACACAGTACGTTAATATTCTTTGCACGCTTGAACAGACCAGTCCCCACAAACTGCACCCGTTCACGAGTATGACCCATATCTTAGCCATCGCCTCCCTCGCCATATTTTAGGGAAGGTGGCGACTCGATCCACGACGCCGCCGTAAGCAAGGACTTTTCAGTGAGCATGACATATTCAAGAGACCAGACAAAAAAAAACTTGAGACTTGTTTAAATTTCATGTATTTATGTGTCTTTGAGGACCTATGAAATAATTTAGTAGGTGTGAGCCAGGATTCGAGCCGGATACCTTTTACTCAGTAACTCAACTACCGTTACAAACGGTAGTCGAGTTATACTGACGGTAGTTGAGTTACACCGTTGAAATTGTTTGTTAGTTGAGTAAAATATTTATCTATACCTGTTATTATGTCCCAAGCTAATAAAGCTCTAGTAATTGGTATCAAATTACTCTTCGTAGAAGTCAATATATGCAATATCGATTCAGCATCGAGTCTTAAAAACGAACTGGCCGGTCCAAAGAATATCATGTTCATCGATTGTTCCAACTTTGCTTCGTTGTCAAACTCATCATAGAAGTCGTCATACATTTCTGGGTCATCTGTAAATATGTTTTTATTATAATTATTGTTTTGTAATTAGACATATGTATAGTTATTTATCAACGGATTTTGATGCGGTTTTTTAATAGATAGACGGTATCAATAGAGTGGTTTTTAACACAAGTTATGGAAATTAGACATTTACATATTATACACTTCTTTTGTAAATACAATATACTTAAAATATTATATATAGACAAACAACACGCTATACAAATATTCATGCTTATCTTTAATATTTTTACTCGGGTGGAGATCGAACCCACTGACCTCTAATCCGCTGTCGGTTGTTTTAGCAATGCACCACGAGGTCTGCCAAAATATGGATGGCGTTTTATATGGTGCCTATGGTGGATCTAGTAATCTGGACCATAATGAAGGTAGGCTGACTGTGTAAAGTCAAACAATAAATGGTCGGCAAGCAACAGCTAATTTGAACTGAAACCTTTTGCAGCTGGAATAGCAATCATGGCGTTACGATCGTCCTCGTATTGATAAAACATTTCTTCTAGCGATTGAGTTACGGCAACGAGCATAAAAACGTCACATGTATAGTATATTATTATGCAACTGAAATAAATCATATTTGATATTAATCTTTAAAAATATCTACTACTTAATTTTTGGTGGTTGAGCTTCTCCGTACAAAGTTATGTATTTATATTTAAATGTTTTTATTATTAATCATCATTACATACTTACATAGTTACATAGTAGTATGTATAAAACAAAGTCATTGTCCGATGTCTGTCCCCTTATATACTTATATCTTTAAAACTACGCAACGGATTTTGATGCGGTTTTTTAATAGTTAGAGGGTGTCAACGGGGTGGTTTTGATCTATAATTCATATATGATGTTGTAAAGAAGATATGATAATTTTCGAGATTTAGCATTTTAGTTGCAAACGCTGGCTGAACCCTAAGTAATATTTCAAAACAATGTTTTACATTATTAAACACCTTCGGAAGGTCTACAAAAAAGTCCGCGAGGGCATATGTCTATTTCTTAGGGATAGCTCATACCGACCATTTTTATTTTTTTTACTTTTTACGAGAAATGATGGCTTATTTACGAAGCGATTTTAAACATTACAGCATTAATTTTCATTCAATTAAGTTTCTTAAATAGATTGCAAATAGATAATCCTGGCCCTTTACAGCATGTGATTTAAACGAGTATTTACGAAGATATTACAATATTAACATAGCGGGACATAGCAGTTGCTTTGCTCGCCAAAACGCGTGCCGACTGCCGTTATATATAGCTCAAATCAAATTTTATAAAATCCAAATTTTACTCATTTATTACTTTTGATGCGGAACAAAGTTCGCCGGGTCAGCTAGTAATCTATGTATGTATCATAGGCTGTTAAACTTGAACTCAATTAAACCAAGTACAATAGATTATAATAATATAAATTTGCAATATACAATAATTGTGTTATGCAATATACAATAATTTTAACTAATACCAGACATTGATTAATCATAAACAAAAATATCTCCGCAAACGACCACCTCGCCCGACCTCAAGGTTCAGTTTAATAATAGCAATAAATTTCGAAATCGAGTTAAAAGTACCTGGTAATTAAAAATATATGAAATATCGACTTCATTTACATACAACTTAATGTCTTCCAATTAAAACGACACCTCTCAACAAAATGCAGAAACTAATGTCAGGAAATGATGAATCATGGTGGTTACGTAAAGTTATTGGAAAAGTATTCCAACGCGTTCCATTTTTTAAATTGAGAGGATGTGTTTAAAGTTGCACTTTAAAAAGATATTTGATGATAATTATTATCTTCTCTGGTTTAGTGGTAATTAGAAAACTCGAGACCTCGAGACTCTCAGTATATACAATTAAATGTACTGGGCTCGAGACTCTTGATGCAAAAGCTTACAGTGGAACCACAGTACCCACAAAAAGATATTTAACGGGACAGTTGAAACATTGCTGCTTGTGGAATCAAGATGTCAAAGGTATAAAGTTTAAAAGTAAATAAAAACCAACTTTGGCTAACCATCATCAACCATCAATTTGTGATTATAATCTTGATAGCAATAATTAAAATATGTTCAAGTAATAACTTTATGTAATAGTCGGTTAAAAACCTTTCTGTAAACGTTTAGTTTAAAGTGTGTTAGAATTTAGACTAACTGTAACATATAACATTTGAAATAGATATTAGGTTTGCAAATTAGGGTAACGATTTAATCCTACCTCCATGTTTAGACATTACATATTACATTTTTGGTGGTATCGATATTTAGTGTGTATCTGATATATCGATAAAAATATTGACATCAAGTGATCAAAAGCCAACAGTCAACACAACACTAAGGGCGACTAACCTAACATATTTACTTGTATTCAATTAATTACGGTGGTCTTTTGAAAGATAATCTTTGTATTAAAATGGTATTGAAGTATATTTTCTAGTTTACAACTTCTTTATTGCGATATGTTCATAAACATATAAATTGTTTCACAGCGTACTCTATATTTTTGTAAATAATCTTTTCGTTACGTGCGAAGCTTTTGTTGTCGTCAATACTTTTTTTACAACATGGGTATTCTGGAGAAAATATCTGAAATCGAAAAGGAAATAGCACGTACTCAAAAGAATAAAGGTAAATAATTTTATATTTGATCTCATTTCCTAAACAATTTACTGTCGAAGATAGTCAAAGACAAAGTTGTTTTGACGATCCTATTTATTTTTAAATTTTTAAATTTTATATTTTTTTTAAAATTTATATTTTTAAATTGTATGATGGCCCTGCAGCTGGTGGTGATAGTTATTTGGCTTCCTAATATTCTATCTATCAGAACCAAAGGCATCATCTTCATTCATCATGTTGTACAGTCTGTGACAAGAATTAATCTCTAGCCTCTCCTTATTTTTTAATAGTATAGATATTCATTTAATATGTACAGACACTTTCTGTTCTTAACCCGAGTAAAAAAAAGGTATTTATGTTATAAAGAGTTTCACATCATAACCAATTTAAATAATCTGTTATGGTTATCCTCAGCTACTGAATACCACTTGGGTCTGCTAAAAGCTAAGTTAGCTAAATATAGATCCCAGCTGCTGGAGCCTTCTAAAAAAGGTGGTGATAAGGGTGAGGGTTTTGATGTGCTCAAATCTGGTGATGCTCGAGTAGCTCTTATAGGATTTCCTTCAGTCGGTAAAGTGAGTAATGAATACATACATATATACTATAATTATAGATTTTTAGTCTTAGTGGTCCAGTGGTCAAGCACAGGGCTTCTGAATCCAGAGGTTGCAGGTTTGAATCCTCACATTGGCTAACACCAATGACTTTTCAAAATTAATTTTGAAAGTTATGTGTGATAAATATTGTTGATTAAAAATTTTGTGCCCGGTATGGCAATAGGGTCACCACCTATTCCACTTGGGATATAAACATAATGGTGAGTAGAGGCTTAACAGCCAATGCCTACACATTTTCACAGATTTTCTAATATCTTATCTTGGTTCATATGTTCAATATATCTTGCTATTTTGTTAAATGATAACTAATAACTGAGATATTTATTTAATATTTGAAATTGTAGATTTCAAAGAATAAATATATTTCCTGCTTAATATAAATAAATAAAAAATGCCTAAGTAAAAATCTGTCTAAAATTTGAAGCTGATCAGTAAGATTTAGAGTCTTTTACAAATCTAGAATACCAATAATGTCATGTGATAATGTTAAAACACTGATTTTAACATTGTTTTCTTTTATAATTCAGTCTACTCTCCTGTCAACACTGACTCACACACACTCAGAAGCAGCTAGTTATGAGTTCACAACACTGACATGCATACCAGGTGTGATAGAGTACCGTGGTGCCAATATACAGTTGCTCGACCTGCCTGGTATTATTGAGGGTGCTGCTCAGGGAAAGGGTAGAGGTAGACAGGTAATATTATTTTATTTAATCTTGGTTCAATAGTTCTTTAGCAATTTTATTTCACACTTACTCATTTATCCTTCAACCTATGTACTGTGGAAAGTCTATCTGACCTGCAATTATGTCTATTAGACTGGACTTTATTGCTGCTTAATTTTATATCAATGTTTCCCTATCCCACTCTAAGTGGGGTTGGCACAACATGTCATGCTTTATAATTCTTATATCGCTCATTGTTTTTACAGTTTTAACTTTTGTACAGTCCATCCATCTCTTTTTCTCCCTCCCTCTACTCATGTGTCCATCCACAGTCATTCTCATCAGTTATTCATTAACTATTTTAATAAAATTAGTGGTGATTTATTTCAGGTGATAGCTGTGGCAAGAACTGCTGACTTGGTTTTAATGATGTTGGACGCCACCAAACCCTATGTGCATAGACAACTACTGGAGAAAGAATTGGAAAGTGTGGGCATTAGACTTAATAAAAATAAACCCAATATTTACTTTAAGGTTAGAAAAACCCTACAGCATTATTTCTTTCAACATTTAAAAAAATATATATCAGCTGTGCTTCTTAAATATTCTTAAGCAGCAGCAGCTTAAATATTCTTTCTTTATATTTGAAGTTTAAATACAAACACTGTGACATGATAATTTTACATATCGAATAGTAACATAATTTTTATTTGTCAGGTCAAAAAAGGTGGTGGCCTCTCTTTCAACTCCACTTGTCAACTGACCAAAGTTGATGAGAAGCTGGTACAAATGATTCTACATGAGTACAAGATATTTAATGCTGAGGTATGTACATTATTGCTATATAATAATAAAGCAAATGGTTTTGATCACCTACTAGTTTACCTTTCATAAGACATTACATACTTACTAACTTCATAGCAACTCCCTTGTGGGATTTGTTTTGTAAGCTCATAATGTGACATCATATGATAGCACACAATCAATTTGATCATGTGCTTTTGCATTGTATCCTACTCTCTTCATACAGAGCTGCTTCTTGCTTACTTTTACACCAACACTATTTTTAATCCAACTTTGATTTTGATGTGGTTATAATTTTTTTTTTTCAAACTTTCAGGTGCTATTCCGTGAAGATGCTACCGCTGATGATCTGATAGATGTTATCCTTGCAAACAGAGTATACCTACCATGTCTGTATGTGTACAACAAGATAGATCAGATCTCTATACAGGAGGTGGACAGGATAGCAAGACAGCCCCACTCTGTTGTTGTTAGGTCAGTTGCATTTCACGAACCTCTATATGTATTTATTTTACTAGCAAGCTTTTGTACACATAGTTTTAGATAAAGTCTTATGATCTTGATATTTAATAGTGGTAAGGTTAAGCCAAGCAGTTCGCTACATAAATGGGTCAGCTTGGCCAGTAAAATACCACAACCTCTCAGATTATTGAAGTAAAGAATCTCATGTCACCTTTCGTTTGGTGAAAGAAGTGTCTGGAAGCCTATCCCCATCCCCTTTCTCTGCCCTTCCCAACCCCTCTCTTTTAAAGGCCGAAAATGCAACGCAATAGTGTTGCAGAAGTCTATGGGTGGCGTTAGTTGTTTACCATAGAGTGACCTGCTTTCACGTTCCGTAAAAAATTACAATAATTAATATTTTTTATCATTTGCAAAGATATGATTGGTTAATTTATTATTCTGATTAATTCTCAATGCAAATGCATCAAACAATGTGAATTTAAAAGCATCTAATCACTGTAAATATTTGTAATAATAATATGTTATTTTAGTTGTAATATGAAACTGAATTTGGACTTTCTGCTGGACACTCTGTGGGAGTATTTGGCTCTCATCCGTGTGTACACAAAGAAACCTGGACAGCCACCAGATTTCGATGACGGCCTTATTTTGAGAAGGGTATGTTTAAGATTCTCACATGTTTGTAGAGTAGTTTATTATGTACTAATTTAATTTCTAGAAAAAACTGCAATGTTATTTAAATTTTAAATAATATAATTTACAAAGACATTGGCAACAATGCACTGAATGTATGCTCCACATTCAGTGCATTTTTGCCAATGAGTGAATGTGGTGTTGTCAGGGAGTGAACATCGAGCACGTGTGCCACGCCATCCACCGGTCGCTGGCGCCGCAGCTGAAGTACGCGCTGGTGTGGGGCACCAGCACCAAGTACTCGCCGCAGCGCGTGGGGCTGGGACACTCCGTCTGCGACGAGGACGTGGTGCAGCTCATCAAGAAGTAGCACCCCCCACCACCCTCCTACATTATTCCAACTGCATTATTGTTTTCTTTCTATTTTACAAGACCTCTTTTCAGCTAACCTCTCCGGGTAATACTGGATAGCTTATACTATGATTATGTTTTAATATATTTATGTAATATGTAAGCTGATCTAAGATATTTTAACTAAGCAAGAATCAATTGTTTTATTTAAAATTCACATGTATTTATGTAATTTAATGTCCATAAAAAATATACTCAGATTCTGAAAATGAACACTAGTCAAAAGTTTTTCATTTTAAATACATTTCTGACCATATGGATGTTATCAAGGTCACTATTTTATTTTAACTAGGCTATTTGTTATATCGCGAAAAAAATTAATCTTGGTCCTTTATCGCATGAGCATGGAGGCCATAAAGCCACAGAAATGGCTCAAGAAATAAGCTAAATATATATGTTATTTTACTTTAACTAGAAACAGCATAGTTTATACTAAATACTTTTTACTGCTACTACAATTGGTCGCATATTGTTTTTTTTTTTTTTAACTTAAACATTGTTCCATTTGAAAAAAAAATGTTGGAAACGTTTACACTAGTGCCTAGATGGCGCTACGTATAGTGTGTATTGACTGTAAACGATAAATGCTGTTATGTAATGCAATTGTACAGGATTATGTCATATGGATATTGTATATATGTACGCGATAATTTTGCATTGTAATAAATACTTTTGTAAATGCAATTTGTGTTAGTTTTTTTATTTACTACCAATAATTTTGATGTGACCAGTGATGTGTTATCTACTATTGAAGTTTAGTACAGACTCCAACCATATGTAATCATACCATCATTTCAAGAGCCACAGCACATTAATAAAACAACCGACTGTTAAATAGATGTTACGATATTCTATCCAAGTAAAAATTTGTATAGCAGCATCTCGGCGTTATTCATATCGCACAATATCTATGACTAAATTGAACGTGTCCTTTTAAGCGTGTCCGCGTATAGGTGATGACAGAAACCTTAATAAATAATAGTTAAAAAAAACTAAAAAAACGACTTGGTGTAAAGTTATGTAAAATAAAAAAAAATAAGCCTTTATTGCTGGTAAACAGAGTTTAAAATATTTTTAAAACATACTTAAAAACTTAAACTACATAGGTGCTAATTTTATTCACTTCACGGTTTTTCATCCTCTTTCCAGCTTGTCTTCCGACAAAGGCCTCCTCTAAGGCTTTCCACTTGTCTCTACACTTTGCAATGCGTAACCATTCTGGTCCTGCTACTTCTTTCAGATCATCTTCCCATCGCTTAATCTGTCTTCCCCATCTTCTCGTACTGCCCCTTGGGTACCATTCGGTAATAATTTTAGTCCATTTCTCCTTTTCTCTCAGTATGTATGTCCAACGCCATTTCATTTTTCTGCATAGTTTTTGTACTTTTTCGAATTTAGTCTTTTCTTGAATTATTTTAAGTCGTATTCTATCTCTTCTTCTAACTCCAAGTACGCTTCTTTCTATCCCGTTTTGGCATGTATTTATTTTGTTTTGTTGCAACTTGCAGAGTTGCAATAAAGTTATGTATGCATGTAAAAATATGTATTTATTGAAAAAAGTAATATTAACATTAATATTTGCTGTCTAGTTTCTAAAATACACCTCCTTAAGAACCTTTCCCCTGTTGAGTCTGAGGTCTCTGTTCTATAGCTTTGTCCGTTACAGAAAGTGTATTGTATTCACCATATTGGTTTCAGTAAAAAATAAATGAGTTAATTTATATGTAAATTAAAGGCAAATAGAACCATACCAAGTAGATAAAGTTACTACAAAGTGTGTTACTTTAGCGGAGTAATAACAGTTAAACTAACTTCAAGCCTTTAATACACATAGTTATAGGCAGCAGCAATTATGCATGTCACACAGAAGTAATAAATGGGTAATTAAAACAACAAATTTAGAATAAATAACTTTGTAATTATTTCATACTTAAACATTTTCACCATATACTGTATAGATAAAGTAATCTTTATTATATTTCACTTAGGAAATTATGTCACACAAACTGGATAACAAAAAGAGTACCATAGTCATAATGGGCAGACTTTCTCTTCCAGACATGATTGAACTGGAAAATTCCAGACCTTGGAATCGACTGGAAAATTAGATAGTGGATGTAATATAAAATAAAATTGACTAAACAATTAACTATTCAAAAAGTATTCAAGACGTCTCAGCGGCTGACGCACTCAAGAGATCAGAGTCCGCGGATGCGAGCACCCAGCGATGTTCCGTGATCTCCAGCGCCTCCCATTCCGCCTTGAACGCAGCCTTTGGATCTGGCGGCATCGCCATGGCCGCTCCAGACATCTGCTCCTGCATGATCTTAGATTGATCTGCAGCTGCACCAAGGAGGAATAGTTTGGATGAATATAAATTTTGTATTCAAGTATTCCTTTTTACCTTTATGAAATTTAGAAAATATATGAAATATTCTTACCATTATTCTCTCCCAAAACAAGTGCGTATATTGTCCTTAAGCCGAACACATTGAGGAAGTACCATGACGCGGAAGATACCCAAGACGCGTCTAAGTACGCGAGCTCAACTCCACGCTGTAACATGGGCTTGAAACGAAGAGTCAGAGGGAAAGGCACCTTGGCTAGAAAGAGAAGTCAGTTAAATAAGTTTTGATTCAATTTAGGTATGTATCACATTTATATTTGTACCTTTACCCTTCATTAAATACCGGAAGCTACTCATTCTACACTGCACATCTGCTTAGTCAATCTTTCTTATTCATTCTTTCTATGTGTCCAAACCATTGGAGTATGCACTTTCTTACTTTTTACACTGCCACTCTATTCTAATTCTCTTTTAAATCTTCTTTAAAACCTTGATTTCAACGCGATCGCCGAGCGTCATACGGCAAATTTTGCGCAGTGACTTCATTTATACTTGGGTGGGGATGGAATCTACCAATCTCAATTTCACACCAATGCACCATTAGGCCCATCATAATGTAAGATGTGCTCCTTTTACATTTAGTATGTATGTGTGTTACAAAGTTTCACTTCTTTAATGCAGATTCCACACATTTTTATTTTACCTTTAACTGTACTTAATGGAATAATTATAGTAATAATTTAAATCACTTTATTATTATAATGAACAATAAAATAATATAAATTCATTTTCTTTACAAATCTTCTAAGCAAATACTGTTAAAGAGATCTGCATAAAAATTTACTAATGGAAAAATAAGTACTTACTAGTAAGAAAACCGCTAAACATCCAGTTGATCCAACCACCAATGACAATCATGGGCAGCACATTTGTCACATTACCCTTAAGCATGTCAGTCATCATGCCGGGATCAGTCATGGGGTTCTGACAAATAGGTACGGATAACCATAATTATTTTGAAGGACATGGAGACAGATATAGACTCAAACTAACTTAGTGGTGCAATATAGAAAACTTGTCTTACAAGATATATTTATAATTTATACAAGTAATCCATACTATTACGAAGAAATAAATATGGCAGGTAATGACCTGTAATGACCTTACATACAAAGGTATGTAATTACTTAGTATCATTTGCCAAAAAAAAAGCTAACCTGTGAAGTAGCAGCCCTCTTTTGGACTTTAAAATATCCCGTCTCCTCATTATTGAACCAGTGACGACGCATTGCAAACGATTGTTTTGGCAGATATTTTCCATTTTCACGCAGCAGACGAGCCCTTATCATAACTTGGCTGTAAAGAAATAACAACAGTGTGTAAAGTTGAATTAAAATGCTACTTGTTTAGCAGTTCTCTGGTTTTAATTGAGATATTTTGAGTTTGAATTGAAAATATTTCCTAAAAGTTATTGATATGTACACAGGTACATATCAATAACTTTTAGGAAATATTTTGCAAAATCGGCAATTAATACTCACTAAATGGTGTAATTATAAGTTGTACATACTCATGCCTTAGAACCTGACTTGGCACAGATTGATGGAAATGTTTTTAGCTAGTATAATTTAATATATCACAAATAAATGTAAAAGAATTCCATTTATCTGTTTATTATTAATATTTATTTATATTAATAATAAACAGATAAATGGAAAAGACTGGATGCTGAAGGCAGAAAATCGAATGTTGTGGCGCAAATTGGGAGAGGCCTATTTCCAGCAGTGTGCAATAGGCTAATCATAATGATGAAATAAATGTAAAGTAAGTACCTGTCTTGAACTTGCAAAAGCTCAATTTTCTTCTGAGATGACAAAATAAGGGAAACATAGTGCCTTACTATACCAACCAAGAATGTGATTATGACTATGGGCAAGAAAACCCAGAGCCTAATATTAGGGTCCAATAATAATTCGGCCATGGTAATATGCCAAAAATAGTCTTTGCTACAAATATTTTTCCTTATTCCACAATCAGCTATTTATTTTTCAATAATTCGTATGCGATGAACCCATTAATCTTTCATGTGATGACACTGTCAGTTTGGTTTGGCAGATTAGCAGGTAGGCAGACAGTAGGGATGCCCGATCTGAATCGATCTTTTTGAAGATCGATTCACGGCAATACGATCTCCCGATTTTTTGAATCGATTCAACAAGATGCGATCTTTGCTCAGATCGAATCGTATGCTTGGAAGATCGTAAGAAAAAATCGCATCATTAACAGACCAAAGTAATGCAAACTTAACTGCATTTATTTTGTTGATGATAACGATCACACATTTTAGTAGGAACAACAAAGCAAGACAACATCTATTTGTTGAAATTAGTGTCGAGTTACGTACTTTATGTATACGCCGCCGCGTCGTGAGTATGAAATATGAAACGATATGAAGGTAGTATTGAAATTTTGTTTATGTTATACCCGCAAGAACATCACAGAATTTGTAGATTGTTCTTTGTAGATAGTAGTACGATTGAATTCATCGAATGCGCAGTGTTTTTTCTTGTTATTATTTTAATATTGATAAATATGGCCCCGCCCGTAAAATCGAATGTTTGGACGTTTTTTATCAGATGTGACTCGGGTGGACAGTGTAAATTATGTGACCAAATAGTGAAAACTAAAGGAAATACCACAAATTTAAAAAATCATCTAAAGCGACGCCATAAAAATTATGATTTAAACAAAAGCGGAGAAAGTTCTACTACAAAAGTGACCGAAATCGTAAGTAATTATCTATTTATAAAGTGATTTTTTATAAGGGTGCTATTTAACTGGTTAGCATAGTATTGGTATTTTGGCATAAGAAAACTGACACCAGGATTCGATTAGTAGGTAAACTAAGTGTTCCTCACACGGAGAGAGTTGCATGGCCACGTACGATTACGTGGTAAATTTACCTACTCCAATTGCGACCTACCTCAACATTTTATTTCTTTTACAATTTTGATTAATGTGTACATTATTTTCTTTTTTAGTCCAATGATCCCACCCCTTCGACCAGCCGAATGAGTACTAATAGTGATGCTAACTCAAACTCAAGTGAATGTGAAGAATCATTAAATATTACTACAATCAATACGTCAACGCCAAAATCAACAAGAAAACGTCAACTTCGTATTGATAATGTCAGTAGTAATATTCAAGCATATCAAAAAGGTGGGTCCAAGGAACTAAAATTGACTAATGCATTGCTGTATTTTATTACGGTTGATGATTTACCTCTCAATACCACAGAAAAAAAAGGATTTCAACATTTGATGAAAACGGTGTGTCCAACTTACTCGGTACCAAGCAGAAACACAATTACAAGACTTATTGATGAAAAATATGAGAATATTTCTAATGTCATAAAAGCACAGTTGATGCAAGTTAATAGCTTTTGTTTGACTACCGATGTCTGGACGGACACAATGAACACAAGGAGCTACTTAGGTTTGACTTGTCATTTTTTGCACAAGAACTGTTTGAAATCAATTGTTATAGCCGTTAAAGAATTGAACGAGCGACACACTGCTGAATATCTCAAACAAGTGATTGAATCGCTCTGCAATGAATGGAACATTAATGTACAAAACATTTTAGCTATAGTCACAGATAATGGTGCAAATATTGTCAAAGCTATCTATGAATTACTGGGCAAAAATAAGCACTTGGCTTGTTTTGCACACACTCTTAATCTAGTTGTGCAAAAAGCTGTAGAAGAAACCAGAGGATTTGATGCATTAGTAAATAAGGTCAAAACCATTGTAACATTTTTTAAACACAACGTTTCTGCACAGGATGAATTGACCAAACTTCAAAAATCTAATAATGTATTACCAAAAAAGTTGGTACAAGACGTTATAACAAGATGGAATTCTAAGTTGTATATGTTACAGCGATTTATTGAACTTTGTGACTTCGTCAGTGCTATTCTACTCCAAAACCCAAAGGCCCCTGCTATGCTTGGTGGCAATGAAATAGCCATAATAAAGGAAATTATTAACATTTTGACTCCTATAGAAAACGTAACAAAAGAAATATCGGGTCAAGATTATGTAACGAGTAGTATAATCATACCAATTATTTTCTGCATGAGTAAATCGATCGAATCTGCCAATTCAGGGAGCATTTCTGAGGTTTCTGACTTAGGATCAGAATTCAAAGCGAAAATTCTGAGCGAATGTAACAAACGTTTTAAGAACATTGAAAAAGTGCATCTTTTGGCGATTTCAACAATTTTGGACCCGCGATTTAAAAAAATATACTTTACGGATGCTCAATCTTGTGCAAAATCACTTAATGACATCACCGATTTACTAAAAACAACGGATTATAATAAGGATACATCACCAAATGCGCAAAATGTGGTTTCACCCGATGATGACGATAACATTTGGAAATTTCATAGTCAGTTGGTGACAGAAACGAATCTAAACATTCCAAAGGAAGGACTGCTGGATGACATTTTGAAACAGTATCTTAGAGAACCATTACTTGCTAGACAAGGAGACCCAATAACATATTGGACCACTAGATCTACTATCTGGCCGGACTTAAGCTGTTTAGCTTTGAAGTATTTGACTATAGTAGCAACATCTGTTCCTTCAGAACGACTGTTTTCACTGGCTGGCAACACTTTGACGGATAGTCGTAATAGGTTAGATCCAGTGCGTTTATCTAAATTATTGTTTTTGAAAAGCTTAAATGCGGAGGGTTGGAATCTGTAAACCGTCAAACCTTTACATCATTGCATGCATAGATTTGACGGAATAGCTTTTTCGTAATGTTTTTTAATATTTCCTAATAAATACAACTTGCATGTGGAAGTGTCTTTTCATTTCTCCTTACTTTTTTAAAATACGATACGATCTTCAAAGATCGAATAAGATCGATTCAATGCAATACGATACAGATCGTGGATCGATTCACGGGGTTACGATCCATTACGATTCAAAAGATCGATTCAAAGCAAAAGATCGGGCATCCCTAGCAGACAGGCACCCACCGGCAGGCAGGTGAGGGCTGAGGCGGGCGCAGGTCGCAGACGCCAGACAGTGCCATTGCCAGTGGCATTAAATTTAGATTTGCACATATTTTCTAGTCTTTTAGATGCTTCGATAAAATAAATACATATGCCATGATATGTAGATAAGATGGATTCACGTCAGTTTTTTTTTGGACTATTGCTAACCCGCAACTTTATTAGATAAATAGCAACAAATTTGTGTCGTCTTTTGTGAAATCAACATTTAGTTTGTTGTCAATAAACTAGGTCTCACCAATTATCGACAGAATCAACATATTTTCTTCGAACAAATCCATAGACACGAGAATTTAACGTTACACTGATTATCTTTATTTGTTGACTTTGCTGTTGCTCTGTAGAAGTTTTCTCTGTGATCTATGATTTAAAACTGTTGAGCTTTGAGAAATACATTTCTAATTTCCAATAAAATCTTTCGATTTACCTAGTTAGTACAAACTAGATTTAGATAAATTAGGAATTTTAACTGTATTTATTATTAGTGGTCGACGACTGTTCCTCTTTATAATGCCTCGAGGAAAGTTTAAAGCCGGTTGTGCGAGTGGTACCTCTACATCACGTAATAACAATGACCAAAACAGATCTGAAGAAAATGAAAATATTACTGAAACAAAGAGTTTACAAGATAATGATCGTATTAATATGACGTCTAGTACTCCGCAAGACCAACCCAGTCAGAGAAAGATAAATTTGAACGAGTTTAAATATGAGAGGAAACCTCATATTAAGATTGAATACGAGAAATCCCCAATCAAAGAGGTCGGTACACAAAAGCACATTTTAAATGCCATAATCTTACAGTTGTTTAATAAGCTTGATGTTAAAATTATAAAGCCAGCAATATAAGTCTTCTTTGTGTTACATTATATATTATGATAGAGTAAAATACAGTTTCAAAATATTTCTAGTTATAGTTTTACCATTTGGTGATCAGATTACTACATATATTAATAATATCTTGAACACAATACACACAGCACCCTCTAGTTCTAAGCATCTAAATGCTTGTGTTATGGATACTAGATAACGGATACTAATACATATATACTTTTCTTTTGTAAATACATACTTATAATACATAAAAAATAATAGTAATATATTACACCACTCCAATTTGTGGTTTTACTTCATTACATTTTTATTCATAGAATACTAATGGGTTGTGGGAACCAGCCAACTGGAGGGAGTTCTTAGTGAATTTGAAGATAATGAGATCAAACTATGATGCACCAGTTGATACCATGGGATGTCACATGTCTATGGATAAAACGGCATCACCAGAAGTGAGTATAAATAAAATTTGAATATCTTTGAAGTATATTTCACAAACAACATACAGACAGTACTTGCCTTATTATTTAATTACTCCTGTTTTTTAGGAGTTTCATTTCAGATATTACATCACATTAGCTGAGAATTGTAGTGTTATTGCATGCTGTAATATTTGTTATACACACTGTGTTAAAATAGCTAAACATTTGTATTAGAAATTATGATTAAATTCCATATTTTCTCAGCTGAAATAACTATTGAGAGTGTTCAAGAGAGAGAGTTCAATTTATAAGAGTATTGGGTATTTATTTGCATATGAAAAATATCATATCATAAGTAAAACTAAATCAAACCAAAAATCTAAATACATTATAATTATTTATTTGTTTTCCAGACATATAGATATCAATGTTTAATATCATTGATGTTATCAAGCCAGACCAAAGACCAAGTGACATTTGGTGCTATGCAAAGATTAAGAGAAAGAGGTCTTACAGTAGACAATATACTCAGTATGACTGATGATGAACTGGGCAAGTTGATATATCCTGTTGGCTTTTGGAAGGTAAAACACCAAACTTTTTAAGGACCATATTGTTTGCAGTGGTATTCTGAATCTTGTCATCTTCTGAGATATCAGATGAGTTGAACTTAATCTTGCTTTATCCAAGTTGCTAGCCACAGTCCTGCCTAATTAAGTCACATCTTTAATTTAAGTAATTGTTTACAGACAAAAGTGCAATATATTAAGAAAACAACACAAGTACTGAAGGAACAGTATAAAAGTGATATTCCAGATTCAGTAGAAAAATTGTGCAAATTACGAGGTGTGGGGCCTAAGATGGCTCACATTTGTATGTTAGTTGCTTGGGACAAAGTGACAGGCATTGGTAAGTAGATTTCAGAAAAATATTTTAGGAGGCATGTTGTAAAAATCTCTACAAATAATATTAATTTTAAAGATCTACATCATATTAACAATATAGAATAGCATAATATGTACAGATATTTATTGTTATAAGTCACAGTAAAATGTCCTTCGTATTACAGGTGTAGACACTCATGTACACAGGATTAGTAACAGGATAGGCTGGGTTAAAAAACCAACAAATACACCTGAAGATACAAGAAAAGCATTAGAGTCTTGGCTACCTACAGAATTGTGGAGAGAGGTCAACCACCTGCTAGTGGGATTTGGACAGACAATTTGTGTACCAGTTAACCCTATGTGCCATGAATGTTTAAATAGAGACATTTGCCCATCTAGTAGTAAAGGAAAGAAATCACCTGTAAAAAATATAAAACAGGAAGAGCTTACTGCAACATGTAACAATGACAGTAAAACAACTAAAAGTAAGAAAATTACCCCTAAGAAGGAATTCCAAGATGAAAGTAATAAGATGAATGTTAAGAATGATGAGTTAGAAGTCAATAATATTAAAAAGTCACCAAGAAAAAAGCAAGTTACTCCAAAAACAGAAATCAAGGAAGATAAGGATAGTGTAGTTGAATATGTGACAGTTAAAAATGAAAGATTAAGTACTGATAATATTAATGAAATGTCAAATGTTAATGAAAATAAAGTAATAAATAAATCACCCAGGAATAGAAAAGTAACACCTAAGAAAGAATTAAATGAAAATGATAATTGTGAAACAGCACATGTCAACAGAGAAAACAATATGTTAGATGATAACAAAGATACTGATCAGAAGACACAGCCTAAAAAAAGAAATATTAAGCCTAATATTGAAATAAATGAAGATGAAGAAGAGAAAACAGATTATATTGCAGTTAAAACTGATGAGTCAAGTATTAGCAACGAAAATTATACACAAGAACAACCTAGAAAAAGAAAACTAACTCCTAAGAAAGTGTTAAATGATGATAAAGATAATAAGGCCGTGAATAAAGGAAATAATAGTAATATAGATGTTAAAACAGTTAATGTTAAATCACATGCAAAAAAAAAGATAACCCCTAAAAAGTATTCAAATAAAAATAATGATCACGTAATAGGCATTAAAAGACAAAGTAACACCAGTCAAGGATCAACAGACACAAGTGTATGCAATAACAAAACAACATTGCCTAGAAAAAGGAAAGTCACTCCTAAGGCATCAAAACCACAGAATGATCTTCAAGGAGAGAAAGATGATTATGTAGAACCTTTAAACCAACACTCTAAAACAAGAAAGAAATAAAAAAGTTTCCATATGTGAAGTCTGTGTTTAACACATATATACTGGCCATCCAGCTTTTATAATTCTTCTCATATCCAAATGTGATCTGAATATTTTGTGATAGTAAATCTAAGTGCGCATAGTTGGCTTAGTCTATTTGTAAAATGTTGATATTTTTTTTATTCACCGCATATTTTTTCATTTCAGTATTATAGAACAGCGAAAAGTTTGTTATAGAGATAGTTGTATAATCAACAATTATAATATGATTTATCAAATTTTTTCATGTCATTCAACTACATTATCTCATAAAGAATAGCGAGGATAAGCATCTCATTAAGTCTTTTATGCATATTTTCTTAGAAACACTTTAAATATATGCATAGTATGTAAACAAAGCATTTATAATATCTCAACATATGAAGATTTAGGGAGATTTTTTAGGGCATAGCCATGTTATAAGTAAAAGAAAAAGTTGTGAATGATAATGTACCATATAAATTTGAAATCACCAACAATCTGATATAGATCAGGTTTTGTTTGTCAGGTTTCAAATTATTTATTGTATGACAGTAACAAATTGTAACTTTGTGTATTGAAACTCAATTTTAATATTTTCATACCCATATCTTTTATGGAAAAGAAATCAGTATTTAAAAAAATAATAGCCATGTTACAGCTCCACAAGTTTGAATTTAAATGAGGTCAACTGACAACAATTAATGATTGTGGGAGATTCATGTGTCTGAGTGAATATTGTAATCATTCCTTTTTGTTAATTTTTATAATTATTTTTTTATTCTATTAAACGTTTATATCATATCAATAAAGTATCATAACATGTCAGAGATATATATACTTGTTAATGTAGTAGGTGATGTTTATAAAATAAAAATTGGAATTGTATCACTAATTATAATATTAAAAAATAGAGTATTTTCAATAATGTATAACAAGTAAGTTTATTTTTTTTATTTATCGAAAACTATACCAATACATCTAATGTTTTCTTCTGCCCACTTTTTTTGAGTTTTTCGATTTGTGTTTATCCTTTTTCCTATCTTCACCTTTTGTTTTCACTTTACTCATGCGACTCTTCTTTTGAATGGCTTTCTTTTTGTTTTGTACCTGGTCTAATTTTCTTTTCATCTGGAACACTTTACTCTTTTGTATTTTTTTAGTGGCTTGTTTTTTCAGCATTTGTTTTATCTCCTTTTTTGTTTTATTTTTTGCCTCATTTTGATTTTCTTCAGATTCAGATTCTTCCTTTTCACTCTCTTCATCTGATCCCATACCAGGTATAGATTCAACCTTCTTTTTGGTTACACTTTTAGCAGCAATAATATTAACATTCTCTCTAGGTCTGTTATTGCCTATGACAATATCTTTCTTTTGCAAGGTATCTGATGAGAGTTCAACAATTTTCACATTTACATCCTCATCTTCATATTCCTCTTGGAGCAGCTGCTCTATATCTGGAATTGGTCTACTAGACACTATCAATTTTTTGTATGATTCTTTATTCTGGAAAAATAATGAAATATTTGTATTACACAACACTTAACTTACAGTAATGAACACGACCTGACAAGACAACAGATAGAATTTAGTAACTTCACACTCAACACATTACAATCTTTACATCGACGCAGGAAAGTGAACCTGTCGTATCTCAAAAAAAATGCATGTGATATTTCATTAACTAGAATTTTAAAAAGTTATGTAAAATCTGAAATTTTGAACGTAAAGAGCCCCATTCAATGTTACGGGAGAATTAAAATGTCACAATTTAGTATATTTTACTACTTACCTCTTGCTTTATTCGTTTCTTTTCTTCTTTCAACATGCGCTGTATTTCTTCTTGTGCCTTTTTCTTCCTTTCCAATTTTCTTTTGCGGAAGCCACATAAGAAATCTCTGTAATTTCAGGACAATTATTCAGTTAGTCTAATCTGATAAGCTCATTAAATTATTGGTAAGTTGTACACATACTTTCGCTTAGATTCGTCAAACACTAAGTTGATTTTCTTTTTTCTGTCCGCATTTTTATTCTTCTTTTTAGCCATTATAAATTTTAAAAGATGTGAATACGCCTAGTAAGCAATACTGATTTTCACAGTATTAAATGACTTTGCAGGCCACAATGTCCACAATATTATTGTTATTGTTTGTTATTCTAACTTGTTCTTCAGGGTTAGAATTTAAGCATTATAACCTCAATCATAAATTTCAAGCCACCTTTAGTTTTTATTTTATTTCAATGACCTGGTAGCTAACACCTTTAACACAGCCCACCACACACCTTTAATTTTTGGTTTATGGTTTTAAATAACTAAATATAAAGAGACAATCAGTATTTAAATAAATTATCTTCATATCTTTAGACAGGAATATGATTGCATTTCGCCAGACCTGCCTCTATGCACGAATTTTGCACGTGCGAAGATTTGCGTGAATGAATTTTATTCTTGCATACAAACGTTAAGCGGACAGCACTTTCACTTAAATCTTTTATTATTTCGTGATGACTAAAGATGACTAAATGATATTTTTTCATCAGTTTTCTATCTAAAAGCTTATTCCTGAAAGACTAATCGTGAAAAAAACACGATGAGGTCGATTATCGGTAGATTAACTTAAAGAACAAAGAGAATATAAAGAAGAGAAGAGGGAATAAAGGCATGGCATATGCACATGAGAGATAAGACAACGAATGTGGAAATATAGCTAGAAGAAGAAGAAGGCTGAAAAGGGATAAATAGATTATGTAAGATTGAGAGGATATTAGTATGAAGGGAGGAGGTCTGGAGGCGAGAATTCTTAGAAGAAAATGGAAAGGGATACGATTTTGTATTGGAGTGGAATAAGGGCACGAGAATGGTGTTCTCTATCCTATTTGTAATTTTTAGCTGTAATTACCTAAACTTCAACTCCAACATTTTTAGAACACAAGGCTGTCATTGGTGGATATATCTATTTAGATTTTATTATCTGACGTTTTTCGCCCAATCGGCGCACAAGTCCACAATAAAGACGGACTCATCAGCAGCATGGCTGTCAGTATATATTTGAAGCTTGAACGATGCGCTTCCTCTCGTCATGTTGGTTTTTTTTGTTTATGCAATTTGTCGAAAATGATATCGTGTGTGAATATGTGTGCTATAAAATATGGAAAACCTCGGGTGCAGTGACCTGATATCTGCCTTGTTACGCAAGGTGAGCATTGAATTTTTTAAATTACGTGTGTAGTGAACTGAATAAATACATTTCTATTTTCTCTCGGTTATGTGAAATAGGTGGCATAGAAAAATCAATCGCTCACTTGCAACGTATGAGGCTGTCGTCACAATATAATAATGGATAACTCAAGGTCGTTTCTGAACTATATTTATTATGAACAGTAAGGTATTAATTGGTATAATCGGTAGAGATTGTATTACCACGGCTCTCACCATATGCTACAATGTGTGAAAGGATATTGATTGTATCATTATGTACCGTTCTCGTCGTAATGTTTTGATCAATACGCCCATTCGCGTTGTCTCGTTACATTCGAACGCGGAATTTATATTCCAGTGATAGGGAAAGCTGATCACGCAGACGCAGTTACATATGCTAAGTCAATTCATTTAACATGTTCTGTATTAAAATTGGAGTTGCGTATGTAATGCTAATGTAGTACAATGTTTAGGTTTCGAAATAATACAGCTGTATTGATTTTTTTGCACACCCACATGACCCTCCCATGTAAATTAAACACACCTACCTGCTAAGTTGTTATTTCATAGTCCATTTTTCGTTATACTGTATCTAAGTATATTGACTGTCTGGAGACTTGAAAACAGCCTAAAATGAAATTGGTTACATAATAATAGTATATAATAAATAAAAAAATATCTTAACAGTAAACAGTACTCAATATATATGTCAGACTATAAGTGGTGAAAATTTCTTGAGGTAGGTATCTACACATTATAGAACTGATAATGTTTGTTTCTTTGTTTGATCATCTCATATTGTTGTATGAATATGTTTGCTTCGTTCAATTGATTCTGTAGTTTTAAACATTTTGAGAATTTACTTTACATAATGTTATTAAATATTACCTAATTGGCATTTTTATGTTTCTTACTTCATGTTACCAATAGGTGCCCTTCTAAAAATTAATATGACTAATATACTATGACTATATAATACATGTATAAAGAAAATGAGTTAATCTAAATGTTATTTTCTGTATCCTTTTGTATCAACTAACCCAACTCTTTTATTGTCTCCATTAATGTTAGCTTTCTAGCGATGCTGATCAATATTTTGTATCAAGTTTTCTATATGTGTATCCATATTAATGATAACATGCTGCTTGTTTACCACTTACTGATGTTTAGTTTCCTTTTCTTATGTGAAAATCAATATCACCATTAAAATATATGAAAATTCCTTAATAAGGCACACCAGTAATGTAAAACATTCTATAAGCAAGATTTATAATCTCATCTATCATCATTTAAACATAATAATATCACAAACTCAAACAGGGTATGTTAAATTACTGTTCACACTTTACGTTTTTCACAGACTAGCTATGGCAAAAGTAAAACCCAAGATACATTTATTATATTGATGATCTTCAAATGACAGAACCCAAAGCAAACACCTTAGAAGTCATATCGCATTCACTTGCATCAGAAAACTGACAACGAATGTCCTTTGACTGGATAAGATTGACCTAGATTAATCTCATAAATTTATTAATAGCTTTAGAACTGTGATCTATAATAACCTTATCACACAGAAATAAGCAAGCTCATAACAATATCTTTTATACATATCACACAGCACCCTCTAGTTCCAAATTAAGCAACTAAATGCTTGTGCTATGGATACCAGATAACATAATAATACAAATATACTTTTCTTTTGTAAATACATACTTATAATACATAGAAAAACACCCAGACACCATACAAACATTCATACTTGTCACAAATATATGTACTCGGGGTGGGGATCGAACCCGCCAACCTCAATTCTGCAGTTGGTAGCTTTACCAATGCACCACAAGGCTCGTCGTAATACATACATATGAAGTATACATGAATGTCCTGAGAATTAAGACCTGATACTATGTTATTGGGGGTTTACTAAAGGATCTGGGCTAAAATGTTTTTTTTTTTGTTTAAAAAATAAATCTATGTTCTTGCCAGCTGCTTATTAGTGTAGTATATATGTGTATATTACTTTAACTCTCAGTTTTAATAGTGCCACTATGTCTACTTTTATAGTACATTATTATTAATTGAAATTTTATACAAAATATATTATTATTTAATTGTACCAACTTGATTAACTTCAGCTCTATAAATAGTGGGGTGGGGAAAAACCTATACTAGGATTATATTATTGTCTTAACTCATTTAGTTGATGTAAATATTAGCTGAGTCCAAGTACAAAGGTCTAGAAACTTAGTTTATACATGTGGAAATTTCTTACAGTGGTTTGTGTGCATCGCCCAGCTAATTGCCAGAATTTATAAGAGTAGAATGGGAAATAAGAGAAAAGCGACTCTGTGGGACTGTACATCTCTTTCACCAAACGAAAGAACATTTAAAGTTCCAAACCTATATTAGCAATTTTACGTAAGTGGAGCTGGGCGCAAAAACTAGTAGTTGCATTATACGCTTATTAATGAAGTATACATATACTTAACATTCTTAAAAAAAAATAACTAGTTTTAGCTACCAATTATATGAGGCCGGTGTGGTCCAAACTTTGGACGTCACAACACCTCTCCACTTTCTCTGATGTTACTTATAATATGGTAATTATTATCTACAGATAATATAAACCCAACATCAAAAACAGATGTAACATTACAATGTTACATCTGTTTTTGATGTTGGGTTTAACATGTGAGTCAAATAGATTTAACCACATTTAAAATACCACAACCACTCAGAATATAAACGTAAAGTCGGTGAGAGAGGTATCCGGAGGTCCAGCCCCATTCCCTCTCTTATCCTACTCCCTTAAAGGATGGAGCCCTCAATACACGCAGCATGAGAAATACGGCACACTTTATTCTATCTATTATCTGGTGACATCGCCGGTTTTTAACGGTTTTCTTTCCAAAAGTCCCCACCAATCCCACTTCCAATCCCTTCCCTATCCGACCAACGAATACATTCCCAAGGAGGGTTGGCACTGGCAGGCGGCCGATTATAACATTGTGCTGTTATAATCGGCCAAATCTTTTGAAAACATGCATAGTTCGAAAGAATGACAAGTAGTGCCGACTTAAAGTGAGGGAGAAGAGCAGGAAAATGGAATCCATCCATCATGAAATCCATAAAACGAGTTATTTATGTAGAGAAACTTCTTAATTGGAGATATTAAACAGTTATTGTTAGCGGATTATGATTGATAGTCATATAAATACCTAACATCTGCAAATTTATCTCAACTCGTTTGCACTCGAATCTGTGACCTTGGAATTTTTATTATAAATGTACAAGTTGTTAGTTTGAATCATTACATAGTATAAAACAAAGCCACTTTTGCTGTCGGTCCCCTTATATCTTTAAAACTACGCAACGGATTTTGATGTGGTTTTTTTAATAGATAGAGGGTGTCAACGGGGTGGTTTTTTTATCTATAATGTATGACGTAGTAAAGAAAAAGTGATAAATCGAAAATTTACGTCAAAATTACTTTTGATGCGGAACAAAGTTCGCCGTGTCAACTAGTTTATTATATTTCAAGTGTTTTGATCGAATCAAAAAGGACTTAAAGCGCCTGGAAATCAACTTCGTTTGGTGGAATTTTAATAATTTTAGTAAGGTTGAATGTTGTCAGGCGAACGAGGATTAAGCATTATGTAGTTGTTTTTTTTAGTCTTATAATATTTATCTTTTACGTACAAAATATAATCTGAGTTTTACACGTGTGGCATTTTCAAGCTGACCCTGGCAAAATAGTACCTATGTAAAGGTACTTTCCAAATATTATCCTCCACCCACCTGAATTTTGGTAATGGTTCTTGTTAGTTTTTTTTATAACTTCACAGATTTTAGTATAGCGGCTGTTAAGCCTCGACTCGCCAAATATTTCCGTGCCAAATGGAATAGGTGGCGGAATCTGAAGACATACACCGGACACTGCTGTCAGTCATTAATACTTATACGACAGGAGTTATCGCGAAGTTATCGGTGTATGCCCGGATTCAAACCAACGACTTCTTGATTCAGAAGCTAGGTACTCAACCTCTAGACTGGAATGTTCCTCATATTTACAGTGGTAGTGCCACGCACTTTGCTAAATGAATGGGCCGGCTCCACGGGTGAAACGTCACGACATCTCAGAATATCCACGTAAAGTGGCTCATGGTCTCGCTTCGGTGTTCATGCCTTCGGGTGACACGCCTGCCCTGCGCTTGCCACATTAGTCCATAAAAAAGAATTCGAGCTTTTCCTGGCAATGAAATAAACGCGCACTCTTCTTATTAATTCATTATAGATTTTTACCAATAAGATAACAGTACGTACAGTTTCCTTATAAACAGGATACATTGACAACACCTGTCAATTGAGTTAGTTGCACGTGTTAGCTGTACAATAGTTGGATAACAGCTATTACAGGTCTGATCTGGGTCCAGGTCAAGGTGTTCATATCCTATCTCTTACAGAAGTACTAATAAATAGCGAGCGGTTGTGATAATGATATACGCGTGCAATTACAACTGTTGTATAGACATACTTTTTTCATTCCCTTCACGGCAATTTCTTGCCGCATAGGCAGAAAGATTTCGACTCTACATGAAGTTCTCCCTCACAACTGATTCGTTTTATTTGTAATTTATTTACTAGCTCTTATGTTATGGCTAATAATATTGTGAAGATTTAGTTTGACCATTCCAATTCCAATTTTGTATACACTATGACTATATAACTGTTCCCGCCCGCCATATCACCATAGAAGTTAGTCATTTGAGTGGTGTGGAGTGTGTGGACGAGCACCTCGCTTCCGAATCAAGAGGCATTGAATAGGTTCCGGCACATTTAGGACATGAAAAAATCAGTTAGTCGAGAATTAACAACCGCTGCCTATACGTTTTAACAGTGGTAGAGCCAAGCAGTTCGCTACATGAATTGGCCGGCTCGACCGGTGAAATACCACGACCTCTCAGAAGATCGACGTAAAGTGGCTCATGCCGCGTTTCGTTCGGTGAGAGAGGTACCCGGAGGCCCATCCTCCTTCCCCATCTTTTCCTATCCTACTCCTTTAAGGGTCGGCAACGCAACTGTAACACTATATGTGTTACAGATGTTACCATCAGGTGACACGCCTGCTCGTTTGCCCTCTTATCCCATACAAAAAGTTCGTGTAGTAAAAGGGTACGAGTGGAAAGGGAAGCTAGAAATATATTTGTATTTGGCAAAATGTTGTGCAGTTTTTCTAAAGTAGATCGAGAAATGCTCACCTTTCTTCACATAGGTACATTGTCTTCGTTCCTTAGGCAAATGACAATTAGCAAAACATTTGTTGATAGTTAGTAATTGTAGTCTTTATTTGTGTTTAATTAATTGATAAGCACTTAATTAAGGTCAACGCTCTAGGTTCTGATACAGTAACGAAAACGTAACTAAATAATAACTCACATAATAAATATTAGATAATAAATTAACAAAATACAACTGTCAAGGAAATCTATGAGTAATGTTACCGTGAGTATTTCGGAAAATAACACTTATATACTATCTGTAATACATACACATAACTTCACGGCAAGTTCCTTGCGGAGTAGGCAGAGAGAATATAGCGCCACAAGGCACAATTTTTAAAC
The DNA here is from genome assembly GCA_905147225.2 of Euproctis similis. Classification (NCBI taxonomy): domain Eukaryota; kingdom Metazoa; phylum Arthropoda; class Insecta; order Lepidoptera; family Erebidae; genus Euproctis; species Euproctis similis. Next base: position 3,848,024 of record LR990117.1, on the reverse strand, counting down.
GCCTCACTCGTTTCTTTGACTTTCATCTTGCCATACACGATTTTCGATTTTAAGGCTCCTGATATCATCTTCTTTAAAGGACTCGTTCTATTTGGTAGTTCCACGTGGTCGCTTTCGCATTGCATATCTCCAAATCAGTCCGGACAATATTGCTATGTTTAAAAAAATTGCTTAAACTTGTTTTGACCTAATTAAAAAAAAACAGATGAACCTGCTGAGGCTCGGTGGTCCAGTGGTCGAGCACACGGCTTCTGATCCAGAGGTCGCGGGTTCGAATCCTGACACTGGTTCACACCAATGACTTTTCGGAAGTAATGTGTGATAAATATCAATGACTGAAAACTTTGTGCCCGGTATGGCAATAGGTTCGCCACCTATTCCATTTGAGATGTAAACATAACGGCGAGACGAGGCTTAACAGCCTTGCCTACGCCGTCGGGTAGAAAAAAGGCGTGAAATTATGTTAATTTAAAAAAAAATCATAATATATGAACCTGCTTAGGCTATTCGTAGATATAATATCAAATTATGATACACACATACATACACCAGAAGAGGATGTACATACATAACCCACATTTTAACGCAGTGAGTGAGTGAGTCAAAATATATGTGTGTATGAATGTAATTCTTCAGAACCTCAGATTGTGAAGGCTTATCTACTGACTTGTAATCTTTGGATTATCACCGTTCGTAACAAGAATCTGTTGTCACAGTACACGTAGATAACATGAATTGATAGATTCTGTTGACGAAAACGAAATAAAATTTGTAAACAGGCCCCTAAACTAGGCCAATATTGCAGGCCAGATAACTGGGCCACCTCAACATCTTTACGCCGTGACACTTGTGGAACTGTTTATTTATGATATCTTCGGTAGTAATGTTTGTTTATCATCAATCATCTATTTATATGCATAGCAAGTTTCGTGATGGAATCATAAATAAAATATGTATAGCACATTCATATTTAATTTGCCATATAAATCAAGCGAGCTTCGTATCGCTATATCATCACCAACCTATATCCGTCCACTGCTGGATGTGGGTCTCTTTTTTGGCACGCCACTCATTGGGCTTGATCTCCGGCCATACCTTTCCAAAAGCTGCCTGTTGTGTGCATATCCGTCTCCCACCTAGCTGGAGGGCGCCCTACACTGGGTTTTCCTGGACGTGGTCTGCACTTCAGAACACGTTTTCACCATCTAGTATCAGATTGTCACCTTTATCACTGAAACGATGATTATTTCACTCGTATTGATCGCGGCCAAGTGAAATACTTATTCCCTGTAGCCATATTGGTTAAATGGGTTATTTAACTCTGAAAAAATAAAATCGGATCAGTGATCACAAAGATTAGTTAAACCAAGTAAACGAAAGAGAAGAAAATTAATCGTTAGAAAGATCGAATTAAGCAACCAGCCGAAACACAACTGAACAATATAAGTTATTTTCATCTGTCAGATTTTAGAATGCTCATAATTATTTTAAAAAGGCATTGATTGTGGTGTAATATGAAGGTAAGCTTTGGCAAACGCTCACTTTCAGGCGGATTTTTAGTGCACAGTTACCTACTACAAAACTATGCAAATTAGTTACTTTTTCAATGAAGTCAGTTTCAATGTGCATATGTAACGACCTAAGAGCCTTGCCTTGTCTTGTCAAGGTGCTCCATGTGACGGAAGGAATTAATTCATCCTGACTGAGTGTGACTGAATAAGTTTTCATAATAAAACATGCAAAATGAGGTCATCCCTGAAATATATTCAAGTGTATTCAGAGCAGCCCACTGACATAATCAATCAGTTGCCATTCATGAAAATACAGTTTGAACAAGTTTGAAATTAAATTTAAATAAACTGCCTACCAGAAGGAATTGGGATGGAGAATTATGAGCTTTTATTAAAATAACTTATAGTTTCTACCTTGATATTAGGTAAGTCACAATTGCGGATGGAATGATATAATAGCGTTCTATAGCCTATTAAAAAAAAAAATAGCGTTATAAGAGAGTAATGCAAATTGAAGTATGATGTGGTGAACAAGGTGGAGAGAAGTAAGTAAGATGATTTGGTCATGTTGCAAGAACAAACGAAAGTCAACTGACTAAAGAGTATATGCAGCGAGTGGCAGAGTCGGGATCGAGAGACCAAAACGGAGCTACCACGACCAAATAAATGGTCTGTTTAAAAAAGGCAATGTAGGTAATACCCAAAATCATCGTAAATGCATGATGAGATTATAACTGTGGATGAGGCTGAAGACGTATTTCAGGATCGTAGCTTGTTGGAAGCAAAAGTCTCTGCCTACACCTATGGAATACAGGCGTGAGTGTATGTATATTAGGTAATTAGATATTTTGTGTTGGACATATATGTCTCACATATGGAGAACGATAGGACTAAGCAGAAGTCTCATGTCACGAAGAATAGTATACTCTCTTATCATGGATCATCTTTTGAATCTAAAGCTATGCAGGGTGAACGCATGTACGAAAAAAAATTAATATACAAGCATATAAAAACTAATAAAAGAGATATTTATCGGTCTACCACATAATTCGTCGGTCGTCTAATAAAAGTTAATATATGTGTGCCTACCCAACAAGGGACTTGGCATGAAGTAATGTATGTATTATTATGCACGTATCGATCTGTTTTCCTTTTTCTAGATTTCTTCTCCAACTTTTAGATTGATAGTAGGAGAGCTGGCACCAATTTTTGGGTGGGTATTTGGGGCAAGCTGAAAACGTGTCACACACTTGTCCTGTTTTATGTCAACACGGAATGGTAGACCTGGCTGCTGAGTACCGTGACTAAATCAACCCTTTATTTATTAAAATATATATTTTTTATACAAAAAAATGTATTTGAGGCAATAAGCAATTTATATATGTTGCAGTTTGATACTCAATGTATACGAAAAAAAAATAATTCAGACAATTTGATCGGGACTTTAACGTTGCCAGACGCGTGCAAAAATATTTTACAAAAAATTATAAAAAAAGTAATTGAGGCAGCTTGAAATTTTAATGGAAAGTTATTTCTAATTAAAAAATAAGATTCCCAAAAAGGCAAATTATTTCGGTGGGACTTTCTGCCTGCCAGGTGATGCCAAACCAATGATGGATCGGTACGGGCCTATAGTAGTAGTATAAACACATGCCATAGTGTGAGAGAGAGCGCATATCGACATCTGTCTTCGTTCTTGCTTGCCGTCTTGCTATTTGCTCTAGCGAGGCCACGTGACTATGGCTCACTATGGCAAGTGTTTATAACAATAGGCCCGTACCGATCCATCATTAGTTTGGCATCACCTGGCAGGTAAAAAGTCCCACCGAAATTATCTGTCTTTTTGGGAAACTTATTTTTTAGTTAGAAATAACTCTCCCTTAAAATTTCAAGCTGCCTCAATTACATTTTTTATATTTTTTTGAAAAATCTTTTTGCACGCGTCTGGCAATGTTAAAGCCCGGATTAAATTGCCCGGATTAAATTGCCCGGATTAAATTGCCCGGCTTATTTTTTTCAAATACTTTGAGTATTAAACTTCAACATATATAAATTGCGTATTGCCTCAAATACATTTTATGGAATAAAAAAATATATTTAAAAAAATTTAAGGGTCGATGTAGCCCCGGTACTCAGCTGCCAGGTCTGCAATTCCGTGTTGGGATAAAACAGGAGAGGTGTGTGACAGGTTTTCAGCTTGCCCCAAATACCTACCCAAAAATTGGTGCCAGCTCTCGGACCATGACTAACCTTAACTTACTCAGGTTTTATTTAGGTAAAATCTAAAATGTTTGTGAATCTGGCATGAACATTACAAATGTAGTATTCTATAATACAATACGGCACAATAAGGCAAGGGAATAAGGTTCCCAACCTGGTTATACAAAAAAAATATCGGTGCATAAAATTCATGACTTTTTTCTTTCTTTCAGGAGATCCCAGCAGAGTTGGGTTGAATAAAGACTAGTCAACATGACGTCCCGGTGAGTTTTTTTGCATACCTTTTTGTCTGCAGTTTTATGGAAGAGTAGGCTATTTATTAATAAAACTGCATAAAATAATCAATTCTTATCAAATCGATTTCAATTGGTCAGTTAATTCGATTATCGCTAATTGATACAATTGTTTCATATTGGCTATTTTTATTAGTTTTTCTTTATTAAAAATAATCTAATCGTTGTAATAGGCTGGTTTCAATTATAGTGGACACATACGAGCAGTTCCTCGTGACTTCTTTTGCAAAATAAATACTATCTCATAGGTAGTTGTCACTATAGTGACGTGGACCTACCCTTGTAACCACCAGGAATGGCATATTAATTCGTGTGGCATCAATTTTCGTCTTGCAATTGCTTATCTTACTGATATTCTTGCCCTTATAAGCCACACACTAAATGGAGTCGGCACGAGATGTCATCTTTTTTTCTGCTATAAGTCCTACACGTATGAACTATAATACAATTAATCCATCTCTTTTTTGGCCTTCCTCCAGATTTGTTTCCAGTAATATAATAAACGACATATCATGAGGCCCTTCTCACACGTTAATCTATGAGAAGAATATCACTTCAATTTTTACTTATAATCTTACTCAAAATTGCAAAAACTAAAATCTCCTAGATGGCTCTTCGTGAACCATACTATACTATTGTTCTGAGGAACAAATTCTAATATATATACTACTAATTCTAACAGATTGGATCGTCTTTTCGTGCTGCTGGAAGCGGGAGCTGGTCCAGCTACACGACGTGCGGCCGCGAGGCAACTCGGTGAAGTACAGAAGGCTCACCCTGAGGAATTACACCGGCTCCTCGGTAGACTTATGGTACATCTGCGCTCACCTGCCTGGGAAACTAGAGTAGCCGCTGCGCAGGTAAATAACTGTCACTATCTACTTTGCCGTCTTAAGGAGAAGTGTCGGGACTTTTTAAAATTAGTTTTTGAGCGATATGGGCTCTTTAGTACCAATGGTACCTTTTAATCCTGCTTCCCGCATTTACCAGTTTCAGTTTTATGCCATCATCCCCAATACTGTCATTTCTTGTGGCTTCTTTTTTTTAATTCCATAATTTTCGGTTATTTTTGCATTCAAATGTAATCTTCTCGGCAAACTGTCAATCGCGATGCGCGTGATGTGCCGGACACACGAATTTATTTCCCTGTTCTTCTTATGATAGTCCCTTCACTCGGAATTGGATTGCTACTGTCGATTGTGTCCGTGTTGTCTTGTACCATAGAGATATTTTCCTCAAGTGCCCATCTTAGTACTTAATTTAAATTTAATATTTTTTTTGATGATTTTAATTCTCTGCAAAGATTTATAAAATACATACATAACTTCACGCCAAATCCTTTGCGGGGTAGGCAGAGAGAACGGAGCGCCATAGGGCACGATTCTCACACACCTTACTCGCTTCGTTGACTTTCATAACTCTTTTCGTGAACGCGCGTCGATTTTTGAGGTTCTTAACATCACCTTCCTCCAGAGCACGTTCTATTTGGTCATGGAATGTGTGTCTAGGCCGTCCTCAACTCCTACATCCATCCGCTTTTGCATTGTATATCTGCTTAGTCAATCTTGCATCATCCATCCTTTCTACATGTCCGAACCATCAGAGCATGCCCTTTCTTACTTTTACACCGACACTCGCTTTCGATCCGACTTCCTTCCTTATAACCTTGTTTTCCACGCGGTCAGCGAGGGTCACTCCGCAGATTTTGCGCAATACCCTCATTTCGACCGCGTTTATCCTACTTTCATGCACGCTCTGCCATACCCAGCTCTCGCTTCCATAAGTTAGCGTTGGGATTGATGCATTGCATTGTGAATTGCTAGCTGGGCTTTTCTGCTAATATCTTTTGCGCCCAGTCTGCCCAACGCCCCATTTACTTATTTCCTAACGCTACTCTTCTTTCTACATCAGAGGTGTACCTTCCATTCCTGCTAAAAGCGCATCCATCTATAAAATAACTACACAAATTTTGATTTAATTACCGTGAGTGGCGTGATACGCAAATATATTTATTATCTCAACTAGCTGACCCGGCGAACTTTGTTCCGCATCAAAAGTAATAACCATGTAATAACTGCTATCCCGGTATGTTAATACTGCAATACCTTCGGAAATATTTGTTTAAATTGCAAGCTGTAAAGGGCCAGCTCATCTATATTACATGCACAATCTATTTAAGACACTTAATTGGGTGAAAATTAATGCTGTAATGTTTAAAATCGCTGCGTAAAAAGGCCATTATTTCTCGTAAAAAGTAAAAAAATAAAAATGGTCATGTTGGGTTATCCCTGAGAGATAGACATATGCGCTTGCGGACTTTTTTATAGACCTTTTAAAGGTGTATAATAATGCAGTACGTTGTTTTGATTTATCACTTAGAGTTCAGGCAGCGATTTCGATTAAAGTTCTAAATCTTGAAAATTATCACTTTTTTTTTACTACACTATACATGAATTATAGATCAAAACCACCCCGTTGACACCCTCTAACTTTTAAAAAACCGCATCAAAATCCGTTGCGTAGTTTTAAAGATATGCGCATATAAAGGGACAGACAGCGGAAAGTGACTTTTGTTTTATACTATGTAATGATTAGGCACTTGGTTTGTTTGTTTGTTCAGAGTACTTGCATACTACTTGTACATTTGTATTCATCCTATGTCTTCATACCCAGACAACTAAATCGCAAATAACTAGGGTTGTCAATGTCAACTGTATATTTAGTTGATTCATGAATTTAAATTTACTTGCAACGTACAGTCTTGTCTCTACGGATTTTATTTTTGTCAAGCAAATCATTATAATTTATTTTTTTAGTTTGTAAGTTTATCGTTAATTTTAGATCTACTTTCTTCAACATAAATTAGGGTAGAAGAAGGCATAAAGTCGCTAAAAAGCACTTTATTTTTTCTATGATGTTAGTGTCCAAGTCTTTTTTTACGTAACTTCACGCCTTTTTCTACCCGAAGGTGTAGGTAGCGGCTGTTAAGCCTCGTCTCGCTTTTATGTTTACGTCCCAAATGGAATAGGTGGCAAACCTATTGCCATACCGGGCACAAAGTTTACATTCATCGATATTTTTCACACATAACTTCCGAAAAGAACTTCGAAAAGTCATTGGTGTGAGCCAATGTGAGGATTCGAAGCAGTGACCTCTAGATTCAGAGGCGGGGTGCTCGACCACTGTCCCACCGAGACCTTTTCTGAGTCTTTTTTACATTCCGATATAATAAATGTCTTGAATAGCATTTGGAGTGCCATACTTGTATGATATGACAGAGACAACCCTATTTACGGCTAGTTTGCAAGTTTATTGATTTCCATTGTTTAAAATGATTGAGTTATTATTATCAAAGACTGTTTATGTCTGTATTTGAATGTATTATTTGATCCCACAATAAATATTAAAGTATAATACTAGAATGTTATCATCATTTTCCTGCCCTTTTAGGGGGTCCGGCACGACATTTCATCCTTTTCCATTTTCTTCTATCACTCGTCGTGTTCACATTTACTCCATTCATATTCATATCAACTTTTACACCGTCCATCCATTTCTTTTTTTTCATCCAAACTTACTCCCTTCATATTCTTATCAACTTTTACACAGTCCATCCACCTCTTTTTTTTCTAATGTGTCCATCCACAGTCATTATAATGTAAAAACAAAGAATATGAGTCTTATCATTACAATAATAACTGAAAAAAAAATATTTCAAATGTTTTCCCACAATTGTTTTATAACAATTTTTCTCGCCAAAATAATTTATCTAAAAAAAATATATTTAAGTAAAAATAAGTAATAAAAAACTGTATAAGTATTTATGTATACGAATCTAACGATACGTCTGTCATGTTTAATTTTATCACAAGACGTTTAGTCTCTCCAGCAAGACAGATAAACATACAAAATACATATAATAAACATACAGTGGCCGAATCTTGCAGTTGGCTGCATGGATCGGCCGGCTCGACCAGTGATATACCACGTCCTCTCGGAATATTCGCGTGAAGTGGCTCGTGCCGCGTTTCCGCGTTCCGCGTGCCGCGAGAGGAATCCGGAGGCCCGATCCTCTTTCCCCTTTCTACTCCCGTAAAGGCCGTCCTTCCGTGGTCCAACGCACCACGGCGTTCTTGGGCGGTGAAAGGTTACTTACCCACTTGCTCGTTTCCCCTTACTGTTCTAGGAGAGTTATATTTTGTAACAAAATATATATAACTCTCCTAGAACAGTAAGTTAGGAACTACAGGAAAACAATAATTAATTATGAACATTATTTACAATTAAAACACGGGAAGTCAGTATCTATCCGGAAATGTTTAATTGCCCCATGCAAAATATTATTAACTGAAATATATTTCAGTTAATAATATTTTGTTACTATGTTTGTTTGTTTGTTTGTTACTATGTATGTACATTTAAGTACATTGTATTTTATCATCATATTTATTTACTTAACTTCACGCGGGATATAGATAGCTTTTGGATCTGCTTAGTCAATCTTGCAGCATCGTTTCTTTCCACATGTCTGCACTTTAATACTTCTCTACTGTTAAACCGACACTCTCTTTCAATCCAACCTGCCTGCAACCTTGTTTTCGAAGCGGTTGGCAATCATCACTAGGCCAATTTTGCGCGGTGCTGTGTTTATTCAATTTTCACGCGCACTCTGCCATACCCAACCGTCGCTTCCGTTAGTTGCAAATCCTGAGGAATTAATTCCAACCAGCTTGCTCGCTGCCTAGCGAATACGCATTCCCAACGACTAATTTCAGCTAGTCTAGACTACTCACGACTTAGAGTGAATTTGACAGTGACTACTCGTCACCGAGTAGCTGAAATTAGTCGTTGAAAATACAAATTTAAATGCAGCGCGTAAGCTTTTTTTTTATTGGATAGGAGGGCAAACGAGCAGGCGTGTCACCTGATGGTAAGCAACCAACGCCGCCCATGGACACCAGCAACACATATAATGTTACTGTTGCGTTGCCGACCTTTAAGGGATAGGGGAAAGGAAAGGATGGGGAAAGGGGGTGGGCCTCCGGGTACCTCTCTCACCGAACGAAACGCGGCATGAGCCACTTTACGTCGATCTTCTGAGAGGTCGTGGTATTTCACCGGTCGAGCCGGCCCATTCATGCAGCGAACTGCTTGGCTCTACCACTGTCAACTGGCTGGAATTAAGAGTTCATAATACGCCAGCAGTACCAAATTATGTATTGTCATTGTAATATGACGCAGTAAGATGGTGACGTCGCCGCGTCGTCCAGATATGCCTATTATCTTCAGCCGCAATATGTAGTCACTTAGGATAGGTCATAAAGACTATAATTAATCATTATAAGGTACAGACAGCCGTAATCTAGACTACTGAATACAGATTTGAACGGTATAACTTCACGCCAACTCCCTTGCGCGATGAGCAGAATGAATTGAGTGCGACAGGGCACGATTCCTTACTAGTGACTTGCGAGTTTCGTGACTGTTGTAATAGACGCTGGATGTTATTTATGAGTCTATAACGTGGTCTTCCGATAACATTGATAAAATTGGTCATAAAAACGCGTGTCTTCTCCTTCCTCGTGTCCTAAGTTCTTCCCCCTTTACATAAAGACACATTAAATAGAACTATAGCTTAGGATGTTTATCCACCGATTTCCCATCACAATTCTAAATAAAAAAAAAAACTATAAAATATCATGACATGCGTAATGGCGGTAGCTTTGACAGTTATTCAAAAAAAGAACTGCAATATCACTGATACCTATAGATAACGGATTGATATTTATCTATGTATTACAATATGGTCGTCGATGCGGAAAAATACCAGTCGCATTATGGCCGTCCATTTTGTGTTACTAAATTGAGTTTATGAACTAATGTACATTTAATGAACGCACCAATATATTGTGTTTTCGCGTTGATATCAATCGCATTCATTGTATACGTAATACGTCCTGTTGCTATTCTATTCTCGTGTAGGTAATAGGCTGGCAATTACGATTCTGCCATTGTAACGAACTTAACTTTTTAATATGTCGCTGTATTGAGTACCTTTGTACCTAACATAAGTATGTTTATTTTTTTTTAAATTTTATATCTTTATTCTTTTCTATATCTGGTATTGAATGCGATTTCGTCGAATTAAATGTGCCGTCATACGGATAAGGTGTAGAATGCAACAATAGTTACTAATTTGCCTAGATAAATATATAATACGTGTGGGGTTCGAACCCGACGACCTCTGTGATGCAGACAATACAATTAACCTTCACGCTGCTATAGGATGACCATCTTACCGCGCGCATAACATCATATAAGTATCGGAATCATCACATTACTATGTCTAGCCAGGTTTAATCTTCTGGTTTAATGGCTAAACATCACCTTTTTAAGAGCACCCGAAAATTATCTAGATGTAATAGCCGCTACTTACGTCATCCGGTGTGTGTGTGTGGGGTGGGGGGGGGGGGGGGCAAATAATATGTAGATTGTGTTTGGAATTTAAAATAATTAAATTATAAATATGATAGTTTTTATATGCATCAACAAAACAATAAATACTTGTGTGTCAGCGATAATGACGAGTAAATTCCAACTAAACACATTATAACTATGTATTAGTACATACATACATACATAACTTCACGCCAAATCCCTTACAGGGTAGGCAGAGAGAACAGAGCACCATAAGGCACGATTCTTACACGCCTCACTCGCTTCGTTGACTTTCATAACACTTTTCATGCACGCGCGTCGATTTTTGAGGCTCCTAACATCACCATCCTCCAGAACACGTTCTATTGGGTCATGGAATGTGTGTGTATTAGTATGAGTTAGTATTATGTGAGTATCATCTACATATATCGATAAGGGCTATATCGATGCTTACACCGAGTGATGTTGCAAAATCATCAAGTAATCTTTAATAATAAAAAGGCGGCGTTTACTGATATTTTATATCGTTCATTATCGTAAAAGAACAATCGGGTCACTTGGCGACTAGCACCGCTTATGGACATCTGCGAGACTTATAGTCTACAGGGAGCCCAGTGGGATTGTCGGCCTTTAAAATAGAACCCTCCCTAAGGGTAGGTGGGAAATAGATGTGCCTCCGGATGCAATTCTCACCGAACGTTCGTGCAACACGTGCACTTTACGTCGATCTTCTGAGAGGTCGTGGCATTTCACCGATCGAGCCGGCCCATTCATGCAGCGAACTGCTCGGCTCTACCACATGAAAAACGTATAAAAAAATATGCCACAATTTTTATTCATTTAATGAAATTTCTTTTCATCAGTGTTAATCAAATATTGTCATCACTTATGAAAACTATACAAACCAAAAAATAAAACCGACCACAACTTCAATGTATATAACCAAATTCATCGTATCTCATCTGAGGGTAATGTAGCCTTTGAAACCAAAACACGGAGCTATGAAAGTCAAGCAAGTGTAGGGTGTGTAAAGACTTAGGTATACCATTAGTGAATCTTTCCGTCTACTCTGCGATAGACTCTGCGTGATGTTATTTATACATGCATGTAAATCAAATCAGCGTAAGCGCCGTCCTATCGACACATGTACTCGATACGAAACTTTGATAAAATTAATTTACTCCATTTGACACCAATTGACACAGTTCCATTTATCTGACCCGGCGGAGTAACGACAGCACCCCGTCATACAAAGGTGAACGTATCTGTCATCTTGTATAGAGGATACTCTACATTAAAACCATTCCACGCCACATAATTTGATTGGCAATTAAATTTGTTGGACATTTGAACCATTTACTCTCGGTGGTCCAGTGGGCGAGCACACGGCTCTAAATACACAGGTCGCGAGTTCGAATCCTAGCATACACCAATGACTTTTCGAAATTAATTTCGAAAGTTATGTATGACAAATATGTATAGGTTGCTACCTATTCTATTTGGGACGTAAACATAACGGCGAGTCGAGGCTTATCAGCCACTGGCTACACCTTCGGGTAGAAAAATAAGCGAAGTTATGTTAAACCATCAGATTATCCAACTCTATTATAAAACTATGCACTGTGTAATGTTATAAACATATTAACTTACAGCTGTTTAAGATATGTTCAAAGTAATACCAGTACATAGTATAAAACAAAGTCGCTTTCTCTGTACCTATATCCCTATGTATGCTTATATCTTTATAACTACGCAACGGATTTTGATGTGATTTGTTTTAGTAGATAGATGGTGTCAACGCGGTAGTTTATGTATATAATTTATATACAATGTATTTTAAAAAAAATGATAAATCCAAAATTTTCTTATTTATTACTTTGATGCGAAACAAAGTTCGCCGGTTATTTGATTTATTTCTGGGAAATGAACAAGCGTGGCGAAAAGCGCCGGCCTTGGGCATCTGCAACGCCTATAGTGCCACAGTTGCTTTTAGCGTTTAAGATAAGATTAGGAGGAAGATAACCAGAGGGTGGGGAAGACGGTGGGCCTCCGGACACCTCTCTAATCACACGAAACGCAGCACGAGTCCAAAACAGCGGCTCATTTAAGCAACAAACTTTAAAAATAAACTTACTTAAACTGTTTAAAAATAGTGACGTTATCTTCGTCCCAGACATGGAATGCTCCAGAAACGCTGCAGATGTTTTAATTGCGTATTATTGCGATATCGGTCTAGCCGATGTCTTCTACATATAGTATTTAGTTGACCCAGCGAACTTTGTCTCGCCTTAGAAGTAATAAGAAGGAATAAAAAAGGTTATTGTGGGTTATCCCTAAGAGATAGACATATACCATCGCGGACTTTTTTGTAGACCTTTTAGAGGTGTATAATAATGTAGTAGATTTGTTTTGATTTATCATTTAGGCTTCAGCCAGTGTTTGCAAGTTATTACCCTCTATCTAGTAAAAAAAACCGCATCAAAATCCGTTGCGTAGATTCAAAGATCTAAGCATATAAGGGGACAGGCAGCGGAAAGCGACTTTGTTTTGTACTACGTAATAATAATGAAATACTATTTATTGACTACACAATTAACGTTATAATAACGCAATAATTTAGACATATTTAAAGCTCTATGATGTTTCTCTTTTTTATTGACAGGCTGTGGAGGCGATCCTCGCCAATGTTCCGGAGTGGCAGCCGACACCGTGCGCAGTCAAGAAAGGTCAGCAAATATGTCATCATAATATTGTATTATTTTTTTAAGTAAACTGTACTAGGAATACGTATTTTTACGTCAAGTCCCTGGCGGGATGGGCATAAAGAAATATGAACCAAAGGCAAGTCATCACACCACACCACACCAGATACTTGACTAACATAACTCTTGTCTCTTCACCCTTGTTGCTGTTTAGGACTCCCAATGTGAGAAAATAGTCGAAATTTTATAATTATTTTTAAAAATTTAGCACATGGATATCGTAGATATATCTATAATATCATATTTAATATAAGTCTTGACTAAAGTATATAGGCACGCCCGTCATGATAATCTATTTTATTGATCTGAAGGTAGCAAGCTGTTATCTAGTAGCCTTAGCACAAGCACTTCCAAACTAAGTAACAAATGCTTGGGCGCTCTGTGTATTGTATCCAAGATACTAGAATGATTTCTAGTATCTTGGACACAATGCACACAGTGCCCTCTAGTCCCAAAGTAAGCAACTAAATGCTTGTGCTATGGATTCTAGATAACGGATATTAATACATATATATGACTGCTAAATTTTTCCAATCTTAACTTTTCTCTTTCTACACTTTGATCGTTTCTGTATTTAACGTTAAAATCTTTTTATTTTGTTTTACTTTACTGTCACTTATGTTACTGCTATTGTTAAGCTCACATTTTCTTATTTTCAAACTATGTTTTTATTCGTGTGAACCTTTAATTGGCTCTGTGTAGCATAACTTGTAACAACTGTATCTAAAGCTGTTGGTTCACCAGATACAAATAAATAAATAAATATACTTTTATCATACTAGTAGATACTCGGATTTCCCGATTACAAACTTGTATACTTTAGATTGGGCGACGAGGAAAGAGTTTTAATTATGAATCATACATTTGATATTAAAACCCGGTGAAATATTCGATTTCGTTCCAAAAAATCGTTTAGGGAAGATGTGACAGTAAAACATCCCTCTACGATTTTCTTAATATAAGTGTTAAAATAGATTGAAAATCTAGCTTAGAGAGTTAGTTAGTATTTTCCCACGTAGAGGAATGATATTCGTGCTGTGAAAACCTGTAGTTTACACGTGATTCCAGCACAAACATGCTGTGATACAGGCAAATAAAAATATTAAAAACCTGTTGCAGTTTTTAATTTTGGAACTGATTTAAAATAAGAACGGTGCTATATGTTCTATTGTTCTGATTGTTTTATTTTTTTGCAATCATTACATAGTATAAAACAAATTCACTTTCCGCTGTTTGTCCCCTTATATGCGCATATCTTTAAAACTACGTACCGGATTTTGATGCGTTTTTTTTAATAGTTAGAGGGTATCAACGGGATGGTTTTGATCTATAATTCATATATGATGTTGTAAAGAAAAAATAATAGTTTTCGAGATTTAGCACTTCAATTGCAAACGCTGGCTGAACCCTAAGTGATAGATCAAAACAATATTCTACATTATCAAACACCTTCAGAAGGTCTACAAAAAGTCCGCGAGAGCATATATCTATCTCTAATGGATAAACCACAATGACCATTTTTATTTTTTTACTTTTTACGAGAAATAATGGCTTATTCACGAAGCAATTTTAAACATTACAGCATTAATTTAGATCCAATTATGTGTCTTAAATCATTGACCTATATGATATAGACTTGTAGTAACCTTCTCAAAGTGTGACCACTGGCCATAAGCCTACAGGCTTATGCGAAGCTTATGTCAATTCAGTCATCTGTCAGACGCGAACCGAATAACAATAGGTACAAAATGGGTAAATGCATAGTAAAAGAGTGCGATTCAAGATCGGAAACCCATAAGAAATTAACCGGAATTACTTTCCACACGTAATATTAATGTTTACATTAATATTAAAATACAGTAAAATAGATAAAATGTTGAATTTTCATAATTAGCTTCAGTGATACCACCAAAAACTTAGTTTTAGTTTCCCACATTTGTGGGAGAGTTATTAATTTATGGAAAAGGAGATCTTAAATATTTTTTGTTATAATAATAACGCTGCAGGGTGCCTAAAGATGCAGCACGCCGTGACAAGTGGGTGAAAATTATCCGATTGCTGAGAAAAGAAACTGACTGGCTACCTGCACCCGGGAGATCATTTATCGTCAATTCAAGTTGATCATTCGCTTATATTAATAAATGCCATAATTACTTGCTTTTAATAATACATAATAATTACATACTTACTTAAAATAAGATTGTATCACGAAAGCAAATTAGTCACTCAGACTTATAAAAAAGAGACTAAAAGGCAATTTTATACAAAACTTATGTTACACAGCGGTGTATGATCAATAATTCATCTGCCTAGCTTTTTCCTAATTATGTTGGGGTCGGCTTCCAGTCTAACCGGGTGCAGCCGAGTACTAGTGTTTTACATGGAGCGACTGCCTATCTGACCTCCACAACCCAGTTGCGTGGGCAACACAATCCCCCTTGGTAAGTCTGGTTGTTAGACTTTCTGGCATCTGACTACCCGTAACGACTACCAAAGATGTTCAAATAACAGCCGGGACCCACCAATTTAACGTGCCTTCCGAAACACGGAGGAACTCGTCATGATAAGATGGTCACCCATCCACGGACCGACCGCGCCAAGCGTTGCTTAACTTTAGGGACCGTACCCATACTACGTGACCCGTTTAGGGGGGGGGGGGAGCGGAGTCTTTAAAATACTACGGTTAGTCACAGGAGCGGGGGGGGTGGCTCAGGTTTTTGTCACGTAGTCGATTTTAATGAGAGAAATCTCGTATTTTTTCGACCTAGATGAATATTAATGTGATTATACAGAAAATAATTATTCTGTTCTTAAATTAAGTTACTGTAAGTTACATCTGTACAGCAATATGTTTTCACAATTAAAGTTGTTCTTTTTCATAATACCTAATTCACTAGTAATTTAA
Organism: Euproctis similis; assembly: GCA_905147225.2. Lineage (NCBI taxonomy): Eukaryota > Metazoa > Arthropoda > Insecta > Lepidoptera > Erebidae > Euproctis > Euproctis similis. Next base: position 3,831,895 of record LR990117.1, on the reverse strand, counting down.
GTATGCATGCAGTCTTATCCAATAAAGACGAATATGAGCCAAATTTATTATTATTACTAGCTAAAAAACCCGGCTTCGCCCGGGAGTTGATATGAGATGACGTGGTAGTCGAAATAAAAAAATAAACTATGACGTAAAAAGTAAAAAAAAAGTTTATTGAAAACGTTTTCTCATTATTTACAATACTTGTTTATAAACAACATTTTTCATTTTATTGTCCGGAGTATATATACATACATTTTTTGGATTTCCTACTCTTGAGCAAGCTACATATAGCTGACCGTGAGAGAAGCAGGATTCTTTGAGGTTAATGCCACAATATTTTAAAGTTTGTCCTTGCGCTTTGTTAATTGTAAAACTAAAGGCTAATTTTATTGGAAACTGCAGTCTTTTAAATTGAAATGGCAATTCCGAAGAGATCAGAGGTATTCTAGGTATAAATACTGTCTGTCCTTTGGTCTTTCCAGAAATAAGTTCAGCTTCAATGATATTATTCGATAGCTGTTTTACGATCATTCTAGTTCCATTACATAATTTTGGGGAGTTGAGATTTCTGAGTATTATGATTGGAGTTCCAATTTTCAGACGAAGGCAGTGTAATGGCATTCCTGGTACTTGTAAAGAGTTTAGAAATTCAGTGGGGAAGTTGACACTTTCTTCAATGGATACCATCGTGTCGATCGATTTATATATTTTCTCTTCACCAGGTATTTTCTTTAGAATATTAAAATTGATATCGTCAACAATATTATTTTTAGTGGCCAAAATTGCTCTTTGAAATAACCACTCTGCATTAGTATAGTTCTGAATAATATTTGGATAAATTTTGTCGATTAGTTCGTCTTCAGTAGTGGCTATATTACAGAAATCACTATTAAGTTCAATGAGGCCGGTCGTTTGGTCAGTAGGATATGTACCTTCGCCGATTTGTAAAAGTATTTTAGCAAATTGTGCTGTTGTTTCATCTCTTGATAATTCAACGCTCATGTTTTTTGTTAATTGCAGTATTTGTACTTGTGGCCAGAGATGTGATTTTTTCAAGCATGCATTGATCTCGTCTGCTGATGTTGACTTGGGAATAACTGGAAGTGTTTGTCGAAAATCTCCTGAGAGTATGAGTAGAGCTCCTCCCATTATTTCAGAGTTTTTTCGCAATTCTTGTAATGTTCTGTCCATGGCTTCTATAATTTTTTTATGGGCCATGGTGCATTCATCCCAGATGATAATTTTAGCTTGTTTTAAAATTTGACCACGTCCAGATTTTCCTGAAATTTTACATACCGGGAATTGTTGTTCGGCTATATTCAATGGTAGTTGTAAGGCAGAATGGGCAGTTCGTCCTCCTTCCATAAGTGTGGCTGCAATGCCAGATGATGCTAGTGCCAGTGCGATGAGTTTTTTAGCACGTATTTCCGCCAGTATTAGATTTATGAGAAACGTTTTACCAGTGCCTCCTGGTGCGTCCAAGTAAATAATTCCACCAATATTGTTATTTATCCGGCTCATTATAACGTCGTAAACTTTTTTTTGATTGTCATTGAGAAGTGGTTTGTTGTGAGCAATGTATTCAAGTAGTTCATTGATGTTGTAACTTTTTTCCTTCATTATTTCGTAGTTTAGCACACTAAAAGCATTTCTTTGTGGTGCTGGCATTCCAAGTTCTACTAAGGCCTGATTATTTATTGCTAAACATTTATCTTCTAAGCGAATGAGTGTTTCATTGAAGATCTCGTCATTGAATTCTATAGTCAGTTCAGGATTAGCTTGTCGGACTTGGTACAATATATCATCACTCATACTCCTTTTGAAAGAGTCCCATAGCTGTTTTGGGTTTGATGGGTTACATGTTGTTAATATTATAGCGAATAACTCTCGAATTTGTTCAGCTGAAGCTGTGAGTGTGGCTTCTTGTAGTGTTAATTCCCAGTGGTTGTCGTTTTCCAATAATCCTAAGCGTTGACATGCTTCTCTGTAAGTCTGGCATAGGTAGCCATTAACGGTCCTGAGATCTGTAAAACTTGTTGGTCCCCGTATTTCGTGTAACAACATCCGGAGATAAAAACATTCGGCATTGTTTGGATGTACAGTGAATACTCGACCTATTGCGTTAGTTTTTATGATTTCTGGATGACCCTCCTCTGGCATTCCTTGTTTCCGACGTTGAAAAATTTTCCTTGTTTTGTCCCACGTATAATAAATAGGGACGTCGACATACAATAACTTTCTGGCGAATGGATCTGTTTGACACAGTTGGAAGAAAGCTGTTAATGTTGTGTTCTGAGGTGGTTCGCTTGCAATTTTTCTAGCCGAGTCTTTTGTGAAGTAAACTCTCTGTCCATTCTCCAAATGTACTGCTAGATGTTGCACAGCTGGTTCGCGTTCATGTATGGGAAAACTAAAAATCCTCCACGCTGCTTCGTTACTGTTGATGTATCTTCCCATTTGGTACATGAGGATCTCATCATTTCTGTTATTTTGTTCGCTATTTTGGACTATTTGAAATACTGCCATATCACTACCTTTGTTTACGTACTTACATATATATTTAATAGATTTTACTGAATTGCAGTATTCAACGTTTATATGTGCTTGGAACATTTTGGAAAGTAGTGGATTATACGGTACTACCCATTGATTATCTATTTCCAGTTCGTCTCTGCCTTGTATTCGTATTTTTGCTGTGAAGCCACCGTTTTTCGGTGATCGTCTTCTATATTTGGGATAGCCGTCATCTTCAGTTTTGGTATCGTCCAAGTACGGTTTTGGATATTTTTTCGTACATTTTCCATCACTCATGCATGGCGCATTGAAATTTAATGATCCACATGGTCCGTGAATCATGTTTTTCACTACTATGTTGTAAAGCTCCGGATCTTTTTGTGGATCAGGAAATTCAGCTCGGATGATTTTGTCGATATCCGTGGGATAAATTTTATCGTGTAGCCATATGAGATTGTGTGAGTGAGGTAATCCTCGTTTTTTCCACTCAATTGTATACATCCAGGAAATAACAGTTCCAAAGATGTGATATTTTGTGATGACTTCAATAAATCGTATTTGTTTTTGTCGAAAAACTCGGGCTATTATATCGTGTCGATCTATGGAGGTTTGTCCGTATTTTAGTTGTTCTTTGATCTCTGGCCATGATGAATTGCATGTAAATGTTATAAAGAGATCAGGTCGTCCATATTTTCTTACGTAGGTCATGGCATCTTGTGTATATTCGTGCATATGTCTTGGACTTCCTATGTATGATGAGGGTAAGATTACCATTGTTCCAATATCGTCAATATTGCCGTCATTCATGATCGCGTCTCGAAGGTGGATGTATTCTTCTGTGCGTAGTTTTTTCTGATTCAATCTTATGTAAAGCATCCGTTCTGCTTCTATTTTTGCGTACATATCCATAACCAGAAATTGTTGGAATAAACGGCGAGTGTTGAGTATGTGATTATATGTTTCATTGTCTCTGATCATTAAGCGGTAAGCATAGAACTCCTTAGAAGTGACTTTTTTGTTTGTTTCTATGCCTGTTTCAGGATGAATTTGTTTTATATTGAAATGGTATCCGTCCTCTCCGTGCAGAAATATTAACGGATATTGAAGAGCATCATATGAACGGTGTGTCTCTGCAATGCGTTGTAGTCCTTTTCTTCTTCGATGTACAATTATGTCACGGCTTGTATTTTCATTATCCACAACTACAATGGCGACTTCATCTACCTGAGGTGCATTAAATCTGCGTTCGTGTTCTCCACGTGGTCTTTTATCGGCTCGAATTACAATTTTATAGTCATCAGAAATTATGCGGTCTAATGTTGTTTTGAATATATAAATCAGTTGATTATACTTGTGTAAGATCCTCTGTACATCTTGGATTATTTCGCGTCTCAGTCCATTAAAATTTGTGCATCGTTGATCAATTTCTTGTTCTTCATTTCCGATGAAATATACTTGTAGAAATTTATGGTCTTCGTTAGGCATTGGCAGTAACGATCCTATTTTGTGATAAATTTGCCCTTGAATTGAAAATACATATTCAAATTCATTTCTATTAGTGTTAGTCGAAGTAGCACCGAAAGAAGTAATTTGAAAGCAGGAGTTATATGATCTTATATTTTGAAGAAAGTGTTTTGATTCTAGTGTTTCCCCGAGCATGTAATGCAGAAATTCCTGCGGAGGTGCTTCAATTAGTGGTAATCGAATTTTTCCATTCATGCAACAGAGACCTGGTGTTTCTTTACTGAATTTTTTTGCGTGGCAAAACTGGCAAACGTTATTCATTTTTCCAATAACAACGTATTTATGATTGATATTGATATGGTTCAAATATTCGATAACAGATGGCGCCACTATACTTAATTTCCAAGTTGTAGGGTTGGAAAGTTCCTTATATCTTTAGAAACACGCCCTTTAGATTAAAACGGGAACTTTCTAGATTCAGTAGCGGTAGCGTATGTAGTAAAGGCGCGAAATTTAAAAACCTAAATTTTTAAATATTTTGAGAACTAATTTGGATAACTAAAATTATGTCGCTTTAACTCCAAAATATACGTTAAATAATGACGTATAAATACACAAAATTTAACAACTTTATTATAGTAACAAATGAAATTTAAGATTTTATTGAAATTGGAATTTTAAATTTCGCGCCACTACTACACATGCTGCAATGGCTCACAACTATGGAGACTATACACTATGACTATTGGAGTGTATAGTCTCCATAGTTGTCTTGAACGAAGTTCAAATATTCGATAACAGATGGCGCCACTGGACTTAATTTTTAAGTTGAAGGGTCGGAAAGTCCCTTATATCTTTAAAAACATGCCCTTTAGATTAAAACGGGAACTTTCTTGTTCGAGGAGGGATAAAGGGCTATCACACCACATAAGTCCCTTTATCGTGTCGGGACTTCTTTTTAAGTTTTATCGGCACGCACATTTTATCGACTTAGTTTTATTATATATATAGATTATATTAATATTGGTTATGGGCAGAGATGTGACTTATTTGAAATACTTCTATTTAAAATACAAATACAAAATGCAAAATACCTATTTTGTATTTAAATACCTTTTTGTTGAAAGCATTTTGTATTTTATTTGAAATACCCCTCGAGAGGTATTTTGTATTTTTAAAAGTCATTTCCAAATACAAAATACTTTGTGATTAATTTTAGCCAAATTCATTCAAAAGATGCAATTTCTTTTTGTAACTACAATTTTAGTATACTTTGTTATTTATCGTAGGTATTCATGTCGTGCCCGGACCGATAAGCGTCGAAGGGTCAGTTCTCGAAGTCGTAAACAAATACGTCTACCTGGGCCAAACTATCCAGTTAAATAGACGAAACTTCGAGAAGGAGGCTGAAAGGAGGATTCAGCTGGGTTGGGCTGCATTCAGCAAACTGCGTCGGGTCTTCAGCCCGCATATACCGCAATGTCTGAAGACCAAAGTTTTTGACCAGTGCGTCCTACCGGTGATGACCTACGGTGACGAAACGTGGACACTCACGGTGGGGCTAGTTCACAAATTTAAAGTCGCTCAGCGAGCTATGGAGCGGGCTATGCTCGGGGTATCTCTGAAGGATAAACTCAGGAATGAGTATATCCGCCAGAGAACTGGGGTGACCGACATAGCTCGCAGAATAAGCTCGCTGAAGTGGCAATGGGCTGGTCATATCTGCCGAAGGACCGACGGTAGATGGAGTAAGAAGGTCATTGAGTGGAGATCGCGTCTTGGTAAACGTAGCGTAGGACGCCCACCAGCCCGATGGTGAGACGACCTCAGAAAGGCTGCTGGAAAAGACTGGATGCGGAAGGCAGAGAATCGGATGTTGTGGCGCACATTGGGAGAGGCCTATGTCCAGCAGTGGACTGCAACAGGCTGCTGATGATGATAATGTGGATTAAAATTTTAAAGTTTTTATAGGTTATTATAATTTTATAGGTAAAATTTAATAGGTGGAGCACCCCGCTTTTGAATCAAGTAGTTGTTGTGGGTTCAAATCCTAGCTCACACTAATGACTTCGAAATGATTTTTGAAAGTTATATATACATACATAACTTCACGCCAAATCCCTTGCGAAGTAGGCAGAGAGAACAGAGCACATAAGGCACGAGTCTTGCACGCCTCACTCGCTTATTTGATTTTAATAATTTTTTTTAATGATATAAGGAGGCAAACGAGCTTGCGGGTTACCTGATGGAAAGCGACTACCGCCGCCCATAGACATCTGCAACACCAGGGGTATCACATCAGCGTTGCCGGCCTTTAATGTGGGAATAGGCTCGTTTCTTGAAGGTGCCTAGGTCGTAACGGTCCGGAAATACCGTTGCCGGCAACTCGTTCCACAACGGAACAGTGCGTGGCAAGAAGTGCCAAGGGGCTAAGCCGATCTGACAGAGCTTGGTTGCCGGCAAGCCGAACGGCGCGCCGTTGGATGCGTTCAAATGGGGGTAAGCTGGTACTTATCTTTGTGCAAAGGCACCCCGCCCAAAGATGAGAACAGTATTCCACGTGAGGTCAGAAATGCGCTTTATATAGCTGCAAGCGATTACTTTTTTTTTTACGCGAGGAATTTGGTTCAAAAAGGAGTTCAATTAGACTAAGTTGAGTCGGCCTCAGTCCGAAATATGACTAGGCAGAATTTCGATTGTAGACACAGTTTATTCCGGTACGAATCGACGTACACCCGAGAAATCCGCGGGTGGCCGGTATATATGGCATCCGCCGTACCGTATCCGCATAAAAATGAAGATTGCTGTAATGCAGCATGTCATTGATATGCAGAAGAAACAACGTAGGGGATAGCACATAGCCCTGGGGGACTCCAGCACCCACGGATTTTAAGTCGGAGCATGATCTGTTGACAACGACCTTAATGCGCCGAGCCGAGAGAAAACTGGAGACCCAATCGCAAAATTTCAAATCCGCTTCTCGATCTACTGGCAGAGTGCCCAGAAGACCGACCGCATTGCCACGTCAAATGGCAATGCTAATCCCCTGTGCGAAGAATAGACCAGCCCCCTGGTCTAGAGAGCCCTAGATCTGTTTCTTTGCAAGATCTTTAGAGTGCACGAGCACTCGGACCCCATGTTCCTAGAGTCTCAACCCCAAACGCTCAACCACTGGACCACTGAGACTCATTGAAGATTTCGTCAAAAAGTATTTTATTTTGAAAAAAGTATTTTGAAAATACCTATTTTGCATTTGAAATACAAAACGAAAAACTATTTAGTATTTAAATGTTTTTTTAAAACCATTTTGTACATCTCTGGTTATTGGAGTGTTATCAACACTATAGATATATTATTACTGTTATTCTAGTTCCAATGGAGTTTTGTTAAATCCTGGCCATATATTTTTATATTTTTTTTAAGGACGGATTGAGGGTTTTTGGCGTTATATTGTAAAAAGGAGATAAGGTAAGCCCATTGTCATACTGGGCACAGTTTGGTTAATTTTCGATATAGTTCATAATTTTCGGACAAATCTCTGGGTACTTAATCGTTTTAATTATTTGCACTTGTTTTTATGTATAAAAGGATGTCGAAAAATATGTCAGTGATAAGGTACTCTTTAACAGGAAAACGATATTAATTTTAAATATTTTCCTTTTGGCTATCATTAGTTTTTTACGTCTGTTATTTATTTGTTTATTATATAATTAAATACCTACGTAACAAGAAGCAAACACATTAAAGCGCTTTGAATAAAACGCAATTTCGAACCAGTGTCAGTAATCACGTTTGTGTTAGTAATCATCACTTAAAATAATAACCAGAGATAATATTAAATATTTAAAGACTCGTGTCTGCAGCACCTGTAAATGAAATAAAATTTTAGAGGGAAAATTTCAAGTGTACTTTTAATTTCTCTAAACTATGCATATTTTAGAAACTATAAAAACATAACATTTTCAATTAATTAATTTGATTTAAATATTTCAAATAAGAATTATTATTATTATTATCATATTATAAGAGTATAAAAATATTGAGCACCAAGGAATTGTTATTGTTGTTTACTTTCAAATGCAATTTTAAAGTAACCTTGTGTAATCATATTTTATAAGCTTTTATTTAACTTGCACTGTATGTATGTATGTAAGTATGTATGTTCGGTGGAATCTTGTAACTCAATTTTGAAGTAGATACCTTCAACCGATTGAGCTGAAATTTTGTATACATGTTTACTTTGGATGACAATGCATGATATAATGTATGACATCATTCTATATCCAATATGGCGGACGACCCAAGATGGCGGAATGGATATTTTTAATGCATTTCTGCAATATGGGTATCAAATGAAAGGGTTTATTGAGTGTAACTCAAAATATAATATGACGTCATTCTAAATCCAATATGGTGGAATATCCAAGATGAAGGAATATATATTTTAAGCTTTTGTACAATATGGGTATCAAATGAAAGGACTCATTGGGAGCAACTAAAAAAATAATGTGACGTCATTCTAAATCCAATATGGCGGATCATCCAAGATAGAGGAACAGTTTTTTTAATGCATTTCTACAATATGGATATCGAATGAAAGGGCTTGTTAATAGTAGCTCGAAAAATAATGTGACGTCATTCTAAATCCAATATGGTGGAATAAATATTTGCGTTTCTACTATATGGGTATCAAATGGCCCTTTCATTAAAGAGTTATATGAGGATTTCAAAAACTATGTCTCGGTGGTTCAGTAAACTAGCCCGCTTCTGAATCAGGAAGTCTTGGGTTCGAATTTGGCCTCACACCAATGTCTTTCGAAATTCCTCTCGAAAGTCATGTGTGATAAATATTTTTGACTGACCACTTTGTGCTCGCTGTATGGCAACAGTGGTGGGCAACAACATGAATGGGCTGACTCGACCGGTGAAATACCACAACCAGCTCACGCCGTGTTTCTTTGGGTGAGAGAGGTACCCGGAGGCCCACTCCCCTTCCCCATCCCTTCCTACTCCCATATCCTATATCCTACTCCCTTAAAGATCGTTGAGACGTAAACATAGCGGCGAGTCGAGGCTTAACAGATGCTGCCTACACCTTCGGGTAGAAAAAGGAGTCGAGCTATGTTATTTTATTAATTAATGTTATAAACAAATTAGAATGTGTATGAATATTATAATAGGTTGGGGAAAAAGTATTTTCGTATTTTTGTATGAAAAGTCAAGACATTTTTTTCAAAGTTTATTTACATTTATTTACAATATATATGTACCGTTTTGTTGAATAACTTTCTGCCATTTTGTGGGCAGAGACATTATCCCGTTACTGTAGAAACTTTGGGACTTCTGATCAAAAAAACGGGACAAATAGTTTTGGCAGTCCTCTCTTGAGGTCAACCTTACAGAACCTAAAGAATTCTGAAGAGACCGAAACAGGTGAAAATCTGAAGGCGCAAGGTCAGGGCTATATGGTGGATGCACTAGGACCTCCCAGTCGAACTCTCTTAATTTTTGCTGAGTGGCTAAAGATGTGTGTGGTCTAGCGTTATCGTGATGAAAGACCACACCCTTCCTGTTGATCAATTCCGGCCGTTTTCTCTCGACTGCTTCCTTTAATCTCATCAGTTGCTGGCAGTAAAGATCAGAATCGATGGTTTTGCCGGACGGTAAAAGCTCATAATGAACAATGCCCTTCCAATCCCACCATACACACAGCATCACCTTATTTCGTGTTAGGCCAGGTTTGGCCACAGTCTGTGAAGCCTGGCCAACTTTCGACCACGACCTTTTTCGCACGTTCTTGTCGTACGTGATCCACTTTTCATCGCCAGTTATCAATCTCTTCAAAAACGGCTCGGTTTCATTACGTCTCAATAATGAATCGCAAATGAGTACACGGTTCATTAAGTTTCTTTGAGTGAGCTCGTGTGGCACCCAAATATCGAGCTTTTTTGTATAACCAGCTTTCTTCAAATGGGTCAAAACTGTTTTGTGGTCAATTCCCAGTTCTTCAGCTACATCGTAACTACTAATATGCCGATCTTGCTCCACTCTTTCAAAAATGGCGTCCATTTTATTCGTAACAGGGCGACCAGAGCGAGGTGCATCTTTAACATCAAAATTTCCGGACTGAAAACGTTTGAACCAAATTTGTGCTACTCTTACTGACACTGCATCAGGTCCATAAACATCACAAATTTTTTTCACTGCTTGAGTTGCATTTTTGCCTTTTTTATAATAAAATTTTAAAATGTATCGAATTTCTTCTTTAGATTCACTCATTTTTACGGAGAGAAAAACAAATGAAAAATAGCGGGAAACAATTTTTTTTATTTTTTTCTTTTCTTTATAATGTAACCTTTTTAATGTTACCAAAACCAGCCAGACACAAATAGTACAGTCAAAGAAATTTTATAATAAGTTTATACCTACGTTATGCGAAAAGACTTTTTCCCCGACCTATTATATATCATAGGGTTTTCAATATGAGCGGCTAGATGTTAGCGGCCTGCTTGTTTGGGCGGTGTCAGTCAATCTGTTGTTTACTATTCAGTCACTGATGCCAAATCACCATGTCAAGATACAGGGTTAAGCGGCGCGTCCAAATTTATAATCAAAATGAGTTAGTGCTAACATTGAGAACCTTACGACCACTTTACGGCTGAGGCGGTAGTCCATCACAGTCGACGGCTTTCCGTTGACCTATGTTTTAATAGTTAACAGTGTTTTAATTGTGGTCAGCCACGCAATCTGCTGCTTGAATGGGCCGGTTCGACCGGTGCAATGCCATGCCCTTTCAGGATACCGACGTAAATTGGACAGGATTTAATAACTTTAACATGATTGCTACACTAACGGATTTTAATGGTGTTATACGTATTATTAGAATTAAACACAGTGGATGATGGGAACGAACTATAACTTTTATTACAACTCACTCCTATGTTACACTCAGGTCGGCAAGTATAGAGTACTGATTAAAACAACAGATGGCGTTACACTTCACAAGTAGTTAAACATATTTTGTTATTAAACAACAGTCCCACATAACAAAATTAAGTTGCAAAATCAACAAATTTGAAAAACAAAAAAAATTGTTTACTTAGGCTCGAAAATCTTTGCTGCTGGTCAAGCATACGTGGCCTTAAGTAGGGAAAAGACTTTAGGAGGTCTCCTCATTGAAGAGTTGGACTTTTCGAAATTAACTGGCAAACGACCTTGTAACAATGATGCTTTGAATGAGATGCCTTACCCATCGATAACTAAAAACTTGAAAATAATTTAAAGAAAAAAACTTTTTTAAAGAAGCTTTTATTTAAACGCTCTAAAAAGAATAAAATAATTTTCACCTTAAACAATTTAACTATCAACTTATAACCTTATTATATACAATTTATGTGATAATAAAAGCTTGTCGCTATTTTTAACCCAACCCTTCCACCCTCCTCTTCCCATCCCAATTCCGACCCCTTCCATTTCCCATGGAAAGGGCCGGCAACGCAACTGTAACACTATAATATATGTGTTCGGGTGTCCATATATATGTCATAAACCAAAAAAATATATTTGGATAATGCGATCCGTCACAGTAATAATTAAATCTAAAAAAATATTTCTAGATGGTTATGGATAGCCACTGATAGGTAATTAAACATAGCGACAAGCTTTTATTATCACATAAATTGTATATAATAAGGTTATAAGTTGATAGTTAAATTGTTTAAGGTGAAAATTATTTTATTCTTTTTAGAGCGTTTAAATAAAAGCTTCTTTAAAAAAGTATTTTTCTTTAAATTATTATTATATTGTTTGCTTTTTTGCGCATTAATTATTGGCAATTTAGTTACCTATTGTGTAATATTGGTAATAACGAAAGTTCCTTTTATGGATTATATCGATGTTTATTTAACTTTTTTCATTTTCAAATTTCAGTTTTTATTTTATTTATCTTCAAGTTTCTGATGGTCCCCAGCTTCCATTTTCACGAACCTAGATCCTTTTGCGAAAGATTAAGAATAAGTATCACCGATGCCGATGATATCGTGGACCTCAACAAGATATCCGAACAAGCGGGTCTACGAATGAACATGGACCAAGACCAAAGTCATGTCCAATAGCCATGTCATTCCAATACCGGTAACTGTTGGAGATGCGATCCTCGAAGTTCCATCCACTATGTTTATCTAGAACAAACTATTCAACTAGGTAGAGCCAACTTCGAGTAAGAGGTTAACCGACGGATCCAACTCGGCTGGGCAGCGTTCGGGAAGCTTAGGGATATATTCTCGTCCAAAATGCCCCAGTGCTTAAAATCCAAGGTCCAAGACCAGTGTGTGTTGCTAGCGATGACTTACGGAACCGAGACGTGGTCTTTAAATGTAGACCTCGTCAGGAAGCTCAAGGTCGCTCAGCGTGCTTTCTAGGGGGCTATGCTCGGTATCTCTCTACGAGATAAAATCTGAAATACAGAGATCCGTAGACCTACGGGAGTAACTGACATAGCCCTTAAAGTTAGCACGCTGAAGTGGAGGTGGGCAGGCCACATCGCTCGAACAACCGACGTAAGATGAGGAAGAAAGATTTTAAAGTGGCGACCACGGACTGGACTCGCAGCGTACGCTGTCTCCCCACTAGGTGGACCGACCACCTAGTGAAAACAGCAGGTCGTATGGCGTGCGACGTTATGGCTTGCTAAGGGGGAGGCCTACGTTCAGCAGTGGACAGACCTGGGCTGATGATGATTATAATTATTTTGTAAATTGACTGAACACAGAAATGAAACTAAAGATAAATAAATAAACAGCTCAATAATAAAATAACTAATACTTATAATTTTTTTTGCCGGCAAATCTAATCTCTTGAAGTAACTGGACCTATTTAAATTTGATCTTCATTAACAGATATCTGATGAAATAAGGAGAATTATAGACTACTTTTGTTTTAGGTTTTTGTTTATTTTTGCACACCTTTTTTTGTAAACTCCTTCATTTTTGTAAACTCTTGTAGATAGAGTCTCCGCTTACTCAGATTGTAAATTTTACGGGATATAAGGATGACCGAAATGGAGAGATCTATTAATTTATTTATTTGTCTACAGTAAAAGCAATACAATAACAGTCCCCAATTTATTCTCAAACTAAGCCTGGGCTCGTATCTTGGGATACAATTTGAATAAATCCATCACATATATTTATTTACGAGGGACTAGAAAATTTACTTGACGTGTCATAATGACTTGTATGTTTGATTTGATGCAGAGGAGAAGACTGAGGAGGATACTGGTCGTCTGAGATGCGACACCTTCGACATCGAGCGTGTGCTGCAGTATGGCGCCCATCTTATGGGCTCGCAGGGCACCGAGTACGACATGGACGAGGAGACCCTGAATGCTGCAGGTGAGGGGACCCCCCACGTGACCGCATTGACGGGCACAATTTTATTATATTAGTCATACGCCCGAATACTGAACCGTCACTCAAATCTGACAATCAATAAAGTGCTACTTACTGCTCAAATTTCACGTATTCTGTCTAATGTGACAGCTACTTAAACGCTTAAGTAGCGCTTATATATTTGAGTGGCGGTTCAGTATTCGGGCGATAGATATCTATCGCACATAACTTCCGGTGAGTTATTTTACGAGCCAGTATTTCAACTAGTAGAGTAAGAGCTCATGAGTGCCAGAGCTTCGATATTTTATAAAGGCTGAAAGTTTGTCAGCTCATAGTCCCAATACAGGCAAGAGCGATTGCCTATTATGAAGTTTGGATCGTGCAAGGAAAAAATATATTTCGTAATTTTATATGGGTTGAGCTTTTGATATTACATACCTTATTTTTACATACATTACCTTCTGATTATTATTAAAAATTACTTTTACCATTGCTAACCTAACTTTGCGGCAAGACACCCTTAATATTCATAAAATTGTTGGTACAGACAGTCTTCGACTGACGTCGTATTTACTTAAACGGTTTACGTTATTTACCAAAAACAATTTCAGAATTCGAAAATTTGTATTTACTTGTTTCCCAAATATCTCTCAACGTATTCATGACGTGGCTCAAAGAACTATTTAAATTACAGGCAAAACTAATTTAAATTTAATTTATCAATTGTGAACTGCTGGAGGAACTCTACTAACACCTGCATAATATAGATAAAGTCAACAATTTTAAGTGACAGAACTTACCATTACTATTTACCACCAACCTTTTAGAATTGTCTTCGAATTAATTCAATGATTACATTATTTGAAGTAAACCAATAGGAATTGGCCAACGGTTGTTGTTTGAATAATCAATAAAATAAAATGGTATGAACAGGCTGATAATTCGGTCTAAACTCCGAAACGAATGTGTGAATTGATTATTATGTATATATTTAATTTGTACAAGTGTTTTTTTGGGTTGATTAAATAATATCGCGTTAACGTATTTTTTTTATTCAATTTTATTTTGCCTCGCGTCAGAAACTTTGGGAGTAGGTTGACTAAATGGTTTGCAAATGACCACCAGCCGTATTTGTTCAAAGAACCAGCATAAGATTTTGTTTGTTTGTTTGTTTGACCGCACTTATTTCAGGCACCACTGATTCGACTGATTTCGAAGATATTTCTTATTGTCTACTATGAGAAAGACACTATTGAAGAATACTGTAAACATATCTCCGCACATATATTTTCGCACTATTTTTGCAGATACCTATATAATAATAGTAAATCAGTGCAACGAATCGTGTCTATGGTATTCATTACAAATCATTACATAGTATAAAACAAAGTCGCTTTCCGCTGTCTGTTCCCTTATATGCTTAAATCTTTGAAACTACGCAACGGATTTTGATGCGGTCTTTTTTAATAGATAGAAGGTGACAGCGGGGTGGTTTTTATGAAAAATTTATGTATACTGTAGCAAATAAAAAGTGTTAATTTTCGAGATCAAACGCTGGCTGAATCCTAAGTGATGGATCGGAACAATATACTACATTATTATACACCATCAATTGATCTACAAAAAAGTCCGCGTTGGCATATGGCTATCTTATACGGATATCCGACAAAAACTATTTTAACTTCTTTTCTGAAGCGAAACAAAGTATATTATAGTACAAAAAGAAAAGTGGAAGCGAAAAGATACAGAGAGAGAGAAAGTATAAAAAACCTAAAAAATATATTTGTGTAATTAAATTTTTGTATCTGCTAGAAAATATTACTAAATTCTGCGGTGGGTTCTAAAATGTTATTATTATAAAGCTGACTGAATGTTTGTGTGTGTTCACTAACTAAATTTCTAATTAAATTTGTAGATTCCAAGGAGCGTTTGGCCCGGCAGCGACAGCAGCTGAACGCCCGTCTGGGGCTGGACGTCGCGGCAAACCTCGGCATCGATCTGAACTCTATGTACACCAATGAGGACCTGTGCCCTGTGAAGCCTACTGTTGCTAAGACTGAACCCACCAGGGTATGTACAGTAAACGACATATTGGTGAACCAGAACACTCAGAAAGAAACCACGACCTAGTAATGATCTCCATATTTATTATCTCTTTACAAAAATACAGTTTTAGCGGTCTTCGATTTATTTCTAAATATTTATTTCACAGCATCATATAGCTCTGAAGGGCTGGTCTGCAAATAGCTAATATTAATATATTAGTTTAAGTCGCAAAGCAGTTTTAAATATTTTTATAACAGAATTCTGACCTTACTCCTAGCGTGACATGCTTGTAGTTTTTTTCTAATTTCTAACAGCCATTTCTTCAATAGTGTAACATTTGGCTCCTGGTAGAGCCACGTCGTGCACTGCGGGCCGGCTCAAACGATGAAATACCACCTAAGAATATCGACGTATAGTGGCCGAACCATTTTCCGCCCGACTTCCGACTCTTTCCCTGCCTCATTTTAAAAACCGGCAACGCAATCCTTGTCAACCCTAAAAAAAAAAATTACCTGAAATTATTTAATTAAAAACTCAGATTGCTCAAAACTCGATCAAATCTCAGATATCATGATGATATTAATAGTCCGAGAGCCAGTAACAGATTTATATGACCAAGCTCCTCTCAAGTGATAATTAGTGAAACGCATCAGAAAATCGAACTATAAAGCCTCGTGAATGTCAGCTGAGGCTCGGTGGGGGGGATGAGCAGTTGTAACCTCCCACGCTTGAAGAAAAAATAAATAAATTCACTCATTTCCTCTCGGCTAAAAGTTAATCAAGTTATAGCTAACCCAATACCTCAACAAAAAGAAAAAGTCAGCTGGCTATAACATAGTGCATTGTATGTCAGCTGATGGCTAGATCATGGAAAAAAGATCTTCACTTTCAGTGATATCCTCTCGGCTAAAAATTTACCAGATGATAGCCTATATGTAACTATTGATAAATATATACGTCAGCTGGCTGTATCTCGGTGGAAAAATCGTCAGCTGATACTTTGAAGGTCGTTACGGAGAAGTTAGCCAGAAGCATTTACTGACTATTTAAAGTCATCAGCTGACCAGGTTTCCCTCGAGTTACTGCTAGCTGATTTTTTTATTTATCACAGTATTATATTTACAATCAGCTCACAAATTTTCGTGTGGGAGGAAATGACGCCTCTTTAATTATTCGGCATAGCACTCCAACATGAGTGTTGAGGTGAAACAAATATTCCATATCAATATTTTTTAAACTTATACATATATAATCATTTCAATAATCAATTTGCTTAGTATAAATTAACTAGTTACTTGTTAAAAAATATTTATTATAAAAAAATTATGACTAATTACAATACGAATGACAATTTTATTTAATCATTTTCGGCTTCGCTTTGGCTTGAGTCACAACCATCTCTCTCTGATTCATTGTCCGAGTCGCTGTCAGAGCTGTCTGCTGTTATATTTTCATCGTATTTTAGCATAATATCATTAATATCATAATAAAATGTTACCTTTTTCGGTCTGGATAGTTATTTCATCAATCGATGTTGGTAACTGACTTCCAAAGAACCAGGTAAAATCATATTTACTGTCAATTTCTTCCCAACCATAGTCTTCCGGATCATCAGAAGTTCATCACCTTCAAGTGTGCATTTGACCAAATTTGAGCAATGTAGCATGCTCTTGAAAATTGCTGATATAGCTCTGACTCGCAAGGCGGTAGAGAAGAGCCATCAATACCTTTCTTTGGTAACTTGAATGTCTCCGTATCCAAGAATTTATATGTTTTTTTCAAACAACGCTACTCTTGCCTCGTTGACCTTTTTCAGACGATTAAATCCATACATATGGCAAACAAACTCTTGAATTTTCTTAAAAATATTGTCTCTATCCTCTAATGACTACATTTGGATGAAACACTCGATGAAATCATTCGATTTAGCCATTATTGAAAACGGTCGTTTTTTTCCTTTTCGAAAAAAGGCCGGGTTAAAATCACACCCTGTGAATGCGTGAAATGCCGGAAGTGCTGCGCTCAAATCAGATCCCAAAGATTCAGATAATTGAGTAACATTAATAAATCTTTGGGCTTTTCCAACTCCAACTTCCATGCAAATTTTGATATTTTCTGATAGCCATGTTAACATAATTATTAACACGTCAGTGTCGGAACAACGAATCGTCACGTTTGCATTAATATCAATGTTGCAGACATGGAAAATCATTTTTGTGTCTGCTTCTTCGTGAGCTGGGCACGAAAATTCGTTTGAATCTTTAAAAATAAAAAGAATAAGTAAGGAGGCGTTATTTCCTCCCACATGAAAATTTGTGAGCTGATTGTAAATATAATACTGTGATAAATAAAAAAAATCAGCTAGCAGTAAGCCGAGGGAAACCTGGTCAGCTGATGCCTTTAAATAGTCAGTAAATGCTTATGGCTAACTTCTACGTAACGACCTTCAAAGTATCAGCTGACGATTTTTCCACCGAGATACAGCCAGCTGACGTATATATTTATCAATAGTTACATATAAGCTATCATCTGGTAAATTTTTAGCCGAGAAGATATCACTGAAAGTGAAGATTTTTTTCCCATGATCTAGCCATCAGCTGACGTACAATGCACTGTGTTATAGCCAGCTGACTTTTTCTTTTTGTTCAGGTATTGGGTTAGCTATAACTTGATTAACTTTTAGCCGAGAGGAAATGAGTGAATTTATTTATTTTTTCTTCAAGCGTGGGAGGTTACAACTACTCATCCCACCCACTGTGCCGCAGCTGACGGTCATAGGGCTTTATGATACTGTTGTCTGATGCGTATCGCCAATTATCTATCGAGAAGAAATAATTAACCAAATTTGCATCTGGCTCTTGGACTATAACGTATAGTATGATTGATCATGAAGCGGCCCAACAGCTGAATAACTGGTTACTCACTATTGCCTACTTACGAAATATTAAGCGCATTATTCGAGCCATTTCATTTCTTCGAGTAAAGATACATAAGGTTTTCATTAAATCCATCAATATTGTCAACAGAGGCCGGTCCAAGAGGTGGTGCTAACATCAAAGACCCTCAGCTCCAGGGAGATCAACTTGGCGAAGCGCAAAGCTCGCCTGGCGTTCAGCAAACAGAAGTCGAGAGATTGCAGCGAGGATGGACCGTCCACACCGACCACGCCCACCACGCCGGTGGAGCCGGACAAGAAGAAAATGAAGCTCGAATTGCCCGAGGAGTTTGTCTGTAAGTACTCAACATACATACAACATAACATAACTTCACGCCTTTGTTACCCGAAGGTGTAGGCAGCGGCTGGTGGCGAACCTATTGCCATACCGGGCACAAAGTTTTCAGTCATCACATATTTATCACACATAACTTCCGAAAACAATTTCGAAAAGTCATTGGTGTGCGCCAGTGTCAGAATTCGAACCCGCGACCTCTGGATCTGAAGCCGTGTGCTCGTCCACTGGACCGAGAGAAAATAGATTAATAGGTACAAAGTTCTTATACTTTCATAATTACTAAACGCGGTTGTTACTTGCCAGCAAAGTTAAACTGGTTTTTGATTTTAATTAAATTATGTACTGGCATTAAAAATATATTGACAGCTAAAGACATGACGCAGACCATCCGTTTTTTTTCTTCTGTTTGTATGAGTCTCTCTTGAGTTATAAATGATGTGAAGATGGCATTTCCTAAATTCTGTATTATATTTTTTCAATTTTCGAAACACGTTTATTACAAAACGTTAAAATGTCTCGAAGATTTTTTTGTAAATCATATTAAGATTATTTCCTCCTTGTATTCTTAACGAAAGATTGCGCATTTCAAATCATTCGTATTCAAAACGTTCATAATAGTCGACGTTAATTTAAATATAAAATATCTTTATTGCCTTGTAACTGTAAAGACTGGACGTTTTTGTTAAGACGTTGTTATGTTTTCTCCTAATTTGTATATGTCAAGGCAGCTGGGTTAACTACCGAACCTCAGTATCCTTGACTTGCATTAAAATGACATCTACAAAAATGAATTTGACAGTATCATTTTTTTTTTCAATTGTCATTCAAATCGCAAGGATGTGGTCTTTTTTTTTGTAACACAAAAATAACATTGTTTGACGCATTGTTGTTATATTTTAAAGAGATTTTCTTCAGATTAAATTGTCCTGATTTTGTGTATTTCGAGTCGTTCAAGTTTCAAATTAAAAAAAAATAACACCTCTTTGCACTGAGTTTTGAGATAGCTTAGCTTTTTCTGGTCTAGAGATCTCGATAAAAGTACGAGATCGTGCTATGTATCCATTTATTAATCTCGTACCAAAATAAAATTAGTTCAAAGTCATGATGTAGCTTATTTCCCATGTATCGGTCAACATCATCTTACCTTAAATATTTTGAGTATCCCAGAAATAGATATCATTATTCAATTTACTGAACTCGTATCTAGATGAACCAAACGCACCTGTACCTGACTGCTCGGGCTCGTGGGGAGAGTGCACGCGGTGGCCCCTGGACACGTGGGTGACCGCCATGCAGACACAACTGTTCAGCGCCGCGTGGGTGGCTCGCCACGGTGCTGCCAGTGCACTCCGAGAGCTGCTTAGGGTCAAGATAGCAAATTCCGCCGGGTGGGACGCATCCATGACCCACGAAGAGGTAATCATTATTTGACAAAATGCTCAACAGATTTATCAGCATATTGAAAATTGAAAATACCTTTTAAGATTTATTTATTTATATACGGGGAACGTCTCCGTCAAGCAAATATTTTCCTCGAATGGGACTCTAACTTCAGATCCCTTCATCTATAGCTTATGTAGTCAATATGCCAGGATCATGACAAATAAATTTGTGTTCTTAAAATCTACAAACGTCATTCTATTTTTTTATTTAGATGCAGCTAGCACACCAAGATTGGTTAGAAGACATGGCTTTGCGGCTGCTGTGCGTTCTCGCCTTGGACAGATTTGGAGACTTCGTGTCTGATCAGGTAACATTTTCAAAGTATTTCTTCAATAGTAAATGGTTATAATAGTAATCTTGCATCAGGTAAAACTGATATCTCACTAAGCAGCAGATACTGTCGCGTCTCCGCTCAATATCCAAGTGGTATAATGTGAGGAGTTTTATTACTAGTACTATTTATTTGTAATTATATGTGACAATTATCTATGTAGAGTTTGCCAGGTTGCATGGTACCAAGAGACTCACTCGGTATTAGGAGCCTGAAGATATTCTTTTTCTCTTAAGGAAACACGTAATGTTAAAGTGATTCTTACAATAGGTGGTGGCCCCAGTTCGTGAGACATGTGCCCAGACGATGGGAGTCGCTCTCGCTCAGCTGGATACGGAACGTGTGAAGAAGATCGCGGAGTTTCTGGCTTCCCTGTCTACACACCGGCAGTGGGAGGCCAGACATGGCGCCCTGCTGGGCTTCAAATACTTATTGGCTGCGAGACAGGTTTGTTAATTACGTTTTTCGAACGCATTTAAAGTATGACGTGCAACTTGAAGATTTTCTTCTATAAGCGAAGGGGCAAGCGGCTAATCTGACGGTAAGCGATCAGCGTCGCCCATGGATTTCTGCTACACCGTAACTGTTCCAGTCGCGTTACCTGCTTTTAAGATGGGATAGTGGGAATAATGAGGACGGGAGGGGAAAGGGGGTGGACCGTCAGATTTCTCTCTCACGCCACAAAATGTAACGCGAGCCGCTTAACGGTCTTTAACCGTTGAAGCTTTATCAATAGGGTATTTTACTGTAGTAGAGAAAAAATACAAGATTTATATATTATGATAGTTTAGGCAAAGGGCTACCAGAAAATGTTCGTTTTATGCCCTCTAATATCAAGCTAAATTTTTAATTTCAATACAAAAATTTTGGGTTTTTTAATCTGTGTCAAAACGGTAAGCCACCATGTTATTACGGCATAAGGCCATAAGGCATAAGGCATATCAAATGAAGTATGAAACAAAACAAAGTGTCAGTGTCAATCTAAGTACCAAAGAGGATATAAATAAGAACTGCTAAGTACCTGAGAATAAGTTAGAAGTTTCCTCCCCCAAATTTATTGGTAAAAGAAATTGAGATGGGTTTTTTTTGGGGTTTTTATGACTTTAATATTTATTTATATTTTAGCAAATTTAACTCAAGAAATTTGTTACTTAAATTGTTCCATTCTTTATTATAAAGTGATATTATTTGATTGACGTTTATTATTAAAGTTAAACTTTAAATACATTGTCTTAATTTTTGTCTCGGTGGTCAAGCGGTCGAGCACTCCGCTTCTGAATCCAGAGGTCACGGGTTCACATCCTGGCTCACACCAATGACTTTTCGAAATTATTTTCGGAAGTTATGTGTGACATATCGATGACTGACAATTTTGTGTCCGGTATAGCAATAGGTTCGCCACCTATTCCATTTGGCTCGTAAACATAACGGCGAGACGAGGCAACAGCCGTTGCCTACACCTTCGGGTCGAAAAAGGCGTGAAGTTATGTTATGCCTCTTTTATTACGTCCATCGATAGGCTATCGCATGTCGTATGTGTTGTACAAAAACAGTACTTGTTACAGTTAATCCAGGTTTTCATGCCACGTGAAATATATATTCATTTATTTATTTTTTGGAGACATTAATGAGTTAGTACCTATGTACTTATAACTTGATGTCTTATCATCATGAACTACAAGTATGCCAAATCCAAAACCACAATGATATTCTTGTTTTAATTCGAGGTTACATTGTTTGGTAAAGTTTTCAGTATAATAAAATTGCTCTCAATGAATAGTCCATATATTAAATAGTTTAGTGCTAAAGTAACCTTGAGGGTGTGGAAGGTATAGTAAGTATACTTTAAATCACTAGTCAAATGACATCACAAGGACTAGCTAGTATCAATATAGGTACCTAACAAATTAATAAAACAAAATTAAATTAATAGTGATAATAATTCATTTAATCAAATAATCTTGTAAATTTATTAATGCACATGCTGTTCTTACGCATATATCTAACATTCCAATAAATTTTATATTACAACTGAATGCATTTTTAACATTTTAAATTCTCGTAATCTTCTAATCACCCACCCTACGCGTATTCTCAGACTGGCTATTTGCTTTGTCTGTTTCACCTCCGTTTTAGATAGTTTCATTCCAGCAGCAGTACATTAAAACTTAAATGGTTTAGTGTCTCTTTATCTAGAAATTTTTAAATAAGATGTAGCACTAAACACTATGAATTTTATCAGTGAAGTGATTTCATCTTTATATTTTATACTAGTTGGAACCTATTTACTTCTGTGTTGTGCTTTTCAATGAGCCTGAATACTTAAATCTTTCTGGGTTATAAATATTTGTGTTTCTTAAGGTTCCTGTGCTTGGATAGTTTCCACAGCTTTTTCACATTTATTTTCCATATCACATTCACATTCAATACTGTCTATGAATCTAGAAGTGTAAAATAATGAAATAGTAATATAAAGAACTACATAAGTAATAAGCATTAGAAGGTAAGCAGTGTACCAAGGCTGAATGCTTGCTGCCACACAAGGAACAAGGTATAAAGGTGCTGCAGAAATTATATTATAGTGGAAATTCTATTTTTGTAAGCTTAAGTCTGAGCGGGATAAAGAGGAATGAGAGTTGTAGGTCTTTGCCCTGTAGCGGGAAACCATAGATTAATAATATTATATTAACCCAAATTACCTTTAATACCTGATGATGAAGCTTTGACTTTGTCTTATATAATCAACCATTTAATCAAATAATCTTGTAAATTTATCAATGCACATGCTGTCTGTGAATCTAAAAGTGAAAAATAATAAAATAGTAATATAAAGAACTACTTATGTGATAAGCATTAGAAGGTAAGCAGTGTACCAAGGCTGAATGATTGCTGCCACATAAGAACAAGGTACAAAGCTGCTGCAGTAATTATATTATGGTAAAATTCTATTTTTGTAAGCTTAAGTCTGAGCAGGATGAAGAGGAATGAGAGTTGGAGGTCTTTGCGCTTTAGCGGGAAACCATCGGTTAATAATATGAATGAATTTATTTATGATATTCACACAAATTACCTTCAATACATGATGATGAAACTTGGACAATGATCTATAGATGTAGATAATTTTGGCTTTTTAGATCCAGTAAGATGAGATTCATTTAGAGAGGACACATGTTTCCTTTTCTATTCGAATCTAGAGGGCACGCAATGTAATTTCAATTGAATCTTCTTAACTGAACCCATTATTTTCTAACTTGTATAGTTTTCTATGTCGTGTTCTATCTGAAACATAAAATGTAAATTCGCAAGTGAACGGAACTGTACACATGTAAAAGATATTAATTTAGATAAATAATGTGGTAAGATACTTACCACAAAATGATCTTCACAAAAATACAAACGAGATTTGCTACGTAAAAGTTCGAGATCTCTTATCGCAACTTCGAACTAAGTTTTTCTCATATTGATATAAGTCGGCACCTGAATCCATAATTTTCCAAATGTTTTTACGTTTATTCTTGCATTAAGGAACAACTCATCAAGGATATGTAGATTAATAACTTAATTTACAATATAACCTAACTTTTACGGTGATTTGTTTACAATAGTGAATAGGTACTTCTTGAACTTCGTCAACTTCGTGTAATTATATAGCTAGTGATTGTCACCTTGAGTTACGAACTCGAGTTGGGCTTGACTCTAGTCGGAGATAACCAACTCGAGTTGAAATACCTACTACCTCTTAGATTGTTGTATTTTTCGTAAAAAAAAATTTACACTGCCGGTTTTTTGTTTTAGATAAGAGGTTGATTCATCTTTAAAAAAGTAATTCGAGTCACAAGTCTAGTTACGTGAAGCAGATCAGTGTAGCTCCTCTTACGTCCTTTTTAGGGTACTGTATCCAAAACGGGTACCTTTTACTGAGTCTTTGCTGTCTGTCTGTTACCTGCTTCAATTTGTATCTCAAGAACGGTGATAACTAGATAATTGAAATTGTCACCGTTGATGTATTTTATTGTTGCTTTAACAATCAGTACTAACTTAAAATAAAATAAATATTTAAGTGGAGTTGCCATACAGTAAATTTGATTATTTTACTGTTTCTTGCTCGATATTAATAACGGTTACAGGAAGATAAATTAATCAGGAATATTACATTCATACATAACTTCACGCCAAATCCCTTGCGGGGTAGGCAGAGAGAACAGAGCGCCATAAGGCACGATTCTTACACGCCTCACTCGCTTCGTTGACTTTCATCACACTTTTCATGCACGCGCGTCGGTTTTTGAGGCTCTTAACATCACCTTCCTCCAAAACACGTTCTATTTGGTCATGGAATGTGTGTCTTCGCCATCCTCGACTCCTACATCCATCCGCTTTTGCATTGTATATCTGCTTAGTCAGTCTTGCATCAACCATTCTTTCTACATGTCCGAACCATCGGAGCATGCCCTTTCTTACTTTTACACCGACACTCTCTTTCAAACAAACTTTCTTCCTTACAACCTCGTTTTCTACGCGGTCAGCGAGAGTCACTCCGCAGATTTTGCGTAGTGCCCTCATTTCTACCGCGTTTATTCTACTTTCATGCACACTCTGCCATACACAGCTCTCGCTTCCATAAGTTAGCGTTGGGATCAGGACTGCATTGTGGATTGCTAGCTGGGCTTTTCTGCTAATGTTTTTTGCGCCCAGGAATCTGCCCAACGCTCCATTTACGCTATTTCTATCGCCACTCGTCTTTCTACATCCGCGGTGTACCTTCCATCTCTGCTGAAAGCGCATCCAAGATATACAATTTCATTCACCTGTTCCAGCACTACATCATCAACTTGCATCTGTTCTGGATTCCTCCCTTTCAAACACCATAACTTTCGTTTTCGTCGCATTAAACTGCAAGCCTATAATCATGCAATCATCTTTCATAGTAGTGACTAGTGTTTGCAGGTCCGACGGCGATTCGGCTACAAGCACGGCGTCATCTGCGTAAAGCAGGCAGCTCACAACTAGGTCACCCATTCGCATCCCTACATCCATCGATCTCACTTTCTGGAGACAACTGTTCAGGTACAGGATGAACAGTCGAGCGGACAGCACGCAACCCTGTCTGACGCCGATATTGACATCAAACCAGGGAGACAAGCCACCGTTCAACACGCACACACGCTGTACAGCCCTCATAAGTGGACTGTACAGCGCGCAGCAGTGCTCCGCTCACCCCGTAGCCCGGGAGTATGCCCCACAGATCCTTTCGTAACACTCTGTCGAACGCTTTTTCCAGATCCACAAAACCGCAGAAAACATTCCGGTTAACAGCCAGTTATTTCTCCACGATGTTGCGGAGAGAAAAAATCTGATCCATGCACTCTCGTCCGCTTCTAAAACCACCATGAACCTTCCTCAATAATCCATCAGATATCACCCTCATTCTCCTTCCAATAATTTTTCCATAAACTTTTGCTGCTAAACTGATCAAACTGATGGCCCTGTAACTGGAACACTGCATACGTGATCCCTTACGTTTATACAATGGCACAATATCAGCGCGCCTCCAGTCCATGGGAACCTTACCCGACCTCCAGCACAGATTGCTCAAGGTCAGGAAAGCGTCCCGGACACAGGTTCCACCGTGTTTGATCATTTCAGCAGACATCATATCAATTCCAGCTGCCTTACCATTTTTCATACTTCGTATCGACCATTCAATCTCTTCCATAGTAATGTCCTCGTCAGATGTTGGCGCAGCGGTTCCGTTCCAGGCACACGTCCAATATCAGCTTACCAGCATCATTCACTCTCTTGTCTCCATTCGGACCAAGGACAGCCTCCAGGCCATCTCTCTTAGTTCCGACCCATCCATTAAGATCACCACACAGAATTATCCTTTCATTTCCCTCAACCAGATCCAGAATATCCCTAACAGTTTCCCAAAACTCCTCGAGTTCGCGGGGATCCGCGGATCTGACGGGAGCATAAGCTGCGACTAGGAAAACTCCCTAGTTTTATTCGAACCCAAAGATGTCTCGGGCCTACCAACTCATAATCTTTCGCAAAGCAAATCTCATAAGCAAAGCAGGAGGAGAGAACGACTCCAACACCCCCACTGGCACGGACGTCCGGGTCCACTACCATGTCACCGGGGAGGTCCTCGGTCCTATACAATATTCAGAGAATATTTAGTTTTATGTTCTCCTTAAATATAATTAGTTGAAAAAAAGTAAGTAATTAACGGTCCTCCGATGCTATAAAAGAATAAAATAGAATAATAATGTAAACATATAGAAACTGTAAATATTCACCGAATATCAAGTTGTATATTGTACAGTGTATTATTTTTTTTTTCGTTTACAAGTGGATAATTTTCACATACCTGTAATTTAACTCGAGTCAACTCGAGTTGCGATTTTTCCGAATTGCTATATATAGCCTAGTGACGTCATCACCTCGTTTCGTCTCATCATTTGCCTTTTGAGGTCCACTGCTGGACAGGCCTCCTCCATAGAGCGCCACAACTGCCCGTCCGTTCACTCATGGGGGGTTTTTGCCATAATCGCCACGCTTGGCAGGCGGGTTGGCGATCGCAGTAAGCTGTATTTTGTTAAGAGAGAATGCTGCTGCCCATTCTTCCAGCCTTTTCTCTTAGTCGCCTTTTACGACACCCACGGGAAGAGATGGGGTGGCGGTATTCTAAACCGGCGCCACACAGCATAGTCATATACACACAGTTTCGTCTGTTTTCGTAAAATTACGTGCGAATTTTAAAAACGTAATATTTAAATGCATTTTAAAGGTACATATTGATTGAAAAAAAAAAACCAGATTTTTTTAGCGGTTTAGTAGCACTATAGGAACTTATTGCAACACTTCAAAAATTCGTAAAATTCCCTATGATGTGTCCGGTGCGGCAGGAGGTGGCGTGCTCCAGCGGCGTGATGGAGCACCTGACGCTGGCGCTGGGCGACCCGGCCGAGGACGTGGCGGGCGTGGCGGCGGGCGCGCTGGCCCCCGCGGCGCCCGCGCTGGCGGCGCGCGGCCCGGGGGCGCTGCGCCGCGTGGTGGCGCGCCTGTGGCAGCTGCTGCGCGACCAGGACGACCTGGCCGCGCCCGCCAACTCCTACATGGCGCTGCTGGCCGCGCTCATGGCGCTGCCCGAGCCCGCCAGCCTGCTGCAGTACGTACAGCCGCCCCCTTCATGTGAATTGCCTTCACGCATACCTAGCCTTAATACTACCCCATCATAAATAGAGCACCAGAGTGCGCACACTCTGGTGCTCTATACTGCTACTACATACCCCCGACTGGGGACAACAGGGGGCGGTGTGGAACTTCTTTAAAACACACTTTTCTTCAATTCAATCCCAAGGCGATACTGAAACCCCGCGGCGGCCTTCCTCCAGGGTGCGGTGATCCAGGACCGCTTCAGCCCACCGGATCACCCACCCTACAGTCGACCCTTTAACAAGGGAAGCTGATCTTCAAGGAGCATCAGTGTAACTCTGACACTCCTGAAGGCGATCATGCAAACGTATTCATCTTCAAACTTCCATCCCCATGACTCATCTAGACTCGCTTTGCTAACGACACTTGAACCGGCAAAACTAAAGAATGATTTTGTAATGGTAAATTTAATATTCAGCCCCATTGACCTGGCGGACGTGCTGCCCCGCCTGTGGCCTTACCTGGATCATTCGACGAGTTCCGTTCGCAAGGCGAGTCTGCAGACTCTACGTACATTAACCAGACCGCTGGTGGTGAACCACGCTGGCAACAACAAGAGCGAGGTGGACAGCAACGGTAACACTGATGACGCCCAGTGCCTGGACTGGACGCCGGAGCTTTTGCAGGAGGCTATGAGACACATATACCAGAGAGTGTTGTTTGAACATGTGCATGAGATACAAGAGATTGCTGTGCAGGTTGGTTAACATCATTTTTCTGCCCTTGTCCCAAACAGACAGAAATATGAAGATATGTTCCAAGACTTGTCTGGAAACTTGGGTTTTTCAACCGTCTGTTTATGGCAGGTGTGGGAGAACCTGTTAAAGTATTCGTCCCTGGGTGCTATGCTGGTAGCTGCGTGTCCCATGCTGGCCACCTGGCTCTGTCTAGCCATGCAGCCGGCGA
Organism: Euproctis similis; assembly: GCA_905147225.2. Classification (NCBI taxonomy): domain Eukaryota; kingdom Metazoa; phylum Arthropoda; class Insecta; order Lepidoptera; family Erebidae; genus Euproctis; species Euproctis similis. The sequence goes on along the minus strand of LR990117.1, from coordinate 3,803,366 downwards.
GACTCGCTGTCGACCAGGCGTTACTGCTGCAGCCGCCACCCAAGGTAACCTTTACTGCCTTAATGTTACTAACATGTTCAAGCTTGTAAACTACTGCCTTAACTTCAAATTCATTTGCATTCTTTCATGCATTTACAGAAATTTAAGATTAATGCTTTTAGAGTTTATTTGTATGGCAGAGTGTGCATGCATGCTAGTAGCATAAACGAAGGCACTGCTTAAGTTTAGCCGAGTGACGCTTGCTGACTGTGTAGAACACAAGCTTGTAAGGAAGGAAGTTGGATTGAGAGAGGGTATGGTTTGGACATGTGTAAAGAATGGATGTTGCAAGATTGACTAAGCGCGAGGACGGTCCTGACAAATTAAACGAGTCCTTGAGGAACGTGATGTCGAGAGCATTAAAAACCAACGCTCGTTATTTTTTATGCGATAGGAAGGTAATCGAACAAGTGGGTCACCTGATGGTAAGCAACTACTCACCACCCATGAGCACCGTGGTGCGTTGCCGTCCTTAACGGCAGTAGGAAGAGAAAGGAAGAGGAAAGCCGCACGAAACGCGGCACTACTTCACACCGATATTCCGAGAAATCGTGATATTTCACCGGTCGAATAATGCCGCGAACTGCCAGACTCTACTACTGTTGAAAGTTGTATGACAAGACCTAGAGAAGCGTCATGTGTATTGTATGTAAGAATCGTGCCTTATCTGGTGCTCAGTTGTCTCTGTCTACCTCGCAAAGGAGTTTGTATGAAATCATTTATGTATTCGAGTGTTATCCACTGAGATAGTATGGTACGCGAGCTGGCTAATTACCGCGATATGTTCCCAGGAGCGCCGGGCTCCATCCCGCGCCCCGCTGTCCATGGCGGACGTGCCCCCGGAGTTGCGCCCCGCACACAAGTGGTTCGTGGGGGGCTCCGAGTCGCAGCCCGGCGCCGCGAGGGACAGGAACGTCACGCGGGCGCGCTGCCTCGCCGCGGACGTGCTAGGTCACACATTAACAATTTAACGGTTTTTAATGAACAGTTGGATAGTAATATTCTTAATTCAATCGTTTTTATTAAATTTTATATTGCTTCTTTTCTGTCCTAAATGTATTAACATAACGTAACTTCACACCTTTGTTACCCAAAGGTGTAGGCAGCGGCTGCTAAGCCTCGTCTAGCCGTTATGTTTACGTCGCAAATGGCCATACCGGGCACAAAGTTTTCAGTCATCTATATTTTTCACACATAAATTCCGAAAACAATTTCGAAAGTCATTGGTGTGAGCCAGTGTCAGGATTCGAACCCGAATCATGTATTTCTAATTTGTTCATATATTTCTAATTGTAAGCTATTATTAATAACATGATACTTGATCCTCTATACCAAACTTGTTTTAAATATTATTTACAACTAATTATCAATATAATTAATGTTTGTATTGCAGGCTACTTATCGTGTTACCTGGTCCAACCGGCGCCTGGGATTGAGTACAAACCGGAGGATGAGAGCCCTATAGACTGTTATGTTAAGGTACACCTATATTATAAATTAAAATATAAATATAATAAGTCTCGGTAGTCCAGTGGTCGAGCACCCCGCTTCCGATTCAGAAGTCTTGGGATCGATTCCGTGCACACATCAATTATTTCTGTCACCTATTCCGTTTGGGCCATAACGTAACGATTCGGCGACTCGAGAGTTTTACAGCCGTTGCCTACACCTTCAGGTAGAAAAAGGTTTGAAGTTGCCAGTAACTATACTGGTGAATGTTGATGTTCCCGCTGCTCCAGGTGATGGTGGTGTACCTGCGGTCGGGCAGCGCGCTGCAGCGCCTGCTGGGCGGCCTGGTGCTGGCGCAGTGGGCGAGCCGCGCCGCGCGCCACCACATGTACCCGCCGCACTGCAGCTACGGCGCCGCGCACCGCCAGGTAACACTTCTCCTCGCTCAGGACTTACAACTAACGGTCATTATATGAAGTCATAATTCTCTTGTCTTATCCCATTCTAATTGGGGTCGAGACATGTCATCCTTTCGAACTATCCATATTGTCAAAAGATTTGGCTCTTGCTTGGCTCCATGGGAATGTTTTCATTGGTGGGTTATCGTCCACCAGGATTAAAACGTAACCGTAGAAGTTGTTGTCCTTTTATTATCCTGTCGATCCTGGTCACCAGAATTACATAAAATGTCGACAAAATTTTAATCTGAACCAAATCATCGATGATTCCAGTGTTTATCTAATGATATCTGTCTTGTATAATTGTCGCACTTACGAAACGTAAACTGTTACTGAAACATTCTAAATGACAAACTCAAAAAAACTAATTCATATAAAATAAAATTCATTTCTATTGCAGGATGAGGACAAAGAGAACAACACGAACGACAAGGACAGCAGCGTGTCACGTGACGAGGCCAACTTGATCAGCACACTAGCGCCACCGCTGTTGTCAAGCACACTGCACAGCGCGCTCAACCAAACACTCTACTACGATGAAGTTGCGCTCAATTGCAACAGGTAGTATATGTATATATTAACCTTCATCGTTACGATAACTCACGTATTAATCAGAAATAACCGAAGTCCAATTACCTCCCTTACGCCTTTAAATTTAAATAGTAACTAACTGTGTATAACTAAATGACTTCTACCTTAGAAATCAACTATCGAAATAAGACAAACCATTCTGATTATTTTGAACAGTTTAGCAGACCCACCCAGTTAGCTGCATGAATGAGCCGGCTGGACCGGGGGAATAACTCTCAGAATATCGACGTAAAAGTGGCTTTTGTCGCGTTTCGCTCGGTTAGAGAGATATCCGGAGGCTCAACCCCTTTCCCAATTCTACTTCTGACCCCTTCCATATTCCATTCTGAGAGCCGGCAACGCAACTGTAACACTATTTGTGTTCAGGTGTCCACGGGCGGCATTTGTTGCTCACCATTAGGTGACACGCCTGCTCGTTTGCCTCCTAATACCTTAAGAAATCACTTGAGATAAAAATAATATTTACATATTTATTTCTCAGATTTTTGCGAATCACTTTCATAACATTAAAACAACTTTTAGGATTATATAGCGTTTATTTATTACTTATTTTTATTTATTTCCCGACGTTTCGAACTTTTTTGTTTCATGGTCTGATGTGGGTTACCAATAGTAAAAATCATATTTTTAACATCAACTTTTTGATTTTTATTTCCAAATAGTGAGTGCTCTCTGTATCAATGAAAATAGCTTTTGAACGACTACCATCGTTTTGTTCATCACTCGTGAAAATGATGTCTGTAAAGAGTTCGAAACGTCGGGAAATAAATAAAAATAAGTAATAAATAAACGCGATTTAATCCTAAAAAGTTGTTTTAATGTTATAGAAATAATATTGTGACGTTTCCCTGGGTTTTCTGCATGGGATGCAAAGGAATATTCTTTATGTAATATATTCTGGACTAATTTAATAGGATATTACAAGAGGCGCGCGACCTTCACGCCATGATGAAACACTACAAGCTGGCAGTGGACGGCGACGAGTTCAACAACATCTGCAGACTGGAGCAGGTGGCGCACCTCACGACCATGTCGCAGCCGCTGGTGGCCGCCATGAGGTCCAAGCGGGTCTCCATCACGCTCGAGGAGAGACGCAAGAGTCTTCAGTCTGCCGTCAACTTGTGCACCATTGAACAGGGATCGTTAAATGTCTCGTAAGTTTTATATCATTAATACTCAATAATTCGTACAATTTTATCTATTTTTTTTAAGTGTCTAGGAAGATATAATGTATATATATATATAATAGTCGTACATATTATGTATCTTCTATCTGTATATAGTTGATTAGAATTTTTAGAAAAGAAAATCTTAAAAACTGGGCATTGAGTCAGGTGACAGTGAACGGCAATCGGAAAATGTCGTCTTAAATGACGTCACGCCGTGCTAAAAATCACTGAATACATTGACAACGTCCTTACACAAACACATCTATTTGCCACGGCAAGTCGTCATTTAAGACGCCACGACAATCTGGAGCGCTTTTTTGCAAAATTTTATTAGATTTTTAAAATGCAACATATTGAAAATGTACAAAGGGTGAAAAAAAGCGAGTGTCGGTGTAAAAGTAAGAAAAGGCATGCTCCGATGGTTCGGATATATAGAAAGAATGAATAATGGAAGACTGACTAAGCAGATATACAATGCAAAAGCGGATGGATGTAGGAGTCGAGGACGGCCAAGACACACATTCCATGACCAAATAGAACATATTCTGGAGGAAGGTGATGTTAGGAGCCTCAAAAATCGACGCGCGTGCATGAAACGAGTTATGAAAGTCAACGAAGCGAGTGAGGTGGTTAAGAATCGTGCCTTATGGCGCTCCGTTCTCTCTGCCTACCCCGTAAGGGATTTGGCATGAAGTTATGTGAGTGTGTGGAAATGTAAGTCTTCTCCAAAAAGATAGGTGTCCCTGGGCTGAATAATATAAATATTGAGCCATATATTTATAATTTTTTAAAATTTTGTAAAAATGATTTCATTTGTGTTTACACAGTGTACAGGCGGCCCTAGCAGGGGCATGCGCCAATCTACACATACTGCCCGAGAAACTGAACCCGGTGATTCGTCCGCTAATGGAGAGCATCAAAAAGGAACCGTGCGAGGAACTGCAGCAGCATTCTGCAGATACGCTGGCCGTGTTGTTGTCGCAATTGGTCGACAGAGATTCATCACCTAACAATAAAGTGCTAGTTAATTTGAAAGCTTTTCTTAGGTGAGTTACTTTAGTTGAAATGAATTGAATTTTAAACAGTAGTATAAACAAGCAGTTCGCTGCATAAATGGGCAAGCCCGACCGGTGAAATACCTCGACCTCTCAGAAGATCGACGTAAAGTGGCTCATGCTGCGTTTCGTTCGGCGAGAGAGGTACCCGGAGGCACACCCCCCTTTCCCCATCCTTTCCTATCGTACTCCCTTACATGTCGGCAACGCACAACTGTGTTAGTTTATAGTTGCTTACCATCAGGTGACCCACTTGCTCGTTAGCATTCTGATCTCATAAAAAAATTCTATATTAGCATTTAGATTTGTCCTTATCCATAGCCAAAATTTTGACAGCATGGACAGTTCGAAAGGATGACATGTTGTGCCGACTCCTTGTACAGTTTGATTAGGGTAGGAAAATTATCATTTCTCAATAGTTTTTAAGGTTTCTGATTCAAAATTATTACTGGTAAATTTATGGTTTTAGTTTGTAATGTGACAAATTTGTCAACAGATGTGATCCGGAATATACGCCGCGTATATCACTAGAGGGCGCTGAGGAGAACGGGGACTCTGGCAGCGGGGATAGTGGGGGAGAAGGGAAAAGTGAAAAGTCTGCGCACACGCCCGCATGTAAGTACGGTGTTGACATTACTGTACAAATATTATGTATTTACTACTAAGGCTCGTGTTCGCGAAGAGATGATTAAATCTTATTCAGCCGATTACGCCGTAAACGGGTCTTTAACAATATTTTGATGTTCACCATGCACTTAACATTGATTAAGGTTGGAGTTCATGAACTATGACATAACGATGTGTTAGCTAAATATAGCTCTAAATATAATCGGACCTATAAAGTTAACGCTGTTCACCAAAAATAAAATGGGGACTGCTACGTAATCAGTTGTAATTAGAACGAATGAATAGAAAAATAATGAGTAGTATAATGCTACTTATTAAAATAAAGTAAAATGTGTACAATTTGTATACATTCGGTTACATCCGAGCGACATCCAAAAATGTTAGGATAATAATATATACTGCAAAATGTGAACCGTGTTATGGCAATGCGATCAGTTACCATAAACGCCTTTGTTATTTATTAGCATTATTTTTTATTCTGTTGATCTCTGTTGTCATGGCAACTCAGACGTTGCCATGACAACATGTTGAATCCGTTTTATTATTTTGTTTTCTCGTCATATTTTCGAAATAATTTCGTCATATTTGGAATAAACGGGGTGTCCGTATAATTCGCTTACGAGTATTTAAAAAAATCTAATAATTATTTTCATCTAAAATGTAATTTATAGCGACTTCCATTATATTTTGTTTAGGGTAGAGGTTCCGATAATGGACTATAAACTAGCGATGGATATTTTTTTATTTATTCAAAGAAAACATAGTTTTTCGATGGTTTTAAAGTTATAAACTGAATAAGGAATGGTTATATTTTTAAAATAGTTAAGTTTTTAATAAATTTAACTAAACGGGATTTCATTTAGTCGTCTCCCAAATATTGTTTAACTTTGCCATAATTGTGTATATGACACGACAAAAAACCATGTCAACGACTGGATATCTAATGCTGGGTAGTGTTTGTGTCATAACTGGGAATAGACAACTGGATCCTAAATGTCTATCAATGGTGATTTTAGATTTTCGTATACCTTCTCAAATTTCTAATAATTTATAACAGATACTTCTACTACGCATTCTCGAAATACCACGGCTTCTTAGAATATCGAAGTAATGTGACTCATGCCGCATTTCGTTTGGTAAGAGAGGTATACCCACACCCTTTCCCTCTCCCATACCATTCCACTCACTATCTTAACTGAAAGCCTTGTAACACGACTAGAATACTATCTATGTGTGTATGAGCCGCGTTTGTCACTTACCAGCAGGTTACCCTCTTGCGAGTTTACCCCCTTCAATATACAATTAATTTCCCAGAAAATTATTCAGGTATTCATAACAATATATTCATAATTATATACATAACATATTTATCTAATGTCATACATACATAACTTCAAGTATCTGTAATAAATTCTACTACCCATTCTTATTCTTTGTGTGTCTGTTTGTTCAGGTTAATCTCTGTAATGTCTAGACCGATTTTGACAGGACTTTTTTGGAGGGGGCTGATGTAATAAGAAGTAACTTAGGCTACTCTTATTTTAGAAAAAAAAAGATATACATATATTTATTTAATATATATTTGTATAATTACAAATTCTTTTCTTTACTCATATAATGCTTATGACGTGAAACAAAGTTTGCCGGGTCAGTTATCGTTCAGTAAATAAACATTATATTACCAAATAATTGTTTTTGTTAAAACCCCTATATAACTCGTGAAGAACTGTACCCGACTGTACCTCTTGTCACGCACACAGAGTCATTGTACATGAACAAGGTTTACCCACACATAGGGCCACGCGCATTACTGAGTTGAACTATCTATAATAAATTCTTAGAAATTTGAGAAGGTATAGGAAAATCTAAAATCACCATTGATAGACATTTAGGATCCAGTTGTCTATTCCCAGTTATGACACAAACACTACCCAGCATTAGATATCCAGTCGTTGACATGGTTTTTTGTCGTATCATATACATAATTATGGCAAATTTAAACAGTATTTAGGAGACGAATAAATTAAATCCCGTTTAATTAAATTTATTTAAAACTTAACTAGTTTAACAATATAACCATTCCTTATTCACTTAATAACCATCGAACGAAACCATCGAAAATCTATGTTTTCTTTGAATAAATAAAAAAAATATCAATCGCTGGTTTATAGTCCATTATTGGAACCTCTACCCTAAACAAAATATAATGGAAGTCGCTATAAATTACATTTTAGATGAAAATTAATGTTTTAGACGATTTTAAATAGCCATAAAAACTATTCAACCGAACATCATAAAGCTTTGAAAAAATCAATAGGAATAAATTTTGAAACTTTTATTGCATGTATTTGTGTTGATAATCCCAGCCAAACAGTAAAATATATTCTTAATATTGACCCGTCTCTCATATATTGATCTCTTATACCAAAAGGGTGAATTTAACGCGAGCGGAGCCGCCGGTAAGACGTTCTTAAAATTAAAAACAAAATCTTCGAAGATACTCATGAAAATTTAAATTGGTCTATTTTGGGGAATAAATAGACGGTGGACCATTATGAACATAAAATATATGAAAAATAGATGTTGACCGATTCTCAGTCCTACCCGATATGCACACAAAATTTTATCAAAATGCATGCCTCCTAACAAACTTGTTAGGGATTATTATCACGCTCATAATAATAAGTTTGTCAAGATTCATACCTGTGAAAGCAATACTTGAATATTTTTAACGCCCCTTTGATCCCCTTTGTTGTTAGAGTTTCTTAATTAACCGCTACACCGCGTAAGGAATACTACTACTAAATTTGACGCCAGTGTGCTTTATGCAAATTAGAATAAAATTGGTTAAGATGTAAAGGCGTCTGTCGCGGACAAACAACGTGACACGTTACTTAAATACAATAAGATGATCCGCACCCTCTAATTGTGTTCCCGCGTTGCAGTGGACAAGTACAAGGGCATCCTGACGCTGTGGGAGCAGCAGCGCGGCGCCGAGCGCGTCACCCCCCGCCGCGGCCGCCCCCCCTCCGCCGCCACCGCGCTGGCGCTGGACCAGCTGCTGCCGCACGAGGACGAGGTGACGGCACTACACATCTATACATAACTTCACGCCAAACCCATGCGGGGTGAAATACCCCGACCTCTCAGAATATCGACATAAAGTGGCTCATACTGCGGGTCGCTCGGTGAGAGCGACTACTTCTTCCCCTATCCCCTCACTATCCCAGTTCTAATACATTGCCAAACCCATTTTATAAGGCTAGCAATGTAACTAGTAACACTATCTGTGTAACAGGTGTCCAGAGTTAGGTGCTCACCATCAGGTGACATGTCTGCTCGTTTCCATCTCTATCTATTCCATAATGACACCATATCCCACCATGCACAATTCTTATACACTTCAATGGCGTCTTTTGTTTTGATAGGAGGGCAAACGAGCATGCGGGTCACATGATGGTAAGTGATCAGCGCCGCCCATGGACAACTGCAACACATATAGTGTTACAGTTGCGTTGCCGACCTTTAAGGGAATAGGATGGGGGAAGGGAGGTGTGCCTCCGGGTACCTTTCCCACCGAACGCACGGCGGCATGAGCCACTTTACGTCAATTTTCTGAGAGGCGGTGATATTTCACCGGTCGAGCCGGCCCATTCATGCAGCAAATTTTCATAACTCTAATATACACCACATAGACCAAAGTGTATCGTTATCATGTACTAACAAAAAATTAATAATTTAAAATTTGACAGGCCAGAAAACTGTTGAGGATTCAGAGGCGTGGCGCAACATTTGCATTGACAAGTCTCGCTAACTACTTTGGAGATGAGCTGCCTGAAAAGTTACCGAAGCTTTGGGAATTCATCACCGAGCCGTTTGAGAAGATCATGACCGATGACGGTATGTTATTGTTAAAATATGGTTTGCTTTATGAAAAAATATTGAGTTTATCTTTGTAATATTATTTAAGAGTAGTATGGTACCACCACTTCCAGTAGATGTCTATGTATAGTTTTAAACAGTTTTCAAAACATTCTTAAGAAAAGTTTCTATGTTGATTATTACATTGATTGGTTTACCTTGCTTTTATGAATTACTTTTTATGGCCGCGTGTCTGTACCGTTAAAAGCGTTAAACGATTGCTAGAGAGATTAGAAGTTCCACTTCAAAAAATAGGAATGCTTGGAAGGCTTGAAAGGCATTTACAAATATTGATATCGATAAATTTCGAAGTTTCATATAAATATACGTCCTAACAAGCCGATATTGATATATATCGAACTCAAATGGAGCTAACAAAATTTAACAAGAATTCGTGGTATTTTGCCTACGATATTACGATATCGATATATCGAATCAAAATCTTGATTTATCGTTTGGAAATTTCGATATTGATGTATCGAAATTGATCGAAAGATATATTAAAGAAGGTACTTTACGTTACTGGTGATGCAGAGCTGGAGGCTCAGACGGAGGCGAGCGGCGAGGAGATGGTATCCCGACTGCAGGTGTTCGAGGCGGTCTGCGAGAAGCTGTCGGACGCTCTGCGAGCCCGCGTGCAGCAAGCCCCCACCGCCCTGGCCGCGCTGTGCCGCGCGCGCTACACGGCGCTGCGCCACATGGCGGCACGAGCCCTGGCCGCCGCGTGCCGCGCGCGCTACCCCGCGCTCATGCACACGCTCGTCGCGCAGGTACACGCACACACATACGTGCTCTCACACATGACCATATAATCACTAACAACACTCGTATTAACGGTTGTTACTCACTTGAAGTCGATACGTATTAGGTATGTCATTTTGTGGAATCGGCGATCGTTTAATCGACCAAGGTTATATGACATAATTATTAGATTTTATTATGTTAGATGGGCAATATTTATAGACTCTTTAGAATTACAATTAAAATAAATTATTGTTACATGCATCATAACATACTTATTACATCTTAACTGATATTATAAAAGTGAAGTGTGTGACCAAATAGAACGTGTTCTGGAGGTAGATAATATTAGGAGCCTCAAAAATCTACGCACGTGCATGAAAAGAGTTATGAAATTCAACGAAGCTAGTGAGGCGTGTAAGAATTGTGCCTTACGGCATTTTGTCCTCTCTGCCTATGTATGTATGGACCTTGTCAGTAAAATCACTGTCAATAAAAATCAAAATATCAAAACTGTTCCTGTCGTACTATAAAGTGTGACTACATGAACTATAGTGGCTCCGCTATTAATTTCACAACTTTTTGTCAATAAACACACATGCACGTGCACGTACACGCACATTCACACGATCGCATATACTTACCTCTTGTTAATTCCAGCTAATACCGGCGCTGAGTGAAATGAGGAGTGACGCGGTGCGATGTGGTGCCGCTGAAGCACTCACTCGCATTGTGGACGCTCTGCAACTACAGATTGTACCCTACATCGTACTACTTATTGTGCCATTGTTAGGTATGTATACTCGAAAAAAAAATACGCATGTTGTAGTATTGCAGATCAAATTCCTTAAGGGCACTTCATGTTACTACCATCATCATCATCATCATTAGCCTGTTGCAGTCTACTGCTGGACATAGGCCTCTCCCAATGTGCGCCACAACATCGATTCTCTGCCTTCTCTCTGCGCTTCCAGTCTTTTCCAGCATCCCTTCTGAGGTCGTCTGACCATCTGGCTGGTGGGCGTCCTATGTTACCATCAACTGATATCAAATGTTGGATAAGACGTATGAGATTTTTAAAATGTTGTGAAAATATGGTGGCTTTACAGGACGCATGAGCGATCACAACGCGGCAGTGCGCGTGATGTCCACCCGTTGCTTCGCGTCTCTGATCCAGTTGATGCCGCTGGACGGCAGCGTGGCGGAGCCTCCTGACCTCACCCCCGAGCTGCGCCAGCGGCGTCTGCACGACAAGAACTTTCTCGAACAGCTGTTCAACCCTAAGAGCATCCGCGATTACAAGATCCCCGTGCCCGTGTCCGCGCAGCTGCGCTCGTACCAGCAGAGCGGCGTGAACTGGCTGCGCTTCCTGCAGGAGTACCAGCTGCACGGCGTGCTGTGCGACGACATGGGGCTGGGCAAGACGCTGCAGTCGCTGGTGGTGGTGGCCGGCTCACACTGGCAGCGAGCGCGCGACCGCGCCCCCCACGCGCCCTCGCTGGTCGTGTGCCCTCCCACCCTCACCGGTACCCCCACCATACTTTCTAATGCTTCTACAAGATTTATATGTATTTTGCAAGATGTAACACTGAATAACCTATTTAAAAAGAGAGTTACTACAATGGTCGCGGTAGCATCGAATTCCCACCAATATTTCGAGCCAATTAATTAGTGGTATGCCCCTCGCAACTTACACCCCTGTACCATAAACTCCACTTCCGTATATGTCACGTGAGACATTTCAGGATCTTTAAAGAGTTTGTTCCTTTCCCGCTGTTATTTTGTCTGTACTACACCTATTCGTATCTATGACACACTGCAAATTGTATATAAAAAATGGGTGCGTGTACTTATGTACGCTCGTGAGAAGTTATACTTCTTTGGCATCATTAAAATATATATATATAATTAATAAAAACAAAATTTAGAGAATAATAAATATATAAGACCTAATTTGTACTATATATTATAAGATTCTTAATTTTAAATGTTTATTATTGATTATTTAATATTTTAAAAATAAATTTAATAATAAATTCAAAAATTGAATTTAAGGTTGGTCATTTTTTATATATTTTTATTGATTTCTTAATTTAATATTCACTTTTCATTTTTATCAAAAAATTTTCATTAAATTTATTTAGTTATTTTTATAAATATTTATTATTTATTCAATTTAATAGCAAATATTAAAAATTAATATTATAATTTGATTTTCAATTTTAATTTTTATCACAAACTTTTTATTAAATGTTCTATTAAATTTATTTCTTTATTTTGTAAATATTAAATAACCAATAATAACTATTTAACATTAATAATTTAATAATATTTAGTGTTAATTATATTAAATAAAAGTATTTTAATTTATATCAATAAATAACACATACGGATAGTTAACCTCAATTATATTGGAGCACTTGAAAAAGTATAGAAGCACAATTATTTTCACTAATATTCACAAATAGTAAGTAATATCAATCAAAATATTCAATTTTAATCACGACTGAATATAATTTATTAGCACTTCATACTGTTAATTTTGTGTCACAGATGCGCGCGCATCTTAAAATTTCACTCTCATCATTTTTTCATAACGCGCCTAAAGAAGTATAACTTCAAAAATATTCCCCTATTATATTATGAGTATATTTAATAGGGGCAATAATATTATGGAAATAGTTTTACTTTATGTCTCTTTAAAATTCTTATTAACATTTCAGGTCACTGGGTATTCGAAGTGAACAAATTCATACCTTCCAAATTTTTGAAACCTTTACAATACGTGGGAATACCATACGAGAGGGAACGTCTGCGTCAACACGTGAAATATTACAACTTCATAGTTGCCTCGTACGATATTGTGCGCAAAGATATTGATTTCTTCAGCAGCATCAAGTGGAACTATTGCATACTGGACGAGGGGCATGTCATCAAGAATGGAAAGACTAAAGTATTCAAAGCCATCAAGCAAATTGTCGCTAACCATAGACTGATATTGTCCGGCACACCCATACAGGTACGGATGAATTTTTTTTTTCTCTTTGCTATAAATTGATTTATTCATACTCAAAAAGTAAACGACGATCTAAAAAAATTTGCTGCCACCTACAGATGGCTAGGAGGCTGGGCGTTAAATGCGTTAAACATTTGCAAGTTATATTAGAAGTTTCACTTCAATATGCGAATAAACAAATGATGTAATTATTACTGCTGCTCATTTATGTTCTCTCATGTGAACATTAAAGCTTAGCTCAGTTTGTGCGTGCGTACCTTCATCTAGAGTGCATCTATATGTAATGGTCTGTCGTGTTCCAGAACAACGTGGTGGAGCTGTGGTCGCTGTTCGAGTTCCTGATGCCGGGGCTGCTGGGCACGGAGCGGCAGTTCGCGGCGCGCTACTCGCGGCCCATCCTGGCGGCGCGCGAGCCCAAGGCGGCGCCGCTGCAGCTGCAGGCCGGCGCGCTCGCCGTGGAGGCGCTGCACCGCCAGGTCCGTACCGCCACCACCCTACCGCCCCCGCCACACCGCCCCCGCCCCCGCCACACCGCCCCCGCCCCCGCCACACCGCCCCCGCCCCCGCCACAGCGCCCCCGCCCCCGCCACACCGCCCCCGCCCCCGCCACACCGCCCCCGCCACACCGCCCCCGCCCCCGCCACACCGCCCCCGCCACACCGCCCCCGCCCCCGCCACACCGCCCCCGCCACACCGCCCCCGCCCCCGCCACACCGCCCCCGCCACACCGCCCCCGCCCCCGCCACACCGCCCCCGCCCCCGCCACACCGCCCCCGCCACACCGCCCCCGCCACACCGCCCCCGCCCCCGCCACACCGCCCCCGCCCCCGCCACCGCCACCGCCACCACCACTGACCATCGCTGTTGACGCAGGTGCTGCCCTTCCTGCTGCGCCGAGTCAAGGAGGACGTGCTTAAGGAGCTCCCGCCGAAGATAACCCAGGACTACTACTGCGAGCTGAGCCCGCTGCAGCGACGACTTTACGAGGACTTCTCCAAGGAACACATGCCACAGAACATCACCTCTCAACAAACACACGTGTTCCAGGTAACTTATAACAATGTTATTTATAAATTATAGTATGATAATAATTAGGTGCATATCATTGGAACTGTATGTGTACACACTACCCCTGATACTATCCTTTTCCAGGTCTCCATTTAGGTTGCCTGGAAGAGATCGCTTGTAGCGATAAGGCCGCCAATTGTACATTTAATAATTTGTGAATAGTGTATTGTAATGTTTCATGTGTACAATAAAGCTTATTTGTATTTGTATTGTTATTTTTATATCCTTTAAAAATAATTTAATTTAATAATAAATTACACTAAAACTATTCCAAATCGGATGGAGGAATTTCAATTTAAACAAACGAAATATTTGTGATGAAATTTTTATGTCACGAATATATAACAATGTGTAATTGTGTGTTTCAGGCGTTGCATTATCTCCAGAACGTGTGCAACCACCCCAAGCTAGTGCTGACCCGCGACCACCCCGAGGCGGGCGCCGTGGGGCAGCAGCTGCGCCAGCAGAACTCCTCGCTCGACGACATCGAGCACGCCGCCAAGCTGCCAGCGCTCAAGTAACACACTACACATTATCACTAGCGAATAAAATACTTGTAATATCGAGAGTGTGTATAATCATGTTCTCGTCTCCAGGCAACTGCTGCTGGACTGCGGCATCGGCACGGCGTCTGCCGAGGTTGACATCGTGTCGCAGCATCGCGCGCTGGTGTTCTGCCAGCTCAAGAAGATGCTGGACATCGTGGAGAACGACCTGCTGCGCCGCCACCTGCCGTCCGTGTCGTACCTGCGCCTGGATGGCAGCGTGCCGCCCCACCAGCGCCACTCTATCGTCACCAGGTTCAACAGTGACGTCTCCATCGACCTGCTGCTACTTACCACCGCGGTCAGTACAAGACTTACATTCCATATCTAACGAAATTTTTCAAACTAATCTCCTCAACCCAAATAGAGTTCGCCTATAAACTATGAAGTTCATAGGCGGAACTTTTAAGGTGACATGCTAAAAGTTTAATCTGTGTATTTTTTTATAATATCAAGTCTTTTCTACCCGAAGGCTTAGGCAGTGGCTATTAAACCTACTCTCCGGATGTTGTCGTCGCCACTGGAATAGGTGGCGGAACCAACTTCCTTACACCGAGGATAATGTTGACAATCATTGATATTTTTCACACATAACTTTTGAAAGTCATTGGTGTGAACCCAGATTTTAAACCCACGACTTCTTGATATAGAAACGCGGTACTCAACCTGTGTTCCACGGAGATGACGACTTTTAAGTGTCTATGTAGAGAGAGCTGTGTTGAATATTAATATTAATGAGTTTTTATCAACAGGTTGGCGGGCTGGGTTTGAACTTGACCGGTGCTGATACCGTCATTTTCGTGGAGCATGACTGGAACCCAATGAAAGATCTGCAGGCGATGGATCGAGCACATCGTATAGGTCAGAAGAAAGTGGTCAATGTGTATAGGCTCATCACCAGGGATACTCTTGAGGAGAAGATTATGGGGTATGCTTTTGTAATATGTATTTGAGAGAAAAGTAGGAAATAATGAAATCGGCGATCACAGTAAAATCTGCTTGCTTAAAGAGTTCTCCATTAAACACATTTGAATCAAAACTGTATAACGAAATGGAAGCGGCTTTTTTAAAAAAAGGGTTTGTTTTATAAAAATAATGTATTTTCCAGGTTACAAAAATTCAAATTACAAACGGCCAACACTGTTATAAGCAGCGAGAACGCGGCCATAGAGACAATGGGCACTGACCAACTGCTGGATTTGTTTAACCTGTCCAGCGCCAACTCTAGTCAACAACAACAGCAGCAGCAGGGCGCCAGCACCTCCGGCGTCAAGTCTGTTCTCGAGACCCTGCCCGACCTGTGGGACGACAGGCAGTACGAGGAAGAGTACGACATGTCTAACTTTATAAAGGGACTGAACAAGATGAAGGAATAATGACGTCATAATTAATATAACTTTTTATTTTGACTCTTTTTTTTTAAATTGGCAACACTGTCTTTTGCCAGGAACAAGTTCTGCTGTTATATTATGTTTATAAAAAAAAAATATGTCTTGCTGTTGTTTAGACCTTGATTTTACAATTGTGTGAATATGAGTGAGTTTAGTTTTTGGTTCTCGAGTCTAAAATTTAAAGATTTATTCTTAAAATAAATCGAAAGCAACGGGTAAGATATAGCCAAGAATTTTCTTAGATAACTTTTCTACACTTCTAGGAAAGTTATGTACTTTAAAAAGTTTGTTAAAGTTATGATTTTGTTTAAAGTAACAAAGACGAAGTTATTAATTGAATTTTGTATGAATTGGTGATTTTAGAAAATATCAATTTTTTTTTGTTTGTATTATCAAACTTGAGTTATATATATATAAGAAGGCGCTTTCAAAGTCCAATTTTGGTCTACATTATTTGTTTTTAGTGAATAACCCAAAGTTCTTTTTCATTGCGAACAGAATTTTTAGTCAACCAGTACAATAAACTTTATGAGGCATGCAATTGCTTAGTTAGATTTAAGTATTAATAAACACTTTGAAAGCACGTCGTAAAGTTTCAAGAGGCTGACCCATTCTAGTTATTAAGTCGTCAGACTACGTTTTTTTTGTTGTTTGCCTTATTTGATAACTATATTCAAAAGTATTAAGATTGTTGCTAGTAAAAAATAACACTAATCTTTATTATTAATTTAATAGGGCAGATAGAAAAAAACAAAACGTATTGTAGTTGAGTAGGCAATAGGCATACAGACAGCTTTAGTGAGTTGCCTTAGTGAATATTATATGGATCTTCTTAAATGTAGTATTTCTGTTTAGTGTTTAGTAAAAATCATTCATCACATTGTTATTTTAAGTTTTGTCGAATATAATTTGTGTTATTATTACACCAATCTACTGATATTAATTGCACACTTTGACTTATATTTAAAAAAGATAAATATCATTTACCTATTAACATGTGCAGTGTAAATTTGCTCTTACTGCCTACCCCGCAAGATACTTTGGCTTGAAGTTATATATTTAACATTATGTATTGTATTCTTCAGAAGTAGACAAGTCTGTCTGTCTGTTCAAATATTGATAGCCTATGTATTATAATATTCAGTGCATGTTAATATGGGAAATGGAGTGTTTTGTATGTATAAACAAAGAAATCAAATGAGTCAATTACTGTGTTCCTTAAATTAAATCATTCATATCTGTCTCATATTAGAGCATACATATTGGTTTGTTCATAATATATATTTTATTGAATACAACTTGTAATAAAATAATTACTAAGATAACATAACATTTTGTGCATTATTGTTAATTCGAAAAAATATTTTCAATTCCCATTCTAATTCTTTACTTGCTGGAAATAAGAACTACTTAAGTTTGGTTAATAAAAGAATGTACTAGGTAACATATCTCTCTTCAGATGTATGAAATTGGCCTGACCGATCTTATGAAAAATTCTGTGCAAATTCCGTAAACAGAGAATCAATTATTAACTATTTTTATACATCTTAAGTGATAAAGAAAACCCCTAAATTTTTAAATTAATATTTGAGTTGGTCTGGCCAACAAGTTAGTATAGTAAAAGCTATTTATTAAAATATTTTCATTAAATTAACAAACATGTTATTATCATCGAATGCTTTCTAATTTATTGCATTGTGTTAAGTTTACACTTATTTTATTAGAAGTAATGTAATACTTAAAGCGATGTGAAATGTAAGAGTTGAGTGCCGTGTGCATACTAGTGTCAAGTTTAAAACAATTTTAAAAGATTATTATTAGAACACAAACTTATATGAATTATATTCATTGATTAATATTTCAAAATGAAGGTAATGTATAAATTTTTTAAAGTCAGCAGAAGTTTTATTACTTTGGAAACTTGCTATGTATTGTCACTGCGGTTTGTTGTACCTGTTTTAGTTATTTCTTATTGACGCTATTAATTCACTTTAGTGAAACAGTTGCAAAGTCATGAAATTGGTGGCGCTAATGTAGCTAAAAACAAAGTGTCTACTGGAGCGCCTGTCGAACCCATTTCATATGCGTTTTCATATTCCTTCCTGCTCTCCACACAATCCTAATGACGCCTGATAAATTGTTTACCTCATTGACCTGAATTTTTTTCTCTATAATCATAGGTTATATTTATTACTGTAGCATTTTAAGGAACAGTCATGCTGCTTTAGTCATTTTTGTAGCTTTAGTTTACGCGTTAAGCCGCTTAAAATATTTTTGTTTTAGTGAATGTTTGTTTGTTGTTTTGTACCTGCTCAATAATAAATTTGCGAATCCGAAACGATCTTCGAGTGCATTTTAAAATTAAAATATCTAGTAATGTCAGTTTTATTTATGAAGACATCAAAATGGTAATGAAGCCGTGGGATATAATTAACTTTGTAAAATTTAAAATTAGAATTTCATTGTGTTTGTAAAGCGGCTACATATTTTTTACATATTATGGTATTTGTTTCTGTATAAAACTTGAAAAGGTAAGGTTAAAGTTTACCTTGTAAAAAAAGAATCAATTTTATCTAACCTTCAATATTCTATAGTTAAGTTTGTATAACCTTGGGTAATGTTATGATTTTTTTTAGGTATTCCTATTTCTGTAATTGTCTGGACAATTAAACATCTTCTTTAAATAAAACCTTGTTTGTTTTAACTTGAGTTTCTAATAGTAATAATCTACACTGCTGTTAAAATAGTATACTCAGAAATATAATAAGTATATTTATAATGTTGAAAAAGTATCAAATAGTGAAAATCATAAAACAGCACTTCCGCTGTCTGTCTACTAATGTGCTAAGAAATTTGAAACTACACTACGGATTTTGATGTGTTTTTTTAATAGACACAGGGTGTCAACCGGGTTGTATGATTAATGTATACTGTAGCAAATAAAAAGTGATAAATTTCGAGATTTAGCACTTTAATTGCAAACGCTGCCTGAACCCTAAGTGATAGATCAAAATAATATACTACATCTAAAAGGTCTACAAAAAAGTCCACGATAGCATATTATGTCTTAATCTATTGGGGACAACCCTTACTGGCCACTTTTTTTTATTTTCACAGGAGAAACAAAGTTTACTGATTCAACTAGTTAAATATAAACACAAAATCTAGAAATACTCCCACGACAGTCACGAACATTATCTTCGCTGCTCATAAATCACAAAAACAGTCATGCTCGATTCAAGATTTCAGCTTGCATTTAGTCACACTCATTGAGATATTCGTAAAAGTTGTGATTTTAGCAGCAGGTATTAATTAAGATTTTTATATGGGATAAGAGGGTAAACGAGCAGGCGTGTCACCTGATGGTAAGTGACCAGCCCCCCATGAACACCTGCAACATATAGTGTTATAGTTATGTTGCCAACCTTTGAAGCAGTAGGCTAAGAAAGGATGGGGAAGGGTGGCTTTCACCGAAACGCGGCTTGATCCCCTTTGTGTCGATCTTCTGAGAGGTCGTGGTATTACAATGTGTTAGGTCGTTAAAATTTTTGGTGATACCTTACTTCATCATACCTTACTGAAACTAATTTAAATTTGGAATAGAGGAATAATGTTTTCAGTTTATGAAATCCGTAGAACAGAACGCAACAAATTAGTTTATGTGATGACCGCTAGATCCCGCTAATATGCATCAACACCATGGCGAAAGTGATGTGAGGCGTGTGGCTAAGATTTTGTTTTTTACGCGAGAATGTTATTGCTTGCTCGTTTGTAAGGTATTAAGTTCGAAATAATCAAACTCGAAGTGTCCAAGTATTATATAGTTTATATACTATAAATGAAAAGTTGAAAGTGTTGTGTGTAAAGTTTTAACGAACTCTCGGATCACTTTGGAGTTCATTCGGTTGTCAACGAGGTAAGAAACTGAACTGAAACTCAACGTTTCTTCTTACAGATAATGATTTTGCATCTTAGTTTACACTTCAGCCGTATACCTTTTTTCAGTTATCTTCTAGTCAATTCTTTCTGTGTGTACTTCCATTCACACAGGTAGGTAATAGTTATAAATAATTCTCTGTAAGGTTAGGATATTGTCCTATGTTTTATTAGAGCAATTTTTACAAATTTTGTAATCATAACTGAATTATTATGTGAATAACATAAAATCTTAATTTTAGAATACATTCAAAAAGTTTTGTTTTGAAACTTGTGCTAAAGTTAGCCATTGACCTCAAATATCATAGCTGAAACAAAATGAGTTCAAGTATAGCATTGCCTACATGTTGGGTGCCTGTTACAGGCAACGCAAACATAATAAATATAATTTTATGTGCTTTCTAGTTTTAAATCCTAAATTAGATTCTGAGAGTGGGATGTGTAAATATTACAACTTATTATAAATTTCATTTCAAATTTGATTGAATATCACTCTTTACTTTTACATTTTAATCCTTATGTTTTAGTCTGAAGTTGAATTATTTTATGAATTTGCATTTTGAGTGGAAAATTAATATGAATCCTTAAACATTGTCACCTTTTTCTGAATAATAGTAGCAAGAAAACACAACTCTTTAGCTCAATTGCCCTACTGATGAACATGTAATTTTTAAGATAATATAGGTGTAATTTGCTACTTTATTTATGTATAATCATCATTAATACATTTAATTAGCACTACATGAATAACATACACATGTGTTTCTCGTTTGTTTGTTTCATGATAATTTTTACTTTACTCTAAAACTGAAAACCAAAGAGTATAATTACAAACGAATAGGTACTTGGACAGTCTAATGTTCGAAGACATTTAACAAAATTGACAAAACATTTTGATTTTATTAAAATCACTTAATAGTTTAGGAGTCTGAAACAGACAATCAATTTTACATATTTATAGTTTATTTAAGTAAGAGGAATATATTATTTTATAAATGTATAGATTATTAATTTATTAGAGGCATCGGTCGACATTAAATTGGTGTCAATTTTCACACTAACTAATATTGCAATTAACATTTTTTAAATAAGTATTATAATTGCATAGCTAATCCATAAAGTTCAAAGAATTGTTTCTTTGTGTTATAAAAACATTGTGTTTTCATTTAGAAATTTTTAGAACATGAATAATGTAAACAAACAATAAAATAACAGTAGAAATGCATTAAAATAATACAGTAAATATTATATTACAGTTAATATAAACCTTGTTTCTTCTGAAGTCTCTAGCAGTTCTAAGTAATAGAGCTATTATTAAACTACAGTAATCATTTTATGGAGGTTTATAATTGAAAACTGTAGTAGTGAATTTATAGGAAAAAAAATAATTTCAACTTGCAACACTTAAATTTTATGGTGTAGTGACATCAGTCTTCTAAATTAGTTCAAATCTAGGTTTTGAATTCTTTTTCTATTGTTTATTTATGTCATCATCATCATTTCATCATTAGCCTTTTGAGGTCAACTGCTGGACATAGGCCTCCCCATAGAGAGCCACAACTGCCGGTCTGCTCAATCATGGGGGGTTTTTGCCATAATCGCCACACTTGGCAGGCGGGTTGGTGATCGCAGTAGGCTGTATTTTGTTGAGAAAGAATGCTGCTGCCCATTCTTCTAGCTTTTCCCTTAGTCGCCTTTTACGACATCCACGGGAAGAGATGGGGTGGCGGTATTCTAAGCCTGCGCCACACAGCAGATTTGTTATTTATGTAATACAAATATTTGTAATGCTCTCAGACAATTAATTAAATTTTTTTTTCAAATTCGTAAATTATAGATGCCTCAAATTAATTAAATCTTAATAATTTAATTAAATTGCATAAGTACATGGCTATAATAGTATGTACTTGTATGATTAAAGTCAAAGTCAAGTCATTAAAGTATCGGTGATCCAGTGATCGAACAACCTGCTTCTGAATCAAGAAGTCGTTGGTTGGAATCCGGGCTTACACCAATGACTTTTCCGAAATTCTTTTCTAAAATTATGTGTGATAAATATCAACAACGGAAATCTTGTGCCCGGTGTATGGCAATAGGTTCGACATCTATTTAATTGTGGACGTAAACGTGACGTCAAGTCTATGGTTAACAGCCGCTGCCTACTCCTTTAGCTATAGAAACGGGCGTGAAGTTATGTTAAGTTACTTAAATGGTAATATTATAATAATCTGAATAAAGCCATTTGTACTTTTAAATATTTTGATTCGTCATTAATGTTTGTTTTTTTTTAATCTATAAAGTACAAATAAAGAATTATCTATCAATCCTATCAAAATAAACAACAAGATTATGTGTAATACCTTTTCATCTAATCTTAGTACTTCAATGTACACACACACAAAACAGTATACAAGGGGATAACAGCGAAAAAAAAAACCAGTATGTGTCATCAATATGTCTCCTCTTTAAAAAAAAAAGTAGGTTTGCAACAATCAATTCCCTTTGTGCGCGACATCAATGGGAGCGGTTACTGTGTACCTATGCTTTGATCTCGCCGCCCTCTGAAGATGCGACAGTGCGCTAATACCGTCGTCGCGCGGAACAACGACGCAACCGCCACCTTTCGCTTTGATCATCTCGTCTCGTCCACGAAAATATATTTTGTAAATATAATTTTACTTGGTTTTATCTACATTATTTGATTACACTAAAATTGTCCGCGGGTATGGTATACAAGCCAAAAAAATAAATAAAAAAAAAACAAGCACAACATTATTTTTTTAATTACGCAAGTGCCAATTATAACAGTCGATTTAAATCCTCGTAATTAGATTTTATAATTAGTGAATGTTTTTTTGTGTAATAATATTTGTTAGCATTTTTTGTGTAGTCTATTCAACGAGCGCTAATGGCGTTGCCAAAGTTATTCTCTAATTATATTATAACGTAACATAACTTCACGCCTTTTTCTACTCGAAGGTGTAGGCAGTGGCTGTTAAGCCTCGGCTCGCCTTTATGTTTACGTCCCAAATGGAATATGTGGCGAACCTATTGCCATACCGGGCACAAAGGTTTTTATTATAGTCATTGATATGTATCACACATATCTTTTGAAATTCATTTCGAATAGTCATTGGCGTGTGCCAGGATTCTAACCCGCGACCTCTGGACTCAGGCCGTTTGCTCGACCAGTTGACCACCGCGACTATATAAAGTATGTAAGACTATTTAAAGAGGAAATATTCGGTTTGTTTGTCTGTAATGGCCATTGGTCATCACCAAATAGAACGAGTCCTTGAGGATCATCTGCCCCAAGGACTCGTTCAATTCGTCAGGAGCCTTAAATACCGACGAGTGTGTATGATTAGCGTCATGGAAGTCGAAGATGCGAGTGAGGTGCGTAAGAATCGTGCCTTATGGGATATCTATGCCTGTTTTATCTGACTACCCTGGAATGGTCTTGGCGTGAAAAATTAGAACGCGCTATTTAAGCTTTATTCTGCATAATATGTATACGCTGACTAAATGAATGGCCAGACATATAAATAAAAAACCATATCCTACAAAAACCTCCTACTACACTACTGGAAAAAATTAAGGGATCAAAAAAAATTCCAAATTTTTCGGTAGTTTTCAACAGGCCGTAACTTTGAGAGAAATGGTCGTACAGGAAATAAAAAAAAAGGAAATTGTAGCTCCAAGTGTCTAGTTTTTGGATTAGAACTTCCAAATTTTGTAGCCTCTGCGGTTTCTGAGTAATCGTAGAAAAACCAGCAGCATAAAAATTCTCAAATTTTTTTTAGTTTTTTTTTGGTCTACGGGCGTGGAAAAAATTTTTTTAGCTTAACCACCATAAGGATCGGATACTTTGTTCAGTTAGCTTTAATTTCTTTTTTTAAACACCCTGATACGTCCACTCCTCGCTGAGATATCGGTCTTCAAATGGAAAAGGATCTTTTTGTCTTTGATTATCGATATCTCAGCAACCAATGATCGCACAGAAAGTTAGAGGTGGGTTTCAAGAACTTAAATGAATTTCCCTTAACAGCTGTTCATTGTTTTTTCGAAAAAGCACCATCTGAAACGATAATGTGGAAAAAGCTCGAAAAAAACAATTGTTTTTTCTCATTTTTAAAAATTATGAGCTTTTCAGAGCAAAAAACGTGATCCTTTAATTTTTTCAAAAATTCGATCAAGTGAAACAAAAAAACGGCTGGCTGGATTAATTTGATTCTTTGTAGGGTTTTTGTGGACATATTGAACTGTAAAAGGCACACTTAACATTAGCGGTTTCCTCAATATTTTCGATCCAGCGCTTGATTTTCCAAAAAACCACCAAAAGCCCTTTTTTTGTTGCATTTTCAAATTCATGTGACAGAACGAAAAAATTTTTTTTTCGAAAAAACAATGGACAGCTGTTAAGGGAAATTCATTTAAGTTCTTGAAACCCACCTCTAACTTTCTGTGCGATCATTGGTTGCTGAGATATCGATAATCAAAGACAAAAAGATCCTTTTCCATTTGAAGACCGATATCTCAGCGAGGAGTGGACGTATCAGGGTGTTTAAAAAAAGAAATTAAAGCTAACTGAACAAAGTATCCGATCCTTATGGTGGTTAAGCTAAAAAAATTTTTTCCACGCCCGTAGACCAAAAAAAAAACTAAAAAAATTTTGAGAATTTTTTTGCTGCTGGTTTTTCTACGATTACTCAGAAACCGCGGAGGCTACAAAATTTTGAAGTTCTAATCCAAAAACTAGACACTTGGAGCTACAATTTCCTTTTTTTTTATTTCCTGTAAGACCATTTCTCTCAAAGTTACGGCCTGTTGAAAACTACCGAAAAATATGGAATTTTTTTTTGATCCCTTAATTTTTTCCAGTAGTATATTTAATAGTAATAATATTTATGTTATTATTTATATTATTAGTTATTACCTAAATATATAATTGCAGTTCTTTACTTGTAACATTTACAAATTCGGCATTCATTTATAACACTAAAAAACCGGCCAAGTGCGAAGGAACTCGCTCACGAAGGGTTCTGTAGCATTAATAAACAGCGAAAACCTCTTTTATTGTATGCCTCCCTTCCCCCTCCCCGTTAAAGCGTCTACCTGTCAACTGGGTCACCTGATGGTAAGCAACTAGGTACTCACCGCCCATGAACACCGTGCGTTGCCGTCCCTTAAGGCAGTAGGAGAGCAAGGAAGGATATCTCTGTCACCGACCGAAATGCGGCACGAGACACTTCACGTCGATATTCCGAGAGGTCGTGATATTTCACCAGTCGAGCCGGCGCGTTCATGCAGCGAACTGCTAGACTCTCAAAACCTTTAAAAAGACGGTTGTATGGGTGCCCCTCTCACCCCATTAAATATTGAATTTTTTAGTATTTTTTATTATAGCAACAGTAGTAATACATCATCTGTTTCTTTTCTTTCAACTGTCTTCAACTCCTATCACAGTTCTTGAGGTTCAGCCTAGTGAAAGACAGAGGGTCATCTAACTCTCAGTAATAGGTTGCCGTTTTGGATACGGAACTCTAAAAAACCATACGCATTCGTTAGTCCAATTAAGTTTTGTAATTTAATTATCTGATAACTTCTTGTATTTTATTATCATCAGACTAGAACTGATTGTATTGTTATTGCTATTTTTACAAGTTGTTAAATTTTTATAGTTAGGTTATCCACAAGAATATATCTACTGTACATTTAACTAACCCAGGCACGCTTCACATTGGCCAAGTTTGAATATTGAACGCTAAAGGAAGTTGTTCTCAAGTTATTTAATCTGCGAACTATTTTTTTTTTTTAATTTCACTATAGCATGATGATAAAAAACATGTCTCTCGGATTTGAATCTTTATTTAAATTGACTAATAATTATTAAAACTAATTCGGAATTAGGAACAGTTTGATTTTTTATTTATATGTTTAGGATAATTGGGCAAAACATTTGGTGTGTCGAGGTATAATTGCCTCTGCTTATACCTTC
The DNA here is from genome assembly GCA_905147225.2 of Euproctis similis. Classification (NCBI taxonomy): domain Eukaryota; kingdom Metazoa; phylum Arthropoda; class Insecta; order Lepidoptera; family Erebidae; genus Euproctis; species Euproctis similis. The sequence goes on along the minus strand of LR990117.1, from coordinate 3,777,362 downwards.
AAACGTTGATTCTTATTATCAAAGTCGCATGACAATTGCATCATTACAAATATTGATCAAATAGAATGAGAATTGTAAAGCCCACTTCACACTGCCCTTTAAGGTCTTATAAAGGAGTTGTAACTTGTAGACTCGGGAAAGTATTTAAGTCCCTTTTATTTGTCTGAGCTCTCAGTCAGATATTTTCTATAATTACCTACTCCTGTATCCTCTTTGCAAACAAGGATTCTTATGTAAGTAATATAATTTCTTTGCAGGAGCGAAATGTAAAAAAAAAAATATTATTTCCTTCATCAGAATACAGATTGTCTAGATATAAAAAAACTTCTTACCGTAAGCGTAGCTTTCAAAACACCAAATTTTAATACTGGTTAAGTAGTTAAAAGTGAATAATGTATATTAGCTTTCTAACATACATACATAACTTCACGCCAAATCCCTTGCGAGGTAGGCAGAGAGAACGGAGCGCCATAAGGCACGATTCTTACACACCTCACTCGTTTCGTTGACTTTCATAACTCTTTTCATACACGCGCGGCGATTTTTGAGGCTCCTAACATCACCTTCCTCCAGACCACGTTCTATTTGTTCATGGAATGTGTGTCAAGACCGTCCTCGACTCCTACATCCATCCGCTTTTGCATTGTATATCTGCTTAGTCAATCTTGCATCAGTCATTCTTTTTACATATCCCAACCATCGGAGCATGCCTTTTCTTACTTTTACACCGTACTCTCTTTCAATCCGACTTCCTTCCTTACAACCTTGTTTTCGACGCCGCCAGCGAGGGTTTTTAACTACATATAAATATTATCCTATCGCTAGGAACTATATATAGCAAATTTAAATACATGTATAATTTTGTACTATATTTGCTTATTTTCTTGCCAATGCTTTTACGTAATCCGAAATCTTAAAAGAACGGAGCAAGTTAGGGGCAAGTGTTGTCCAATGCGATGGGTCCATGCAATCATCTCGGGTAAAAGTTGGTAAAAATCCTTCAAGTATGCGGGCAGAAGTAGCATCCGCGAAAGTTCGCCGTTTGCAACTTTTCTTATAGTATAGCAAGATAAATATGGGTGCCCGTATCAGATTAAGTAATAAGTTTTTCTCAATAGATTTGAGTACTGAACCAATTTGGACGGCTTCATATTATTTTATATAAAGACATCGAATATCGGAATAGATGTTAAGTCTTTTTGGGCTCCGTATTTTCTGTACATATTTATAATAAAAATAAAAACCGGGACTCCGTCCATCTGTCACAGCTAATTTACTCCAAAACTGTTGGACCGAAAGAGTTAAAACTATGTGCACGCATGCAACACTTCAACCCAAAGACGGATGTGATACAAAAATAATAGATTTATATATTCGCATTAAGTGAAGTACTGAAAAAAGATAAATATATGATGACTGATGAAGCAAGCTCCCTTAATTGCATATACAACAGAAAAAATATTTACAACCAAATCTCTTCCTATTATAAAGCAATCGTAACAATATTAACAAACCAATGTCATGTCAGCTAATATTCATTTGGCAAGATGGAGATCTAATATGAGATCAAATGGGCGAGTTATCAAGTCCCCTCAGTGTGTCTCGGTGACTGGCGTCCAACCAGGGTATCTACTATCTACCTACCTGCCTGGCCTACACGTAAATTGGCTGCGAACAATTAATGGCCACCTGGCTCCTTTGCTAATCGACCGATAGAATTAAATGAACGGACTGCACTAATTGCCCGGGCAAGACAAAGGGGGCAAACACTCGCCTTTGAGCTGCCGATGTCTAGTGTCACTTGAGGCGTAGACCGGTTGCGTCAGACAGACAAGCCATCTCTGCAACGTTTGTGCACTGTAGTTGATGTTCAGTTGAGATGTAGGTACACTGGAATATTGTTGTTATGTTTGAAACAATAGTCACGTTTTAGTTACCTACCGATAATATAACTATACTAGCTGACCCAGCAGACGTTGTCTTTGTCTTGCCAAAAAAAAGGTTTTTAATTAATAAATTTGAAAATAAGGTTGATTGGTTGATTGTTGGTGAAATTTTAGGGTAACATGTATTTTAAATTACCTAAAAACTAAAAAAACCATAGGGTTCGATTACCGTTAACATTTGATTGGAAAATAGACAGATATGCCGGCCGGTGAAGCCGTTTCGGAGGAGTTAATAGAGCATTTAAATTAGGGACCTAAAGTAACAATGCGGCAAGTCGAAAGATTTAACAGTCGCTGTCTACGCCTTCTCGTAGAAAAAGGCGTGAGGTTGGTCACGTTTAAAATAGAATTATTTTACCATTGATGCGTGAAGGTCTAGGCAGTTTTATCTGTGTATAAACACTAAACTGGCTGATATCTGAAGTTTGTATAACTATCCTGATTGCCGCCGCCGGTTAAATCGTTTCATTTGTAAATCCCGTTCCATTAAATCAATTAGATTATAAAAGGAATGTTCAAAGGAGTTGAGTTTTGACTTTGATCGGCCATTGCACCTAATTGGGAAATGTTTGTCAAAGCTTTGAGTTAATGAGTCCGGCCCTGTGTGCGTGTGAGTGAGTGTGGTAGATCTGCTATCTCTTACTCTCTCTTTAAAAACCTTCTATATCGTTATCAATGGGAGATTAGTGGATTTGGGAATGCTTTTTTCCCTTACTCTCCCAAAGGGAGCGTTATGGTTTTTGTGGTTTTCGTTGGTAAACTCCTCATAGTCTTAACTGGATTGATGGATTTTGGATTTGCATGCATGCATAACTTCACGCCAAGACCCTTGCAAGGTACGCAGAGAGGAGGCACGATTCTTGTCATACGCACTCGTCGATTTAGGATATGTTAAGGTATTCTTTCCTGATTTACTTGTAGATAGATAACCTACTTACAGTGACGTTTTTTAGTTGTAAGACATGTAAGTAATGCCGAGTATTGTCGATTTCGATACACGATTCGGACGAGAATCGAGTGGTTTTGTACAAATGTTTATTTTTAATTCGCTCCTTTTAACACAATTTCTTTTCACATATGTAATAGAATATTGTACATAACAATGTTGTAGTCGCCCAAGTGTTCAGTTCGCTATAATCTATTTCAGAGCGCGAACTACTGCCATGTCCTTTGTCCGTTTAAGTCTTTCATTTCTTATTTTTCTATCATTGTATTTTATATTTTTACTATTTTTATACTCAATAGACCAGTATCTTGTAATTTCGCGGTCTGAAATTCGCGATGACTAACAAATTATAGCAATTTTTATTAGTGATTGCCCCTCTATATACAGTTTATTATTAATAGTGTGAAGGTTAGAAAAAATATCCAGTACATTCTATGTAAGTATTCGTATCTAAATATTGCTCAAATGTATCAATCATACCGAATCAATTCAAATCGAAGTTCCCGTCAAAAATCGTCACAGCCGTTTCAGAGATTTCACGAAATATACACGTCGATACAATAAGTCGTACGGCTTATATCATTAAAGGTGAGCATGCAATCAAAATCTGTAAGCTTGAAGTGCGGCTGGCAGAAGTGTGTAGTGGCTCGTTATCGCTCCCAACCAGCAACTGTGTAGAGCTTGACACACGGCGTAACGACAGCTTGGAGTGTGACCACACTCCTGGTACATCCTACCTTGACTACACTTGGTCTCCACTTGTGGAGATTCGTAAACAAAAATTCATGTATACATATAAGCAGATATTTTCAGGGTTAAAATTGGTTCATAAACCAATCAGTAATTATCAGTTTATTTTGAATAGATCAGACTTTCATTTATTTAAGTAGTCTCGGTAGTCCAGTGGTCGAGCACCCTGCTACTGAATCAAGAGGTCGCGGGTTCGAATCCTGGCTCACACCAATGACTTTTCGTAATTAATTTTTGATAAATATCGATGACTGAAAAACTTCGTGCCCGGTATGGCAATAGGTTCGCCACCTATTCCATTTGGGATGTAAACATAACTGGGAGTCGCGGCTTAACAGACACTGCCTACACCTTCGGGTAGCAAAACGCGTGAAGTTTTTTTTATGTTAAAATGACTTTTGATTTGATTTTGAATACAGTGTCCTTGTAAGGGGAACTCTGTGACAGATGGTTTTAAATGTGAATCAGATGTTGAGATATTTATTGTAATATTGGAGTACACTAGCCGTACCAAGTTTAAATCCATTGAATAAGTTTGGGCTCTATACAATGCTCTAAAAGGTAAGAGAAATATCTGCCACGGATATCTGGCACAGCCACACAAAATACACAAGTAATCCTCCTTCTGGCGCTGTCGGAAAATTGTAAAGTATAAGAATATTTTTTAACTTCACGCCTTTTTCTACCCGAAGGTGTATTCATTCCCCCCCGGCCCATTCATACAGCAAACCGAGAGCCTCTGCCACTGTTACAAATATAATAGCTACATGTACATACTTATTAATTGACCTTTAATTAAATAATAGATCATTAAGGGTACACTATTATTATTTAAACTCGAATGGTGATCAAAGTTTATAAAAGAAAGAATATTATAGATATCTAAATTTGACACGTCAAATTTGACACGTTCAAATTCAAACGTGACATTGTCACGTTTGACTTTGACATTGAGGCAAGTCGCGCGGATATGCCACAGATTAGCCACACACAACAAAGGGCTCGGAGTATCGAGTCGTTTTATCGATTTTAATCGAATCTGTATTCAAATTGCCTATACCTAAATTAAAATTGGTTTCGATCGTTCTAACGTAATTTTATTAAAATAGCGTGTTTCCATTTTTTAAATAATTTGTTGATTGGGGCATAGAGTATATTAATTTTTAAATGACCTCCAAAAAAATTTATCTAATTTTTCAATGAACGGGGTTTCAACAGACTAATTCAGTTTTAAAGGCAGAGTTTTTTGGTTCATCGTGGGTTATATTTGAAAATTAATTTAGTATTTTTAGTATTACTCTAAAGTATTTACATTTTTTTTTATAAATTCATACCTTTATATATCTGAAGATGTAGGCTAGGACGGATGCTAAGCTTGGAATAGTGGATTTTTGACGTCCCAAATGGAATAGGTGGCCAACCTACCTACCTTTTTTTATGGGATAGGAGGGCAAACGAGCAGGCGTGTCACCTGATGGTAAGCAACCAACGCCGCCCATGGACACCAGCAACACATATATTACTGTTGCGTTGCCGACCTTTAAAGGGATAGGGGATAGAAAAGTATGGGGAAGGGAGGGTGGGCCTCCGGGTACCTCTCTCACCGAACGAAACGCGGTATGAGCCACTTTACGTCGGTCTTCTGAGAGGTCGTGGTATTTCACCGGTCGAGCCGGCCCATTCATGCAGTGAACTGCTTGGCTCTACCACTGTTAAATGCCTATTGCCAATCCCCCACCTATTGCCAATCCCCCACAAGCCTTTAAATTTTTACGTGCTATAGTTACTGTCTCCATTCGTAGTCATAAAGTTACAGGTATTTTTATGACTATCGTAACAGACTAATTCGCCAGCTGCTGCGAAGCATTGATATATTCACATAAATATAAGAATATTGCAATAAGAGTGAAGAAAGTTGCGTTTTGTTTGTTTGTTGATGTATCCAAAGGAACAAACCTTTTTTAATAAAAAAATTGTCGGCATCTACATTTATAAATAATGTGGACGAAAATGGAAACCATTATAGTTTGGGTTTTGACAAATTGTCAAAAATACGAAATAGACTAAAAAAAAAAATGTGAGCGAGGAAGATCATAGAGGTTCTAAAAACGGTAGCGAGACGAATACAGTGTGTGCGGTTTGATTAATTGATAACCGCAGAACGTCGCGTCCAAACGTTAGTAGCTCCTGTAGTGACACGTGGCGGGGCGTCCACCGAACAGGAAACCGGCAGTATGTCATCCATGTACGCTATAATAGAAATTATCTATGTATACATACAAATAAAATTGACTGTAATGTAATATTTAATTAAATAACGGCTTTTAATACATACATGCGTATGAATTATATATACACTATACTATTCGCCAAAATATTTTTTTTTTTACAATGCTATGTATTTTACAATGCTATGTATGTTACAATTTTTTCCTGTCGTACTGTTTGTTCCGGCTAATCTCTGGCTGGACCAATTTTGACGGCGCCTTTATTAACATGTAGTGTAATCACATCACAGTGTATAATAAGGAGTAACTGAGGCTAATGTTTTTCAAAATTATTTTATTTATTGTTTCCGACGCGAAAAAAAGTTCGCCAGGTTACCTAGTTTCTAATATAACTTACTTAAATTCTCGTCAAAGTCCCTTGCCGAGTAGGCAAAAAGAACAGTGCAACATAAGTCACGATTCCTACACATCTCACTCGCATATTAGCCTCTCGTCATTCGTTTTTTAAATTGCCACAAGAGCTTTCTGATTTCTCTTTTGAAAATCTATGTTTTCTGGAAATATTAACAATGTAAAACGTAATTTATCTTATTCCATTCATAAGATTTAAAATAATATGTGTACTTAATTAGTTATGTATCAAATACCTACACGTTTCGCGTTGATCTGTTTCGTGTAATTAATTTGGCGCCACCTGTCAAAAATAAAATGTGCCACTCAGTCTACCGGCCTATTCTTTCAACTATTAAAACTGAAACTCTTATTCAATATTGTCACGAAATCTAATCAACAAATATAGAATCTTTAAATGTACCGGAAGCAGGAAATGTAACACAAAAACTACATATCTATTAATTACGAGTTGAAATTAATTTACTGCATATCATTTGATTGTGGCACGGAGCTCTCGGTGAACAAGTCGTGGGGCGGGGAGAGTGTGGGAGTGTCGGCTCGGTCAAAGGGCCCTTTGATGTTTGCCGCCCGGCTTAATGCACCGCCCGCGGGCCCCGCACCGCTCATCATTAGCAATTTCCCTGTAATTTATTATCTTTACCGCTATTTATTTGTACAATTTCACGGGTGTACGACCGTTTCTCACTCTCGCTGCGTGACCGATGAGCTTCACGCCGGTCGTATTGAGATGTATACATGCTGCATCTCAGATTCGCTGTGCAGTTTCTTTTACAACTCAATTTTTATGCCATGTCTATAGGTTATTTTACGATAGTTATTTTGTTTGAAGAAAATTTAACAGTATTTCTAAATTAGACATGTGTAATCGCGCAAATGTGAACGCTACTTTTATTATTTTATTTTTTCTTAACTTCATTATTGTTACATATTAAAAAACAAAGTCCGCTACATAGTATAAAAAAAAGCTAACAGTGGTAGAGCCAAGCAGTTCGCTGCATGAATGGGCCGGCTCGACCGGTGAAATACCACGACCTCTCAGAAGACCGACGTAAAGTGGCTCATGCCGCGTTTCGTTCGGTGAGAGAGGTACCCGGAAGCCCAACCCCTTCCCCATCCTTTCCTATCCCCTACCCCTTAAAGGTTGGCAACGCAACAGTAACACTATTACGTGTTGCTGGTGTCCATGGGCGGCGTTGGTTGCTTACCACCAGGTGACCCGCCTGCTCGTTTGCCCCCCTATCCCATAAAAAACGTCGCTTTCCGCTGTATCCCTTATATGCTTTGATCTTTAAAACTACGTAACGGATTTTGATGCAGTTTTTTTAATAGATAGAGGGTATCGGGGTGGTTTTTATCTATAATGCATGTATGATGTTTTGCATGAAACTAGAGCATAATTTAATTTGTCAAACGTTGGAAAATAATTATTTTTTTCTTTTCAAATACTGTCTATGTAGGTACATAGAAATATTTACCTGGTCACGCTGCAAGGACAATTATGTTTATATAATGTATATTTCTTTGAAGCGCTCTCTAGATCAAACAGTTAAAAAGATTTTTATTAAAAAGTTGTCGTCAGACTCTTCTTATGTACGACCGGGCGTTCTTAACTACATGTTCTTTTTGTTTAGATAAATTAATATTTTCTTACCACACTGTGGTAGGTTTAGGTAGTTTTAGTAAAATTTTATTTTAGAAATCATTAGAGGAATAATCGAATATAAAAACATATTTAGAACTAGCATGTGGCTTGGTACACGTGTGCCAAAATATCTCTCTCTCTCTCTGACACGTGCTGCTGTATTGTACTCCTCACTTAAAGCCATCTGGATGTCCCTGAACTGGTGAGTCGAGGGTTAACAGCCGCTGCCTACCCCTTCGGCTGGGAAATTTCGTGAAGTTATGTATGTTCAACTCCTTAAACCTTTGTGTTTCGGTTGTACTCGTAATAAATTTAATATTATTAAATGTTCCACGAGTCCTCAAAGCACCAGCTTTGTGTTTGACTTTACCCGATGAGAATTTCATCTTTGTAGTGTGTTGCTACACAATTATTTATTTACTTTGTGTATGCTTTGCAAAGTTTAGTTTGTTTTATGTTTAAATATTTATCTCGAATCTCGGCTAATACGTAAATGGACTACATAATATTACCTACTGTTTCGTATGTGACATAGTTGAAAATTGTGTATGTTGTATTGATGATATTATGCATAGTCTTTACGGCGTAGGCAGAGAGATATAGATACGATAATACATAATTAGTAATAATTCATATTATGCTACTTTGTCGAAAAGTTTAGTCTTTGCATATAACATCACGGTCTCCCTCGATTCGTACATCCTGTTGGTTTTGTATTGTATATCTACTTAGCCAGTCGTTACTTAGTTATTAATAAATACGATTATTTCCATGCTGACATACATACGTTTAAATATATTAGCAAAGTGTGTGTCGCTATTTACGCTCGCTGCTAATGTAATTAACAAAACGTGAAATCAATCAAAGCGGCCCGGCCGGCGAGAGGCGGCGTCTCGCGAGTCGCGCGCGAGATCAAAGCGGCAGAGACACAAAGGCGCCGCCGCGGTGGGTACCGTCCGCAGTGTGAAGCGGCGCCCGGCGCCCACTCTACACGTAGGGTTGCCAATCTGCCGATCGTACATATTGAAATTCCAATACGCGTATTGCGTACGCCGGAGCGGTTTTGATGAGTAAATTAAAGTTGAATTATTAAAACGTATTTCTGAATAGTAATACGGAAACCTATAAGTAAACCTTTAAATTATAATTTATCTAATTAATTTTTTAATTATCTATGTAATGATATTTTTTCTGAATATCTTTTGCGATATAATTATATGCTTATTTGATCCGTATGGCTGATACAAAGGTATTGCGAATGAAAATACATGAGATGGGAGTCGTATTGAAAACTAGCTGTATTCGTGTCTTCGGCTATATCTGTTGAGAAATTGGTCGGCCGTTTCAAAGATTATCCGAAACAAACACACAGATAGTGAACACTGGTCTACAGACCGTGTAATAAAAAGTAGAGTTATTTGAATAATATCACAACGTGACACTCAAATTTTATTCATTTGCTTAAGTAACAATAGTACTGTTTGTAAATTAATAATTTATTATATCTTATTAATTTACATCCGTTCAGTATACGTTCACAATCCAAATCTTAATATTAAGATCATTATTACATTTATAATCAAGTCGTCAAATGATCCTATAGATTTATAACTCGACTGGAAATCCAACACCTCTGTCCTTCGCACTATACAATATTATATTATCTTATCATTCAATTAATTTAATGAGTTATATATATATATATATAATTTATTAACTTTAAATTCTGGCCACATTAATAATTGTCGTTAATTAATTAATATGTTGTTGTCAACCCTATACACAAACATTTTCTGCTGACCTTACTAGCTATGCGATTGCACGTGCCAACTAATCAACATGTGACGAAGTCATGTCCTCAAGACCTGAACTACACCTTTTGCATTTTGCCACCTTCTTATGTTATGATGTATTTTTTAAATTATATGCATGACATACATAACTTTACGTCAAATCCCTTACATGGCAGAGAGAACGGAGCGCCATAAGGCCCGATTCTTACACACCTCACTCGCTTCGGCGACTTTCATAACTCTTCATGCACGCGCATCGATTTTTGAGGCTCCTAACATCACCTTCATCCAGAACCTTCTTCTTACATGTCGGAACCATCGGAGCATGCCATTTTCTTACTTTTACACCGACACTCTTTCAATCCGACTGCCTTCCTTACAACCTTGTTTTCGACGCAGTCAGAGAGAGTCACTCAGCAAATTTTGCCCAGTGCCCTTATTTCGACCGTGTTTATCCTATTTTCGTGCACACTCTGCCATACCCAGCTCTCGCTTCCATAAGTTTGCCTTGGGATCAGTACTGCATTGTGGATTGCTATATTTTTTATTAGCTTTTTATTAGCTTCACCTGTATGTATGTTTGTATGTTTGTATGTTTGTATATTTGTATGTTTGTATGTTTGTAGGTTTGCCGACTTCTTTTTTAGTTTCCGCTGATTGCCACTAGATGGTGCGATTTGTGAACTATGTAAATAATAGTTTAAAAAAACTAAAAAACACGCTTTTTATAGAAAACCGAACTAAAAAATAGAAAATAAATTTTAAATTTTAATTTTAAATTTTAATGAATTTAAATTAAGAAAATAGTTGTTTCTAAGATTTTCGCGAATCTCACTCATTGATTAAAACAACTTTAGGATTATATCTACTTCTAACTTTTAGGATATTATCGAAATGATAATCACTCTACTCATATCTGTCAATAAAATATTTATAACTATTGACACCATGCACCCCACGCTTTTTTGAACGATAGATGGTGCGATTTGTGAACTATGAAAGTTCATAAATCGCACCATCTAGTGGCAATCAGCGGAAAGTTTACGTTATCAACTTGAAACGAGTTCCTTATAAAAGTCACAGATGGCGCTATTCCTCAAATTCGAAACTAAGAAACGCGCTTGTTTTAGAAACCCAAACTAAAAAATATAAAATAAATAATAGTTTAAAAAAACTAAAAAACACGCTTTTTATAGAAAACCGAACTAAAAAACAGAAAAATAAAAAAAAATATTTTATTTTAAAAAAAGCGTGGGGTGCATGGTGTCAATAGTTATAAATATTTTATTGACAGATATGAGTAGAGTGATTATCATTTCGATAATATCTTAAAAAGCACCCCACGCTTTTTTTAAAATAATTTTTTTTTTTTTATTTTTCTGTTTTTTAGTTCGGTTTTCTATAAAAAGCGTGTTTTTTAGTTTTTTTAAACTATTATTTATTTAATTAATTTATCATTATACTGTGCGGAAAGAACTACCTAATGCCATTCTCCGGGTATCCAAATAGAACAAGAGATTATTATAAGTTTTATTTTTACTCTGATATGCACCAACCACTTCACGTTTCTCTGTTCGAGTTGTGATGTGATGTGTGATTTTAGTTAGTTTAGTGGTGTTAGTGGTGTTTAGTGGTTCTATAAGAGCAGACAGTGGTATAGCTACGCAGTTCGCCGCATGAATGAGTCTGTTCGACTGGTGAAATACCACCGCCTCTCAGAATATCGGCAATATTTATGGGACACCTTCAACACAGATAGTGTTAGATACAGGTGCGTTGCGTGCATTTCTTGCCCTTATCCCACACGTAAGTGGGGTCGGCACAACAGGTCACACTTTCGAACTATCCATGTTGTCAAAAGTTTTGTCCGTGGTTTTATGACTGGCCGTCTGCCCGCCGTCAACCCTCCTTGGGACTATTTTCGTTCATTGTTTATCCTCCACCAGGAAAAAATGAAGAAAAATAAATGGATGAATGAAAAATAGAAGATGTTGGCCTCTAATTTTTGATTGCGATGCTCTTCCATTATGCTGTTGATCCTGTTCGACAGATGCTATGTTCAATTATCTAATGTCTTTATACGGAACATTATAAGTTAGTTATTTTAAGTTAATATTGAATAATTAAAACACAATATTGCAGTCACGAGTATTATGTACGGGTTCATAGCTATCATGTCGTTGGCGGTGAGCGTCGTTCAAAGCTCGCCACAATATTTATCGGCGGCGTGCTGTATCAATGCGGCACAAGGCTACGCCGGAAGCTCACCTCGCGACTACGTGTCCGCTACGACTCACGAGCGCACGCGGAATGATACGTTTTTAATACGATTATATTAACTTCACCTGTGGATATGTAATCAAACTCTAAGAGTTCGATTTTCTCCCACATTGATCGATCCGGTTCTATTTAAACTTTGCCCCACTGCCAGTGACCGAAGACGATGCAACAATTTGATCAAAACATCCGATTATCCTGAGTAGATTCGCCAGGATTCAACAATTTCTTTCCGACTAGCTCTATCCCTCTCACTCTCGTGCGAAGTTTCAGAATTCGGATGCGAGTAAGAGAGATAGAGCTAGTAGCTAGAGATTATATAATTGCTCTTTCCGTGGCAGTAATAAACGACGGTCCCGAGATCGAGTCCATAACCACATCTATAGCGTTGCGAAAGTTCTGTGTGATAAATATTAATGATCTACTAAGTGTTGTATGATGTATGGCAATAGGGACATTTGGGATCAGATATCTAATTAATCTGATATGTCAAGGTATGATTGTCGCTGTCTACACCTTCGGGTAGTAAAGGTGTAGTAACCGGTAAAGGCTAGTAAATGCCGTTTACCTACTATTATTAGTTTTTTTAATTTCAACTTCATCACCATTGTTATAAGTGCTTTCATCTGAAACTAAGATAAGAGACCATCTTTGATCTTCCTCGCCAGTTTCTGACTCTCAACTCCGCTACAGTTCATGACTTGGTGTCTGCAGTTATCTGGCCTATTGTTGACTGCCTCTATCACTGGATTCCTTTCGCACAGAGCCTTTGATGCCTCTCTTTGTTTGCCACAAGAACAGAATGAGACGCCGAAGCTTCAACCGATGCGTAACATCTATTTGCTCATCTATCTCCCTTTCTCTATCTCCAAGTCTATAGTTTAGATTGTCAACATCTTCTTGTGCTTTTTAATATTTTTAATATCAGAAAACTGTGAAGAATATTGTGCTTTCAATAAATACTTTCATCATGTTTTAGTTTTAGTAAAATAAGTTTCTTTTTGAGTGATCGAATTTCTAATTATGTCCAATGTCAAAATGTGTGAAAATATTGACCGTAAAATGTCAAAATATAGATCGTAAACAGTCAGCATATGTAGTGATTACAGGAGTTTAAACTTAGTGTATAAAATAGTTTTAGTTATTTTTTCCTGTTCAAAAACTCCGTAATATTTTTTTAAGATCGCACGTTTTCCATTTAAATATGAGACATTGAATACTTATGTAATGTTTTGGATATGTTCTGAATTAGCGTATTTTAAATTGTTAAAGCGGGTTCTTGTGAGAAACCTATTCGCCACCTACATATGAAAATAATATCTTGGTAAGTAGGCGTAATAATCTTCTTTTATATGACGCCATACTCACACAGAATTTTTGTAAAGACAGATTTAAAATAGGAGTATTATCTCAATATATAAAAGTACTTGTCACGTTGTTTGTCCGCGATGAAGTCCAAAACTACTGAATCAATTTGAAATTTGTACACCGTATGCAACTTAACCGAAAGGCTAGTTGGTAAAACTTTTTTTTTTTTATAAAACTCCAACCGCAAGAAGACACATTTTTTAAGTATGAAACTTGGTCAAAATGATCATCTTGACATGATACTAAGCATTAGCAAACTTCACCGACATATCTCGACAGATTTTGACAAAATTTAGTGTGCACATATCGGGTAGGTCTGAGAACCGGTCAATATTTAGTTTTACACCCTAAATGTTTAAGGTGGCCAATTATTTATCTATATATATTTTTGCTAAACAACATTTGATGGGTTTGTTATTAGACTATTAAAGTCTAAAACAACATTAAACCGCGCCGATATTACTTACCTGTGGACAATGCAATTTTAGATAATTCGATAGATGTGCGCTTGTGTTGTCTCAGTCACGGGGCACGAGGTCGCGAAGCCACCACCACTGGGTACCAGTACCACCGGGCCCGACAAGCGCCGTCCGTCCGACGAATATTAAACTAATTATGAACAAACCGACCGAGCCACAACACAAATTAACCGTTCCACTCTATTATGGCTTGTAATATTCTTAAACAGAGAGAGACAGAGAGAGAGGGAGACAGAATAATAGTTGCATAGATAACTCAATCTTTGTGAAGTGGATTTCGACTGAAAGACCAATCTTGAGCCAAGATTTCAGTAGATTTATATGTCATAACTATCTGACCCGGCGAACTTTGTTCAGCATCAAAAGTAATAAATGAGTTAATTTAGGATTTAGCACTTTTTTTTTGGTTATATCATACATGAATTATAGTTACAAACCATCTATTAAAATAAATCGCGTCAAAATCCGTTGTGTAGTTTCAAAGATATAATAAGCATATAAGGGAAGCGGGAGGCGACTTTTTTATACTATGTAATGATTCTGTAATATCTGGTTTCCAAATTGCATAATTTTTATTTATTTACTTTGACTAGGAGTTAGGAGGGTCGATGTCAGGCTCGCGACCGGTTTTAAAACCACAGCCAAATCTTTTGACAACATGGATAGTTCGAAATGATGACATGTTGTGCCGACCCTACTTGGAGTGGGATAAGTCAAGAAAATTATGATAATTATGGATACCATAACTATATTGACAGTATGTCAATAGGTTTGCCACTTATTCCATTTGGGAAACATAACGACGAGTCGAGGAATAACTGCCACTGCCTACACCTTCGGGTAGAAAAAGGCGTGAAGTTATGTTATGTTAAAAACATTATAAACAACATCTAACCATTAATTTGTTATCAGTGGTATAACTAAACGCGTTCTGCTCATTTTTTGACTGGCACGAAGCTCGCCGGCTCAGCTAGTTAAGAATAATCTGAAATAACATAACTAATAACTTCACGCCTTTTTTCTACCCGAAGGTGTAAGCAGCGACTAAACCGAGTCTACTAATAGAATAATCTTGATTAATTATTATTGAAATAAAAAAATTGTTTCGCTTTATCAAACGTCTGAATTCGAATTACCAATGAGGTGAAATGTAGGCATACCTACGGTTGTTTTATGAAAATTTTCTTCAACTTCTGATACCTCGCGATACCTTGGTGGGAGATTAATAAATATCAGTTAACAGAATTCGGTGTGAAATAATACACCCAGTAAATATTTATTAAATCGTTTGCCCAAATTTCGAGATATCGGAATGAGATTTTTTTAAAGGCGACCTCCCTCTCTCTCTACCTTCCCTCAACCCCTTTTTCCTGTAAGGAGGTTTTAATAATAAAAAATAATAATAAATGATGAAAGGCGATGTCGGAGGCGTCACGGTTGAAGAGCACTCCACGCTGAATACAGGCGATAGGTATCAAAGGAGGCCGATTTAATACGAAGGAATGATTTAATTACAAAGTCGCAACACGATCCCCGCTCTATTTCCACGACACGAAGAGCACACCAATATAAAGCACCCTGTATACCATCACAGTTCAAGACTAACACGAGATGTGTTATGATATAAGATTGTTGAACTTGCGTAGTTATTGCTTAACGACTTATTGGAGAGTGTTTTTTTAGGTGATATAGTGCTTATCTAAAAATTATGTAACTACCCTACTACAATCTACAAAAAAGGGGTACTTTTTACTTTTTGGTTATTTCATGATATCATATTTGTGGGATTATGAAGTTCTCGTGGTTAAGACGAATAGGAGGATACCACTTAAGCTAAAGTCTTCACAGCTACTTAGGCTACATATATATCTGGAATGAGGGTATTTTTTATGAAGTTGAACAAAAGATAGCTTTATCTTTCTTAGTACATTTATGTGGTACCTATAACAATAATGGACTAATGCCTCTTTAAAAGTAAATCCTCGCAAATTCATGCGAATTTCCCTTCGGTTATAGAGGTATCCGCACTGTTTTAAGTGCAGTCCGGTCCGTCAGTGACTCACTCTTTCGTAACAATTCGTTTAATTTTGACTGTTCTTGGACCTTCGGCGGGACCTTGATCTCGCCGAAGATGGATTTTTGTCCGAAGGTGGCCGAAGCCGAAGCCGAAGCTTCGGTCGGACACTACAGGTAACCACAAATTTTTCGCACATATGGCATATATTAGCCACATTGACCTCTTAGCTAACATCAGAAACGCTGGCTACGTGTTTTATACAACATCGCACTTAAAAATTGTTTATTTTCTTACAATATTAGCAGTAGTGCGGTGTGCAAGCGCCTCAAAAGAAAAAGCTTCGACTTCAAAGAGATATAAATGAGAATATTTCACTCCTTTATGTAAGGATTTGTTGAATTTTTTATAGACTCTACCGCTGTATGTTGGGTAGTTACTAATGATGGTATGATACTGAAATTTTTTGTACCATTACCTGTGTAATAAAGATATGTTTTATACCCCGCCCACATACGGCATGAAAAGGCAACGAATTTTTCACCAATTGCTTTTGAAAATATTTCAAAAGATCAGTCATCCTGTTGTTCTTATTGAAAAAAACCTTGCTTTTTATTTTATATAATTCTCATTTGTAATGAATGCATTTTGATAGTTTTTTTGAGACATGTTTGATGATGAATGGCGTTTAATAAGACAAAATGTGGTTCATCTATACCTGACCATCGGCATGTTTTTTTGTTGGAATTGTTTAATTTAATCAATTCTATGATAGTATAGTTTCATGTTTGGGACTCATGCTGTTACTAGATATTTTTGACGTGACAACATTTTTAAATCCGATTGATTTGGCTGCACGCACGAAACAACATGACACATGCGGCGTTACCTCGCTCTCTGTCTCCCTCTATCTCTCTATTGTTTGTTTAATTAACTTGTAATTAAATTAAAATTTTCTTTTGAAAAATGGAACCATTCCATCAGTATTTTCTTATGGCGATGTCAGTAAACTATCGTCAGTAAAACGACTTCACAGACTTGTGTGTTGTGTAAATTTTCAGAAATTTAAAATGCTTTATTACTCTTCTCATTTTCGACCTTGCAACAATACACATATAGTATACATTTGTTTAATTACACATTAAACAATTGTAATCCAATTATTAATAATATGACGGCAGCCCTGGCGGATCAGTTGTACAAAGTCGTCGACGGCAACATCAAAGGGAGCAAATTTATTATTTAAAGTGAAAGTTATTGAGTTTCGCTAAGGTTAAGTGAGCCTTTTGACTCGCGCCGTTTATGAACCGGGCGGAATGGAATGGTGATGGTGTGAGGAGACTACGGTGTCGGCTTCCTGCCTTCTCTTTTTAATGTATGCCCATTTAATATCTGTCGGTTATTATTAGGTGGTAGTTCAATGTTCCGGAAACTATTTCATAGACCGATATTAACAAATTAAACTCACGCCTGTAGTCCGCAGGGTTAGGCTGGCTTTCCACAAGCTTCGATCCTGACACACTTCTTTCTGCATCATGCATTCACGTCGGTTTCGGGTGCTACGTATTACATTTAGTTTTTTTTTAAAGAGACCATTTATTTGGTCGTTGCAGCTCCTCCTAGGTCTCTTACAAATAAGGCATTGGCAGAGTTGCCAAAAAGAAAGAGAGATCGGCAGAGAGTATGCATACTCTCTGTATACGGACATTTAGGACTTTAAAATTAATAGTCAATACCAGTAAGTTGTGGTCTCAAGTGGACAGCCATGGGAGTATAGGTAAAAGAAATTGTATAACACAAGGAAAATCTGCTCATTTCATGACCAGCCTTCCGACTATATTGATATGACCGATATTCCATATCCACGTTCAACTCTTGATAGCTGACCACGACATTTTGCCACGTCCATGTCAATAGTTCCAGCAAAGGCAGCCAACTGCAGCCAACTTTGTAACACAAACAGAACTGTGTCTTTGATGCGCCAAAGAAAGTACTTTGTTGAAAGCACACAGAGTTCTTTCATTATCCCCAATACTAATTTGAAAGTTGTGAATTAAGTAACTCTTTCTTTTTTATTCTCGAGTCAAAGGAATTATTACACAAAGTAGTGAATAGAAGAATATAGTCCTTTTTTGACTATGCATGTATGGCTAATAAGGCTGTATTGAATTAAATCTAGCCTTTGCTGTGTTCTACATATATTCAAACACGTTTTTTTAATGATGTACTGAAATAAATCAGCTTATTTTATTTATTCGTGAGTACATTAGCGTCCATTTTTTTAATTTTAAACTAGGGGACAGACAGCGGAAAGCGACTTTGTTTTATACTATGACAGAAACAGATAATTCAAAAACAAAATGCACTTAAACCTACATGACAATTAATTCGGATGTATTTGTCGAAAAATACATTGATCGAATACGTATGATAAGTGTTAACCGATAGAAGAGAAAGGAAGAGTAAAAAAGCAAAACAAAATTGCCTCGAAATTTGCAAGTCGAGTGGCATGAGGGCATGAAAACAATGACATATTATACATTCATGTCATATGACGTATCAACATAATCATAACGCGACTTGGCATCTTCTGATAGACCAACTTGTATTAGTTTCGTATCGGGCATGTGTCGAACGATCAGTTCATAGTGTTCCACAACTTTGCCAATAAATCCTGGAGAAATAATAACGCTTTGTACATGAGCCAACATCGCTAAAGCACCGAAACTGGAACAGTATAAGGTTTTAGATCTTTAAATGTATTTAGAATATTAAAACTATTGTATGAGTGAAATGATAACGCAGATAATGCAGTATTGTATCAGGTACTAAACCGCTGACTAGAATTTTCATAACGAATTAGTGGAGGTCTGTAAGATTTTTACCTAGGACTGGATTCCTAGGTAAAAATCTCAAACCTCCTTTAAGTCAGCTAATGAATATTCAAACATTTTTTTTGAACGTAAACATAAAAACATAACATAACATAACTTCACGCCTTTTGTTACCCGAAGGTGTAGGCAGCGGCTGTTAAGCCTCGTCTCGCAGTTATGTTTACGTCCCAAATGGAATAGGTGGCGGTGGAATAGGTTTTTGAACGTGTTTATAAAAAAAACTTATTTTAATTAGTTTTAAGTCATATTTTGAAAAGGACAAACAAACTTGTACTTGGGTGTCAAGGGAATCCAGGTAAAAAGGGTGGTACTCTTGGTGGTGGTAAACTTATATATAAATTCAAATTCAATTTCTAAATATCTTTATTCCATAGACTTTACAAAGTACCTACTTAGAATCGTCACATAAAAAAACATTCACGGAGCTTAGATTCCCTTTCATCACACTGTCTTGAATGTGAAAGCGAATCTAAGTACGAAAGCGAATATAATAAATTATTTATTTATTATGAAGTTCATGCGATAATAGTTAATTACTGATTATTATTCTATAGATCTTACCCTATCTTCATACGTCTATTATAACATAACATAACTTCACGCCTTTTGTTACCCGAAGGTGTACGCAGCGGCTGTTAAGCCTCGTCTCGCCGTTATGATTACGTCCCAAATGGAATAGGTGGCGAACCTATTGCCATACCGGGCACAAAGTTCGTCAGGGACGCCTATTATAAAATTATTTAATCAAACATTCGGTTCTAAGGCTTCGAGTCCAAATGCGATATATGCAACTATAAACTTGTTTTGGGATAACTAGGATTTCTGTATCAAATTGAAACTAAATTGAAAAAAAAAAATAGTATTGACGAGTGAGCGATAAAATTATTTACCATTGTTTGGGATGAGGTGAATTTAAATTGATGCTCCCCTGCGAAGATCCAATTCTTAAAATGGAATACGTAGAAAAAAAAACCGCATTTTTTCCTAAGGTTCTACGCTAAATTTATCCATCCATCAGGCAGATGTTAGTGGCCAGATTGAATAGGCAATTGTGTGGAGTGATAAATTCGGTTTGAGGCGCTGGAGACGTCTCGACGCCAGCGCGCTGAACAATCTACATAATGCAGCAGACGGGGACGGTAGACGTCCACGACCAAATTGGATTGTTGTGTTCACGTTTCGTGATTTCAACGTGCTTCAAAAAATACTCGCTTCTTCAACTACCCTCACTCGCTCACGTTCCGCACACGAAGACGTTCTTGGAAAAGTGGTTTTAGTAAAGTTAGTATTTTTAAAGCACTCGCTGGAGATATGTTTTATATTAAACATTATTAAAATTGTGTGTCAAGTTCTTACACATTGTCTTTTTTTGCTGCAAGAAAATTCAGTTTTGTCAGTCGAGTTTCTTTTGCGGTACTTTCCACTTGCGTTTTAACATTTAATAAACATTTAAGTAACTATAAGATTATTCCTGTTATGGCTTATTTCATATAATAGCAATTAAAAACTGCATACTTCATTGATGTGCATCATGTTTACTATTTACTTTAAATATAAATAATTAATAAACAATAAATAATTTATAAACGGTTATAAATATATAAATAGTCTAGCGGTAGAGCGCTCAGCTTTTGAATCGAGACTTGGTGGGGTCGAATCCCACTAATCACTTCTCGAAGTTTATTATGCATGTTACGTTTGATAAATATAGATGACTGTCAACATTGTGCCTGGTATATGGCAATAGCTTCCACCGCCGCTCCATTTGGGACGTAAAAAATTGGCGAGTGTAGGCTTAAAAAACAAACAATACAGCCACACATTAGAGGAGTTAAACGGAATATCTATAAATCTTCTCTTTAACTCATGTTTGTGAGAATCATAACCTACCCGTCTCATATCTTCTGCTGGAGTCTTGCTGCAATTTACATAACTCTCTGGCTGCACTTTAAAAATTACACTTCTATGTAACTTTAGATTAAGAAACCGTCTGTCTGTAAGTATCTTGACGGCCTCTACTCCCCACGGTGTACGCTGCAACAATACAATAGGATAGTTCAATTATTTTAATCAACGACATCTATCACTTGTAACTTTATTTTCTAAATTTGCCTTAAATTGTTGTAACTGTTCATATTATTATCGTTGTTAAATAACTGGCCTCTTTGTAAAGCTACAAAGATGCTCCTCGTAAGTACGAGGAGCATCAAAGTCTATATGTACTTACCAATATTAAATTCACGGGCAAGTTGATAATAAGAAAAGCGTTTCGCCCAAAGGATACTCTTTATACATCAAACAGAATGCAGCAGTGGCAGGGTTGACATGGAAATCTTTTTAACTCGTGCCGTTTAACGAAGTTTCACAACGTTGCCAACCCTATGCGTTTTAATCGTAAGGCTCCCTTTTAATCGTCTATTAGTTCCACTTTATTTCGGCAAAGGGAATTAAATGTATTAATCCTTAATCGTTCAAGAGAGACAGCTTTATTGTATTAGATAATTTATATGTTTACCAACCGAGTGTTGTGGTTAATATAATGTAAAATTTTACAAATTATAGGTATTGAAGTTCGATTTGGTCGTGAAACTTTGACAAATAGGTAGTCATTAATAGTGGAATTATACCGTTTTGTTATATTCCAAATTTCTGTCATCCAAAACTACCAATTGGTCAATATAGTTAACTAGGAAACTGATTTGTCTGCTACTCGTAAATGAGTAAATGGAATTCTCGAAGAACGAACATGATGTTACTCAAATATTTGTCACGGACACAACTAATTCTTAATTAGAGTAATAGATTAGAAAATTCCTAGTATGAATGTATTGGCAGCCCTACGGTGTCAATTCGGCCGCTGGAGGACGGCGCGGTGACGCGAGCGGCGGAAGATGAAAGGCGGCGAGCCTCTGTTCGGCACAACAAAGCGCTCTGTCGCCTCGCACCCCACGCGTTTAAGTTTGAATCGTGGCTTCAACCGTCTGATGACTGTCACTCTACACCCTGAACACCGTTAATGTTATCATCTATATGTGCCCATTGTTCGTCCATTCATGAAATTAATAAGTAATGAAATTATCATAATTTTTCACTCGATTAAAAAATCCAAATAGATTTTAAATTATATATCCTA
Organism: Euproctis similis; assembly: GCA_905147225.2. Lineage (NCBI taxonomy): Eukaryota > Metazoa > Arthropoda > Insecta > Lepidoptera > Erebidae > Euproctis > Euproctis similis. The sequence goes on along the minus strand of LR990117.1, from coordinate 3,755,478 downwards.
ATTTCTAGATAAAAAACAATGTCTACGTTAATTTACTTATAGAATAAATGCTAAAGTTTGTGAAGATATTTGGATGTTTATTACGTAAACGGTTTATTTCAAAGGCTTGACAGTAGAAACTAAAACTAATAAATTGTCCATAAGTAAATAAAGTTCAAAAATCGTTTATTAATGAGATACTAACTATTGCGCTGTTTACTTATAAATGTTTTATCAACAAATATTAAATAATTAGTTTTAACCCTATCTAGTATCATCAGAAGTGGGACAGCGTACCCTTCGTTTTCCAGTCCCACGTTGAGCGTCAATGAAAGGTACAAAGGCGGCAAATTGTCATTGTATGAAGTTTTAATTCGAACCCTATGCCCGATGATGATAGCGCGCCTCGCTTCACTCACTGACACTCGTTCACAAAGAGAACAGAAGTAATAAAGGGGTGTCGAGTGTTTACGAGCGACGAGACGGAACCCCGACCCGCCCCAACAAACATCGGCTAATATGCAACTCGCTTATACAATTTTATATATTTATATATACACGCCAATTAAAGTTCCTGTAAAGTGACGTCACGGGACTATCCCTCCAAATTGATCGTACGAGGGGAGGTCCAAAAGTTCGTGGAATGGAGGGGATGGAGTGGGGATAGGGGCGCTCGCTTAGTGTCATACTAATTGGGAACTCATAATTAGTATATAAATGGAGTTTCAGCCCTATTGCGTCATTCGTTTACGAACACTCGCCTGCTAAACACGTCAATCCGGAAGAAAACTGAAACTATGGAGAAAATTGAACACCGTGCGGTCATTAAATTCCTTACCAAGCAAGGAAAGAACGCTCAGACCATTTTGAATGAAATGGAAGCTGTTTACGGGGCCCTAGTAAATCAATGATTTACAAGTGGCATGGTCTTTTTAAACATGGTCGGGAGTCGATTGAAGACGACCCCCGCTCAGGAAGGCCAGTTGAGGCCACCACATCAGACATCGTCGAAAAAGTGGAAAAAATTGTACTGGAGGACACCCGTTTGAAGAAAAAACAGTTATCTGCATTAGTTGGAGTATCACATACCACCATTTTGCGAATCCTACATGACCACCTGGGTATGACAAAAGTCAGTGCAAGATGGGTACCGAGAATGCTCACGCCGCTTCAAAAACAGCAGCGCGTCGAAGCGTCAAAACATTTTTTGAAGTTGTGTGGCGACGATCCTGGACCGATTTTGGAGCGAATTGTTACCGGCGATGAAACATGGGTTCATCATTTTGAGCCTGAGTCCAAACAAGAGTCCATGCAATGGCATAAAAAGGGGACACCACCGCCAAAGAAATTCAAAGTGTCGGAGTCGGCTGGAAAGTTGATGGCTACTGTTTTTTGGGATTGTGAGGGGATAATACTGATTGATTATAAAGAAAAGGGCAGGACCATAACCGGAGAATACTACGCAACAATACTAGAAAAATTAAAGGATGCCATCAAAGAAAAACGTCGGGGAAAATTGACCAAGGGCGTGTTGCTCTTGCAAGACAACGCGCCGGTTCACAAGAGCAAAGTTGCAATGGCTGCTCTACACACGCATGGCTTCGAATCACTTGTCCACCCACCCTATAGTCCAGATCTGGCCCCAAGTGATTTTTATTTGTTCCCCAATTTAAAAAAAGACTTAAGGGGAAGGAAATTTTCCGACGACAATGAGGTAAAGGAGGCAATTTTAGCTCATTTTGAGGGAAAAGATAAAAAATATTTTTACGATGGTTTAGAAAAATTAATTCATAGATCTAATAAATGTATTCAGCTTAAGGGTGATTATATTAAAAAGGAAAAATAAATTTACTGTTTCATTTTTACTAAAACCCTTTCATTCCACGAACTTTTGGACCTCCCCTCGTAGGTACCTTTGAAGTAATGAGCAAATTGAGCAATCGAATGTCAGCAAATCATTGGATATGGAGTTTGAACATGATTCTTCCAAAAGTAACAGCGCAATACCACACAACACAATAAAAATTACTCGCATATAAACAATGCCAATAATAATATAATATCTTGCACACAAATCACACAGCGCCCTCCAGTTCCAAACTAAGCAACTAAATGCTTGTGCTATGGATACTAGATACGAATACATATATACTTTCTTTTTTTGTAAATACATACTTATAATACATAGAAAAACACCCAGACGCCGCACAAATACTCATGTTTGTCACAAATATTTGTGCTCGGGTGGGAATCGAACCCCCGACCTCAGTGCTGCAGGCGGTAGTTTTACCAATGCGCCACGAGGCCCGTCGAAGGATCTTGTCTTTATTTTGAAAAGAAAAAAAGTTTTAAAAGCTTTAGTTAGATTTTATTTCCAATTCGACTGCACACTTCTGTGGTTTAAACAGGAATGAATTTATTCCTGTGTTCATTTGGACAGTTCACAGTATCTATATAGTTAATATTAATCTTACTAGGAATTCATTCGGCTAGTTAACAGTGTTCGGTAATGGCAAGGAATGCCAAAGAACAATATTCACATACACGCTGTGGTGTGTACCTTGTACAATGTTAATGTACTTACACATAGTGTTATTGATTGATAGATGCCGGAGCCTACTGCCATATATCGAGACGTAGTTGTCAATCGTAGATATTTATCGCATAAAATAATCTGCGATGTATTTGATCTCGATACCTTTATATCCGCTAGATTACAGAGATAATGTTAGATCCCACAGACAAACCGTGAATACGGTTTTCTGGGACTAAGAATAAAATTCCTTGTAACTTTTATGATATATTTTTATAATAAACAAATGAAAAAAAAGATGAAACCTAGCACAGAAATAGATCAAGATAGAACGGCGAATAGGCGTGGCAAGCGTGCCAAAACTATGCACTATATTGCATGCTTTTCGAAACTCGCTCTCATTACGCAACGAGCGTCCCTGCCATGCGTTCAGGACGTAAAAAAATTGATAAAACGTCACATATATGCTTTATTATGCTGTGGCAAATTGTAAAAACAAAAGTAGTGAATCAAATATGAAAAAAGGAAATATTTCGTATGATCAGTAAGTACAGAAAATCAGTAGAAAGTATTTTTTTGAGATTATAAGTCATTGTTTTACTTTTACTATGTTCAATAATTACGATCACAAGTTGTATATTTTTTCGTTATGATAAATATCCATTGCTGTCCGCATTCAACGCTCGTATACAAAAACATTGCGCGTATAAATTATACGCGTAATGTACGTCGAATCGAACGAAATACACAATACACCTGCCAGTTGATCGCTGTGTCTTCGAATGTTAGAGATGGGCACTCCATGTATCGTTGAGTCTTAGGACTTATCGATAAATTAATTCAATAATAATTTGAGTATCAGCTCATGTCTTGCTTTGTCCCTACTTTATTCTAACACCACAAATTTCAACCAAAGTGCTTCGTAATTACATTGGCGGCAGTTTATTTGACAGTATAAGTTTTCACCAATTTGACCAATCGCTGATGGAAAATCATCTCGTTCTTCTCAAACGGGCAGTAACCGAGGTATATGTAGACGTTCGGCTTCGTTATTTAACCAGGACTGTGAGGCCAACCCTTACAAAAAGGCAAATATTTAATAAATATGTATAGTTTCAAGGACAGTAAAATATTTATAATTAAATTTTATATACTGTTGGAAAAATATGTTTTAGGTTTTAATATGTCGGATTAAAGTATTTAACATGTTTTACTTTCTATGATTATCGTTACACAAAATCAATAAAGTTGGTAATATATAAAAATAATAAAATTAACACACGTTGCCGATATTAACATCGATAATCTAATGTGTGTGTCTCCTAACTAGTCGCCTCGCTCACAATGAAAATGACGTCACGCTGTGGGCGTGGTTTTTCAAAAAAGTGACACGCTCGAAATGTATGGAAATATGACATCGCGGCCGTTCTATCTTGATCTATTTCTGTGAAACCTAGGTAAGCATTAATTTAGGAACATATTCTGAAAGAGAAACTTTAAAAACGGACAAGAAAATATATGTTGTTTAATATGTATTTTCTAGTTTCTCTCTTTTCTTATTAGATGTCGATTTTTTTATTTTTGAGATTTTTATTGTTAATAGTGATATGACATGATACGTGTTTAAATAAGTTAATAAGTTTAAATAAGAACATGCATTTTGAAACTGAAAAGGATGTAGTTTGCCCTTAATTAGTTTTGTAGCGATATTTTCTCTTAAATTCCTATCATCACCAAGTCCAATGAGTCTTAATTTTATAACCTCATTTTCTTTGTCAGATGTGAGCGTAGATTGAAAATGTATCCACTTTTTGCTAGCTATTATCACTTAATCTACACTAATATTATGAAGACGGAAGGTTTTGTTTATTAATTTTATTTTTATTGAACATAGATATCAGGGACAGAGGATTCTACTAAATACTTTTAGTTGTTTGAATTATTAACAATTTATTCCGCAGACGAGGATTTTATTCAGGCATTGTATTATATATCAGAGCACTCACTGAATCTTAGAAAGGCACTCTATAAAATTATAGAAAAAAATATACTTGATATGATATATGTATATAATTCTTCTGACTTGTTATTGCCTGCCGGGACAGGACACCGCTGGCAGCTTATTGTTACATTGTTGAGGATTCGAAAAGCAGCACGCTGTTTAATCGCAAAGTGAGAAGTCAAAGTGAGGCGTGCAAATTGGAGAGCTGGATGGAACAATAAAGTGCAGGTGGACCGCGGCTGACCCGCGCCACCCGCGCCCCTCACCGCGCCTCACATCAAAGGGGAGTTCGCGATACCATACAAAAGCCCTAATGAGACAAACCCGTGGCGTAATCGAGGCGACGGAAAAAGATGAGGCCCGAGAGGTACGAGGCAAATTTTAATAATTGTCAAAGCGGCGGCGGCGATCAAACGCGAGGGGGTGCCGCCTCCCTCCAAAGCCTGGAACCCCCCCCCCACCCCACCAGCCAGCCAACGCGCGCGCCCGCACCTGTGACGTGTGCTCACCGCTGGCCTCATTAGCGCTACTGATCTAATGCGACTTCGAACTTCGCCAGCGACGACGTCTAATTAAACTTGAACAGAATTTCAATTTTACAACTGAAAATGTTAATACTTTTAGTCGGTGCCGCGGCGGTTCCGCAACGTAGGTGCGTTCAAAGGCGAGAGGAACGTTCGCGTACGTTTTCGCAGATATTAAATGTGTTGACAATTTAATTTTTCATTTCCTTTAGGCGGCTGCGAGCGGGCGGTGTGGGGTGGGACGGTGCTGGCAGCGCCGCCCGCTCCTTTGACGTCGCGATATTGTCTTTGTGCCCTGGCGGTGTGGGGGTGAGTGGGGGGGACAGCCGACGGAGACTTTGTCGCAATACAATGTGTATCAATAAAACTTAGGATTGGCTTTTAGTGGTTGCACTTACGCTTTGTGAGGCGGCGCTCACCCTTTGACATTATATATGTGGGGCGCGCTCGAGTCTCTCTCTCTCTCTCTGTGTGTGTGTGTGTGTGTGTGTGTGTGTGTGTGTGTGTGTGTGTGTGTGTGGGTGGCTTGTTATTACCGATACAGATTGCCGTGTGTGCGTGTGTGAGTGCTGAGCAATATAAATGCAGGAGGAGAGACGAGTCGGCGCCCGCGGGTGCAGTTCGTAGCGCGCGGTATATTAATATCGACGATCGCGTGTGTCTGTCTACATGCTATTAATGATATAGTACTACGGCATCGGCATGACGACGACAGCAAACAGACCAGCAGATGTGAAGTTCTAATGTAAAAGTGCCCGCTCCACTGCCTCGTGTGAGCTCTAAGTCTGTGAGCTCGCAATATGTCACATCCATTCGTAATTTGCATATTCATTTCTTGTTAATTAGGTCAAGTCAACAAACAAAGTGCATAAATGTGAGATTGTGGTTTCTTGAGATCTTTTTGTACCTTCACGCTATCGAAAGTTAACTGTAGGTGTAGCAGAGGCAGTGGACATGTCTTTGTGAATTCGGAGAACTAGATCACTAGACCACCGATTTGTCATAAATATTTTATTATTATGCTATTTGCCAACAATATACGGTGATAGGTAGATTCAATTACCTGGTTCTGTGAAATAGGTGACAGAGCCTACTTCCATTCATTGCAATCTTATAAATAGATATTTTACCTTCACGCATTTAATATCGGAGGGTGTAGGTATGATGTCTTCGTTTCGCCAAATCATTACATAGTTTAAAACAACGTCACTTTCCGCTGTCTGTCCCCTTATATGCTTATATCTTTAAAAATACGCAACGGATTTCGATGCGGTTTTTTTTAATAGTTAGAGGGTGTCATCGGGGTGGTTTTGATCTATAATTCATATATGTATGATGTTGTAAAGAAAACATGATAATTTTCGAGATTTAGCACTTTAATTGCAAACGCTGGCTGAACCCTAAGTGATAGATCAAAACAATGTTCCACATTTTTAAACAGCTTCAGAAGGTCTACAAAAAAGTCGCGAGGGCATATATCTATCTTTTAGGGATAACCCACAATAACCATTTTTATTTTTTTACTTTTTACGAGAGATAATGGCTTATTTACGAAGCGATTTTAAACATGACAGCATTAATTTTCATCCAATTAAGTGTCTAAAAAGATTGTGCATGTAATATAGATGATCCTGGCCATTTACAGCATGCAATTTAAACGAATATTTTCGAAGATATTGCAGTACGAACATAACGGGACAACAGTTAAAGCCGATAAATAGCACAAATTGAACCTCATGATTTCCAAAATTTACTCATTTATTATTTTTGATGCGGGACAAAGTTCGCCGGGTCAGCTAGTGAAATATATTTGTTTTATGAGTTATGAAAGTGGAAGAAGCGAGTGAAGGATGAAACATATAGTGCCTTATGACGCTCGGTTCCCTCTGCCTACCCTTTAAGGGGTTATAAATGAGTTTACAGAATCTATAAAACAGAGCCCAAGTTAACACTGGACTGACAAACGTAGTTCATATTTGCATTTCGTGCTTAAATTTAGTATATCATCTTAAAAAAGAAAATGAAAGATGTTTAGTTGAAAAGAGGCTTTAGTTTGTAACAGTTGTATATCCTTTGACAGTGCTCTGGGCGGGCAATATACCTATTATCGGGGGTTGCATTCAGCGCCGGCTAGTAGCATGCACGTGGAAAATATCATCCGGACCCCTACCGGGAGGGGTCCTTTGCCATCGGTCCGTGCAGCTTGCTCGACTGACCATCAAAAAAAAAGTATCCGCATTTTGTTTTGTAATAAAATTACCTGTTTTAAAAGGACGTTACTACCGAGATTAAGATGTTGTTAGATGCCGGCGGCTGATCAAAGGCTTCTCAGCACCAATCGGGAGGCTGTGATAACCTTGACTCCGCCCTCGTTTCCCAACCACGTGCTGCGCGCGCAGTGCACCGTGCCCAGCTGCGGACAGTTGCTCGTCGGCTACCGCGACTGACGCACCGTATCATCAACTGATCCTGAAATATACGCGCTACTAAACGATTACTGGAAAACTTTTTGTAATAAACGATAAAAGTGCTAGTTTTGTTGTGTAATTATAAAATTGTGTGTGTATATTTTATTAATATATATATTTGGGTGTGTGTTCGTGTCTGTACAGTGTCTGTGTTGAAAATAAATTGGATTTATTGGATTTTTAACAAACTCGAGAATTGTTATTATCGCAGGTAGTAACTATTTGGACTATTTCTTGAACTAATAACACTAACTAACACACTGTTGTTTTGAAGAGTTTGGCTCTAAAAAAAATAATAACTCTGTCCAACTTCGGCGGAGGCTTCGTTCGTCAGGACATTTGGTGGTGGGTAGATTTTTTTTGTCTGAAGCATTATTATTGCGTAGAAACTTTCTGGAAAAAAAAATAGTTGTTTAATGCCGTCCGCTGCCTATTCTTTCCTTGTAGCCAGTAAAGCAATATCGTTTTATTTCTCGGCATATCGTTATTTTTTTGTAGACTTGTATGTTTATTCTTTTATTTATTGATTGTTATTGTTTAGTTCCGTGTTATTTTTTATTAGGTCCCGTTTCTGGCATGTGAAAAACGTCAACAATTGTACCTACAATTAGTTCTTTCTCTCCTGTATTTTGCAGTTAATGGGCCATGGGCCCAGTAACGTATTTCTGTTATATTCTATTTTGTTTTTGCGCAATTCTTAAATTGTCCTATATAATAATATGTATTAGATACAGTTGTTTAATCATTTTTAAATGCGTATTCTTAGAATTATTGAGTTCTTTTTATACGTACGTACATTTTAATATGTTATTAAGCCTAGTTTAAGTAGGCCTTAACATTAAGACACTATTTTAATATATGGAACTGCACGCTATTAGTTACGGACCGTATAAGCAGAGGTAATACATGATTGATTAGTTAGAGATTTCCTGTAGACATGAAGTTTTTGTTTCGCTTCATAAATTTTGAAATAAGCACCCTAAAAAGTTCTTTAAGTTATCAAGTAGGTATAGTTAGTGGTATCTACCTACTCCTCTTTTTTTAATTTTACTCAGTTAAAATCCTTCATACTTTCTTTTAAAACTTTGAATTGTAACATGTTCATGGATAGTAGTAGTACTTAGATATATACATGATAATACACATAGTGCAGTCACCTTCCTACTTCTGCTTAAGACGTCCCGAGTTCAAGTCTGCCGCACGCCAATAACACGTATTAACGTGCATGCCTATGCTTTAGAGTATTAAAACCGTAAAGGTACAAAAGGCGAATTAGGTATTATGGTTTAATGTTATGAATGTGATTCGCGAAAATCTGAGAAATAAATAAGTTTTATGTTTATTGAAACAATAGCGCTGCTATAAAGAAAAGACATCAACGCGTTTTCTACGATGGCCTAATATTACTTCATGCCTTTTTCTACCCGAAGGTGTAGGCAGGGGCTGGTGAGCCTCGTCTCGCCCTTATGTTTACGTCCCAAATGGAATAGGTGGCGAACCTATTCTTGATTCAGAGGCGGGGTGCTCGACCACTGGACCACCGATATTCTAATACTTCAAAACTAATACAACATCTAATACAGAGAGTACCTGTTATCGTATTAGCTTCCTTATTTTATCACTTCTTCATACTCTTCCATTCTACCGTTTAGTTATCCCTATTCCTTATACTTCGGATCGAACCTATTGACCTTTACACGTCAGTAACTGCGAGATAAGGCACTTCTTACTTTTGCTATGACCTATGACCCAGAAGATCGACGTAAAGTGGTTCATGCCGTTTCGTTCGGTGAGAGAGGTACTCGTAGGCCCACCCCCCTTCCTTATCCTTCCCTATCCCCAATCCCTTAAAGGTCGGCAACGCAACAGTAACACTATATGTGTTGCTGGTGTCCATGGGCGGCGTTGGTTGCTTACCATCAGGTGACACACCTGCTCGTTTGCCCTTCTATTCCAAAAAAAAAATTACCTAGACAAAATCCGTTATAGTTGAGTAATAAGAAAAAACTCTAGGGCTATATGGCCTTATTAATCTTGTCTAATTATACTTTATACTTTTTTTTTTTTTAAATAATACAACTTGACGTTCATCGGTCCAGTAGCGAGTAATAACACTGATTGCTGAACTGTGTTCTATGGTCTCCACTGGAGTAAATCATATGACTGTAGAGTCACGCGCCACGACCTCTTAGAGAATCGACGTAAAGTTGCTAATGCCGCGTTTCGTTCGGTAAGAGAGGTATCTGGAAGCCGTCTTCCGACCACACCCCACCCCATTTTATGGACACGCAAAGCAACTGTGACATTATCTCTGTTGCAGTTACTCGCTTGTCCTGGTTCCCACGAAAAAATAAATAACGATATGTCTATTACTGTAAATTAAGAGTCTCGTTGATCCATTGGTTGAGCTCCCCGCTTCGGATTCAATCCTCAATCCTCGCGTCGTAGATTTCATTCCGGACTCACACCAATGATAACTCGGAATTCATATCTTATGTGTGATAAATATCGATGAATGACAGCTGTATGCCCGGTGTTAACAGCCGCTGCTTACACCTTCGCGTAGAAAAGTTACGTTTTTAGTGATGTAATTATCTATTTAGTAAACTACAATTATTTATATCCGTGTCTACTTATATAACCGAAGCAACAGTTACGCATTTGGGACCGCAACGGGACAGCTCTGCGGGAATTACGTCCAGAACACCATACTTTATTCTTGTCGTAAGATTCTACTAAAGCAACTGTCTTTTACCTAGGAGATACATCTGTTCGTGATAAGCTATTCATTGTGTTTACTGTTCGCCATTTCTATTGAACAAAAGTGTTCTACAAAGGTGAAGAGGCTTATGTATTGCTGTATAACAGATTCTCTTAATACGTCCGCTTTCAATATGATGTATAAGTATTGAGAGAGACACGTTATGAAATAAATTTAATTGGCAAAACGCAATAATAGTGTACCGATGACAGCCAACGTCTGATGTTTCAAGTTATGCCACATAACGGTATTGTTCTAGCTGTCCGAACTGTCCCCGGATGGGTCGATTTGTTTGTTCCTCATTCTCAAGTTTCATGTTTGATTTTACAATTAAAATTTTTAAAAAGAAAACAATAACTTTATCGCGAAATAAATTAGCAAACTTTCTTTCCAATTATGTTTCTTTCGGCTGCTGTTAGCATTGTTTTTCCATATTTGCTAAATATAGTAAATTAAGAAGATTAATCAAACATTGTGAAACCCATTGATACCAATTTTATTATGAAGAAAATAAATTCACCCGTTTCTGTTTGAGAATTAATGAACACCTATCGATCTACCACTTAAACTTTCATCAAAGACGTTTACGTTACAGAATCTCTCAAATAAAATACAAACAAACCCACGCACACCTGAGGGTGTATGAATAAATCTCGCATAATTAACTTAACTTAGCATAAAAACATTCAAAAATAATTATATAATTGATATATATATATATCACACGAAACGATGCTGAGTGAAAAGCATCTTCTCTTTTGAGCGTTGGGAGGAGGAGGTTTTGGGGGTTGAATAAAATATGTCGCGGCCGTCGGTCCAACAAATTATACACAAAAACCTTTCATGAAAACGTAATGCTAAAAGCTGGTGAAAGGGTGCGCACGCGGCGTCTTTTCACTCAACAGACGATACGCCAGGAGAAAAAGGATCGCTGTGTGCTAATTTTCAAACTCGGTTTCGCACAGATAACGCTGGAGACGGGAGGTAGAGGTGTCTTTGATGTAGCCGCCCGGCCCTCTGACTCCTGCCCGTGGGAGGGGTGAGAGGAGAGAGAGCTTTCAATGAAAGGATTTTTTTTCTCATCTTTCCCTTTGTAGTTAATTTAAATTTCGTTTATATCAATGCTACGAGTTTCCTTTTCGGGTGTGTTTTCTCTTTTACTTTGTCGCGTTTATCCTCTCCCAATTTGTTATATTCAAGTTCGCTTTTGTAATTAAATTTAGTGTTCGTAATCTGTTCTCCATTTTTTTTTAACTTATTTTTTTCACTGCTGGTCCTTCTCGCTATCGCCGTGCCGTACTCTCAAGCTCCGGCTGCCGGTGTAATTGCAATTTATGAATTAGGTGTCTCTTTGATTTCGAGTGTTACTTAGGAGCGCTTATATTTACGAGATTTGATTATTATATATATACACTTTTTCTGCCAATTTCTTTTGTAATTGTGAAGACAAGAGAGGACAATTTTTCCCTGACCAACTTGACGTATTCTTAATTATCCTTGAAAACCAACGATTGTGATAAAAGTTAAGAAATCGAAAGACTCGTGATACTTTACACATACTGACTACACCCCAAAAGCCTTGTTGTGAAGATGTCTTCACTGTACATTAACATAGTGAGGTAAAAAATATTAGAAATCACATTCCACTTAGTGTTTAATTAAAAACCTTATCGATTAAAAACTCCGTGGTTGTTAGTCTGTCTGTAAGTTATTATGTTTGTTGTTTTTAACTGACCGGCCCGCGTCCTCTGTACTGTCCTTTGTCGGGAAGTTCCGTCTCGAAAACAGAGACAAAGTTGTCTTTAACTAAACCGCTCCAACTCCGGTCATACATTACCGTGACAAGGGCCACCACTTAAGATATATCTCAATATAAACTTCAAAGTGTATCGAATTGCTTTTTTTTGACGCTATTGATGTTTAGAAATACTGTATGGTTATTTTGTTTTATTTTAAGCGGCATAATAAATTGCAATAAGTTGGAGATTTTTAAAGTTTTTGTAAACTGTTACTCTGTATGTAATGTATGAATGAATGCTTAAATGTAAATATTAGTCTGAAAAAAATAATGTTTTTTTTATATGATAGGAGGGCAAACAAGCAGGCGTATCACCTCATGGTAAGGAACGAACGCCGCCCATGGACACCATCAACACATATAGTGCACTGTTGCGTTGCCGACCTTTAAGGAATAGGGAAGGGGGGTGGGGGTTTGAATTAATATGTCATTAGGATGGCCATTATACAGATTTTTGTCATCGATAATAATAACACAATTCGAACCCGCACTTGGTAGTCAGAAATTAACGTACCATAATCTCAAGACTATCGAGTCGACTTAATATTAAAACATGAAACGAAATAATCAAATATTAAAATGACAAGAGCCTTTTAACTAAACACTCGTAGATTCAATTTTTCGCATAATTTTATTAGTGACAGTTTAATTAGCGTTGCTTTCATCAGCCCGCCTCTTTGATATTGTGAACGTTTCAAATAGATTTCACAAGAAGCACTTTCAAAGAGAGAGAGAAAGAGAGAGCACCCCTAATAAGTACTGAAGAGTCCTCGCACGTGTTTATCAAAGACAGCCTTTCGTTACTCACCGTCTGAATGGTCTCAAAAGAAACTCGTGTAAAATGCTCTACAAAGTGCCGTATCAAAGGGAAGGCGGGCGCAAATATCTGTTTCGTAAACTAGTAAAAACGAAGCACTCAAAGGTATGGCAGGTAGGTAGGTAGGTACCGCGTACATAGCGGCAAATTAGACACGGGTGAAATACCAACGTCGCTGTTCACGAATTTATAATTTGCGTAACTGACTCTTCGCCCACTATTTAAATTGTCGTAATAGTCGAAACTGTTGTGTTTTATTCTGTCCAACTTTCTGATGTTGGTCCTTCGAGCCGGATCTCACTTATATACTGTTGTTCTTAGTAGTACACGCGGCCCACGTACAACCTCTCACATGTGTGTATCCATTTAATGCTCAATTCCCATATAATTTAACTTTGCGATCAAAGAGAAATTTTGCAAAGAGCTTCTCGGCGGCGGCTGCGCGGGGGAGGGGTGGTGGTGCGTGCGAGCGGGACGCACACACACACACCGGAGTTGTCGAGATCAAATGCTGGGCCAAATTAGTCACTCTCCGTCTCTCTATCTCAAAGCCGATCCGTAGCAAAGTTTGCGCGAAGATGACATCAAAAGGAAACCACACACTGGGGTGGCGCCGCCCGACACCCATACCCCCGCGCTCCCCTCACAGCGTCTCTCTCTCTGACTGCTGTCTTATTGACACGCGACTGACAACTCAAGTCGCCAGCACCGTCTACTGTTACCAAACTAACCAGTGTTGCCAACTGTCCAAAATTTATCCCCCTAAAACTAATCAAAACCCTAAAAAAGCATGTAAAAAGAAATGTTTATTCATTAACTAAAATTGTTAAATTAATTATGTATTAAAATTAGTTCAGAACTCAAAAAATATCATGTAACAAATAATAAAAGCTAAACGAATAATAAATAATTTCACTCAGCAACAATTTTTTTTTAAAGGGACGGCTGAAAATTGTAAAAATAACAACAATACACAACTTATAAAATAAGTTTAAGTAACAAATTTTCTCGGTCTCAATTTGCAAAAAATATATAAATTCTATCTCATAAACCATATATCACCTTCAAAAATACTAGAAAAAAAACCTATCCCACAATCCCCCCCCCCCCCCATTTAAAGGATAAATCCCTAAGTTGGTATATCTGAAACTACTACCGCCTTACCAGACATATTTAGTTAATTAATACGAAATGTCCTATCTTAACTTGTAACTCCAGCAACTCCGTCAACTCCCGCAAGGCACTCCGAGAGCTAGAAACTATAAGGAAACTTTAATCGTCACCGGGGGTATGTTTGTACATAAGTACATATATGTACATACACAGTACACACATGCTTGTACACAAATCCTTTAATCAAAGACACATTAAGTCTCGTTGATGGACTTTGGTAAATTAAAGGACTTACAAACAAACTTGTCGTCAAGATTGTAATCGTAATTCGTATTCATTGGAACACCGGTCGTTTTGAGATTTCCAAATGAATTGCTTAACGCTATGTGTCGAAGTGTAATTATGTTCATAAAAGTATGATCACGTCGTCTAGGTATGCAACGATATATCGGAAAACTGTAAATATCGATATGTTACATAACATAACATAACTTCACGCTTTTTGTTACCCGAAGGTGTAGGCAGCGGCTGTTAAGCCTCGTCTCGCCGTTATGTTTACGTCCCAAATGGAATAGGTGGCGAACCTATTGCCATACCGGGCACAAAGTTTTCAGTCATAGATATTTAGCACACATAACTTCCGAAAACAATTTCGAAAAGTCATTGGTGTGAGCCAGTATCAGGAATCGAACCCGGACCTCTGGATCAGAAGCCGTGTGCTCGACCACTGCGCCACCCAGACTGCACGATATATTACCAGCTGAAAATATTGATATTTAACGATATCGAAATTTTCAATATATGCGATTTCATAATTTTTGAATAAATCAATATTGCTTTTTTCAATAATTATTTAGTTTTTTTGACATATTATTAACATAAGGGCTGCATAAAAAAGTGCTAGTACCTTTTTTTTAAAAAACATAACAACATTATACATATACACATAACTTCCGAAAAGAATTTCCTAAAATCATCGAAAAAGATTCCGAAGTGGAGCTCAACCTGGACCACTTAGACTAGGGTGTGTGTCCCTTATATGGGAAAACAATTTTTTTTTTCAAAATCGGAATGCTTACCCTCTTAATTATTTACGTCTACCTAGACTTATCTAAATACGAAATTTTATCTTCCTACGCTAACATTAACCCGTGCCGACAGCGTAAAGTTTTAATAAATTGGACTTTTTGACTAAGTATGGTAGGTATATTATGCACCTAAATCAATTAAAATATATATTTTTTTAAATTTAAAAAGTAATTTTAAACGTTTATTTATTTTAAGTACCTATACAAAGTCACAAAAATAAGGTCACAAAGTTGGAAATAATTAGTCCGTGTATTTTCTCTTGAGGGTCTCTTTTTTACAATCTGGATACAACTTTCTGTGCTCTTGCACGCAGCGTAGCAAATATTGCTTTTGCTCTCCGTTTGCCGTAATTAAACCATGCAAATCTTGCATTAGTTTTACAGCTCTTTCAGCTGTATCATTAACTGCTCTCAAAGCTAGAACTTTTCTTTTTGCCTCTAAAAAGGCAACATTTTCTTCCCACGTAGAAATTGGTTTCTAAAGGAAGTTCTGATCGATTCTTAATCGTGAACATAAATAAGTGCTCTTGATTGACACAAAATCGCTCAATGGTTTTTCTGAAACAACAAATAAACAGAATTAATTATTAGTTTAGTAAAAGAAATTCAATACATCTATGTAATTATTATTTACGTATATATTTTTACTTACCATACAAATGATGAGACATATCATCTTTTGTACCTCTTCTCAGAATTTGACAAACTCTCTCTTTGTAAGTTTGTTATCATGTTTGCCTTGGTTTATTCATCAACTTCATCGTCAAAGAGTGATAAAATGACAATTTCTTCCTATAAGTACCAAAGATGTTGGCTAAACTTGCTGAGAGCTGCTTTAGAAATCAATTTGTCGACAGTTTCATATTTTTTAAGCATTTTTAAAAAGCACAAATCTTGATTTGGTACCTTCATGCCAAACAACATTGAAGCCATGGTTTTACATATAACATAAGATCACATAACTTTACGCCCTTTGTTACCCGAAGGTGTAGGCAGCGGCTGTTAAACCTCGTCTCGCCGTTATGTTCACGTCCCAAATGGAATATGGTAGCGAACCTATTGCCATACCAGGCACAAAGTTTTCAATCATCGATATTTATCACACATGACTTCCGAATACAATTTCGAAAAATTACAATTACAACTATTATTAACAATTACGTATAAAATGGCAATAAATAAACAAATGTCTTGAAGTGCTCGTTTATCCGTAGCGCTTAATTTGAATTGCGATTGCAATAGGCATATTTTCAGCGTATAAATAGCTCTGGCCATCTACCTTGCTTGATGAATCGCTCCAGGAGGTCTGATTTTAATTTTTTTCGCACTATCTCCTCCTAAAAAGACAATAGATAGTTCAATCAGCTCCCGATAATCGTCACGCACTACAGATTTCTAAACCAGTTCGTAAACGTGATGGCGGCAAGCAAAGAGAAGTAATTCCCTGTCTAGTTTTTGTTCCAGTAGAACACACACGCACCATTCAGTCGTCCGGTATTAGAAGCAGTTGTGTCACAGCACATTATTTGGACTTTGTCATCGAGGTTCCAGTCGTAAAGCGCGTTTGACACTGCTTGAGCTTGCTCTCGACCGGAAGAGCTCTCCAATTTGGGCACAGCCAGTAGTTGTTCTTTTTCTTCAAATGAAATAAGAATTCGCAGGCGTTCTTCTTTTGAACTTAGTCCGTCTTATTACAAGACACAGACTAAGGAAAGTGTCAGGTTTATGACAAGTAACAAATAAAATTCTTATTACAAAACGAAGACTAACGCAAATAGGTGGACTATGTTTAGAAAAAGAGTTAGTCTCGCTTGACCCCTAGTTTAACGACGGTACCAACTGCTTAAACGTCAAAATTGATTACTTTTGAGGTTAGCTTGAGTTGTTGTATTGCTCATCATTATGGAAATATTTTTTAAAATAGAAGACAATAGGACTGATTAAATTGATTTTGAAGATTTAAAATTAATCCAAACTATCCGCCGACTTCTAAAACAACGGTCTCGTATGAATACGTAAATCGTTTACACGAGTAAAGTGATGACAATTTTCGCAATCAATATAGAAGATTTTGGTAAACAGATTATTAAATTAATAAGAGGATTTATCCAATGATCCTCGTGGAGACGTTATTTCCCCCGAAATCCAGGTAGCATGTGTATTGCGAAGTTGGGCAGTAAGTAATAGTGTATTTAACATAATAGTTTACGATTATATTCCTTTATAAACATACATAGCATAACTTCACCTCTTTTTCTACCCAAAGGTGTAGGCAGTGGCTGTTAAGCCTCGACTCGCCATTATGTTTACGTCCCAAATAGAGTAGGTGGCAAACCAATTGCCATATCGAGCACAAAGTGTTAAGTCATCGATATTTATCACGCATAACATTCGAAATTAATCAATTTCGAAAAATCATTGGAGTGAGCTAGGATTCGAACCCGCGCCCTCTGGATTCAGAAACCATGTGCTCAACCACTGGACCACCGAGACTATATATTCTTATAATAACTAGCGAATTTATTTTTATAGGTTCATAACATTTCCATTAATAAGAAGGAAGGCTTGTTTCCAGCAGAAGATGACAATGTTGGTTGCCAAATCTAGTGGTCTTGAAAGAATACCACCCATTGTAACCAATACTGTTACATGGAAATATTAAAAAAACAATCAATTCCAAATTACTTTTAATATGTCTTAAAATGGTATCATTAATTATAATAACTCATTTAATATTAATGGATAAGTTGAAAGCAGCGGAAATCTGCAAGCAAAACATGTTAGTGATTATTATTATCCTTTGATGGTGATAGGATAAAAAAATATAGTTAAAAGGAACATTTTAATTATTAACACATATGTATTGTTTAGTTGACCTTTTTTCTAGAATTAAATTTATCTTATTGTCTAGGTAGCAAATCCATTTTTATCTAAGGATTTTTAATTTTATATGAGTGTTCAATTTTCAACAACTACTACTATTAGATAGCAATATTGAATACAGAAAGAAAACTAAAATATAGTATATTTTATCAAATTGAAAATATATTTTATAAGACATTTTTTATCCTGTTACATTCAAATCAATGAATCATTGTGTACTCTACTCTGTGAGAGGAGATGCCAAACTTAGTACAATCAAGGCTTGGTATAGTTTGCGATTTGTAATGAGGAGGAGTACTAACGATTTGATATCGAATCAGACCACGATCCGATAGTCCAGCCTAACTAGCTGTATTAGTACAGCGTTTTGTAATAAGACGGAGTAGGTCTACTAGACATTTTATAAATGATCTTGTCACTCGGCTTATGATTTAACCGAGTTGGCATTAAAATATCCATATATCGGCCGACTAGTTCGAAATATCGTTATAGTAGTATCGACTGCAGTAGATATTTATCGATATTTAAAATATCTTCCATCCTTGTCATAGTCGGTGTAGTTTATGATTGATGACATGCGACCGAATGTCTGGTTTCTGTGTTGTGAAATTTTAAATTAAAGGGAAATAAAGTATAGTAAATGTTTTAAGGTTTCACCAACTTGTGATGAAGCCACATAAACGTCTCGCCACGAAAGGAAACTCAAATTAGTCGAAACAAACCCGAGACTATTGTTTGTTTGTGTTGCTCGGTAATTGAGTTTTTCTGAAGTTCACTATACGTAATGGCTATAGCGTTACGTGTTCTACCCCTCTCTCTACTGTAAAGTAGCAACTGCTTATTTTTAACTGCTTATTTTTTTATTTTCTTACCCGAAGGTGTAGGCAGCGGCACAAAGTTTTCAGTAATCGATATTTATTACACATAACTTCCAAAAACAATTTCGAAAAGTCATTGGTGTGAGCCAGTGTCAGGATTGGAACCCGCGACTTCCGGATTTAGAAGCGGGGTGTTCCACCGCTGCACCACCGATACGGTCGGTCCCACTCGTAACAAACAGACGAAAGAAGAAAGGAAGACGAAAAGATAAATAATTTGGTGTATGTATATTCATATGAATGAGGAAAGCGGTTATTTCAATATTACAAACAGACACTTCAATTTTATTTATAATATAAAACAACTGAACGGATTTGTATAAAATTTGCTATAAAAATCAATTTTATATATATATGTATATATTATAAAGAAAGAAAATTAAAGATACCTAAATAAAATATCTTCATAATTAATGGACGAGATTCAAATTTAACGGAATTTATTGCTATAGTTACAACTTCAACATAGGATCATTCAACAAACAATCCGACCACCAGACGATACCGAAGCATTTGTTGGCATATAGTCTATATAAAAAAAAACTGTTTGGAATTTTGAAACCCAACGCGAGTTGTCGGGAGGGCTCAGCAATGCAGGGTTGTTGGCTTTGTGCTCGCCAAGGTTTACGACGCCGGCCCTCATTTCCACGAATCTGAATGGGACCGCGTGCGTCTGCGCAGCCGCCGGCCGCTTCTACCTAAACACTTATGACGTCATCCGGCCCAATATTTGACTCCCTTGCCTACCCATCAGTCAGTTATTTAATCTGAGCCATTATTTTAACCTTAAGCAATGATTAAAAGCAAACAGACTTATGATATTTATGACAAGCATGAATGTTTGTATAGCGTCCGGGTGTTTTTCTTTGTATTATCTAATATCAATAGCACAAACATTTAGTTGCTTAGCTTGGAACTAAAGAGCGTTGTGCGTATTGCGTCCAAGATCTTACAAACTACCAAGATAACGTAAAGTAACGCCTATATACTTCCTAAAAGAAGTCCACGTGCTAAACCACCTGACTATTAATCGCTTATAAAACTTAAAGAAGTTGAATTGAAAGAGAGTGTCGGTGTAAAAGTAAGAAAGGGCATGCTCCGATGTTTTGGACATGTGGAAAGAATGGATGATGCAGATTGACTAAACAGATATGCAAAGCAAAAGCGGATGGATGTAGGAGTGGAGGACCACCAAGGCACACATTCCACGACCAAATAGAACGTGTTCTGGAGGAAGGTGCTGTTAGGAGCCTCGAAAATCGACGCGCGTGCATGAAAAGAGTTGAAAGTCAATGAAGCGCGTGAGGCATGTAAGAATCGTGTCGTATGGCGCTCTGTGTTCTCTGACTACCCCGCAAGCGATTTGACTTGAAGTTATGTATGTATTAATCGCAAAATATAATTTAATGTGAGACAGGTAATGATAAAAATACATTCGCGTGATTGAGATTTCTGGAATAAAAATTTTGTTTTGAACCAGATATGATACATATTTATGATTCTATGAAAATAACTTCCCCCTGAATTATATAATAAAAGGCTTTTGATGTTCACACCTGAAATAGGTTTCGCATATTCCACCATTCTCCCTTTCATTAAACATTTTTCTATCAAGCTTACTGTAATTGGAAGACGTCATGCAGAACTCTATATGATTTGGACGGCGTCACCATTCAACTTTTTGTACTCGTTCACTGCTGATAATATGTTGCACCGGTATAAAATCGTGCACAATTTTGACCTCTAATGTCAAAGCTATCAAAGTCTTCTTTAGCTTGCACGCTCTCGTACAATCGGCTTTCATTGACCGTATACCGGTTTGTATGTGGAATGCCACAGCGCAGTGTCAGGGCGGCTTTTTGCTTTAGGTTGCATGCGCGCGCGCAACCCACGCGCTCCGACGGTCTCGACGGCGCCAGCGGTGTGCCTTCCCGCCTCTTTACCTTCGAATGCTTGATAAACGATTCATTGCAAATATTTAATGCTATTTTTATATATATATATATATATATCTATCTTAAGGCTGTGTCGGTGGTCTTGTGGCCGAGCTCTTTCCGCTTCTGATTCAGAAGTCGTTGGATAGATTCCGGAATTCTTTTCAGTAGTCATGTGTGATAAATATGCGATGACTGATAATTTTGTGCCCGGTATGTGACAATAGGTTCACTACCTATTCCATTTGGGACGTAACGTAACGATTCGGTGAGTCGAGGCTTAACAGCCACTGCCTCACATCACGCCTTTTTCTACCCAAAGGTGTGGGTAGAAAAAGGCGTGAAGTTATGTAAAGAAATTATGAGATGAGATTTTTTTATTAGGTGACCTCATAAAATAGGCTTTAGTGGATACATCAACGGTACGTAATCAGCTAGCTGTATAAAAGTCTAATCTAGACTGAATTGCCAATTGAAATTATTTACTTAAATTGCTTACTATGGTGATATATGGTTTGTGTAACTTCACGCCTTTTTCTATAGGTACGAAGATGTAGTCAGCGGCTGTTACGTCCCGAATAGGTCGTGGAACATATTATCATGAATCGGGTACAATTTTGTAAAATTTGTAAAAGTCTAAGATGCGAAACCGAGACTTGTTGATTCAGAAGCGGGCTGCTCGACCTTACAAACAACAGATGTAACTTTTATTTATATATCTATATATATTGCAATATAACTCAAGTTGTTTGTGCGAATACTTATGAAATATCAAGGTGTGCCTAGCACTTGAGATTCTCGCCGAGGACTGTACTGCTGTCAGCATCATGATTGCATTGTAAACATTCAGTGATTATTTGCAACCATTAGCTGATTGTCACACTTGGAACTAGCGCGTAAATCTTCTTGTTTGATGTCCTCATAAAAGAGTTGTTTATCTTTGTAATTCTTCTGTGTATAATATAGTGCTTTTATTGTATTTAGAACGGGTTATTCTCAAGAACTGGTGCGAATTGAATTGAAATTCATTTTTGAATTTAATAGTCCATTTATAGAGGAAGGTTTTTGAGCTAGCTATATATCATCAGGCTTTAATCTATAGAAGTTACTAACACTAATCTTTTTAGTGGGTTTATATTTAGCGTTGCGTTGTGTGAGTTAGTTTTCTTATAAATCTTACTAAATATTATTTTTTATTTGTTACAGGATGTTCTTCACCTCACACACTACGCCGTTCAGCTAATATTTTAAGGTGAGAATCTAGTGAATTTTTTTTTTAGTATATTTTGTAGTAAGTACTATATTTGGTGTTATTGATCATCATACACACAATTTTGGATGTTTTATTACCTGAACCTTTAATTATTTAAAGCAGCATTTTATCACAGAAAGTCCTATAGTAATAATACCTAACTCGTCCTAATAATCCTAATAATAACTAACTTAAAAAAACCCTTTCTTCCGTATGAAATTCCTGATTTTAATCTTAATAATTGTTTCTGGACTCTAGGAAGTTACTCTATTTTAAAGTGTCATTGGCTGTTATAGTTTGTTTTTTTAATTTAAAAAATAGTAAAACTTGTAGGTACTTTATAAATAGTGTTGTTTGTATTGACGATGTTCAAATGCCAATAATACTCAGACTCTCATATCATTAGACCTGTTTAAACATTCGTATTTCTTATCAATGTATCAATCGATCATGTATCAACTACTTCTTTTTATATAACACTAGCTGACCCCGCAAACGTTGTCTTGCCGAAAAAAAAATAAGGGTTGATCGTAGGGGATTGAAATTTTAGGGTTGTATGTATTTTTGTATCCCGTTTTATAAAAAAAATAAGAAACAAAAATGTCGAAAAATTAAAAAAAAAAAATATTGACGGGTGATTTAGTAGGTGGAAAAATAGATGTTGTCCTATTCTCAGACCTACCCGATATGCACACAAAATTTTATGAGAATCGGTCGAGCCGTTTCGGAGGAGTTCAATTACACACATCTAGACTCGAGAATTTTATATATTAGATAACGCTTTTTTATCAAAAAAATAAATAGTCTTAGCCTTTTTAAATAGTCTCGGTGGTCCAGTGGTCGAGCACACGGCTTTTGGTCCAGAGGTCCGGGTTCGAATCCTGACACTGGCTCATACCCATGACTTTTCGAAATTGTTTACGGAATTTAAGTGTAATAAATATCGATGACTGAAAACTTTGTACCCGGTATGGCAATAGGTTCGCCACCTATTCCATTTGGGACGTAAATATAACGGCGAGACGAGGCTTTACAGCCGCTGCCTACACCTTCGGGTAACAAAGGCGTGATTATATATGTTAACGTCCTTTTCTACCGGAGTTTGTAGGCAGTGACTGTTAAGCCTCGACTCGCCGAATTTTTAAACCCCTAATGAAATAAGGTGGCGGAAACTGCCATCGATATTTGTGACACTTAACTTGTAAAAAGAATTTCGAGTAGTCATTAGCGTAAGTCTGGATTCGATCCCACGACTTCTTAATACACAAGCGGAATATTCGAACTCCAGACCATCGCCACGGCAAATCCGCAATTATTTATGTTTTCAACGTCACAATAACAAGTTATTTCTCCTTCGCACAGAAAGCGTAATACTTTTTTCTCGACGTCAAATTTGTGACATTATTACCACGAAATTGAGCTGGTAATTGGTCTTTGTGACATTATTAAACAGTTTTGCAGTAACAGCGATATACTCGTACAAGGTATAAATGTAGTTTGTTGAACTAGTTGACATGACGGCGAAATATTAGTACTGCCATATATTATATTGTACTTATAAATAGAAATGGTTAGTTAACAAGTTCCACGTCCGTACATTTTAGATGTTGGAATGAAAGAAGAAATATAATAAACTTATTTGAGCAATAAAAATTAACACTTTTATTTTATCGACGCGCGTTAATGAAAAGAGTTATGAAGTCAACGAGGCGAGCGTGGTGTGTAAGAATCGTGCCTTATGGCGCTCTGTCCTCTCTGCCTACCCCGCAGCTTATTGGTAGCTCAGTATATTTGTACTCGCGTCGCACAATAACTGCTGCAACATATTTATTATTACGGTTTCCATCGGGTAGGAGATCTAACTTTTGTAGTAGGAATTAGGTTATTTAATATTTAATTAAATTTAGTCCTAAGTAATGAGTTGCTTCACTATACATTCACATAGATGTTATAAACCGATCATATGAAACCTACCAGAAAAAAACCTTTCCACGTCACTCAACAACTGCCTCTGCCTACAACGTCAGGTAATTAGAGGGTGAATGTACACGTATATTTTTTTTGCCAATAGTAAAACTACCGAATCCAATTACTTCTGCACGTTTACTCTCAAAAGAGGCAACAATTTAACGTTAAATGCTGGCATCGCGGTGCAGGTTCTGTAAAAGCTGTATTTTTATATTAAACCGGCTCTCGTAGGCTTGCCGGGCTGGCTTGCGGGGCTGCATTCATGTGAGGAGGCTCCAGACGGCAAATTAAGTGACATTAGAGGCATAATGCCCGCGGAAGGGTGACGTGAAAGCGGAGTGTTGTTTCACAACGGTACGCTACACCCTGGAGTGGACCCGCAGACGTACAACCAACCACCACCGCCTGGATATCAGATTTAGCTCAGGGTATAAATGTTCGCTTTATACACGCCGGCAGCCGCTGTTCCAGTTCTTCGTATCTTTGTTCAGGTGGCTTTCAATACTCCGGAGTGCCGTCGTTGAGCTCTGCTTTTACTGTATTCTTTCATTTAACTAATATTATAAAGAGGAAAGATTCGTGACATTAAACGACGTAAGATAAATAGACGTAAGACGTAAGATAAATATAGGAAAGATTCGTATTTTGTATGTGACAAATAAACTCCAAAACAACGGGACCGATTTAAAAATTTCGTTCACCATTGAAAAGCCGCATTTACCTAGAGTAATATAGGCTATATTTAATCATCGTCGTTTTCCCATTTTTGTTTTTAAGTGAGTAACAACGCGAAGAGGAAATCTAGTATGTTATATAAAAGTTTTAGTATCTGCTAGTTTTATTTTTTTAATTTTCTTGAAGAATTCCTTTTGATTTTATCGTATTTTATTCCCGCGGTTAAATGTTTTTTGTTTAGCGATATCTATTTTATTTCTGCTGATCGAGATTAGTCTTTCTATAAGTCAGAGGTTCCTGGAATTAGCGTCTTCAGACAAATAATTCCTGCAGATTTATCATACTGGTGTAGATTGATATGCTTTTCTTTTGTATTTGCAACTTTAACATCAGAGAGTGCTCAGCCATGTCTGAAAATTTTTGAAAAACTAGTTGACCCGGCGAACTTTGTTCCGCATCATAAGTAATAAAGAAGTAAATCTTGGATTTATCACTGTTTCTTTCATACATCATACATGAATTATAGATAAAAACCACCCCGTTGACAACATCTATATAATAACATAAATCGCATCAAAATCCGTTTCGTAGTTTAAAAGATATAAGTAGCAGCAGACAGCGGAAAGTGACTTTATTTCATACTATGTAATGATAAAAGATACAAAACAATTTAATGGGTTAAATGAACGAAACAATTGTTCGCAGATTATTTTTCGCGGATTCCATCTGAATTGAAATTGAATTTTTATTTCGCCACATCTGCAACCGAGTGCCATTTTTTTTTTCATTACAAATTGTTGTGCTCCTCGATACTATTGTGCCAGCGTTGCCCAGCTGCGAGCAATAAGAAGGTGTCTGTTTGTTGCAATCTTTTTTTTTTTATAAAATCAATCCCATTTTGTATCAAACAATCAAATTGATTTGATTGGTTCATACAAAATTTTCAATACGTCTTTATTTTATTCTAAAATAACTATTAAAATACACATTTACAATTCGGTAAAAATATAAATAACATTTTTATGCAATTGTAGAAATAAAAAATAAAAGTCTCCGTGGCCCAGTGATCGAGCACCCCGTTTCTGAATCGAGAAAGCGTCGGCTCGAATCCGGGCTCACACTAATGGCGTTTCGAAATTCTTTTCGGTAGTTATATGTGATAAATATCGATGACTGAAAACTTTATGCCCGGTGTATGGCAATATGTTCACCGCCTATTCCACTTGGGACATAAACATAACGGCTCCCCGTGGCTCACCAGCCGCTGCGTACACCTTCGTGTACAAAAAGGCGTGATGCTGTATTATGTTTGTTAATATAAATACATCACTGGCTGGATTTGATGCTGTGACCTACGGAACACAATACCGTTTTGATGTTGTTGCCAAACGTTTTTAACATTCTACACATTTGTGTTAAAAAAAGTTGTGTTTATTTTGGCGCGGTTTCTATCAGGGCAAACAGAGGCCATTACAATATATATTTTTTTGGACTGTATGTCTGATATCCTAATCTGTTAAAAAGATTTTCATAGCAGGCAAATCTGTAAAGGATACCTAATAACACGTATTGACTTTTCATAAGGTTGTGATGAGGATGTGTGATTTTCCCGATTTGTGTTACTAGTAGTCTACACGCTGCTTAACCTTCGGAAACTTAAGTCGTGAATGTGTACAAAATGTTTAAATTTTTTCACAGCAGTGGTACCAAGCAGTTCGCTACTTGAATGGGCCGGCTCGACTAGTTTAATAGTACGACTTCTCAAAAGATCGACCTAAAGTGGCTCATGCCGCGTTTCTTTCGGTGAGGCTAACTTCCGTTCCCCATGAGTGGCGCTGGTCGATTACCACCATACGCTTGCTCATTTGGCCTTCTATCCCATACAAAAAATTTATATATTTTTTTTGCAATAATACCAACATCCAACAAATTCCCCGACTTGACATTGAATGAAGGCTAATTAATTAAGCGGGCTGAAAATACTAATTTGTCCTAAAGTTAAGTAGTTCACTATATTTAGTACAACACCCAGATTGTGACAAGAGCGATGTGTGAGAGACACTTGGATGTATTATTTTAAGCGCACATACTGACTTTAGATTTTTGTCTGTGACTGACTGACTTTAAAACTGTTGCGCTATGTGGTCAGGGTTAGCGGATCCGAGAAAATATGCTTACTTAATATTATGCTTAATTCTAGAACGGTTAAAATTTTTGAGTGAATGTCATCATCTGGCATGTGCATCTGCCCTATTTTTTTTATGGGATTGAGGGCAAACGAGCAGCCGTGTCACGTGATGGTAAGCAACCAACGCCGCCCATGGACACCAGCAACGCATATAGTGTTACTGTTGCGTTGCCGACCATTAAGGGATAGGGAATAGGGAAGGGAGGTGGGCCTCCGGGTACCTCTCCCACTGAACGAGACGCGGCATGAGCCACTTTACGTCGGTCTTCTGAGAGGTCGTGGTATTTTCACCGGTCGAGCCGGCCCATTCATGCAGCGTACTGCTTGGCTCTACCACTGTTAACCCACATCGCATTCGCATCTTCCACACCAACACTCTTCTTAGTCTAGTCGTCTTTTTACACAATACATTCATAATTCTCGGTATTTCTCGTCTCTTATTTCCTTCCTCATTCCGGTTTATCATTCTTCTCGCAACATGTGTATCATCTCTACTCATTACTTGCCCTTACCACGCAAAGCGCAATTTTCATATTTTTGAAATAATATGTCATGATATTATGTTTGTTTTAGAGTTTCTACTTTCTCTTATAGCTTTAACAGACTTTTTCTGTATGACATGGAGCCACATTATCTCCTTAAATGTATTAATTTTGGGTGTTACTCTATTATGTGTATGCAAGTTTCTACCCGAAGCTTTGTTCGTATACACATTTTCATCTAACTCTGTACCAAAGTTGATCCTTCCATTATTGAGGTAAGAAACAACATCCGAACTTCTTTATAATTTAAATTTTGCAGGTGCAAACAAACCTAACTGTTCAGCTTTGTAATGTTAGCTTAGTATGGATAGGATATGTTTGTAACATGTGGCGTCCCTAACATCATTGTCTTTACGTGTAGCGTCGCATTTAACACTGGCGCCCTGAGACGCATTAATTACTCTATAAATAAAATATACTTGACATAATATATGTGCGTCCGAGCGTGAACGGATTGTTCAGATTTATTCAGATGCATAAGTACTCTGTACACGTGACTTTTATTGTTGTTGAATGGTTGGATTATGCGATGATACCTCTTTGGGTTTTTTTTTCTTTCTTTACACGCTCATTTTCCGAATGTGCCATAGCTTAATCAAGCCCGTGATCTTCTGAGAAAAATCGTCTTGAGTGCTAAACGACTAGCTTGGCTTTCAATGAATTAATCTTTATTTGTGCTTTCATTAATTTTTACTATCAATCCACTAAAGCCACAGTATTGCTGAAATATTATTGTTATTAAGTGAAATATATAAGATGTATCTCTCCCTAACCTTCACGCTTTTTTATTAAACGTCAGGATCGATACAGAATTTTCTGTAGAGATAGTTTGAGATCTTTGAGCTTAAGAAAATGAA
Organism: Euproctis similis; assembly: GCA_905147225.2. Lineage (NCBI taxonomy): Eukaryota > Metazoa > Arthropoda > Insecta > Lepidoptera > Erebidae > Euproctis > Euproctis similis. Next base: position 3,727,218 of record LR990117.1, on the reverse strand, counting down.
GGAGGACCTTTGTGGAGATTCAAACAGTTATTTTTGTTAAATTTATTGATTTAATATCCTATACATAGACACTCGATAGACACTAATAATAGCAAATTATATTCTCAAGACAAAACAATTTTATCTACAATAGAAACTAAAACCCTCAACCCTCTATTTTATTTTGATGCGGGTAAAAGCTTTCAAATAACACTCAACGGTACACGTTCCGTCGAGATACATCATCATGAAAGTATTGAGTCACATTTATTTATGAAAATATAGTCGTCAAATCCAATTTAATACAAATTCTTGTTCATCTCGTGCACTAGGCGTAGAGCGTCTCTCCATCCAGCGCCAAACACAATCACCACAGATAATCACATTCAACCAATATGGAAATGTACGAAATGCATTTTTCTTGTATTAAGAATTTTCTTTTGTTTACCATATTATGAACAAGATGTTCCACCTGCCTGACTCGTACATCCCGTCTTTGCTAACGGTGATAACGTTTGTCACAGAAGTCTGATTTTAGATGTGTATAGCAGGAAGTATAGAGACTAAAACTAACAAAAGGTCTTTTGGCCTTTTCCATACTATTACTTTACTGTACAAAATAAACAATACAATGTAATAAAATGTACAATAAACTGAGATGTTAGTTCTAGAATTTGATGATTACGCACGTTGCGTTTAGTATTAAGCAGAGCTGTCAACGGTGATTAAACTTCCCGCGTAGGGATTTGCACGAGTCCTTATCAAAATATGGCGCCATCCACCGGCGAAAATTATTTCCTCTAAATTTATTGTCATAAATGTAGATGTGGTAAGAGATTTAGACTATGAGCGGTGTCCCGACGTCTAACTTTATAGTAACTTAAAGTACCTACCAAGCAATGTAACACGCTGGCGTCATTCAATTTCTGAAAATCGAATATTAAAAAATATATTATTTTTCTGTTCTGTTATATCGTCTAGATATAAAATTTATGATAAATTTTATATTTATAACACATATAGTGATTGGTCTTGCTATTGGCCCATTGCCGGTGATTAGATCGTCGGCTACTCTATAGTCGGATTATTAAATAAACAACAACCACTGACGTTAACGGTGTTGTCAGTTTTTGATGAAAAAAAAAAATAGTTTTGTAGCAAAGCGAATGAATGAAAAAACTCTTATATGAATAAAATTGCCACGATTGCTTAGCTTGGGAATAGTTAGTCTATCGTAGTCCGGAAACTTGTAAGATTGTCCCATTTTTAATATGTCACGTAATTGAAACTATAGATGTATAAAATATAATAATCTTAAGTAGGTAATGAAAATAAAAAAAAAACATCGTTTATTACAATTATTTTTTATATTCTTCTTCAGATGAAAAATCATCACTATCATGACATTTTTATGACTTAAATTTTAATACAGTTTTTAAAAATTGTGATGAAGAAAAGTATTTGTTACATAAAGTTTTAGAAACTTTGTTATAAAGTATTTAAAAATATCGTTTCTGAATCAAATTATTTATTAAATTGAGTAGTATGAGTTTTAGAGTGTTAAGTATAATTTGAGGTTATTAATTATTTCACTCATTGTTCATTCATCTGATTGAATAAGAACTGAATGCATTACTATCACTTTAAATTTGGCAACATTATTTTACAAAGTGACACTAACTACTGTCAGCTAGCTTTATCTAATTAAAATACGACTATAGGCTTGTCGTTTTTTTCTGCAAAGCACATTAAAATTTAACATATGCATAGTTTCGTATTTAATTGTTCTTGAAAAAATGAGATAAAAGTTATCATATAAGGAATGAATTGTGACACGAAAATCCTTTTAAGGAATACACCAATCGAATTTTAACCTGCAATCTGCATGCCTGACTGTAAGCCAAAACAAATCGATATTTTTACGTGATCGTTTCCGTATCGATAACAATTATTAATATACTATTACAATTACGTGATTGGCTGTTGCATAATATCAGATATATATCAGATATCGGCAATCAACAACGCTCAAGTTAATTGGCTATTATTGGTTATTGTGTGAGAGAACCAATTATTTATCATCGAGAGCGGTAACGTGTATTGAATATTTATTAATCGAGCAAATGTAAATTAAATGATGATGGCTGGACTCCGGGTGGGAGCACATTTCAGTCCCAGATTACAGTTCTTGATGTTCCAGAAGTCAATAATTGGCTGTTAGGAGAACTACTAGGATAGGGAGCAGGCAAAACAGCGCGGGTCGCCTGATGGTAAACTACTAGCACCACCCACGTGGACACGTGCAACACAGATAGTGTTACAGTTGGGTTGCAGATTGTTAAGATGGTAAATTTATGGAATCAGATCGGATGTGGTATGGGCATGGCACTGAGGAAGGAGTTTGGACATCGGATACCGGATTATATTATTAATAATGTCTTAGTCACAATAAACACAGCGCCCTCTAGTTCCAAACTAAGCAACTAAATGCTTGTGTTATGGAGACTAGATAACAGATATTAATGCAAACATAATTTTATTTTGTAAATACAAACTTGTATGCTGTGTGGCGCCGGCTTAGAATACCGCCACCCCATCTCTTCCCGTGGGTGTCGTAAAAGGCGACTAAGGAAAAAGGCTGGAAGAATGGGCAGCAGCATTCTCTCTCAACAAAATACAGCCTACTGCGATCGCCAACCCGCCTGCCAAGCGTGGCGATTATGCCAAAAAACCCCCCCATGAGTGAACGGACCGACAGTTGTGGCGCTCTATGGGGGAGGCCTGTCCAGCAGTGGACCTCAAAAGGCAAATGATGAAATACAAACTTGTACTTTGGGACCGAACCCGTCGACGTCGATTCCACAGTTGGTTATTTTATCAATGCCCTAAGAAACTAAAAAAATCCATCCGATCCATGTCCCTCCGTCGATTCTGTACCCCTTTCTGCTACTTAAACTCTCATAAATTGTATAGACACAATGTAATATCCAAACAATACACGAACAACATTCTCCATTAGTGTTGTACAGGTTCCCCCTCCACTCAACTAACTCCACGCTATTGTATCAACTTAATAGGATTATAATAATATATATAATAGCAATTTTCCTGTTATAAAAGAGTTGAATCTGTCCAGGGTCCGCAACAATGGTGGACGTAATTCGCCATGTTTTGTTAATAGAAAAGCTGCACTCGCCACGAGGATGGGGATTACTTCTATTGTTGAGAACTGCCGTCTTTTTTCAAAAATATTTCGAGTTTTGTACAGCTTGAAGAGTCAGCTGATTAGAAACAAATGCTCCACTATTTTTTTTTTTTCAGGGAAAAAGCATTGTTATTTTTAGCGCAATCAGTAACAAATGTCATTGTTCCTATTAAGAACGATCTTTTAAGATAGGTTTTTTTTTATGGGATTGGAGGGCAAACGAGCAGGCGTGTCACCTGATGGTAAGCAACCAACGCCGCCCATGGACACCAGCAACACATATAGTGTTACTGTTGCGTTGCCGACCTTTAAGGGATAGGGGATAGTGGGCCTCCCTCACCGAACGAAACGCGGATGAGCCACTTTACGTCGGTCTTCTGAGAGGTCGTGGTATTTCACCGGTCGATATAAGTATAACAAGATGATTGGAATGAATTAAGTTTCCCTTGACTTGTATTATTTTTATGTCTTTTTTCAATAAACATTCAACTACTTCACTTTATTGTTTGATGTACCTATGCTTTTCGGGACGACATAACCAAACTATGACCGTTATAATTAGATGTCGGTAAAAAAGGTATGGTAGCCAGCATTCGTTCGCGGTTAACAATAACAGTGACGAGATATAAGTTCTTCATTCATAGTCAAATGAACGCAGCCGATGTGTTTGACAGCGCGGGCTCGTCCCCTAGCGGTGAATGTCATTAGTGTCATACGCAGAACTGTCAGCGGCGCGCCGGGTGGCCGGAGTCCGGACTCTCAGACGCACGAGATAACTTATATCTGTTTATTTGTTTGAAATGTAGAGACGATAAATGTAATTATGTTGCGAATGAATTTACTCAATATTTTAGTACTGCAATAACTGTTTCTTTTTATATTTTATTATTGGGGAGAAATGTGCTGAAATTGATAAATATTTATCTGTATTAACGCCCTTCATTGCCTCATCGTCATTGGGCTGCTGATATTTTCTGTATCAATGAAAATAGCTTCTGAACGACTACCATCTTTTTGTTCATTACTCGTGAAAATGATCTCTGTAAAGAGTTTGAAGCGTCGGGAAATAAATAGAAAATAAGTTCTAAATAAACGCGATATAATCCATAAAAAGTTGTTTTCAATGTTATGAATGTGATTCGCGAAAATCTAAGAAATAAAGATGACGAACATGTTCGCCGTTTAGGGGCATATTTTTTAATGCCCAGCTGTTGCCCTTATTTGAGATAAAAGTAGCCTAAGGTATTTCTTTTAATACTAGTCTAGTAATTAAAAGTAACATAGTAACATTGAAGGATTCCACTAGTTCTATGTAACATAGTCGAGGAGACATTTTTGATTGACAGTTCTTAACGAAGCGAACAGAATTAAAATGTGTAATGTCTACTTAAAATCGTGTAAATGTTTTAAATACAAAATCATATTTGAATTGGTAACATTTTATAAAAAAAAAAAACATTTTTTTATTGAGATGTAAATAAAGTAAATATTGATTGTGTCATGATATTTGAAACGATTGAATATGTATGTAACGTACGTATATCATTATTAATACATGTATGTATATATTTAACTGTCGTTTACGTTTGTTTAGCGGCCGGCGTACACTCTGTGTCAATAAAGCCTCCAACCCTTTGACGTGCACTACACGTGACAGACGGACGGCACTCACAGAGTTGATACATTATGAACCGCGAATATCTATATAAAAAAAACATAGATTTATTAACTTTACCCAGCCGAGGTACACGATTTCATTACGGGATATAGTTTTTTTTTAATATTCTGATTGAAGTATTAATTCTCCATAACCATCAATATGTAATCTTAGCTAATGTTACAATTGCGTTGCCGACCTTCAAAGGAGTATGATAGGCCTTTCCTATCATACTCCTTTAGGTAGGGTAGGGGGGTAGTTGGGTGCTCCTCCGGGTACCTCTCTCACCGAACAGAACGCGGTATGAGCCAGCTTACGTCGATCTTCTGAGGAGAGGTCGTGATATTTTCACCGATCGAGCCAGTAGCATTCATGCAGCGAACTATTTGGCTCTACAACTAAAATTAATTAAGACTTAGAAGGAGATGCTGAAGGAATTATTGACTCAACATATTTGGCCAGTGTGATAACCAATCCTCTACCCTTTACAAAGGAGTATAAATACTGGCTTTCGCGTCTATGAGGCTACCTTTGAATATTTGCATACTTACCGTTTACCGAGAATCTGGTCCCTTATAGTCCGCTATAAAAATTATCTTATTCTTTAGAAGTATGTGTATGGGCATTTGTAGACTAGTTCTTACTGAAGCTGTTTAGTAGAAGGATTAGTTATGTGACGACAGTTTATAATGAACTACCGACGTTTATACAGACATTAACGAAAGCATTTTGTACTTGTCTACATAAATTACATACATAACTTCACGCCAAATCCATTGCGTGGTAGGCAGAGAGAACAGAGCGCCATAAAGCACGATTCTTACACGCCTCAGTCGCTTCGTTGACTTTCATAACTCTTTTCATGCACGCGCATCGATTTGAGGCTCCTAAAATCACCTTCCTCCAGAACACGTTCTATTTGGTCATGAAATGTGTGACTTGGCCGTCCTCGACTCCTACATCCATCCACTTTCGCATTGTATTGTGCTATTTGCATATTCTTCTTAGTCAATCTTGCATCATCCATTCTTTCTACATGTACATTTATTCATAAATGGTTTCAAATCACTCACTCAATTTAAGAATGATCTGCTCTCTCAAGGAAATATTCTCAATTGCCAAGCACGTCGTTAAATTTTGGCGGAACAACCCGCTAATCCGTTATTCGACATTTGTTATTCGTTAACTCACAAATAACTAAGGCAATTTGTGAGGCATAATTGTGGTCTGGGATTGCTTACTTCTCAACAGAACAAGGTGTTTTTAGCATAAATGTGAGTGGCGGTAGACATATTTTGTTGTTTTGGGATGGACCCCAAACGCAACGCCGCGAACAGCTCTCAGCCGGGCCGCGGACGAGCTGATTGGATTGATGAATAAAACATTCACCAATTTGTGTAATAGCCCGCGGGATATTATGCAGTAGTCAAATTAATTGTTTCGTATCGCCAAATTAAATCGGATTTAATTTTGGTTTTAAATATTATTTTTTGTGTGTGTATCTATATGAAACTTTCCCGTTGGTTTGTAGAGACTTGTTAACGGAACGTTGAGGTGTGGTTTTGTTTTTTTTTTTGTTTCTCCTGTGTGGTGTTATTTTCCCAAGATTAAGTGAAAAAGTGCTCGAGAATGTGCCCAAATTATTGGGACTATAAATTAAATCTTTTCATTAATTGTTATATGAGAGGTCACAAGTATGGTTTCAATTGTCAGAGTGACATCACAGGAGTTCGAACGTAATGTTATACGTATGATCTCTATTTAGGGGAAAGAATTCTCGCCGGTAGACGGCGCCTTATTTCCAAAAGCACTCGTTCAAATTATTACGCGGGAATTTTTGTCGCAGTTGACAGATTTTCTAGCGCAGCCGGTGGTAGATAGAAGAACTGAAAGAATGTGTACTATGGATCCTATACTATGGAAAATCTAGACCGTTCAGACTCCTGTATTTCTATACTTCGTGGTCGGAAGGTTACATCATCTAAACCTGTGAAAACAATTGGACTTTCTGAAATGCTCTATGCTAGTTTATTTCCAAAGACTAAAAAGAAGATAGATTTGTATTATTCTTTGTGAAAAAACTTCAGTTACCAAGTGCAACCGGAGACATGTCACACGCCAAGTCATTTGAGTGGATCGAATGTCATGTTATTTTTGTCTTTTTAACTTTTGAATGAAAACTCTGCGCTTTCTACGCAGTCGATTTTGTTTTTGATTTTCTAGTTAAACATCAATTATTATATATTATTGGTCTATATATATACTTAATGTTTTAAAAATCTCAATGAACTTGTATGTTAACTACAGAACCGATTATAAAAATTAGGGATCCGAAAAAAGATTTAAAACAACTAAAATTGTCTGTATTGTTTTTTACTGTTTTCTCTGGTTGACAATAAGACAGACGATTTTTACTCCGGCGAATAAAGGCTGAGTTCTTGCTTAACAAATAAACGTACGTAACTTGACGCCTTTTTCTACCCGAAGGTGTTGGTAGCGGCTATTCAAGCCTCGACTCGTTGAATCGTTACTTTACGTCCCAAATGAACAAACTGTTGAACCTATTGCCATACACCGGGCAAAAAGTTGTCAGGCATCGACGTTTCTCACACATAACTTCTGAAAAGAATTCCGAGAAATCATTGGTGTATGCCCGGAATCGAACCCACGAGTTCTGTAGCAGAAACGAGGAAGCGGAAATATAAGTTATGGATTATTCGCTAGCTGCTAACTATGATCGTGTACAGTAAAAGTCTGATAGGAGATCGTAGGTAATTTTCCCCGTGTCTGTCAATACTCAGATTTTCCAATAAATATCTGATCACAAAAAGGCGAGTAGATACTGTCGACCACCTGTCCCACTGCTGCGGCTCATCCGTCCAACATGTACGATTCTGTGACGTATCAATAAAAACGGAATCAATTTTGTGGTCGACATAAAAAAAATCCGCGCAGTTAGCTGCAGAAACTATCAAACCGACTACACTTTGACATATGGCGGGTGGGCATGTCAATAGTTTTTGGATAGAAAATAGAAAGCTTTATACCTATATTGATTTTGTTTATTAATTTGATTTGGGCTAGCTTTGTTTATTTCAAATTTATTTTTGAAAAATTGTGAGGTAGGTAATTCTCATATCATAAGATTGTTACGTGTTCATCATTTTCCTACCCTTGTCCCACTCTAAGTCACACTTACTCCCTTCATATTCATATTAACCCTTAGACAGTCCATCCATCTCTTTTTCGGCTTTCCTGTACTAATGTGTCCATCCACAGTCATTGATTGTTACTGTGTTAAATTTGTAAGATACAAATAATATATTATTTCAATCTCCACGCTGTTTTACCACCTTACCACCACATACAAAATTATTATTTCAAACTTTCCATTCTCTGCCGTCTCTTCCAACTGTGGAAGACAAGCATTCATCCTTCCGTCTTCATATTCCACCACCGGTCATTGTAAGCGAAACGTCGCCGCCAGACTCCCACCATTGTTCACGCGAGATTGAGCCGGCTCGGAGTTCCGTGGGTATCTAGTCAGACTATGCACGGGCCTCGCGAATTCGGAGACCCTAATTTCACGGGTGATTGCTACTGCCAAGGAAGAAAGAAATATTCACATTTTTCTGTCTGTGCGTAGAGCTAAGTAGATAGAACGTTTAATATTACGTATTATTTTACTAACACTAGAATTTGGCGATAGTTTGGTGAATATATTTGTTTATTGTTTTTTGATCAAGAACACGTCACGTCTGTTTTCTGAACTTTATTAGTAAATGACACTTAAACTGGAAGTGGTAGATTGGCGTGGTATGGACACATTATGAGAAGGGACGAAAGTCATGTCACAAGGAGAGCGATGGGAATGACTGTGGATGGACACATTAGTAGAGGAAGGTCGAAAAAGAGATGGACGGACTGTGTAAAAGTTGATATGAGTATGAAGGGAGTAAGTGTGAACACGTCGAGTGATAGAAGAGAATGCAAAAGGATAACATGTTGTGCCGACCCCACTTAGAGTGGGAAAAGGGCAGGAAAATGATGATGACTTAAACTAGAAATGGCACTATGATGTATTCCCGTGGGATAATAGTTCAACATTTATTTTATTTTCCTTTGACGGAATTTAAGGTCGGTTTTTAAGGCTCCTGACATCACCTTTCTCAAGAACTCGTTTTATATGTATACTGTTGAATTGTGTTAACTTGTAATCAATGCGAAAATGAAGGTAGCAAAATCGGTTAAAAATTAGTAATCCGGTAAGTGTTTTTATTTAAATTTTTATATGTTATCCGCGTAAACGTAAACAATAGTACAATATCATGTACTTGATCGATGTAGCGATTAAGGCGTGAAAGTGTAACATACAAACACACTTTCGTTTTAATGGTGTTCAGTTATTATGAAAAGTGCATACTGTCTGCACTAATAAAATTTAATGTTAAAAATATGGTATATGTAAGTGGATCTTCAAGTGATTACGATATCATAGATGCGTGTTCTATCCGTCAGTCTCAACGAAATAGGAAGTTGGCTAGTAAATAATAGGCATGCAACAATAGGGTAATTTTGAAATTTACTTAGTTTTTTATATTACTAACAAACTTACATTAACAAAATGTATATTTCGTTTTAAGAAATCAAACAAAGGTATGCATAGAAACGGTACCAAACTGTCATGGCGGTTCTACGGCGTAGGCATATGTTGGTGTATGGCCGTTGTCAATGTTTTAGTTATGTTTAGCACGCCGTGACGTCATTCAATACGACATTATCTGATTGCCTTAACTGTCACGTCAATTTCTATGTATTGATTTTTTTTTAAATATTAATTACTTTGACAAACTTTTTTATTTTAAAAAGTCTGTATATTTCTTTATGAATATTCAGAAACTTTAATCCATCCGATTCATTCTTAGTGGGAACAAGCCTGTTGTAATTAAAACCTCCTTGGACTGTTTCTCAAAATAAATATAAGGACTTTTCTAAACGGTCTGTTTTTTTTTTGAGTTGTCTCCTATCTCATTTTCATTCCTATTCTTGGCATGTCAATGTCAGGCCGTCGAGAAAGCCCACCTGAACCCGATGCGCTCCAGACAGTTTAATCAGGCTCGTAATCGGAAAAAACAATGGTATTGAGTGAAGGTATTGCCCCGGGCGTACCTTTTGTCGCTGCCTGCTCCCCGGCGAAGCAATCTCGTTTCCCCAAATTACATGCGATCCTTGTTACGACGTGCTTTATGCATGAGCCACAAGCGAAGCCGTTGACAAATGGGACGACTGATTGGTACTTACCACAGCGAACATCAAACATAGAGATCGCATCTATATTTTGGTATTTGTTTACAATCAAAGAGTAAATAATTATATTTCTTTGCCCGGTTCTTCCTACACTCGGAATCCGGCCGCCCGTGGCGACTGCGTCCGTGGTTTTTTGCGCAAGTGTTAACATGTAATTTAAATTTAACAATATTTTACTTAAAAGTAGTCACACCTTTTTCTACCCGAGGGTGTAGGCAGCGGCTGTGAAGCCTCGATTCGCCCAATCGTTACGTTACGTCCCAAATGTAATAGGTGGCAGAACATATTGCCATATACTGAGCACAAAGTTGTCTGTTATCGATATTTATCACAAATAACTTGCGAAAAGTAAGAAAGATTCCCAGAAATCATTGGTTTGAGTTCGGAATAGATCCCACAACCTCTGAATCCAAAGCTGGGAGCTAGAACACTGGACCAAATTAAAAATAATAATATGTTACATTGTGAATCCTTTAAATAAATTTGCCTATATCGAACAATAGACCCACTTTTTTTTGTAAAGTAAAAATGTCCTAAAGTTACTTGTCTGGACTGAACTTTTCATCGATTTCACACCCCGTATTTCTTCTTCCCAGTACCTACATACTTTATTCAATTCCCTCGGGACAATTTATCCTTTATCACATAAGACGTCTCGCACGGATAGTTCACAATCGGATTGCCCTGTACCCTGGTGCGGAACTTGTGACCTTCCTGCTCATTTGTGCTGCTCCCAACCCTTGCAAGCTGACGCGTGAATCTACCGCTAAAGATAGAGAGTGGAGAATACGTGTTCTCTTCTTTATGATTCCTTTCCAACACTTGGATAGGGCCTTTAATAAAATATTCTCTGACTGACTGACTCGGATTTCGTATTATAGTCAGCATTAGGCAACATTTGTTCCTTACTAATGATAACAGCAGACAGCTTGAGAAAATAAAAGTTATTGCTATATATATAGTCTGGCCATAAATACTGTTACAACTAAAGATAAAAAAATATTACATTTGAATTTGGAATCTGTCATTTTTATACGATTGTTCATTGTTTTCTCGTTTTGGCGCCAATACATTGTACAAAATTTTGCGATATTAAAATGGAGTGGGGTGATAAAGAGAACCGAATCGCTGTGATTGCATTACACAAAGTAGGTATGGCGCCAAATTCAATTTTTAAAACTCTCCATACACTTGGTATTAGTCAAATGTTTATGTACCGGGCTTTTAATAGGTACAATGAGACCTCTGTTTGTGACAGAAAAAGACCTGGCCGTCCACGTAGTGTTCGTACGAAAAAGGTGGTCAAAGCAGTAAGGGAAAGAATTCGAAGAAATGCTGTCCGCAAGCAAAAGATTTTATCTCGGGAGATGAAGATAGCACCTAGAACAATGTCGCGTATTTTAAAAGATGACTTAGGACTTGCAGCCTATAAGAGGCGCACTGGTCATTTATTAACTGATAATTTAAAAAAGATTAGGGTGTTAAAATCTAAACAACTACTGAAGCGGTACGCAAAGGGAGGTCACAGAAAAATATTGTTTACGGATGAAAAAGTCTTTACAATTGAGCAACATTTTAACAAACAAAATGACCGTATTTATGCTCAAAGCTCTAAGGAAGCTTCCCAATTAGTTGACAGAGTGCAACGTGGGCATTATCCGACTTCAGTGATGGTTTGGTGGGGTATTAGCTACGAAGAAGTGACTGAGCCATATTTTTGTGAAAAAGGTATCAAAACATCGGCACAAGTGTATCAAGATACCATTCTTGAAAATGTAGTCAAGCCCCTTAACAACACCATGTTCAATAACGAAGTATGGTCCTTCCAGCAAGACTCGGCACCGGGTCATAAAGCTCGGTCCACGCAATCTTGGTTGGAAGCGAACGTTTCGGACTTCATTAGAGCTGAAGACTGGCCGTCGTCTAGTCCCGATCTTAATCCACTGGATTATGATTTGTGGTCAGTTTTAGAGAGTACGGCTTGCTCTAAACGTCATAATAATTTAGAGTCCCTAAAACAATCCATACGATTGGCAGTGAAGAATTTTCCCATGGAAAGAGTGCGTGTTTCTATTGATAACTGGACTCAACGTTTAAAGGCCTGTATTGCAGCCAATGGAGACCACTTCGAATAAACTTTTTATATTTTATATCGTTTTATATTTATGTATTAAAGTAACACACTGTAAAAGTAATAAATGTTATTTGCAATTAAAAAAAAAAAATTTCTTTTTACAATATTTATGGCATGACTAAGTATATATATATGAATGGGTTTGAACCTGCGACTTAAAGCTACTACTAGCTATCCATCATGCTATCATTTAAATTTGTACTCGGGTAGGGATGGAACCCGCCGGCCTCTACTCCGCTGTCGGTCGTTTCACCAATGCATCCACGAAGCCCGTTAAATAGGTGATATTGTAATTTTTTTAAATTGCAATTTATTTTTATATTTGTGTTCCGTTTACAATGTACCATTAAACGTTGTTATTATTAAAATTAACTCAGTAACCGACTGCAGCAAGGTCACAGATTCACGTCCGAAGGTATTTCATTGCAGACGACAACGTACGAGACTTTGTTGCAAACAAATAATTTATCACCCGACTCAATTCACAATTGTTTTGTCTAACTATATTTGTAATGAAAAAAGTAAATAGAAATATATAAAAAATTCGTGAATAGCAGAAGAAAAAATTTCGTGTTCTCAGAATGCCGACGTGATTTGCCAAGAAGTATTTCGTTGGTTGGAATGTGCAGCAATATCTCCTAAAATAGAATGTATCATATTCCCTGTGAGGCGTGATTGTCCGATATAAGGGTCTTTACACATTGTGTTGTGAAGATCGCGTATTGCGCCTATAGGTAATTTAAAATTGCCCTTTGACTTGGATTGGAGCAGTTTTTAAAGTATTAATCTGTGTTTCAGATACTGGACTGCCACATTTTAAATTTATAGCCTATAACGCCTATCTACTTACTCAACTAACTGCACTCCAAATCAACAGAGCGCCACAAGGCATGATTCTTACACACCTGATTTGCTTCGATTTCTAACACTTCTGATATATTTTAAGGCTCCTGATATCGCCTTCCGCAATGACACTTGTAATTTGGTCATGGTAAGTGTGTCTTGGTCATCTTCAACTCCTATATCTCTGCACTTTTAACTGTAACTCAAAGGTTTATTTTTGTTTCCAAGTTAATAATTTATTCTAGCAGTCGTGTTAAAAATGCCATTTCCTTATCGGTATGACGCGGCAATCGTCCGGTGTGGTTGAACCATAAGATGCGTGAGCCGAAATCGCTAGGTTGGTGTACCGCGAGATATCCGTTGCAGACGTCTGGGGGCGCTTCTGCGGTCGAGTGTGCTCTAATATCAAGGAATTTGTATCACCGTTCACTGACTGCCACATACCTACATACAGACATTTGTATATACATAATTTATGTGCGAAAAGAACCAAAAAAAAAGTTTCATTCTTTGGTTATACAGGTTGTTATATTTTAACGGTTTTTATCTACAGGTTGTGCAATGTTTATCACTCACTCTTATCTGTAATTAACTATAAAATAACCAGTAGAAATAATTAGCCTGTATGTTTAAAGTCATCATTATTTTCCTGCTCTAATCCCACTTTAAGTGTGGTTGGCGCAACATGTCATCCCTTCGAACTATTCATGTTAGCAAAAGTAGTGGCTACAGTTTTTGACCGGCCTAACGTCAACTAATATATAGCTTTTCACCCCTTATTCCATTTGGAACACAAAAATTAAACAAGCCGAGGCTTAACACCCTCTGCCTGCATCGTCGGGTAGCAAACACCTTGAAGCTATATATGTAATATATTAGTAATGTCTTGAATTCATTTCGTGTAAACAGTATTGTTTTAATTAAATATTGTAATTGCTTCATATATGCCTGTCTCGTAGACACACAAAATACTTGTCTCATTATCCTATCTGTAATGATGTTAAGCCTCCGCGCTGATTTACTTTGCGTGATTAGAATTTAAAATTTGTTCACAAACATGTGCCTATATTACAAAGTAATTAAACGAATACTCGGCTTTATCACTATATAAGATAAAATGTCTGTACTAAATATAATTTACTAGTCTTTTGCTATAGAATTTTTGGTCTTTCGTGCCGGATACATTTTTTTTTTGGCCCACATCAAATACTGAACCAAAACCACCGAATTCGAAACCACCCATTGCACTCGCAAATAGTAATAAAAATATGTTTAACTCGTGAAACTACGCAGTACCTTTTAAATGAAGTTGTAAAACTAAATTTTATTAGATTAATAATAATGTAAATGCAAAATATGTCTTGTGAAAATATTTATTTCATTACTCATGATTTTGAATTGATTACTTGTACAGTAGTAGTACGACAAAGGCGCGAGTAAAAGTATTATGTGGTAAAGATTCGTCTTTTTATCTTCTCCAAAGATTCCGAGTTAAACAGTGATATTTTAGTTCCGCCACTATCTCTAACAGGAAGCGGAGATTGGACTTTGAAGCCACATTATGAATCTTACATTGATTGTAAGTGAGAGAAAATGTAAGTATTCTACACATTTTAGTTAAACCGATTGTACATTGTGAACTAACTTGTTATTTTTTTTAAATCATACATACATCCATACTTCATACGCCAACTCCCTTGCGGCTTGCGGCAGAGAGAACCGAGCGCCATAAGGCACGATTTGACTTTCTTATCTCTTGTCAGAAACGCTCGTCGATTTTTAAGGCTCCCGACATCACCTTCCTCAAGAACACCTTCTATATAATCATGAACGTATTCTAACTTTACCTAAATGTTTCTTTATTTAAAAATATTTAAAAATCAATTTAGACTGAACTCGCAAAGGTATCGCGACGGCTGATAGGCGTGGGGGTAAGTTTAGTGGTGACTAATTCGTCAAAGGGCTCGTGAGCTTTGTACCACCGGCTTATGGTAATCAGCATGAGCGTAGGCAGAGAGGCGAGGCTATATCATCTTAGCTTCATTCTCAGTATAGATTCTATCTATTTAAAAAACTATTGTGTATCATCAGACAAGCGATTTTCAGGAAATCCACGTAAAGTAGCCCATGCCGCGTTTCGTTCTATGAGAGAGTAGTGCTAGGCTAGTAAGCGATATAATATGTTATTGCTATTACTAACTCGCTCGGCTGCTCCTTTCGCCATTAAAAAACGATTGTTATACTTTGGCCGGCGAACTGCATTCAATTTTTCAATAAAAAGTGATAAATACAGAAATTTTGAAATTGTCACTTTTTCATAACTACTTCATACATGAGTCAATTTTCCTCTTGGAGTTATACTGTCAGTGTCGAGAATTAATAACCACCTTTGAGACGTCAGGGTTTCTTCAATAAATTCACTGTAAACACTTGTGTTTGTCAAATTTCTAAAACTTGAAATCTAACTCAAATGCATCATAATATATATACATTTAACTTAAAAATCGCGTTGCCGAATCCAAAGAGTTGCCCGTTTAGTTGGTGCGGGGTGTATCATCGGCAAGTCAAAGGACGCCGACAAAGCGTCGTCGCGGTGCGGTGCGGGCGGCATTAGCGGCCCGTTTGATATCCCACCACCCCAGCCGTAGGGTTGACACAACGGCCGCGACCTACGACAAACCGGTCGCACCGCCGATATAAGACTTTAATTATTTTTTAAACGGCGTGATGGATTAAACAGTAATTGATATATCATCAATCACTGTCAATAAAATTTTAATTAGATTGATTCATATATAAATTAAAATTGTTTTTATAAAACTTACGGTCTTATTGTGAACTTAAAACACTTATTATAATGCATGACTAATATTTTTTTGTGTTCAATGGTAGGGATGTAATAAGTTATTGTAGATGTGGTTAAATTGAAGACCTCAACCCTAACATGGTTCCAGGGCCGAGCTCAAAGTGAGTGTGTTACTCTTTAACCTGGCGCGATTCGCGAATGGCTAAACTTACCACTCGGCTAAATAAAGTTAAAAGGCTCCTCAAGCTTTGTCTCGGCCCGCCTTTGATGTGCTAGTACATGCCGCCCCCTCCCCTGGCCCACCCCACTCTCGTATCCACCCGACGAAACCACCCAGTGCACCCTCTCACTCGCAAACAGTTTACCGCAAGCTGGAACTATTGCCCTTAATGCCTTTTCCGATTTGATATACTATATATGCTCCTGTCCCACCCCCCCATCAAGCGATTGATTAGTATGTTGTTTAGTGCCAAAGGAATTTCTCAGGAAACGGCCCGATCAAAGTGGTCCTAAACCTCTCCCCCCACCCCTGTTTGATGAGTGAACTTTAATACAATGATGCGGTACCTACCCTTATCATTTCGATCTCCTCGACCCAGTATGAGTAGCCACGCCACACACTGGACTGGACTTGTTTAATTCGTTGTGTTTACCAATAAATATTGATATTCGCCAAATGAGTTTTAAAATGCTGTCGTCATAATATTCAGGTCATCCAAAACGTTTTGGCGTTATTCCTTACACTTTAAGTTTAAAGCTTCAGGACTCTGTAGTCACAAAGATGAGCAGCCTGTGCCTGATTCAAGAAGTCGTACGATCGGATCTGGGCTCACCACACCAATGACTAGGAATTAATTCGAAGGTTATGTGTGATAGATATAGCTGAATGATAGGTAACATTGAGCCTGGTTTCGAGCAATAGGTTCCGCCAGCTATTTCATTTCCCATTTTAGGACAATGTGTGCAATCAAGACTGTGTTTGTAGTTTGTGGTTTAAAGTGAAGCTTGGCTTCAGCTTACTGCAAACCTCGCAGTAAGATGGTAACAACCACACTCCTTATAGTAATTAGCAATTCCGTAATAAGCCAGTCGTTATCAACAGTCTGATGCAGAGGTATTCAACCTTTTTTTGTATACGGGCCACAAACTTGTTTTAGGTAGGAGTCGTGGGCCGCAAGCAAAATTGATTTAGGGGTAAAGAAAATAACATTATTCCGAATTAATGATAAATGTATGATATGTTTTGTAGAAGAATAAGAAATGTTGTATTACTTCAATGTTGTTCTTTCACGACACATAACACAAGTAGCTGCGTTGTTGTCAGGCACAACAAAATATTCAGTTTCCCGCTCATCTTGTTACAATCAATTTTCATCAGATATTTTTCGTTTATAGGTACCTAGAAGGTACCCCTGATATTGTTTTGAAATTATTAAAATAACCACAAACCACTACAACTTCAATACGTCGAATGCAAAACTATATACAACCAGCAAACAGAAGGATGCGCGCTGACATTAAGAAAGGGGTTCTTCGGACGTTTCTTTTTGGCAAACGATCACTGGGACGCACCGCGGCCATCTAGTTACTTGCTGTTTTAATCGACGCATGCACTATTTTGCCGATACGTCAGAAAATAGGCGCGAAATTCAAAATAGTTTAATATCGTCGGGGATAGTGCAATACGTAAAGAACGCGTATCTGTAATCGTCCAGTTTTACAGAAAAAGGTTATAACTTAATAACTCTATTAGTTCTATGATCAAGCTCATTTTGATTAGCTTCATATTGGTCGAAATGAACTCGTGTCAAGGCGGTGACAGCCTATCAAGATTTTTCGAGATTTGCTCGCGAAAACTTTAATTGGCTACAATTTTCACATACGCGGAATTATCCAATGCTAGTTCCGCGAATTTGCACTATCCCCGACGATATGTAATGTAATTGCACGCGGACCACTGATAAAGATCCGGCGGGCCACAGGTTGAATATAGCTGGTCTGATGTGTCTACATGTAACTATTACTGATAAAGATGGGCACACAAACCTTACCCTCTTTCTGGGACAGTCGGGTTATAAACGTAAAATACACTATAAAATCTCTCTGGCCCGTCTCGGTAAAACAACTGACTGTTGAGTGGAGGTGTGCAGGTTCGATCCCCATTTGAAACCAATAATATTTATTGTTAAGTCTCCATATTTCAAAAAATTTATAGATTAGCATTAAGAACTAGTTTGCTATAAGAACTAACGAAAGGCAAAAAAGACACATCTTTTTCTTGACTCCTATCTTTTTACAGATACATAGATATGAGATGCTTATGATACTGCTTACGCTCTCCTTCTGCCTCTACTTTTGCTTCGTCCTAGTTCTCCCACTCTGTCTACAAAATGATATTACTTATGAATCATATAATGAAAAGCAATTTGATTTACGTTTGTAATCACCAACACACGCGCACACATACCTACCTACACTGTTAATAAGCAAATAGATTGATACAAATCTGGTGCCTTTGACCTATCAAAGCGAAACAATCCACAAAGGATTTATTTAGGCTTTTGGCGCAGTAATCACTGGATTCTTTTTATCTATAAATGTTTTACTTAAATACCTATAATTAACTTTTTACATTTCTCCTTTATCTCCCTCTCCACCTCTCTCCTACTCACTCTCTCTCACTTTTTTTAATGTAATCCGCGAACGGCGGCCCGAAATGAAAGAACTGTACCGCCCTTTGATCTAGCTGACTTGTAAAACCAATCATACAGTCGTATTTTCTCTTTTAACTTTACTTTGCGAAAAATTTACTCTTCCACAGTCGGCGCAGATAATTCTTCAAACACCCACTTTGTTGTTTGGTTTCTTACACAGTTCAATATATACATTAGAATATATTTTAATTTATTAAAAATAGGTGTAGGTTTCATTTAATTACTGATGTTATATATAATTATTAATCGTGCCGTATGACGCTATGTTCTCTATGCCCACCCCATAAGGCACTTGGCGTGAAGTTGTGTATGTATATGTAGATTTAAACATTTTTTACGCGTTGTCTAATCGCACGCCAATGAGGTTTCTTTATTCTATTCACTTCATTATGCTTGAAGTAGTAGGTAGTGGAGCAATTTGTCGCCAAACTCGGGAAAACTTCGAACTCGGGACTAAACTACTACATACACCAAAGTTAAATCGAACTAATTAAACTGCGGGGCGATTACCTAAGTGCAAGAGAAACGCGATCGCCTTGTAAAACATGCCGATAGAAACTGCAAAATCAAGTACAAGGGTCACAATTGACGCTGTCGTAGCAAATATTCACAGTTAGCGAACAGTTATGCAGGTATGTTCGGTAATTACTAATTGTTTATTTAGCTAATAGTTTCGGTGGTCCAGTGGTCGAGCACACGGCTTCTGATCCAGAGGTCGCGGGTTCGAATCCTGACAATGGCTCACACCGATGACTTTTCGAAATTAATTAATTTCCTAGTTATGTGTGATAAATATCGATGACTAAAAACATTGTTCCCGGTATGGCAATAGGTTCGTCATCTATTCCATTTGGGACGTCAACATAACGGCGAGTCGAGGCTTAACAGCCACTTCACCATTGGGTAGAAAAAGGCGTGAAGTTATGTTATGTTTATTTAGTTACGTAATAGCCACACTGGACATACATTAGCCGGCTTCAAATGTATTAAAAGCCCGTTTTCACCGCGCAGGTACAAACGGACACACACACAGCGCCGAAATCCATTTGAGTAATATATATACACACACACACATAAGTATGTAGGTACCGCTCTCGGACTTTGCGAAAATTCAATTAGCGTAATAACAACGCACAGTTCCATTATGGCAATCAAAGGGAAGAGGAAAAGTTTGCGCGCCGCACATCAAAGAGTCGCTTAGTGCGTGGCCCCGCTTTTGGCTAATGATGCTTCAGTAGTAGGTACGCGACGCGCCTTTATCGATACCGATACTCGATACTCGATTAATCGTTCTCCCCCTCTGTGACACCACCGAGATGAAGTATTGTATCGATACACTGTCTGTACGTGAAAGCGTTTGACGATTACGTAGACGTGTCTATCTACTATCTATACATGTTTGTAGTTAGTCTGTGTCAAGTTTTTATTCATATTATTAGTATTATTAAACTTATGCGTTAAAGTTGAACAAAAAGATTGTAAAAAAGTTCAGTGTGTTCAATTAAAATATTGTCATTTTGGTGAGATGGCAATAGGTATGCCACCAATTCCATTTGGGACGTAAATATAACCGTGAGAGGAGCCTTAACAGCGTCTACCTACACCTTCGGGTAGAATAAGGCGTGAAGTTATGTGATGAGGAACTGAAGTATTTCGAATCTATGTATGTATGTTCTTGGTAAAGATAACTACAGAAGAATGCAAGAAGAAAGAATTATTGAGGATATAATTTACAATGCAAAAACGAAAAGGACCGTTTCTGTCTGGATCTTACTGCCTACCCCGCACGCCTCGAGAGACGGGTTGTTAGGTTTGCATAATTATTACTGTTATGGTTTTCTACTGACGGACGGGACGTCGGGACTTGTTTAATAATCGAATTATTTTTACTTACGATTACTTGTGTGTTATGAAGACACTACACTCATTTGTAATAGCAGTGAGTTATCACGTCTCCCAGCGTCAGTCTAATCTAATAATCCATATTATTAATCTATAATATATTCATGGCGTATAAGATTTTGACAAATCAATTTTGCCTTATGATCTTGATGAAATCAAAGATTAGTGCTAAATTCAGGGCTACGTCTTTGATATCTCTCTATTCATTTCATCTGTAAATCGAGTTGGAATCCCCAAATTAATTCGCCTTCAAAATGTGAAATATCTCGACGGCGACGTACATCTACTTATAACACACACTGAGGCACTTCTATATTTAACGTTTTGTTCGATTTAGTAGTTAAACTATAGTACTTAATATTCATTAAATAATTTTATTATTTTCTTTTGTTAACAGATCACAAGAAAGTAAGGGCAAATATTAAGAACCCGTCATGCAGCGGAATTAGCTGCTACACAGGTATTTACTATAACCTACTTATTAGTTTAATCAGAGAGGTAATCAAAACATGTGTTTGTGTTTACAAACTGTTGTTATGAACGTTTAGTTTTAATTACGAAAACATACAGTCATTTCTGTAATCTCCAGCCATTTTTCATTATTGACCTTACAAGTGGTAAAATTCACCAATTAATTGGTGAATTTTACCACTTTAAAGACATTAATTAAGATTTTGTATTCTTAAATTCGAAACGGCGTTTTTATCAACTAGTGTCGACATCTAGTTCTTGTAATATGCAAATCACTCTTTCGCGCGCTTTTAGTCTACTGACATAACCATTATAGTAATAGATGGCGCTATAACCAACCGTCGCCCTGTGCCCTGTGCCCGTCTTGTCTTTTCATTTGTCAAACAAACGTCACTCTCGCTGTTGTATACAAATCCGATCCAAGCCAATTTATTATTTAAATTCGAAGAAAGTTTTCAATTAATGTGTCCAGCTATATTTCGGAGCGGCCTTCAAAACTGGTGTGATAGTTGTAATCGTTTATTTTCATGTAAGCTTTCATACATTATTTCTATAAATACGGACCTTCCGGGTTTCAGCTTGCTATTTCGGCATAAATAGCATTTATTATCGTGAATAGTCTGTGTGATGATCCGCTGTTGAATAAATTTGAAGGTCTCGTGATGTATAAATATTACTGTGATAACTGTAACATTTGATAATTGGTACAGGAACCATACATATTTGAGTTTTGCCTTTGTTTACATATTGTTTCCTGTGTTTATAAATGATATTCACACTGTCGAAGTAAGTTGACGATTTGCTGGCGTCCTCTTTACATTTACTGCTAAAGCTCTTTTAATCAGCCTTTTAAATTCTTTTGTATCAAAAATAGTATTATGTTTTTATTTTTTATTTAGAGATTAGGAGGGAAAGTACTTACAAAATTATTTGGTCTAATACATAGGGCAGGGAAAAATTTCACATCAAATGTAATCATAAAACTAATATAATATTGAATAAAAATTTATTTATAACTTTTACTGTATGTAAATTTTACTTTTACACTCAATAGTGGAACAAAATTAAACTCTTATAAGATATTTTAAATGCATTAAAGTGCCTTATCTGTTTGCTATTGATTTCATATTTAATAAGGAGCCTGTCATAAATACAAGTTCTGTGCAAAATGTAAGGGTACCGAGATTGATTCGTACCCCATTGTGTTATACATACATTATCTGGCTGCGAAGAGTTCATTCGGACCGTTACCGCAGCGCTGTGCAGTCGTTCCATTATAAAAAAATCATATTTCCTAAAAGCTAATAATATTAAACTAATTCTTTATACTGCAGTTTAGGAGTGTATTATTTGTGTTAACACAATGAACATGGTGAGGTCTTTATGATTTTTTTATTCCATTATGTTTTTTTTTCCATAACTTATTGGACTGTGAAGTTATGATTTAATTTGTTTTGACATGTTCATATTATAATCTGACCCTATTTAGAGAAATGTAGTACAAAAAAAATGTGGATAGCAGTTGATGTGTTGTGTGATTTCTATGAAAAAAATATTACTCATAACTCCAGCGTAATACTTTTGTATAAGTTGCTATGAAATTTGATATCATACTCTTATTAACCATGGATTAGTTTGAATTGGTATATATTTCATAATATAGGTTTTTATTGATTGGATAATAGTCTTATGATATTCCGTGATGTTTCCTTTCCTGGCACCGATCAATACGGAGACTCTTGACTTCAGCTCTCTTCCATTTTATTTGCTATCCCTTTCTAACTTATACAAGTTTAGTATGGCAGACATGATCCTTATTGTTTGGTATATTGATTTTGTAGATGACTTGATGGTTTTTGTTGAGTAAGCGAGTTAGAATGTGGAAAAAATGGACCCGAGCGTCGGTTGCCTCCCAAAATTTTTTGAACAAGTTTTTTTCTGCTGTGGGTTATGAAACATGAATTACATTATTGAGTGTGCCCTCTTTTTATTATGGTTTCATAAGATCAAATGATTTATAGATTCTTTTCAACACCTGTTTGATTTCAAATTTCATACTTCACTACTTCTACAGTGAGATTTATTTAAATTATTTTATATTTATTTATATAAAAGCAATCATTGTCATTATTTTAAATACTATTAATGTTTACTTTGTCATTAAATGATAAAATATCTGCATTTGTTGTTCATTTACATTAAATATTGGATTGTATCAGGAGTAAAATCAAAATTAGTAGTGTTACTAAATTAGGAAATGATATAGACAAGCAGATCATTGTTATTAAAATACTCTATTTGATTATTACATAGTAAATGGTTTAATAAATGTAATTAAATAATTTTAAATGTAAGTTGAACACATTGTATTATATCTGTCTCAGGTGGTGTCTCGCCATGCAGCGCGCGGGTGGGAGAAGGGCCTGTGCGCCATGAGCCACACTCCTTTAGGCGGCCACCCGCAAGGTACGATACTCGCTAATGTTTGGAATGGTTAAGCTTGTTAATGAAGACAGTATCAGTAATATTATATATCATTACATAGTACTGATTTTGATGCGGTTTTTTTTAATAGTTAGAGGGTGTCCGCGGGGTGGTTTTGATCTATAATTCATGTATAGTGTAGTAAAAAAAGGTATAATTTTCAAGATATAGAACTTTAATCGCATCCCTTTAAAAGGTCTATAAAAAAGTCCGCGACGGCATATGTCTATATCTTAGGGATAATCTACAATGACCATTTTTATTTTTACCAGAAATGATGGCGTATTTACGAAGCGATTTTAAACATAACAGTTTAATTTTCATCCAATTAAGTGTCTTAAATAGATTGTGCATGTAATATAGATGATCCTGGCCCTTTACAGCATTCAATTTAAACAAATATTTTCGAAGATATTGCAGTATTAACATAGCGGGACAGCAGTTAATACTTTTGATGCGGAACAAAGTTCGCCGGGTCATAATATGAATAATGAAATATAGTCTATGGCCAAACATTGCACCAAGTTTGTTGTTGTCTATGATTAACTCATTTATTTTCCTAAAAAGATTTTTCTTGATGAGTAAAATGAAGCTAGATATTTTAAGAAGTAACTCGATTTTTACAATTCACAAAAGCATTTTTCGTATTGTGGTTGCTGTAGATATTCACAACTATTATCTTTATTTTGTAGTTTTTTATACGATTTTCTATAGTAGGAGTCAGTAGTGGAATTGTATATTTTAGTTTTTACCCTGCAGGTTGGGAGCACAAGCTTGCTGACAGGTCGTCGCTGCCGCCAGCTTCAGGGGAGGAGAAGAATAAATCTCAATCCAAACATGTGTTCACACAACCACATCTGTCCAAGTGAGTTATAAATAATTGTACATTAAGAATGGGTAAATTGATAAAGACCATAAATTATATGGTCCATAAATTACGTGAAGGGTTTTTTTTTAATTTTCTAAAATTGCTGAGCTTAATTTGCCGCTCTTCTCTCCATCGTAAGGTTAGATGAGATTTGACTCCCCGACCCCCATCCCTCCTTAAAGGTCTCACGTGATGTATGGATGCCCCCTCTGTGAGTCATATGTCAGTTCCCATTAATATGAATACATAAGTGAATGTGGTGATGTTTGTGGCAGAGTCAGTATGGCGTGGCGCGAGCAGACGGAAGGCTCGTCGGGCAGTTCGGCGCGTTCGCCCGCCTCGCCGCCCTACATGCGATGGGCGCGCAGTCTGCACGAGCTGCTCGAGGTACCAACATAATGATATACTGGTTCATTTAGTTTTATAGGGAAAAAGGATGCCTGGGGGTAAATGAATAGCGCCATGTTCATGGACATCTGCTGCAGCGAGGTCTGCACAATTGCGTTACCATCTTTTTATATGGAATAGGGAACAGAGGGGAAGCAAAGATCTCGGATTTACTCGCAATCATTTTACGTGTCAATTTTCATGCAGTAATATTGTGGCTCTTCCAGTGTGATTTATTTAAAGGGCTTCGGCTACTTGTGCCAAGCTCTGTTTCTCATCGGCATTAGTCCTGCAGATCAATGTTTGTGCGTGTGTCCAGGACGCGGAGGGAGTGCGTTTGTTCCGCAAGTACGTGGGCGGTGCGGGAGGGCTGCACGTGGACCGGCTCAACTTCTACTTCGCGGTGCAAGGTCTTCGCCAGGAGAGCGACCCGTCCAAGATACGACAGGTCGTCTCCGCTATTTACAAGTAAGTATCCAAGAACTAAATCTCGCAATATCTCTCTTGGTATATTCCATCATATAATGGTTATTTCGACTCGTTGATTTGTTTGATACG
The DNA here is from genome assembly GCA_905147225.2 of Euproctis similis. Classification (NCBI taxonomy): domain Eukaryota; kingdom Metazoa; phylum Arthropoda; class Insecta; order Lepidoptera; family Erebidae; genus Euproctis; species Euproctis similis. Next base: position 3,701,903 of record LR990117.1, on the reverse strand, counting down.
ATACCTTCTAGGAAGGTTGGAGTATGTACCTACAAGTTGTGGAATGTATGCATTGTGTGGCGTGTTGTCAGATTCCTGCGCAAGTCTCAGCTAGCGATGCCTGAAGACCTGAAGGCGTACGTGAAGCAGAGCCTCAAGGATGGCACCAACATTGAAAAGACTATATTCGACAACATGGAACAGGAGGTGTGTTTCTATTGAATAAAGATTGATATTTACGTGGGTGTGTGAGAATCGTATCTCATGACACTTTGTTCTCTGTGCATACCCCGCATTTGAATAATATTTATGTATGTACGTGTGTGCAGGTGACCCGCGCCATCACGGACACCACGTACCAGTCGTTCCTGCGCTCGGAGGCCTACGTCTCGTACGTGAGCGCCGCCACGCAGCCGCTCTCCTCGCCCGACGGGGACGCGCCGCTCGCGCACAGAGAGGTACCACCACCCACCACCCGCACCCTCACACCCCGACTCACTCTCACTCACTCCCAGCTAACTCTAACCCCGCCTTACGCTCACTCACTCACTCTCAGCTAACTCTCACCCCGCCTCACACTCACTCTCACTACCACGCTACATTCAATCTCGCCAAACTCACACGCGCCTCACTAACTCACAGTTTAACACTCATATAACGATATTTCACCTGATCATGTATTAATCTAATACTAACCTATAAATTGTAACTATTTGTGATCAATGGTCATCATCATTAGCCTATTGCAGTCCACTGCTGGACATAGGCCTCTCCCAGTTTGCGCCACAACATCCGATTCTCTACCTTCCGCATCCAGTCTTTTCCAGCAGCTTTTCTGAGGTCGTCTGACCATCGGGCTGTTGGGCGTCCTACACTACGCTTACCAAGTCGCGGTCTCCTCTCAATGACCTTCTTGCTCCATCTACCATCGGTCCTCCGGCAGACGCGACCAGCCCATTGCCACTTCAGCGAGCTTATTCTACGAGCTATGTCGGTTACTCTAGTTCTCTGTCGGATATACTCATTTCTGAGTTTATCCTTCAGAGAAACCCCAAGCATAGCTCGCTCCATAGCTCGCTGAGTGATTTTAAATTTGTAGACTAACCCCACCGTAAGTGTCCACATTTCGGCACCGTAGGTCATAACTGGTAAGACGCACTGGTTGAAGACTTTGCTCTTCAGGCATTGCGGTATAGGCGAGTCGAAAACTCGACGTAGTTTGCCAAATGCGGCCCAACCCAGCTGAATCCTTCTGTCGGCTTCCTTCTCGAAGTTTCGTCTACCTAACTGGATAGTTTGGCCCAGGTAGACGTATTTGTTTACAACTTCGAGAACCGACCCTTCGATATTTATCGGTCTGGGCACGACATGTTCATTGAACATGACCTTGGTCTTGTCCAAGTCTGCGCAGCATTCCGCTTAACTGTTCCTGTTCCTGTGATCAATGGTGCGAAGGTCAATTAAATATCTCCAAAACCATGAAAAATCCAAAGATCGATCTCTATGACCTTTCACAAAATGCATACCACCGTAACAGATGTTGATGAGAGCGACGCCGAGCTTCAGAGCAGACGTGCTCTCTTTTTACTACAATAGTCCATAAAGTTTTTTTTAAAATCTCATTACAATTAAAATAACTCCAATAATAATGTTGCTTAAACCAAGGTAAACTCAGTCTCGTGAATGCCGGTGTATATGTATAACATTGTATTTCCCCCAGCTGGCGGTGGGCGGGCTGGCCACGCTGCACGAGGGACAGGAGCTGGTCGCGGGCGGGGCGCCCCCCGCGCGGCTCACTCACGACGCGCTACTCGCCACGCAGTCGCGGCGACTTCACTCCGATGTCGCACCGTCAGTATGCAATATACATATTTTTATATAAAATTTTCCACAGCTACATTTAAATGTTTCGATTATTTTCTTTTGCAAACCCAAAAATATATATATATATATATTAAAATTAATTTTGGCAGTTTAGATTTGGCTTCAATTTTTTATTTAAATAGTCCATTTAAATACAAAATTCCAAATTTAAATTACATAAAGATCTCTACATATTATTATCTCTAGAAGTCTATATTTTTGTAGTGTTTAAAATTTGTTTTGTTAGAAATGTTTAGGTTTACATTTGATGGAAATCAAGCCTGTCCACTGTAAACAATTTGTACATTTATAAAATAAATAAACTTCATTATACATATAGTTCATGATGTGTGACCCCCAACATCGCATGAGTGAACCCTTTTAATTGCCTTAGAATTGTTTTAATACCAACCATATCTCAAATTAATAAACATTTTATATATTATACGTAATGTACAAATTTACTACAACTTTTTTGAAATTATTCGTTGGTATTGAAATGATGAAAATATTAATTTTATTTTGCTCCCCATTCAGCTTATTGATATCCGTGTATTGTTTTGCCCCCCATGTTTTGTGTCCCCGCTGCATGCTTGCTGACCACGCCGTATTACACGCTAAACGCTGTTTTGACACGTACCTATATACTGCGCAATATACCTCGTCCCGTTCACATACAAATACTCCTCGACTCCAAATCCTTTAATGAAACAAAAAATAAAACGTAAACTACGTTAACCAAAACACCCTCAATCCTGGTCAATAAAACAATGATCGCCTATCCTATCTTGACCTTTGTGTCCGCTGACCTAAATGCCCTCAATCCTGGTCAATAAAACAATGATCGCCTATCCTATCTTGACTTGTCCGCTGACCAAAACGCCCTCGATCCTGGTCAATAAAAAAATGATCGCGTATCCTATCTTGACTTGTCCGCTGACCAAAACGCCCTCAATCCTGGTCAATAAAACTATGATCCTCTCCACTCGTACGTATACGTACATTGCGCACGCACTGCGTAGACACCGCAAGCGTTCAGTATACAGCGCGCACGTGTCGTACGGCGGGTACTGCCCCGCCTCGCGACAGGACTCGGAGCGAGCCTCGCTCAGCTCGGGCCGCACCGACAGCGACGCAGTCTCGCTCTCCGGCAGTAGTGTGTGAGTACCCTTAGATTAGATCAGACCCTTCCTATAGGGATGTCATGTGACACCTTGTATATAGCCGCCATTACAGCATTACATTTGATACTATCTATATTATTGGAGTTAATTATTGGAATATTGCGCTACACAAAGTTTCACGTTTTTATCTATATATTTCGATTGATCTATCTACCCATTACAAATAAACAGAACAGGTGAGTTGCTTTTGTTTAATTTGATTTCCGCAGTTAATTTATTTTAGCTTTCCCTTTGCTTGTTTTAGGACATTCATTAATTTCATCTTTATGAGCCCGAATGGTAGTTTTATCCGCATTAATTTTTGAGTTCGTAACTAATTTACAATTTAAATAAAAAATATTGGTGATAAATGTTATTAAAACAATAATATAAGTATGCAACAACAATTTGCATCATAAAACACTCTTAATACTGTCAAGTTGGGATTTTTTTTTATTTTATACCTACTAGATCTCAACCTACTAAGGTCGATAAATATTATCTGAGAAATCTGTATCGTATTCCAAAGTAAAGTTTATAATAACGCCATCTAGAGAAAAGTCTCAAGAAAGAAGAAAGAAAGAAGAAATTAAACAGGGGTTTTATCAAAAATAATTTTATTGCACTAATTAAACTTTCAAAATTTCTAATCCCTTCAATAATAATGTATAATTATACAAACATATTTATTTATGTATACATTGTTATGCAGTGACGGTATGTCCGTCCGTGGCGTGCGTGAGTCTCGCGAGTCCCGCCACAGGCCGCGGCTGCACGGGCTGGACCGGCACGCCGTCATCAACAAGGAGCAAGATACGGCGATGGTAACACTACTAATATCTAATAAAACTACTGCTATAATACTTTATATCCATGTCTAGAAATCTATAACTTTTAAAAAAATGAGCGACAACTGCCCCCTTTTTTAGTAAGTAGGTCAGACAGAGTTCGAATCTGACCATAAAAAAACAATACCACAGAAAAGGCAGTATGGCTTCAAGCTTTAGCCTGTCCAAACTGGGCGAATGAAAAAAAAATAGTCTCTTTGAAAAAGGCGCCCTTCGATATTTATCGTATTGTTTGTTGAAGAGGTATCAATATTAATTTAAATTAATATAATTTAGATAATTGTTTAATATCCTTACATTTATTAATATTGCATAATTAATTTTAATAATGCCTCACTTCAAACGTAATATCTGTCGCTTATAATAATGATAAGGCACGCACGAGCCTATCGTGATACACGAACTGATTTTTTAATCTTCGACGCATATAAAGACGCCAAATGAAAATAAAAGTGATGCCTAATTTAACAGATTCTGACTAGAAATAGGTTGAAATATTTGCAAACCCGCAGTTTGCGTTGGGACATTAGGACCGTGAAGATTTCATACCCTACGTCATGTCATGTCATAATAAGCTATAAAACATAGTCGTGTTAAAATTAAAATTTTATTAATATATTTTTTTTGTTATAAAGGTGATACCTCGCACTCAACGCGTACAGTCGGAACAGTTGCGCGTGTTGCCCCCGACAGAGTTCGCGCCTCTGCTCATTGAAAAACTGGAGCGAGTGCGCAGAGACCAAGAGGCCAAGGAGAGGCTCGAGAGGAGGCTCGCAGAGGTAAATGTTAAAATATTGGTATTGTTGTTGCTCATTTATGTTCAGAATACTATTTTTAAACTCCAGGACATGTTTTTTGAAATTTAACAAAATATTCATTTTCATACAGGGTGACAGTGAGGAGGCGTCAAACCAAGCGCTCCCTCCACAACTGGTGGCGGCCGCGATACGAGACAAGCTACAGCTGGACGACGACAATGACCAAGATATATTAGGTGAGATAACATGACGAAAATAGAAAGATATTTATAATAATGAGTGTGCGAGATATAACAGGAGTCTGTAAACTGAGTGTGTTTGTCCAGACCAGCACGTGTCGCGCGTGTGGTCGGAGCGCACCCCGGGCGCCTCCCCTCCCGGCGGGCGGCGCCCCCGCGCGCGCCCCCCGCGCCGCGCGCCCTCCGCGCTGTCCGCAGACTCGGGGCACTACGACGCGCCCCCGGACTCGCTGCACCATCCGCACTCACTCACGCGCAGGTACGACCGCACACGCCATACTGGCCAGTATCTATATTCGTTACATAGAGTGTATTTGTACTAATCACTTGTATTTAATATATTCAGATCGTTCTCTAAGAAGACTGTGACGGAACTGACGGACAGCGGCGTGTCCGTGGTGAGCGAAGGGGGAGTCCCCGGGGGCGTGGAGCCGCGCATCCTGCTGTGGATGGCGGAGGGGGAGCGCTCGGAGCGGGGGGAGAGGGGCGAGCGGGGGGAGCGGCGCGCGGCCCGCGAGCTGGCGTCGCGCGGCTCGTCGGCCGACCGGGACGACCACCGGCGCCGCGACAAGCAGCCGCCGCGCACACGGTAGCACACTACCCACAATTATTTATTAATTTACACGATATCAACAAAATCAAATGTTCAAAAACGAGATTCATGGAGTTATTATAAAATTCTCTTTTTTTACTATACACCGTGAATTTAAGGTCGTTTTGGAAACGAAAAATTTGAATTATATATCAATAAGAGAAGCTATATATAACGTTAATTTCATAAAATAAAAATACTTTATTTTATCAACATCGAGATTCATATCTCTTATAGTGAAAAAGTGAGAAACGGTAGTAACGCTACTCAATCTCACGTAAATCAAATACTATGTATTTTACTATCGATGTCATTCACAATTTTTCACACAAAATCAAATTCACCATTAAAGACACCGACAACCGCTATGTCGGCGCCGCCAGCCAATCACGCACCTACCACCACTCTTGCGCATCCCCGCACTTCCGCACAACAGGCGTCCTTTCTTCCTTCTCTTTAGTACTGTGTGACAATCCCGTGTTGACACGCTTGTATTGTTTACGTTCCGCGCGAAAATGAGTCGTCAGTACGAATACTCAAATGTGGAGTACTTGGCAATGGTACAGCTGTATGCTATTGCCAACTACAATCTAGAAGAGGCCCGGCGTTTGTATTCCCAGCCAGAGCACTTGGATGCGCTACGGCTGCGAGGAATTGAAAGTCCTCAAGTTCCCTCTACGCCCACCATCTTAGCTGTAACCCAGCGCCTTCTCGACCATGGACAATTCCGTGCGCCGACTCATGCGCAAGGCCGAGGAAGTTTAAATTATTCGCCGGAGATTGAAGAAGATATTCTGGAGTACTTCGAGCGCGATCCGCGGCGAAGCACGAGAATGGCGGCACGAGAATTTGATGTTAGCCAATATTTTGTATGGAAAATATTAAATACTCACGGACTACACCCGTACCATTTCCGTAAGGCTCACGTAATTAACAACAGTGATGCACCAGCAAGAATCGCCTTTTGTCAGTGGTTTTTAAATAATACAAACGCCAACATACTGTGGACGGATGAATCACTGTTTACTCGAGTGGGACTGTACAATGTGCATAATGAACATTACTGGGCTCTTATTAACCCCCTTTTGATCCGAGAAGACCACCATCAGGTTCGTTTCAGTGTAAATGTTTGGGCCGGTATTATTAACGACCAATTAATAGGGCCTATTTTTATCGAAGGTCATCTAACCGGCAACTCGTACTTAGAGATGTTACAAACAGTCATATCTGAGTTACTAGAGGATGTGCCGTTAGCGTACACAAGAGGTATGTACTACCAACACGACGGCTGTCCGGCTCATTACGCAAGTGCAGTGCGTACATACTTAAATAATCAGTTTAGTGATCGGTGGATAGGCCGGGGCGGGCCTGTGACTTGGCCACCGAGAAGCCCGGACTTAACACCCCTGGATTTTTTCTTGTGGTCGGAAATAAAGAGACTCGTTTACACACGTGAACACGAAAGCCGTGATGAGTTACGCAGAGCGATAGTGGACGCATTTGATAAAGTTAAAAGCAATAGAAATACATTGAGAAAACTAAAAGACAACAGTGAAAAACGTGCACGTTTGTGTATTGAACGCGGGGGACTCCATTTCGAGCAGTTGCTTCGATACAGAGAAATGTAAACAAACTGTTAGAGGTATGTAAAAGTTGATTGAAACCGTGGGTGTGTAATACACCTCTACCTACTCTTTCAGGAATACAGGCGTGATGCTATGTTTTTTTTTCCTATTTTAAAAGTTGATTATTCTGTGCTGAGGGACTAGTGTATTGAATTAATTCCTTTTTTAAATATTTCTATCATACATCACATTTAAATATTTCTACTTAAAACTTGAACCTACTTTATGTATTTTATTTTAAATAATAACTTTGAAATACGATAGGTAAGTACTCGCTCGCTCGTTCTGTCGCGCCGCCGTAGGTAGGTAGGTAGGTATCAGCTGAGCTGCGGTGCGTTGTCCTTTCTTATGGCGTGCTTCATTCACAATGTGTTTGAATAAAATGGCGATGCGTTACTATTTCCTAACTCGAACGAGTGAAAATATTTATTAAAATTAAAACTTTTTAATATTAAGTATTACAATTAATTTATCCATTCTTAATAGTTCTATGAGTTATTCCAAATTCACCTGTTTCGTTTCCAAAACGACTATAAATTCACGGTGTATATTACCCAAAAATAATATCATTCTTATTTTTTTTTTCAGTTAATTAATTTGAAATACAACTTGAATTATTTGCGTCATTTTCAAATTCAAATAGTTTATTTTGTGTGTCAGGTGTATTCCTAACAATAAGTTACACACAGATTAGCAATTTCAAATATATAATTACCGCAAACGTTGTTTTGCCTAAATAAATAGGCGGAGAACCAGTAAAAATAAGAAAAATAGATGTTGACCGAATGTGACTCTGATTATCACGCCAAAAATAATAGGTTTACTAAGATACCTATCAAAGCAATATTTGAATACCGTGTTTTTTTTTAACGCTTATTTGAAATTCATCTGTTCTTAGCTAACACGGGTTACACCACGTAAGGAATACTCCTACCAAATTTCATGCCAGTCGTCCTTATAGTTCCTGAGATATCCTGATGAGCCTTCCACAAATGGAGGATAGATAGTTGAACTTCGTACCGGCAAACCGTCGATTCTTAAATTTTTTAAATATATTTTTTTCTATTTGGCACGCCACTAATTACATAATATTGAAACATATTCTTATAATAGTTTATAAATAAATCATAATAATCACAACTTCACATTTGTTTGCATAGTTATTGTGCTAATCTAGAGCCAGTAAGAAAATCACAAAAAATAACACATTTTACCACATCACATTTACTTTATTTTTACAATCTGTGTGTATGAAACGCAACTTTTAACGCCATCTATTGAAAAATTTCTTAAAACAGTCAACAGATATCGCCATCTGTACGCAATCGTTTATATATATTAAGACTGTGAATGTCTTGCAGTGGCAGTGGCAGTAAGTCCAGCAGCACGAGCGGGGGCGGGGCCGCGGAGAGCCACACGGTGGTGGTGGTCACCTTCCTGGACGAGAACGTGCCCTACAGGTTCAAGGTGCCCGCCTCGCCTCTCACGCTCAAGACCTTCAAGGACTATCTGCCCAGGAAAGGCAACTATAGGTATACATCATCCATCATCTCTTCCACTGAACTATCCTGGTTCATACCAAATTGAAACTAATGCATACATATAATGACTCGCATTACAGGTATTTCTTCAAAACGAATTGTGCCGATTTGGACACAGTCATCCAGGAGGAAGTCTGCAGCGATTCGGACATACTTCCCATGTTTGAAGGGAAGGTAATGGCGAGGGTCAAGAGCATTGAGTGATTGGAACAGCCCGTTCGTATTACATACAAGACAGATAATAATCTACAGAGTGATGAAAATGGTATTGCTGTGCGACTAAAAGTACTTACCATTTGGTAGAATTGACAGTGACAATTCTGCCGTTGTCACTTACTTGTATAAATAGTTTCGCAAACGTGGATGCAGAGGTTGATACGAAAAATGAATTTAACGAAGTTATTGTTACTAGTGTTTTTATGCCAGTTAATTATTTTTTATTTATTCAATGTCTAACAAAATTTAACCAAACAAAAAAATCACAAACAACCTGAGATTATATATAGTTTCATGTAATCTCTCTCCCTCTCTCTATATATCCAAACACTTCCTTCTAAATGAGCATATGACAATATTTTTATTTGGTTTGATACTGATTTTAACAACTTTAAAAAATAAACAGTCAGATGAGAAAAGTACGGTTACATTTGTTTCTTAAATGACAATTATCATTATCTTTATAACAGTATGTCAATGTTTCTGTACTGTTCTGATCAGACTGAACTTGTCTAAGCTTCTATTCTCGAATGCGCATACCGTTTGCATTTATTTCTGCTAGAAAAAATCAAATATCAAACAGACAAGCGGTATTTTTGTACTAAATTGTGTTCCAATATCCCACTTCTGATAATTTTTATATTTCACTTTAAACAAACTTTCCTATTAAAATGATACTAATCTTCTTAGTTAAATAAGGTGCGTATTCCTGAATAATGCTGTATCTGTATCGATGCAATCATATGCTCGATTATTCTCGGTGTGTTTGTGACTTTTTAATATTTCTAACCAGTGACATTTTTTATATATTTTTTATACTTGATTGTATCTATATATATAGTTTCTTATACAATGAGTATAAGGAGTAAATTCTCAATCATAGATACTTCCAAATAATGACCTGTACAGAATGAGAAATAGAATTAAAAAATGAATTATTTATTTGAAATACAATTACTTTACTATTTTAATATTCATTGTAATATTTATTTATATGTTGCGCGACATTGTATAAATTCTGTTCCTCATTGACTCTTTAAGCTTCTTGATTTTTAATTAAGTTTAATTATTATTATTTTTTACATAAGAGCTAGTTGAGTACGCTTACTACTGTACGGTATATTTTTTTTATATTGCAGAATGGCGGTATGCAAAGAATTTTTTTTTTTACTATTCCTAGTGTTACATGAATGACTGCTTAGTTTGTATATCATTAAATTAATAATTTAGATATAATAAAAAAATACGTGTTCTGTTTATAATTATTATTAATAAATATAAATTAATTTTGTTGAAAAATTGGTAATCGGTGGGATATATGTATGAAATGACTATCATGCTGCTTGTGTTTAAGAAAAATGCTGGTTGTTAAAATTGTTTATTAACAAAATAAGTGTTTTTTTTTTCTTTTGTATGAATTACATATTGAAATCACTTTATCGCTAAAATTATGAATATTTGATTGGAACGTTTGTATCTGTAATTAAAAGCCAGCATGTGTTGTGGCGGTTCGCAGCTCAAGCTAAAAAAACACTACGCGATCTCAGACAGACAAACTGACACGCTCCAAAATAAACAGCGTGACAGATTATATACTTATACATATATATAAATATTTATATATAAAATAATTTCCGTTCTGCAGCTGTGAATAGAACTAATTAGCGAATTAGTTTTTAAGTATGTATGTTTGTTGTGTACTGATGCCGGTCTCTCAGTGTTGGCTCGCTATGGTGTTTAGTAGTAATTGGAAGCATTGCGTTGTTAATAAAAAAACAGGTTAGGAACATCTTTTGGGTAAAAGATATTTTGAAAAGTGAGGGTGAAAGCAGAATAAAGATTTGGACTGAAAGAGAACTTTAATACTTAAAGTAACAAAGAGCAAACTGTTATGAATTTCTATGTGGTAAGAGTAGAAAAGTTTTACTTGCGAGATATACTGAGGAAGTGGTAGAACCTGAAAGTCAAAGAACAAGAAAACTAGTGATTTGTATTAGTATTTTGTCTTGTGACACTCAGTGACGCTTTGATTCGTAACTCTACGCTGAATCAGATATTTCATTGTAATATATAGATTTCTTGTTTCAATGTTGGCGTGTCTGAGACCTCATTCATCATTTTTCTGCTTACTTGAAGTGGGGTCGGCACAACATGACATCCTTTCGAACTGTCCATGTTGTCAAAAGATTTGGGCTTTGGTTTTATGACGCCAACCCTTCTTAGGAATGTTTTCGTTGGTGGGATAGAAAAGGTGTTGGAAGTATACCTCCGGATACCTGTCTCATCCAGGGTAACGCGGCATGAGCCACTTTACGCAGATGTTTTGAGAGTGGTGATGTGGTGAGTAAAATAGAACCGAATATTGGATGGCTGAGGAAGTTTATGCAACAAAAAGTAGAATAATCATATCAATTTTCAAATTCGATTCAAATTTCAACCAATTTTATTCTTGAATTGTTTCCAATTACAAGTAAATGCACACCCGAGCCGCCCCTCACCACAATATCTCCACCAACCAGACTGAGTTTCCAAATCAACCTGTTTATTTTGTGAACTCTTCCACGCTACTTATTACATTTGTAGTAGATATTCTTATACCTTTTCCACACCGCACAATTCGATTGGTCAATCAAATTGGCGCTGATTAATTCTCGTTTAAAATTACCATCACTCTATACAATTTGATTGGCAATTTGTTGTGTCGTTTGGAACAGGTAATAATCACAATATTTATCCAGTGATATGTACGTTGAGACTTGCGTTTGACGGGCGAAGTAAATTGTTACCTGCAAGTACTTATTTCGCGTATTGTGTATATATATTATTGTAAGTGAAACATGTCACGTCCGGTCCACAATGTACCAACATTACATTTTTTTTTTTAATATCTGTCAACACTTCGGAACCATAGAGAATTTCGCAAATGTGCTCGATAAAATTTCTTCCTTTGGACACGAAAACCAAAAAAATCTTTCACAGCCAAAACTATCGATTACGGCTGGTCTTTTTTGATTTTTTTCTGAACAATTTTGACCTTGTGTTAAGATCAAATAGCATATTTGAATAAAGCTTCACCTATCGTGGCCTAATTGACTCAATTTCCAGTCTTATTTTCAGTTATTAAATAAATCTTTCAGTCCTTCTTTTTCAATAATTTCCTGATCGTGTGCTTTACTAAAGACATCATTGAAAAACACTAAATATAAAACCAGTGTTTTCTTTAGGACAGTTTGTTTTGGCGTTACTACTCACTAATTAGGTTCTAATTCATTTCCGAAACTTACCTACTTTGGCCCTATTAAGACAGCTTTTTTCGCGTTTCCTACTTTAAAATTTTCAGGGTGGTTCACAATTTTCTTAGTATTGTCTTTCTGTGGTGTTGGCAGATATTATATTTTGTAGTGTTGCCATTTAAAATGATTATGCAGAGAAATGTTGCCAGCGAATGGTGCACCTTAAAAAAATTATGCACGTTTATGACGAGAATCGGGTGCGGAATCATGTGCCTTCAATGTTAATAAAAAAAAGTTTCATAGTTGATGCTTCTAATTAGTTAAGTAAGTTATATAACACATTTGTAAATATTAGAATATGGACGCTACGGATCGTTTCGAGCTTCTTATTTTTATTATCATTAATTAATTTAATTTAAACAAATCGTTTTTTTTTATTTATTGCCTAAAGTAGCGCTACGGCGACAATTCAAACACGGAATATTACGATACAGTTGTGAACACGAGAATAATATTTTGTATATGGTTTCTTCCAGGGACCTAAAATAAAAGAAAATCCCTTTAGCACAGCATTATTAAAGCATACCTAGTTTTTTAATAACTCTCGAATATGTTTTCCGCTCATATCCCAAAGGACTCTTGCCAATTCGTACACAAATTGATCGTAACAGTCTGGTGTTTGAAGAACATCGTGATGCCCAAGTACAATGAAGTTACCCATGCAACTTTAGGCCAATCGACAATATGACTGTATAAATAGATAAAATTACTATATCGTTTTTAAATTAAAACTTTACAAGGCACTTGATACGTCAAAGTACTAGTTAGTACCAAAAAAAAACTATTGATCCAGCAGAGACAAGCTGCGGATATCATGGGGCGAAATTGTTTAAAATTTTCGGTCCTGTTATAAATTAAAGTGCAAATATGTTGCAAAATTGCCGTATTGGTCTTTTTTATTATTGTTAGGTTTATTTGAATAGTTTTGTGAGCGAAACGACACATTGCACATTAGTTTTTAGCAGGATTGGAGTAATATTATAAAATGTGGAAAAAAATCACCGCAGGCCCAAGTACATAACGACCAGTAATTGTAAAAATTAAATTATGTATCACTTGATATATAAACAAGTCCAAGGCTCAAAAAAAATTACAGCTGAAGAAAGCTTGTTGAATGCTGTAGGAAGAAATTAATGAAGTTTTTAAATTTAGAATGTAAAATGAACATGATATGATCGAGATTCATAGACGTATTAAAAAATGGCCGTTGATGTTAATAGTAAAAAAAAGTATTTCACTAATCGGACTGTATTATTTTTTTATCTAGCACATGTAACATTAAAAAAAAAATAAACTGGAACTGTGCCATAAAGAATTGGATTTTTATTTCACTACACATTTCTCGTCGATCCACAGGATTCTTTATTCATATACCCAACTATTTTTGTCGTATTTGTCTTCACTTCATAATGCTACAAATAGCTTTATCTAACATAACAACTTCACGCCAAATCCCTTGCGGGGTAGGCAGAGAGAACTCAGCGCCATAAGGCACGATTCTTACACACCTCCTTCGCTTCGTTGACTTTCATTACTTTTTACACAGAAATAGATCAAGATAGAACGGCGAATAGGCGTGGCAAGCGTGCCAAAACCCTGCACTATATTTCATGCTTTTCGAAACTCGCTCTCATTACGCAACGAGCGTTCCTGCCATGCGTTCAGGACGTAAAAAAATAGATAAAACGTCACATATATGCCTTATTATGCTGTGAAAAATTGTAAAAACAAAAGTAGTGAATCAAATATGAAAAAAGGAAATATTTCGTATGATCAGTAAGTACAGAAAATCAGTAGAAAGTATTTTTTTGAGATTATAAATTATTGTTTTACTTTTACTATGTTCAATAATTACGATCACAAGTTGTATATTTTTTCGTTATGATAAATATCCATTGCTGTCCGCATTCAACGCTCGTATACAAAAACATTGCGCGTATAAATTATACGCGTAATGTACGTCGAATCGAACGAAATACACAATACACCTGCCAGTTGATCGCTGTGTCTGTTAATCGCTGTGATTCGAATGTTAGAGATGGGCACTCCATGTATCATTGAGTCTTAGGACTTATCGATAAATTAATTCAATAATAATTTGAGTATCAGCTCATATCTTGCTTTGTCCCTACTTTATTCTAACACCACAAATTTCAACCAAAGTGTTTCGTAATTACATTGGCAGCAGTTTATTTGACAGTATAAGTTTTCACCAATTTGACCAATCGCCGATGGAAAATCATCTCGTTCTTCTCAAATGGGCAGTAACCGAGGTATATGTAGACGTTCGGCTTCGTTATTTAACCAGGACTGTGAGGCCAACCCTTACAAAAAGGCAAATATTTAATAAATATGTATAGTTTCAAGGACAGTAAAATATTTATAATTAAATTTTATATACTGTTGGAAAAATATGTTTTAGGTTTTAATATGTCGGATTGAAGTATTTAACATGTTTTACTTTCTATGATTATCGTTACAGAAAATCAATAAAGTTAGTAAAATATAAAAATAATAAAATTAACACACGTTGCCGATATTAACATCGATAATCTAATGTGAGTGTCTCCTAACTAGTCGCCCCGCTCACAATGAAAATGACGTCACGCTGAGGGCGTGGTTTTTCAAAAAAGTGACACGCTCGAAATGTATGGAAATATGCCATCGCGGCCGTTCTATCTTGATCTATTTCTGTGACTTTTTATGTATTTTTTTTCGAAATAATTATTTGTTACGTCTCTTTATTTCGTACCTTAGTATTGATCCATAACATAATAAATTCAATATACTTAAAAGACGAATTCAACACCTTTCTAGAACTTTTTGAATTATTCAATTTGGACAATTCATATAAAAGATATCGCGACATTAAAAATGTGAGTAATGTAGCTAAAAAGCATGATTGTACCGCGCGGCGGATTCCTTGCGGAACGGTTTATTGCAGTTTTTTAAATACTTTATCCCATTTGTAACTTAACCCATCACAAATCTCAGGAACTATTGACCTGAAATTTGAGCGCGCGGTCAGCAGGCGTCATTCTGCTACGGAACCCAACCGGACAATGGGGAGTGGAGGAATTCACGGGGCAACTCTCCCTAAGAGGACCACCAAAAGCTATATGCTGGAGGTGGCGGCAAGACCTACCGTCTCTGGTCCCGCACTTTAGCTTCGGTTGGAGTGCGGTCATAGTGAGTGATCATATGCCTTACAGGTCGGTGGGTCCTCACTATAAATAAATAACTGTAGGACGGGGGAACGTGACCTGAAATTTGGTTGCAGTATTCCTTACGCTGAGTAGATGTCAGCTAAGAACAGATTTTATAAAACTCCAACCACAGTGGGATCATGACGGCGTTATCTCAAGAAAAAGTTATTTGTATAAGCTTAAAATTGACCTCTCTGCAATGATATTGATCATTAACGAACTCCACCGGAATGGCTCGACCGCTTTTGATGAAAAATTGGGAAGGGTATATCTGAGAGTTGGTCAACATTTTATTTTCATACCCTCAATGTTATTGGTGTTGGCAGTGTTGGTGTGTTTGGTTCACAAAAGTTGCTTACCTCAAAGTAATTATTTTTAATGAGCCCACATTTTACTTATCATATTAAGAATCGAAATGAAATAAATTTTAGAGTAAAATAATAATTTATTTACCATTAATTAAAACATATTTACAATATTCACAATGAATTAATATTAATAAATATATTATAATACAAATTTATTTAAATAAATATGCGAAATGGTATTGTATCATTCATATAATCACTTGAATGCAGTTGACATAATCATATAGTACATTTTTTTTTTTGAGGTGTTGGGTTCGGATCCCTGGTACACAATAGTATCTTTTCGGGAGTTCTGTATTATAACATTGATAATAGTGAACAAATGATGATTAAACAACCAAACATTATATCCGCAGACATGACGCAAGACAAAAATTATTGTTCTTAATTGTACTGCAAGGGTGGTATTATTTTTACAAGGTATTATTTAATTTTACTCTTAACAATTCTTAAATCTAGGTTTCTCCTTTGTGTAGATTAACTATGATTTCAAATAATTAACAGAGTAATTTAAAACGCAGGAAGGCACTAATAATGAAGTCAGTATAATCATCTGTAGACATCTCGTATACCCTGCAATATCTGTTCCACCAGTGGGTCGTCCTCAGCATACCCAGCTGAGTGTAGATGATGTGATGTGCTGGATACACACTGGACATCAAAACAATTAAATTGTATTATTGTTCTAATATAACAAACACAAACATTTATAAATAGAAATAAAATAAAATTTTACTGAAAATTTATGAAAAAATTCAAGGTAATTTTGGCGTCTTTGGTAGAATTTAAAATGTAAAAAGCTGTCCACCCACCTTCTCCAGATATGTGAGTCTTGCTAGTGGACATATGTCTCGGACCATGTCAACGCTGAATTCATTTCTGATGGTCTGGTCCGTCATCACCGAGCGCAACTCTCGCAGGAAGTCAGCTAAGTTCTCTTGCGTAATGTCCGGCACCAACTTCACACTGAGCTGGTAGCCGACAGGAACCTCTGGATTTTCGTCTTCCTCCACTCTAATACATCTATAAGATTAATTGATAAAATGTATGATGCTATATTATGTAGATTTATTTATAAATTTTTATCTGGATTCGACATGGTCGTGAGACGTGACTCGATTAAAAGTTTTAATTTGGGCTTTTCTCCTCGGGGCTCGGTAGCAGAGGGAATTCGGTTGGAAGTTACCGGATAAGTTTCTAGATCGCTTGTGCTGACCTGTACTGCGAGGCGGTGCGGCCCGTGGGCCAGTGCTGCGCCGTGATGAAGCCCAGGAAGGGCAGGCTCCAGTCCAGCGCCCGCTGCAGCGCGCGCTGCGAGCCCAGGTCCAGCGCCGAGGGCGCCGCCGCGAACTGCGGGTGCGAGTGGTGCCAGCCGCACACCTGCTGCCTGGCCTGCGCCGCGCGGAGCTGCTCGGCCGCGCGCGCCATGGACACGGGCTCCATGTCGCAGTGCGTGCTGCCCGCCGCCGCAGCCACGCCGCGATAGGCGCGGACCGACAGAACTGGCGCGCCCCCCGCCCACCCGGGGGCGCCCCCCGCCAACTCGGCGGCGCCCCCCAGCAGCCCCATGACCTCGGCGCGCGAGGTGTGCGCGTGGGCGTCCATGAGTACGAGCGTTGACACGTACAGCGACACTTTGAATGGCGCCTGCCGCATCACACAACTTATATTTAATTTGCACACTCTAACTTAAATATCCAATAATGGTTACGTAAACGTTACGTAACGTAACACAGTCATTGGCTTTTTGACAGCTAATGACTGTGGAAAGGTCGACGATTTCGTATTAAAACACATTGCACAATTGCCATAGCACAAAATCCCTGATAAAAGTGGTGGTTGTTTTATCCCAAATTTGAATAAATTGTGCATTAGAAAATTTCAAAAACTTACCGGTTTTTCAGAGTTATACACTTTACAATGTAAAAGTTCTATGTGTTGTTTCTTGGGAGCTCGTTCTTTGCGAGGCTCCGTGCCCACAGTGTACAGATCACCAGAGTCTGTGTGCATGATGGTATAACCCCCACCACCATCCTGTAAACAAAACTGTGTCAGCAGTACAAATACATTTGCAGCACAGATAGCGTTACAGTTGTGTTGATGGGAGAAGAGGGGGGTGGTCCTCCGGAAAAGGTCCAGCAAACTGTATGGCCGTAACACTGTTAATACTATTCTTTTCAATATTTAACATTAGAAATTGTTTTATATATTTGTTCTCCACGGTCCATAGACTTTATAAAAGTTTTAGAAATCTAATAAGTTACATTACATTCTTTACTGAGTTTATATACCTAATTCTTATAGAAATATTATCTCTACAGATTAGAACGTTAGACATCCATTTTATGAGCTCATGATGCAACTGCCACATCAATATACATATATTTCTTTATTAAAATTTTCTTATATGTACTCTTGTAATGAGTCAAACTAAGAACAAAAAAAACACATACCAGATTGATTTTCTTATATCGCCGGGGCATGGGTTCAAAACGAGTGAGCGGGACAGCTATAGGCGCATCTGCATTTACTTCTTGGAGATTACAATTCTTCTTAGGTGTACTCTTGTTGGATACAGTATCACTATCACTGTCCACATCAATGTCTATGTCACTTTCTGGATCACAGTCCTTCTTCTTCTCAATCTTTATCTGTAAATTTTACTTATTTATCTCAGCAGTCCAATGGTTGAACTCCCCACTTCTGATACAGGAGTCTCAGGTTCTATTCTGGACTCACACCAATAATATCTCAGAAATCTTTTTGGAAGTTATGTGTGATACATAATAAACATGTGTGTGATATGTAAACTTTGTGCCAAAGCTTCACCGCCTATTTCATTTGGGGTGGTAATCTACATAACTCAGGCACAAATTCATTATAGTCATTTCGTGTAAGCGAGGATTCAAACCCAACACTTCCTGATTCAGGGGTAGGGTCAACCTATCAGGACTACTCAGGCAATGTGTGAGGGATATTATTATTTATAATAACTTTTTACAAATTTCAAAATTGAATAACATTTCTATTTAAAACTAACCACTTGTTCCCCTTCAGAGACTGGCAAAGCTTGTCCAGATCCTAGAACTATCTGCAGTTTTGGACTTTTCATACTGTCTTCTGACAAGCTAGATTCTTTTCTCTGTCTGCCCTGGGGTGACTTAATCAATTCCTTACTTTTATTCCTCATCTTTCCTTTATCTACATTCCTAGATACTTTTCTTCTATGATTCCCCATTTTTTTCTCACTCTTAACTTTAGCTTGGTATTTCATGATATTTTTTGACACAATGTCGGTCAAATCCATTTCAGAACCAATCGATTCTGTGGAACCAATTACTAGGTCGTCCTCATATAAAATTTCAGCTGGATTTATTGCTAGTTCAGTCTTGTTCTCTATGGATTCAGGTTTTAATAAACTCTTTGGATTTATATTTTTTTTTCTAAATGGCTTCTTAGGCAATGATATAGTTGGTGTTCCTGTGGAGACTATATGTAGAATACTATTTATTGTTGTAACATCATCCATTACTATCTCTTCCTGGGCAACGGCAGGCACGTTATCATGATCATCAGATTTGTCCAGACCAAATGTTGGTGTTTCCAAATTCACTCCATATTCTGCATCCATGAAAGCCTGTATTTCTGCTTCAGTCTTTGTCTTCAATGTTTGCGAAATTTTATGTATGTTTCTCCCGTATTTTGACTGCAAAATATGATTTATAAGGCACTTATATTAATTATCTCGGTCTTGGTGGCGCAGTGGTTGAGCACACGGCTTCTGATCCAGAGCTCCGGGTTCGATTCTAGACACTGGCTCACACCAATCACTTTTAGAAATTATTTTCGGAAGTTATGTGTGATAAATATTGATGACTGAAACCTTTGTGCCCGGTATGGCAATAGGTTCGCCACCTATTCATTTCGGACGTAAACATAACTTCATCACTTCATAACTTGACAACATAACTTCACACCTTTTTTTACCCGAAAGTGTAGGCAGCAGCTGTTCAGCCTCGTCTCGCCGTTATGTTTACGTCCCAAATGGAATAGGTGTCGATAAATAAAATAAAACCCTTTAGCTTTAGCTCTACAGCCATGAAATTTTAAAATATTGGATACACCTAATTAAATTTTGAATGTTACTTCACCAAATTTATTTTTATTAAGAAAATATTTAATTACATTACCATTTCAATAGTGAGGAGATCTCTTTCTCCTCGACTCCAAGTTGTTTGGACATTATTGGAGTGCCTATCTAGAGAATTGTTTCCATATAATTTTTTTGGAGATCCATCTTTCAGCCTGAAATTATTTTAAAACCTCATTGCAAAAAAAATCAGTTAATCTTGACGCTAATATAAAATTATTCAAATCAAATCATACTACAATGAATTACGTATTTTTACAGTTAAAAATACAGCAAGGTACATACATTATGTCTAAGACATTACTGAAACAGTAACTGTAGGTGGACAAACTAGTATTATTTAGGTGCAATACACTAATTGTATGTATGTAGGCATAGTATACTTAATTAAATCATATTGGTTTAATAGAAATAAGTGATAAATAGGTACCTGTTGCACTGCTTGTCATACCAATTGGTTTCCGTTGAATCAAGAAGCCACTGTGGATGTACTGTATCCTCACGACTTGAACACGAAGGTCTGAAGAATATAAAATGAACTGTATTATTAAATAAAAACATAACAGTTATCTAGCAAAACAAAGACTAACTTAAATGTCAACAAAATATTGTAAACATAACTAAACCAGTGTTGCATATTAGATAAAAATACTGGCTCAAAGAACTAACGCTTTCATTTATATTTTAGTTTAAAGTTCACTCACATTCCCTGATTGTTTTGAGCAAAACATGAATTAAAAGAAAAATCGCCTAAAATGTCAATTTCATCATCGTCCGCCATGTTTGTTAATTCAGTTGTTTTTTTTTTTTTAATTTTTGATTTTGATGATGCTATACTAGCCAAACAAAGCTAAAAATACTTAAACTTTTTAGGTACCTAGGAGTTATATTCCGTACCTAGGAGTTATATTTATAAAATAGCAATAACTAACGAGCTCGTTTAGGATACCTCGATAATAATTATTAATTTTCAGTGTGTAGTAAGTGTAGGAAAAAAATTCCCTTCAGAATTATTTAATAAATAAAATAGTTTTATATGGTAACGAGTATAAAACTATTGTGAATTCGCTTAATTTTCTGGAAGTCTGCAGGTGTTTGGTGTTTTTTTTAACGCGGTCTCTTGATACGTTTCACATATGAGTCACCTATCTAGAGGTATGTTGCACTAGTGTGTTAACTAAACAAGACATATTGTTCTTTAAGTACAATTGAATAAATAAATAGTCTCGTTTTTACTCAGCACTGTCACGAAAGCAGTATAACAGTTTTTCAAGGCGTACATAATGTGAATGAATACGGAAATAACATTCTAATGTGTAATGTGAATGAATACGGAAATAACCTACTGACGCCCAAAATCCGCAAAGTATGGTGGATTTTCTGTCAGTTCAACCGGTAAAAAAGTGATGAGAAAAATTTTACCGTCAAAATTTCTTTGCGGAATTATATTAATATATAAATTAGTTAAATTATTACTAATTATATAAATTAGTTTTATTTCGTATTTCGTTAATTTGTTTTGTTTCGTGTTGTCTTGTAGTTTAAAAACATGTTCTCTTATTTTGATATCCAAAACAGAATATTTAGCATAACAATATACACATAACTTCACGCCAAATCCCTTGCGAGGTAGGCAGAGAGAACGGAGCGCCATAAGGCACGATTCTTACACACCTCACTTGCTTCGTTGACTTTCATAACTCTTTTCATGCACGCGCGTCGATTTTTGAGGCTCCTAACAGCACCTTCCTCCAGAACACGTTCTATTTGGTCATGAAATGTGTGTCTAGGCCGTCCTCGACTCCTACATCCATCCGCTTTTGCATTGTATATCTTCTTAATCAATCTTGCATCATCCATCCTTTCTACATGTCCGAACCATCGGAGCATGCCCTTTCTTACTTTTACACCGACACTCACTTTCAATCCGACTTCCTTCCTTATAACCTTGTTTTCCACGCGGTCAGCGAGGGTCCCTGCCCTCCATGCGTCCGTCCTGCCTGTCCATGCCCTCATTTCGACCGCGTTTATCCTACTTTCATGCATGCTCTGCCATACCCAGCTCTCTCTTCCACAAGTTAGCGTTGGGATCAGTATTGCATTGTGAATTGCTAGCTGGGCTTTTCTGCTAATATCTTTTGCGCCCAGGAATCTGCCCAACGCCCCATTTACTTTATTTCCTAACACTACTCTTCTTTCTACATCAGCGGTGTACCTTCCATCCCTGCTAAAAGTGCATCCAAGATATACAATTTCATTCACCTGTTCCAGCTCTACATCGTCAACCATTAACCTTGCATCCGTTCTGGATTCCTTTTTTTTTTTTTTTTTTTTTTTTCCTCTCTTTCAAACACCATAACTTTCGTTTTCATCACATTCAATTGTAAGCCTTTCATCAAACAATCATCTTTCATAATAGTGACTAGTGTTTGCAGATCAGATGGCGATTCGGCTATCTGCGTAAAGCAGGCAGCTCACATGTATTATTTCTATAAATAATTAATACTCAACATTAATTAAAATTAAACTAGCCAATAACGTTTATCGATAAATAAAAATCTTCAGCAATCTTCAGCGCAGCACTAAACCGCCATTTTATACGGGTGCTTGACCACCCGGCTTCAATTTTCTGATGATATGCAACTTCCGGTTTCCTTCTTCATTGATGTTTCCTACTTTATTGGAATCAGCTGATACTTTCATTGTCATTTGTCAATTTGCTCTGAAGTTTGACGTTTCGCGGTGAGCCGGATCGGTCGCTTTGCAAATTTAATTATAATTCATAGAATCAGTCAGTAGCAGTAATCAATCAGTATTTGTGTTTTCACTTAATTAAACTTCAAATTATTAATTCACGAATTACTGAGTAATATGTTCAGACGTATTCTCACGAAATAGAAGTTTAAGCTTCTGTAATTAAAGTGGTCTACGTCAATCAAGAAAGGAATAACAATGAACGTTTTAGGGAAAAGTATTCTTGGGAATACTGCAAAATTCTGTAGAAATATATCAGTTTCAGCTGCAAATAACACTAATTACTCGTGAGTACAATGAAATTGTTTATTCATTATTTTTTTAGAATTTAGAATTTAACATACACATTAATAATTTTAATTTTCCCGAATTAAAAAACGTAGTTTAGTGTTTGTTTTATAATAACTAAGATTCCGTTTGATAAAAAGAAATACATCTCATAAAATGGTGGAACAAATATTGGAGGAGAATGGTAACAGGTATACAACAACACAGTTCAAACAAGAATTATGTTTAATCGTGTGTTTTTTTTTTATTAACAAATAGTCAATATTTGTTAATCTTATAAGAATTTTTAATATCTTATAAGATGTGTATCAAATTCAGTCACAGATTAAAATTGTATAATTTTGTTTTAATGGATAGGAGGGTAAACAAGCAGGCGTGTCACCTGATGGTAAGCAACCAACGCCGCCCATGGATACCAGCAACACATATAGTGTTATTGTTGCGTTGCCAACCTTTAAGGGATCGGGGATGGGAAAGGATGAGGAAGTGGGAATGGGGGTGGGCCTCCGGGTATCTCTCTCACCGAACGAAACGCGGCATGAGCCACTTTACGTCGGTCTTCTGAGAGGTTGTGAAATTTCACTGATCGAGCCGGCCCATTCATGCAGCGAACTGCTTGGCTCTACAACTGTATATTTTTAAAAATAGAAAAATTAAACTTTAAAATATGTACATTTCATATTATATTTTTTTTGTGCAATGTTAAGATAAAATTAAACTTTAAAATATGTACATTTCATATTATATTTTTTTTGTGCAATGTTAAGATAAAAGTTCTTAAGCTTAAGCATTGAATTTTCTAATGAAAATAACAGATTAACTTGATAACACATTTTAATATGGCATCTTAACTTCATCCTTAAAAGTTGGAAAGATATATTTAATTCAGACAAGAGTATAAAAAAGTTTGTTTCTCTTACTGTTTTCTAATTGTCTACATTAATCAAGTAAAAGCCCTATGCTGATGTGATGTCCTCCAGAACATGTTCTATTTGGTCATGAAATGTGTGTATTGGCTGTCCTCGACTTCTACATCCATCTGCTTTTGCATTGTATATGTGCTTAGTCAATCTTGCATCATCCATCATTTCTACATGTCCGAACAATAGGAACTTCTTCTTAATAACATGATTTTTGAAATTCTATACATACCTAATTACTATTACTAATATTACTATTACAAAAGTAAAGATGTTTTTGTATTTAATCAATAAGCTCTGAAAGTATAAAAACCATTTAAAAAAAAGTTTAATTAGTGAACTAATTTTAGGTATTTTTTTAATGGAATAGGAAGGCAGACGAGCAGGCGTGTCACCTGATGGTAAGCAACCAGCGCTGCCCATGGACACTAGCAACACATATATTGTTACTGTTGCGTTGCTGACCGTTATGCGATAGGGGATAGGGAACGATGGGGAATGGGGGTGGGCCTCCGGGTATCTCTCTCACCGAACAAAACGCGGCATGAGCCACTTTACGATCTTCTGAGAGGTCGTGGTATTTCGCTACCACTAAAAGCTGAATTATATAGTTACTAGTTGACATTTTTATCTTTCAATTGTTTATTTGGGGATAGGCTATGTTTGTATTTAAAAATCTTCACAAACATAACCTTTATATAAAAAAATCAGATGTTGATTGTGTGTGTATTAATTGTTACAGATGTAAGCTGCTGGTTGTTGGAGGAGGTTCAGGTGGATGCACTATGGCTGCCAAATTTGCCCGCAGATCAAAGGCTAAAGATGCTGTTATTGTGCTTGAACCTTCTAAGGCAAGTAATTCTGTTGATTTATGTTTCACCGAAATGATAAATTCTTTATTAGATGATTGCATATCAAGTATGTAATCTTCTAGTTAAAAATTTACTACTTCTACTTATGCTGTCATATTACCTACATATTATACTAGCTGGCTGAACTTTGTTTCGCCTCAAAAGCAAGAAATAAAGGATTTTTTGTAAAAATAAAAGTAGCCTTAGTTACTCCTTATTATACCAGCTATCTGCCAATAAAAGTACCTTCAAATTGTTGCAACTTTGAATGTTTGGGAAAAGTTGAGTGAGGTGTGTAAGCCATGCATTATGTCTATGCTTACCCCGCGAGACAGTTGGCGTGAAGTTATGCATGTTAATATATAGTTTTCCAACACTACAAATAAATATAATTATCGATGTGCACCTGCCTCTGGTGATAAAACCGATAAGTAATGAACTTGTAACTGTTAGGTGACGTTTTTTATGATGGTAAGTTATTGAAGTAATTCAATCAATTCACTCTTTTTATCATTTAACTAATAACCTTATACACAAGTTTAGGTTACCAAATTGTAAGGCTTCTGAGGCTAGAAACGGAACTTTCCGAACTCTTGTCAAGCACAAAGCTCAAAACAAGAGTCTGGAAAGTCAAGGTAGACAAGAAGTTTTCTCTGACTGCCCCTTGTGGAAACGGGTGTGATGTTGCGTTTTTGGGTGTCTGTTTTTGTGTCAATTTGATCATGCAAAGTGTTTTTTTGGCGTACCTTGACACCTACATCTTTCATTCTTTTTTACCGTATATCTGCTTATTCAGTCTCGTATATTCTATTCTTACTTTAAAAGAAAAAAAATCTCTCTCTCAATACGTAGTTAGCAACGTTTGTTATCTTTGATTCCGCTGATTATTAAATTAACAAACGCTTGTAGTAATCGCGGTCACAGTCTATACATAAAAAGTTGAAACTGTACATTGATTATTTTTTTTAGAATGCTTGGGACAATACAATCGATACCGGTTAATATGGTTTTTAAAATTTTTGTCTGTTTATCTGTTTGTTTATTACGGATAAACTCTTAAAAGTACTGCATTCTTTTACGTCCAATTTTGCATAAATATAGACAAAAGGTCGGCTCAATATATGGGCTAAATATTATCACGCTATCACTGATTGGGGATGAGCAATGAACCCTTTGACACAGGCACAGTATTCTTGCTCTTTTATAGCGTCCACGCAGACGAAGTAGCGGACAAAAGCTAGTAGATAATAAATAAGTATTAATGTAGGTACATAATATTTAACTTATGTAAGTACAGTGCAAACATCTGTAGGTATGTTGTAATATAAATGTATGACCACAGCGACGTGACATCATGCATTGCAAATATCCCATTCAAGATAATGATCTATGCCGATATTATTGTTCTTTTATGATTATGTGTATGTAAATAATACATAACATAACTTCACTTTTAGTCTCTGCGGTCCAGTTGTGGTGCACACGGCTTCTGAAACCAGAGGTCGTGACCTGATGGTAAGTGACCAGCGCCGCACCGGTTACCGATGTTTAAGGGAGTACGGCAGAAAAGGAAGAGGAATTGGGGTGGGCCAGCGGTTAACTATTTCAACAAACGAAACGCGGCATGAGACACTTTACGTCGATCTTCTCAGAGGTCGTGGTGTTTCACAGGTCGAGCCGGCCCATCCATACGAACTGCTTGGCTCTACCACTTTTACACTACTACTAATGTAATACTATGGAAAAGCTTTTTACTTTGTGCACTTGTGTGAACTTTGAACTCCCTATACAGAGTATAGATGGGTTAGGGTTGCCCGGTGGCCCAGAAATCCGAGGATTTTGCGTCTTATCCTGAATCCAGTAGCTTGTCCAGGATATCGAAAATTTATTAGTCAATTTAAACGTGCCATCGTAAAAGGTCTATGCTAGGGATGTGGGATAATTATTCGATCAGCTGACCAATGTATTAATTGTTAAAAAAAAAGAAACGGAGTGCTTTCAGACATTTTAAGAACTATCCAACGCTTTGCTATTAATTTTAGTCGGAATATCTAGGGGTGGCAAACGAGGGCAATCATTTCTCTGAATAGTCAGTAATAAGTACTTTGGGAACCAAGCAATCTTGGTAACCCTAAGGTAGATAGGGCAGGTATGCTAATAGTAACTTTTTGAGGTATATTAATTTGCACGTTGCCGATGACTTGGCACGTTTAGTTTTCTCTAAATAAGATGAAACGCAAAGTCATGATGGACGGAAGAATTACGAATTACTTTTGTTAAAAATCATCGGTATATATATATATATATATATATATATATATATATATACATATATCTACTTCAAAACAACAGGATATGTATATATATATATATATATATATATATATATATATCCTGTTGTTTTGAAGTAGATATATGTATTTACAGATAAATATCTAATAGTAATCTCAGCATTGGCTTTATTAATAAGTACGATTCGCTAGTAACTAAAATATATCATATGTTTCTGAGGATATATCCACAGTTCTTCCTCCCTCTGTTTATGTGAGATACGGTATTCCAAATTATACTTCCCAATATCATTTTAGTTTGTCAATGATTCGTGCATGAAAAGAGTTATGAAAGTCAACGAAGCGCATGAGGCGTGTAAGAATCGTGCCTTAGCTCTTTTCTCTCTGCCTACCCAGCGTTGGGTTTGGCGTGAAGTTATGTATGTATGAGGAAGGAAATATAAACAATATGTGTTTCGTGATTTCAATAAAGAATTATTACATAACAATAGTATTGGATTCCATAATAGAAGTTGATGCCGTCACGTTCTCAAAACTAACTGTCCATGCTATTATACTTCTGATAAAATATCAACCACTACACATTTATGCAACTCAAGTTGGTATTATATTTAATCGGTTATAAGAGAAGGAGGAACAGAAGATTTATAAGGTACTTTTTACCCGACTGCGTCAGATTGTGTATTAGATTTATAAGATTGAGAGTTTTATGTATTTAAATGCCCCCAAATCTGCCCCCCAATGGCCCCAAAACTATTTCTAAAAAAAGAAACAAACTTTCATCTTTTATCTAAAAATAAAATAACAGTGTTTTTGAAAAAACTAGGTAATAAGCAATATCAAATCTATACGTCTTAACAATTACCGTCCTCGTCTCTTCTCTTTCTCTCTCTCTCTCGTTCTTTCCATCTTAATTGCCTTCGATCATGTATAAACCATCATTCACGTTCACTCCAGAACTACCAAGCGGTTTAGCTTGGTAGTTTGTAACTTGAGTGATCTATGTCAGATTGTTTTCTTGTTCAATCTGGCCGTATTTGTTGAGTAAAAGACTTGGCTTGACGCTTGACTTCTTGATCTGTATTAAGTTTATTTTGTGATATTGTCTCTATATATAGGACCACTATTATCAACCACTATGGACTCTGGTGGGAGCCGGAGTAACGGATCTCTCGGTATCGTTGCGACGGGAACAAGATGTTCTACCGTCAGGTGCCAAGTGGATCCAGGACTATGCCTTGTCCATAGACCCTGAAGCGTGCCGCGTCACCACCAAGGAAGGTCATGTGATCAACTACGAGTACATCATAGTCGCTGTTGGACTGGTCAATGATTACAAAAAGGTAGGAACAATTTTACGTATTTCAGGTAAATTTTAATCAGAACTTGAAAGGTTTTGATTAAACTTCTTTTTTATGGGATAGGAGGGCAAACGAGCAGGCGTGTCACCTGATGGTAAGCAACCAACGCCGCCCATGGACATCAGCAACACGTATAGTGTTACTGTTGCGTTGCCGACCTTTAAGGGATAGGGGAAAGGAAAGGATGGGGGAAAGGGGGTGGGCCTCCGGGTACCTCTCTCATGGAACGAAACGCGGCATGAGCCACTTCACGTCGAAATTCTGAGAGGCCGTGGTATTTCACCGGTCGAGCCGGCCCATTCATGTAGCTAACTGCTTGGCTCTACCACTGTTTAACTGAATAACTGTTAACTGATAAAAGAACTATTTGAAATTAATTCCTTACTCCCAAATTGTAAGTACTTGTTGCTAATTACCAGTTTCTTTCACAAGGTGCCAGGAATGCTCGAAGCTCTAGAAGACCCCAACAGTGGAGTATCGACGATATACTCGCCAGAGTATTCAGTGAAGACCTGGAAGAACTTGCAAAACTTCAAGGGTGGTGAAGCGATTTTCACGTTCCCCAAATGCCCGGTCAAATGTCCCGGGGCGCCGCTCAAAATCGCCATGTTGTCCGATTCGTACTTCACTAAGGTGAGTTCATTGTTTTCAATTTATAATATGTAACTGTATTTGTTCGCACGAGTAAATATTAATTCATGAATGGATTAATAGTGGTTATCCAGGAGTCATATTTACAATGGGTTTTCCTGTTTCACGTGTCTCTTGGCTCTTGGTGGAAACTTATAATGTCCGGTACAAAAGTGTAATGGACCATGGGCGGTATGGAGACATTTTGAATGATCCTTAGAGGACTTTGAATTTCGTAGCGTCTGCAATCAAATGCGACTCTGTTTTAGAGTTACTGTATGAGAGGTACACCAAAAATAATAAGATCTATTGTCCATAAAATATGAGTTATTTTTGGTGGAAGAATATGAGAGTAGGTTTTGTATTATATCTAACAAACAAGAATATAACTTTATTCCAAATGCTTTCTAGGGTAGGTAGAATAAACTGAGCGCCTTATGACATGACTTTTTCTTAGATATTTCATCATTAATTTCCTCTGTAAATACCTACTAATGTTATAAATGCCTAAGTGTCTGTTGTAGAACACACAGACCCTTTGGCACAGACAGACAGACAGACATATTAGGGGTAACCCTACACATAAACTACTGAACCGATTTTGATTATTGGTATGAAGAAAGTTTGAATCACAGGCAAGAGCAACGATTTGTATATTCATATATTTTATAAATAGAAAAACACTTAGACACCATCCAAATATCATTATTTTATTTATCACACAAATATTTGCGTGGGGTCTGAACCCGCCACCCTTTCGTCAATAAGAATTCAGTCGGTTTGTAAATGGACCGTAACGAACGACATGCGGTAGAAGTCGCAGGAAGCAGCTAGTTATTTATAGAAAATATCCCAACAACCATTCATGAAGCTCGGGTTTCCTCAACCTCTGGCTACTAAATTAAATATTACTTGTTCAAATTTCTTCCAAGAATTTTTCAACCGGTTTTCCTCATTCGTAAACAAACAATTCATTATTATGCTATTTCATTTGATACGCTTGTAATGTGTTCTATTATTAAAAACAGTTTCTTTTTTTTACGCGGGAACTACGAATCAGATTTTTATAAAAGTACCTATATTAGGCCAATATCTCGACGACAGTATCGTATCGTATCGTATCCTATGTATCGTTATGGCAACATTATTTAATCTTTCTTTTATACATAAAAAGTACATACAGGCACGATTCTTACACGCCTCACTCGCTTCGTTGACTTTCATAACTCTGCATGCACGCGCGTCGGTTTTTGAGGCTCCTAACATCACCTTCCTCCAGAACACGTTCTATTTGGTCATGGAATAAAATTTTATCACTAAATATCCATCTACTTACCTATGTGTATAACAATGAACTAAATCTCCTTTTGCTATGGTTATTATTATTACCTACTAGCTGACCCGGCGAACTTTGTTCCGCACCAAAAGAAATATTTTTACATCGTTTACAATTAAAGTGCTAAGTCTCGAAAATTATCACTTTTTCTTTACAACATACATGAATTTTATATACAAACCACCCTGATGACACCCTCTCTATTAAAAAATAGCCTTATCAAAATCCGTTGCGTAGTTTCATAGATCTAAGCAAATAAGGGGACAGACAGCGGAAAGCGACTTTACTTTATACTATTTAATGATTTATTGAACAGACAAACAAACGTAGCAAGACGAATATGACCTACGCCACCTGCCTGCCGGTAATATTCGGCGTGAAGAAGTATGCAGACTCATTGGACAAGGTGGTCAGTCGCAAGAAAATCAAAGTGGACAACAATATGATACTCAAGGAGATACGCGCTGATAAGAAGGAGGCTGTCTTCCATAAATGCGAAGACGAGGACAATGTATGTACAATTTATTATTAGTAATCATATTCATAACATAAACATAACTTCAAGACTTTTTCTGCCTGCCGTTATATTTACGCCCCAAATGGAATAGGTGGCGAATCTATTGCCATACCGGGCACAAACTTTTCAGTCATCGATATTTATCACACATAACATGAATAAGGTCATTGCTGTGATCCCGGGTTCGATCCCACGACTTGTTAATACAGAAGCGGGGAGCTGGACCGTCTCTCGAAACCCTTGTTAAAGGTACAGACCTAAAAAATAGGCGTCGGAATACCAGTCATACTCTGATTATATATAGTAAACTAGCTGACCCGGCGAACTTTGTTCCGCATCAAAAGTAATAAATGAGTAATATTTGGATATCATGCGGTTCAATGTGTGCTGGGTTTTAACTGCTGTCCCGCTATGTTAATACTGCATTATCTTTGAAAATATTCGTATAAATTGTATGCTGAAAACTGAAAAGGGCCAGGATCATCATATATTACATGCACAGTCCGTTTAAGACACTTATTTGGATGAAAATTATTGCTGTAATGATTAAAATCTCTTCGTACATAAGCCATTATTTCTTGTAAAAAGTAAAAAAAAAATGGTTATTGTGGGTTATCCCTAAGAGATAGTCATATGCCCTCGGGGACTTTTTTGTAGACCCTCTGAAGGTGTTTAACAATGTAGAACATTGTTTTCATTTATCACTTAGGGTTCAGCCAGCGTTTGCAATTTAAGTGTCTCTCGAAAATTATCATTTTTTCTTTACAACATCATATATGAATTATAAATTAAGACTACCCCGTTGACACCCTCTAACTATTAAAAAAAACGCATAAAAATCCGTTGCGTAGTTTTAAAGATATTACCTTATAAGGGGACAGATAGCGGAAAGCGACTTTATTTTATACTATGTAATGATATTGCTGACAGTTGATATGTCGTCCATACGACATGATGCACGTGGTTCCATTCATGTTCGCGCCTGACGTCATCAGTCAGAACAAGCTGATCTCCGACGAGCTGGGCTACCTGGACGTGGACCAGTTCACGTTGCAGCACAAGAGATACGAGAACATGTACGGGATAGGTGACTGTACCAACACGCCCAACAGCAAGACTGCTGCAGCCATTGGTAACTACTTGACTTTGATTAATCTTAGACACGCTTCTGTAGAAAGTCTTCTGTGAGTGTGTGTGTGTGTGTGTGTGTGTGTACGTGCGTGCGTGCGTGCGCGAGCATTTAACGACGCATAATCTTCTCTCTGCTCTATGTATTGACACGAATGTAACTTAATAGCGAAACAGTCCTACGTGGTGGAGCGCAATCTGCTGTCCTCGATGAAGAATGACTCCCCCAAGGAGAAGTACGACGGCTACGGGGCGTGTCCGCTGGTCACCTCCTACAACACGTGCATCCTCGCCGAGTTCGTGTACGGTGGAGTGCCGCACGAGACATTCCCCTTCGATCAGGTGAGAGACTGTTAAACGATTTTTTGAAGTCGGATTTCTTTTGTTATAAGGAGAGGAAATCCCACTTCCAAAAATATTAAATCTTTTTTTAGATCTTATTTACGTGCCACATGATACTTCTATATGATGATTCTATACGATGATGCTTTGAAATGATGGTTTTTATTGACGTTTATATAGTTTTCCTGCCCTTATCCCACTTTAAGTGGGTTGACACAACATTTCATCCTTTCTATCTATCAAGGTTGGCAAAAGATTTGGTGGCTGTGGTTTTATGACCGCATGACGTCAACCTTCCTTGGGAATGTTTTTGTTGGTAGGATGGGGAAGGGCTTAGAGCTGGGATGGGGACTGGAGAGGGGAAGGAGTTGGTCCTACGGATACCCCTTTCGTGACGTGGCATGAGTCGCTTTAGGTTGATATTCTGAGACGTCGTGGTATTTCACCGGTCGAGCCATGCAGCGAACTATGTGGCTACCCACGCTACTTTTGTTTACGTTTAGATCTCGTAAACATTGTTTTGAAATATCTTTGTTATTTTCAGTCCAAGGAACACAAGTCATTGTATTACATGAAACGATACATGTTCCCGTTCATATACTGGAACTTCTCGCTGAAGGGCTGGTACAATGGACCGGAGTTCGTCAGGAGCATCTCCAATCCTTTCGGCTGGTGAATATACTCTCATCTTCACGTTGTATATACATTATACGTGTATATAAATATAATTATGAAGCTTTCTACAGGGGCAATATATTGTATAAAATTAGATCACATATTTTTGGTGATTAGTCTAACTAATGTTTACACCGTAATTCTTTGAAGGATGCTGCTTTTGTGGGCAATGCCGCCCATTTAAGATTTTTTTATGTGTCCTACTCTGTTACCTCACACAGAGTAGGAAAAGTTGACACAGACTATAACTATAAGCTAATTGGAGATTCTTATATGTTTTAATGTTATAATACCTATAGATTAAAAAAATGTGAAGCCTCCTACAGCTCGGTAGCAGTAGGAGGTTGGGCATTAAATGCGTTAAACGTTTGCAAGTCGCATAAGAAGTTTCACTTCAATCCTCAATGTGCGCCTATCTCGTGAAATAGGTGGGGAGAGCCCTGCGGCGAGCCAGAACTGATTACAAAATCCGTGATATATTAGTAGAATGAAATTAATAAAAAGAAATCTGTTGGTATATAAATTAATGTATTGACTCGTTTTGTGGATATTTTATAAATTTATTTGACCACTTTTGGGCTTATTTTTTGAGTAATTATCAAAAAAAGTATGATTTATATTTGTATATAGTTTCTGTAAGAATAACTTATTTTTTGTTTGTTTCACTGTTACCTTTTTTTTACTAATGAGATATTATGTGAGCTAGGGCTTGGTGTGATAAACTTAGATTTGACCAATTTTTGTAAAGCATATTCTTTTAAATTTCTTATCACATACTTTTTATCAAACTTAGTGAAATAATGTGTTATCAATTTGATTATTTATTTTATTATAAGCGTTATATTTTATTTACACAAGTTGTTTATTATAATTATTTTCAAATATATACAGATTAATAAATAATGTGTGTTTTAATTAATACCAAAATGGAAGCTGGAAAGAATCAGCTTACTATAAACTCCATATGTGAGTATTTCATTGTTATTACTGATATGACCGATGACCTAGTGGTTTGGCACTCCCTCTTGGGAATGACCGATAAGAGTTCAAATCCTGAATGAATGGTGTGGTAATAGACTCAGTCATGGGGCTAAATGATTTCTTCGACTTCTCGAGGCATTCAGACACTGCCCTCAACAGTTTGGTTTTGGCATTAGTTATAATGCCAAAACCAGTGCTCGGTGATAGAGGTATCCGCACTGAACAAAGTGCAGTGCGCTTCGTCAGTCACTTACGCTAAGGCCGAAGCCGAAGATCTGGCCGAAGATGGATTTTCGGTCAAAGGTGGCCGAAGCCGAAGCTTCGGTCGGACACTAATTATATTACACCAATAATTTCAAGGAATACCTTTCGGAAGTTATGTGTGATAAATATCGATAACTGACAACTTTATGCCCGGCAAGTGGTAGAGCCACGCAATTCACTGCATGAATAGGCCGGCTCGACCGGTGAAATAACACGACCTCTCAGAATATCCGCGTGAAGTGGCGCGTGCCGCGATTCGTTCGGTGAGAGAGGTATCCGGATGCCCGATCCGCTTTCCCCCTCCTTTCCCTTCCTACTCCCATAAAGGACAGCAACGCACCACGGTGTTCATGGGCGGTGAGAAGTTACTATCAGGTGACCCACTTGCTCGTTTGCACTCTTATCTCTAAAAAAAGTATGGCAAAGTATGGTTCGCCAAACAATCCATTTGGGACGTAGTATAGCGATTCGAGTCGAGGTAGAAAAGCCTTTAATTTTTTTTTTTTTTATAATATGATTAGATATGGTCCCGTAGCCATCTTGAAATTATAAAAAAAAAACAATTTGATCGTGGATACTATTCTGGAATTTACTCTGAAACATATTGAGTGCTTATTTGCTTGCATCATTACAGTAATATTTGATAGCTATACTATAACTTAAATTCTGTATATCTAATATGTAAATATTATACAGAATTCTAGTGTCTTCATAGAGCCAAGCAGTTCGCTGCATGAATGGACCAGCTCGACCGGTGAAATACCACGGCCTCTCAGAAGACCGAGGTAAAGTGGCTTTCGTTCAGTGAGAGAGGATCCCGGAGGCGCACCCCCCTTCCCCATCCTTTCCTATCCCCTATCCCTTAAAGGTCGGCAACGCAACAGTAACACAGTATATGTTGCTGGTGTCCGTGGGCAGCGTTGGTTGCTTGCCATCGGGTGACACGCCTACTCGTTTGCCCTCCTATCGCATAAAAAAAAATAAAAAAAAAACTGGCAAGCGTCAGTTGTCAAATTTGTCATATGCGTTTGATAATTAATATCATATTTTCCCGAATATCTCATCAATATAATAATTAATATATCGTCATTACAATTCTTAGGAGTTAGGCAGTGTTGTTCACATGTTCAGAAGATGGAGATATTTATGACCTTTACTTCTAAATAAATTAATGTTTTAAACACTGCTCATAATCAACAATCAAAGAATCAAAGTTCCATATTGGATATAGAATGAATATCTTGAGAAGATTGAGTATTGATCATAAATGTGCAACGAATTTATTTAGAAATATATCTGTTTCCGTTGTAAACAATGCTTCACACTCGTGAGTATTTTCTTTGTGAAAAATGTATGAATTGTAAAAATTATAAGACCCATAAAGGAAATTGTAATTCAAAATAAAATTCCTTCTAAGAATTATACGGCATTTTAGATAAATAAATAATAATATCTTGGACAGAATACATATAGCGCCATCTAGTTCCTAACTAAGCAACTAAATGCCTGTGTTATGGATACTAGATAACGAATATTAGTACACCGCGGATGTAGAAAGACGAGTGGCGACAGGAAATAGCGTAAATGGAGCGTTGGGCAGATTCCTGGGCGCAAAAAACTTTAGCAGAAAAGCCCAACTAGCAATCCACAATGCAGTCCTGATCCCAACGCTAAGTTATGGAAGCGAGAGCTGGGTGTGGCAGAGTGTGCATGAAAGTAGAATAAACGCGATAAAAATGAGGGAACTGCGCAAAATCTGCGGAGTGACTCTCGCTGACCGCGTAGAAAACAAGGTTGTAAGGAAGGAAGTTAGTTTGAAAGAGAGTGTCGGTGTAAAAGTAAGAAAGGGCATGCTCCGATGGTTCGGACATGTAGAAAGAATGGTTGATGCAAGACTGACTAAGCAGCTATACAATTCAAAAGCGGATGGATGTAGGAGTCGAGGACGGCCATGACACACATTCCATGACCAAATAGAACGTGTTCTGAAAGGGTTATGAAAGTCAACGAAGCGAGTGAGGCGCGTAAGAATCGTGCCTTATGGCGCTCTGTTCTCTCTCGCAAGGGTTTTGGCGTGAAGGTATGTATGTATGAATATTAATACTTCTTTTTTGTAATTACATACTTATAATATATAGAAAATCACCCAGACGCCATACAAACATTCATGCTACATGTAAATAGTTGCCGATCTTTAAGGGAGTAGGATGGCTAATTCTCCGGGTACCTCTCTCACCACCGAACAATACGCGGCATGAGTTACTTTACGTCGATCTTCTGAGAGGTCGTGGTATTTCACCGGTCGAGCCGGTCCATTCATGTAGCTAACTGTTTGGCTCTACCATGGCAATAGATTCGGCAGCTATTCTATTAGGGATGTAACATAACGACACGGCGAGTCGAGGCTGGACGGCCGCTGCTTACTCCTTCGGGTTGAAAAAGACGATATGTTATATTAGAGCATATCCTTTAATTAAAACGAAAAACTACAAGCTACATGTTATTCAGCAACTTTAAAAGGAATATGGCCTGGTTAAATGATTTCAGTTTAATTGTTGCAGATGTAAACTGTTAATCATCGGTGGAGGCACAGCTGGGTGTACCATGGCAGCCAAATTCGCAAGCAGACTGAGAACCAAAGACGCCGTTATTGTTATAGAACCCTGTCAAGTATGTCCATCTGAGTACTTAGATATCAGCTATTAAAAATCAAGAAATAAATATAACATAACTTCACGCCTTTTTCTACCCAAAGGTTTAGGCAGTTAGGCCTCGAATCACCGTTATGTTTACGTCCCAAATGGAAGTGGCGAACCCATTGCCATAACGGGCAAACAGTTTTTAGTCATCGATATTTATCACACATACCTGTTGAAAAGTCATTGGTCGCTCTCATTGGACCTCTGGATTCAGAAACCGTGTGTTCGACCACTAGACCACCGAGACTTATTAATAATACACGTAATAGTACATTACGTGCCAAGGGAGGAAAGTAGGACATTTCAACCCGCGCGATATTGTCACCCGAGCCGAAGGCGAGGGTGACAAAAGCGTGGGTCGAAAAGTCCTGCTATCTTCCCGTGGCGCGTATACTATTTTTCATCATACCAGGACCGAAAGTTTAATGACATTGTATATAAGAAAAACGAATGTAGTTCAAATTATTCATTGAGGGGGTTCGGGGCGAAGCCCCGATGGGGTCCGGGGCGAAGCCCCGGTGGGGGGTTGGGGGGGCAAAGCCCCCGCAAACGAAAAAAAAAAATTAATAGTTTTAATTATCTTAAACTTAATAGATATTATTAATAATATTCGACAATTTTTATATCGCTGTACCGATTTGGAGGGTGCTAAATTTTGAGTTATTTCCGCAGCTTCCGCAGCAATGTTTCGTCGCACTTCTTCATCTTCAGAGTCGTCACTTGAATAATCCGATGAATTCATTGTCGGGTTTTTTTTTACACAGCTGTATTCACTTATTTTTTATACACAAGTTTTTTTCTATGTATATTTTTGATGTAATTTTTATCAGAATCAGAAAATTTGACTCTTAGATAAATATTATTTTATTTTATTATTATTAAATGATGTTATTGCCGCGCGTATAATAATATGGGCTTGAAATAACAACTGCACGGTTACCATGGTAATAAGTTATTTCAAATAGATAACGGGAAGAAAATTAAAACAAAAATAGACTAAATTTTAAACTGTCACTAATTGTGAGCAGTCTGAAATATGCATCTTTCTTCCCGCAAACAAAAGAAGAAATTCAAACTTTCGGCCTCGGAATGATGAAAAAAATAATCCCAATCAAATTCACATTAGATAACGAGGTCCAAACGATTGTCAATGTTTACAAAACTATATAATGTCAATATTACTACGGTAGTGATCCCAACGCTGATGAAGCGAGAGTTGGGTATGGCAGAGTGTGCATGAAAGTAGGATAAACGCGGTTGAAGCTGAGCAAAATGACTGTGAATGTGAGTCTCGCTGACCGCGTCGATAACAAGTTTGTAAGGAAGGAAGTTGGATTGAAAGAGAGTGTCGGTGTAAAAGTAAGAAAGGGCATGCTCCGATTAGTGTTCGGACATGTAGAAAGAATGGATGTAGGAGTCGAGCACGGCCAAGATATACATGATCAAATAGAACATTTTCTGGAGGAAGGTGATGTTAGGAGCCTCAATAGTCGACGCGCGTATATGAAAAGAGTTATGAAAGTCAACGAAGCGAGTGAGGCGTATAAAAATCGTAGTCTATGGTGCTCTGTTCTCTCTTCTTACCCCGCTAGGGGCTTGGCGTGAAGTTATGTATGTGTTTGTTTGTTAATATCAGTTTGTAATGTTTTGATACCTGTGTTATTATCTGTGATTTAACGGATCATTAGTTAAACGAGCGCCAACAATTGATAAAATCACAATCTATACTAACATAGATAAATAAAATCATAACTTTATCTATACGTAGACAAGTATTTCCATGCCATAAGTCGTCGTTAGGATCGGATCGTTTATTCTTCTTTGTCGGTTTCATAACAAGGTCTTTTTTACGTGGGAGAGTTGTTAACCCGCCGCACAACCCCCGAAATGCTGGGGGGCCACACTCGTCGTTGGTCAGCGAGTCCATCGGACTTAGCCGGTTAGCGTAGTTAGACTATACTACCGACCGTTCCCCTATCCGCCAGCCAGGGGACGCTCCTCTACGCCGTGAGAGCCAGCGCGATGGACCAAATATTCCTCCTGAAACAAATTATGGAAAAACGGTGGGAGTATGCCCAAAGTGTTCATTGCCTTTTTGTGGATTTCACCAAAGCATACGATAGTATTGACCGAGAGACACTCTTCCGGATAATAACATCTTTCCAAGTACCGAAAAAGCTTGTAAGAATGATCAAGATAGCTACGGGAACAAGTAAAATGCGGGTTAGAGTTGGAAATAAATTAACGGATGAGTTTGAAGTGGTGACCGGACTCAAGCAAGGGGACGCCCTTTCACCTATTTTGTTCAATTTAGCTCTCGAACACATCATCCGAAAAGTTTTATTGATAGATGGGGGAGTGGAGTTGAACGGAAAGCACAAAATTGTAGGATATGCAGATGACCTCGCAATACTTGGGCAATCCGAACAGGAGGTAGTCAGAATGACGGAGATACTGGAGGAGGAAGGAAATCGTGTGGGTCTCAGAATAAACCGTGACAAGACTGAATATCTTCACATGAAACGGTACAAAGACATCAGAGCCGGAAGAAAAGATCTCCATGTGAATAGCACAACCTACAAGGGTGTCGACAGGTTCAAATATCTCGGGTGTACGATCACTGATACTAATCAGAGAGAAGACGAAATCGACATCCGTGTGGTCAACGCCTTAAGATGCACAGCAGCCCTTCACAAAGTGTTGGTGTCCAGGCTGTTAAATAGAAACACAAAAATTCGGATCTATAAAACAGTCATTAGGCCGATTTTAATGTACGGGTCTGAAACTTGGACGCTAACTCTGAAGGAGGAGAGAAAACTCTTAGTGGCGGAACGAAAGATATTACGTAAGATTCTGGGACCAACAAGAAGAGAGGACGGTACATGGAGGCTAAGATACAACCGGGAGATAGAAGAGCTGGTGTCGGAACCAAATATTATTGGAGAGATAAAATCCTCCCGACTTCGCTGGCTGGGACACATAGAAAGGATGGGAGAAGATCGAGCCACAAAGAAAGCCTATCATGGCCAACCTTCCGGTCACCGCCCAGTGGGGCGTCCAAGATATCGCTGGAAGGACGAAGTCGCCAAAGACCTTAAAGAGCTGGGAGTGTCTATCTGGTCAGATGTGGCACAGAATAGGGAAGAATGGCGAACTTTGATGTCGGAGGCCAAGATCCACTTTGGGTCGCTGAGCCAGCGAAGTAAGTAAGTAAGTAAGTAAGTAAGTAGACAAGTATTTATTTATAAGTGTGCAGTAAGTGTTACTAGGTACCCAAGTAAGGGAGCTTGTCCAAAACAGCGCCATCTATTATCAATTCTTTGAATGAACAGGAATTTTACAAAGATTTTGTTTCGTAAGAAATATCTAAATAAAAAGCATCCCATGTTACTTCTGATACCTCTAAGACAATGTGTACAGAGTGTCATGATGATCGATTAAGTAGTTTATGCGTGAACATAAACATAACTTCACGCCTTTTGCTACCCGAAGGTGTAGGCAGCGGCTGTTAAGCCTCGTCTCGCCGTTATGTTTACGTCCCAAATGGAATAGGTGGCGAACCTATTGCCATACCGGGCACAAAGTTTTCAGTCATCGATATTTATCACACATAGCTTCCGAAAACAATTTCGAAAAGTCATTGGTGTGAGCCAGTGTCTGGAATCGAACCCGGACCTCCGGATCAGATTCCCTGTGCTCGACCACTGCGACACCGATGCGTGAAGAGGTAACAATTATTAATGCTTAAGGTCACTATAATATAATTCAAAGGTCATTTTAAATTACTTTTAAAAGTATTAATCTATACATATAATAAAATTGTAGAAAAGTCAAAACTGTACATTGAATATTTTTTAAAAAGAATACTTGGTGTGTGATCTGCAATCGATACCGAAGCCAAAAATATACTTTTTAGAATTTTTGTCTGTTTGTCTGTTTGTCTGTTTGTCTGTTTGTCTGTTTGTCTGTATGTATGTCCGGGATAAACTCAAAAAGTACTGCATGGATTTACTTCAAATTTGGCACGAAAATTATTAAGAAGTCGGGTCAACATATAGGCTACATATTATCACGCTATCACCTACGAGGAACGAGCAGTGAACCTTTATTTCTTCAATGTATTCTGTAGCAACGTGTAATCTAACGACGCATATTTGTATGTTGTTATGGTGTTATTATGTTAATAACCATGCTTTAATCTATACATATAATAATAATAATAATATAATATAAGTTAGCTTCACATTTTAATTAACTTATGCCGTTAAACATAACAGACAATTTTAAAACAGTGCCATCTATGAGATTTACAAAACAGAAAACATTAAGTTGAATTACACGTGTAAGCACTTTTTGGTTTTAGATATAAATAAATCTTTGAGATTTTAAAAACATCAAGTCGAATTACATGTTTAAACACTTTTTGAATATAAATAATTGAAATTTCATCATGCGCTTGCGGTCAATAGATGTTTTTAAGAGTCATAGATGGAGTTGTGCATTTTCTTCTTTAAAATTGTATCGTTAATTCTTTTCAGAGATGAGCAAGACAATTAAAAAAATGTATTTGTATATGCTAAAAACTGTTAATATTTTTGTTCGGTATTTATTGGTGTAATGATTGCTTCGTAATTTTATAATTTTACACCATTAAAAAAAAATGTTTCCTATTCGCTAACTAGATGGCGTTGGCGTCGAATTAGATCGCGCTATAATTTCGTTCACCAAAAGTGATGTTATGAGTACGGATGTCGCCGCGACAACTCATAGAAACTGGGGTTACCTGCGTTGCTATAAGTTATCGTGTGCTTAGTCGAATTTAACGTGAAAACTGAAAATACTTTCCTGAAATATAATTAAAAAAAAAAAAATTTACTTAAATAAACTTCATTCGGAATCGGACTACTGCTTACTGCTTAGCTATCATTATCTGTGTGTAAATTCTCAGCGTGAAGCGTGTAAATTATTTTCTGTTATTTTTCAAACTTAAAATAATCAAAATGCCTAGAAAACGGTCTAATCTATCCCAATCCTCAAACGATAGTCGAAGGAAAAGGTTAGCTCGATCTCTTGAAACCACCATTGAGCGTGAGGCAAGGATAGCTACTCTTCGAGAACACAATGCGGAAATTCGAGATGGAGAAAGTAGTACGTCGCGCCAGTCCCGATTAGATACTATGCGCACTCAAAATGCATCGTTGCGGTCTCTGGAAAGTATAGAAGCATACGAAATGCGGCTATTAAATGATCGGAAGCGCCATGCTGAGTCTCGCGCGTCAGAGACATACACGCAACAAGAGACAAGACTGAGTTTGCAGCGCAGCCGCACTTATGCCGCTCGATCGTGCGAGAGTGCTGAAATTCGAGAAGCTCGATTGGAAAGCGACCGGGAGCGTCACGCTGAGTCTCGCGCGTCAGAGACGTACACGCAGCTAGAGACGAGGTTGAGTTCCCAGCGCTCTCGCACAGATGCAGCTCGATTTTGTGAGAGTGTCGAAGCGCGAGAAGCTCGACTGGAAAGCGACCGGGAGCGCCACGCTGAGTCTCGCGCGTCAGAGACGTACACGCAGCTAGAGACGAGGTTGAGTTCCCAGCGCTCTCGCACAGATGCAGCTCGATTTTGTGAGAGTGTCGAAGCGCGAAAAGCTCGACTGGAAAGCGACCGGGAGCGCCACGCTGAGCCTCGCGCGTCAGAGACGTACACGCAGCAAGAGACGAGGTTGAGTTCCCAGCGCTCTCGCACAGATGCAGCTCGATTTTGTGAGAGTGTCGAAGCGCGAGAAGCTCGACTGGAAAGCGACCGGGAGCGCCACGCTGAGTCTCGCGCGTCAGAGACGTACACGCAGCAAGAGACGAGGTTGAGTTCCCAGCGCTCTCGCTCAGATGCCGCTCGATTTTATGAGAGTGTCGAAGCGCGAGAAGCGCGACTGGAAAGCGACCGGGAGCGCCACGCCGAGTCTCGCGCGTCAGAGACATACACGCAGCGAGAGACGAGGTTGAATTCGCAGCGGAGTCGCACTTCTCTTTCTCGGTCGATCGAAGATCATGAAGAGCGGATGACCCGGTTAAGAAGAGATCGTTCTCAGCATGCCCTTTCACGGTCGTTAGAGAACGATGAGCAGCGTGAAGAACGTCGTGCAGCTGCTCGGCAGCGGTACCACGACGTGTGTGGCGATACGTCTGCTCATCTATCGCTAGAACGGGATAGAATTCAAGAGTTTCGAGGATCTTGGTCGGGTGAACAGCGTGCGGCACAACTAGAACTAGATCGTCTGCGGCGTAGCATGAATCAACTTTCAACATCTGACGATGAATCCATGGTTTACGATATCGAAGAGCAATCGTGGCTAAATAAAGAGGGAAGTGGATTTATGTACAATGTTGCGATTAACTACGCCGCACACGGAGATATTGGTGTCTTAGAAGAAGTGTGTGCCCA
Source organism: Euproctis similis (assembly GCA_905147225.2). Lineage (NCBI taxonomy): Eukaryota > Metazoa > Arthropoda > Insecta > Lepidoptera > Erebidae > Euproctis > Euproctis similis. Next base: position 3,658,586 of record LR990117.1, on the reverse strand, counting down.
CTGTCAAGCCCGCAAATGGAAAGGAGAGCCCAATGGGATGTGTTGTGCATCTGGTAAGGTACGCTTGGAGTCTATGCAAGACCCACCAGATCTGTTAAGAATCTTACTAAATGGCGAACATCCGAAGTCCAGCCATTTTTTGAAAAACATCCGAGCTTATAACAGCGCCTTCCAGATGACTTCGTTTGGTGCAAATCAAATCGTTGAAGCAGGTTTCATGCCGACATTCAAGGTCCAGGGGCAAGTTTACCATCAAATCGGTTCGCTGCTACCTACAGACATTCCAAAATTTTTGCAAATTTATTTTGTAAGTGATTTTGAAGAACAAGCAAACCTACGAAGTAGACACATCCCCAATTTGGACCCTGTTCTGGTCAGAGGATTGCAAAGTATGTTGCATAACGTTAATCCGCACATTGGCAACTTCAAAGCCGCTCTGGCGTCGGTGCCTGAGAACGAGCGCAACCGCTTTAAGTTTGTCATCAGTGCAGATAGAAAGCCGATTGCAGCCCATCCGGGACGATATAATGCGCCAACGACGAATGAGGTCGCCGTTCTCTTAGTCGATCAGGAGTGTGATAAAAGAGATATCGTCTTACGCACGCACGATGACCGGCTTCAAAGGATCAGCGAAACTCACCGCGCGTACGATTCTCTTCAATATCCGCTCATGTTTTGTCGCGGAGAGGATGGCTACCATTTCGCCCACTATAATGTAGACCCCCAGACAGGCTCCCCAAATTATAACAAAAAAACGTCCGCCATGCAGTTCTACAGCTTCTTGATCCAGCTGAGGGTGAACAATGGCTCTTATCTCCACCATCATCGTACACTCTTTAGTCAGTTTCTGGTGGACATGTATGCCAAAATTGAGACAGAGCGTTTGGTATTTATAAGGTCCAATCAAAGAAAGCTGAGAGCTGAGAACTACGTCCATCTCAGAGATGCCATGCAGAATGATGCCAATGCTCAAGATGTAGGAAGGATGGTCATTCTCCCCTCCACCTTCACAGGAGGTCCGCGGTACATGCACGAGAGGACCCAAGATGCATTTTGCTATGTGCGAAAGTTTGGTCGCCCGGACCTCTTTATTACTATCACTACCAACCCAAAGTGGCCTGAAATAACAGCTCAACTCCTTGCAGGACAGGTTTCGTACGACAGGCACGACTTGATCTCTCGCGTATTCCACCTGAAGTTGAAATGCCTTATGGATCTTCTAACAAAGGCAAAAGTGTTTGGTACAGTCCGATGTCATATGTACTCCGTGGAATGGCAAAAACGCGGCTTGCCACACGCGCATCTGCTTTTGTGGTTGGAAGAAAAGATCAGGCCTATCCAGATTGATCAAGTCATAAGTGCAGAGCTTCCGGACCCTGACGTTGATCCTGTTCTGCATCAAATTGTTAAAAGTCACATGGTGCATGGCCCCTGTGGCACGTTAAATCCAAGTTCCCCTTGTATGAAAGACGGACGTTGTACAAAAAGATTCCCAAAAAAATTTACCAACGAAACCATTACTGGTGAGGATGGATATCCCTCATACCGGCGCCGATCACCAGCAGAGGGCGGGCATTCCACTGAGCTGAGCGTGCGTGGCCAGGCGCGACCGGTCGATAACCGATGGATTGTTCCTTACTCACCAGTACTGTCCAGGACCTTCCAGACGCACATCAACGTCGAGTCGTGCACCAGCGTCGGGTCGATCAAATATATCTGCAAATACGTGAACAAAGGTAGCGATCAGGCGACGTTTGCTTTACAGAACACTGACAGAGACGAGGTGACCAAGTATCAGTCCGGTCGCTACATCAGCACGTCTGAAGCAGTTTGGCGGATACTGGCGTTCTCTATACATGACAGGCATCCTGCCGTCATGCATTTAGACGTCCACCTAGAAAACGGTCAGCGCATATATTTTGATCCCAACAACGTTGCTGAGCGCTTAGAAAATCCGCGCCAAACAACTCTCTTGGCATTTTTCAGGCTCTGCAAAATCGACCAGTTTGCGAGGTTCCTTACGTATGACGAGGTGCCTTCATATTACACGTACGACAAGCAAAGGGGAATATTTAACCGACGTCGAAGAGGAGGTGCTGTCGAAGGTTTTCCGGGAATTTTCAAGGACACCGTATTGGGTAGAGTTTATACCGTGCACCCGAATAATGGCGAATGCTATTTTCTGCGGTTTTTACTTCACACGATCCGAGGCCCAACGTCTTTTGCCTTTCTGAGAACATTTGATGGCGTGGAGTATCCCACTTACCGCGCAGCCTGTGTAGCACGTCACCTTCTCGACGGTGACCAAAACTGGGATGACACCCTCGCGGAGGCGAGCGTCAGTAACAGCCCCAGCCGTATGCGTCATCTGTTTGCCGTCATCTTGGTGTTTTGTGGAGTCACGAACCCGGTAGCTTTGTGGGAAAAATATCGACATCATCTATCTGAAGATTTTCTACGAGCTTTGAGGCGTGCTACTGGAGACGAAGTCGAAGTAACTGATGAACGCGTGCTGAACACCTGTCTTAGTTCACTTCAAGACGTGGTCATTTCCATCGGCGGCAATCCATTGGTCGAATATGGGTTACCAGCTCCCCAATCATCACCGCATCAAGACCGTGGAAATCGAGAGTATAACGCTGAGACAATTTACGATCCGAGCGAAATGACCACCATACGAAATCACCATGTCGCTTTGTTCTCTTCAGAGCAAAAACAAATTTATGACACTGTTCTTAAAAGCGTTGGGCAAAACCAGGGTAAAATGTTTTTCTTGGATGCTCCTGGTGGAACAGGAAAAACATTTGTTACCACTGGCATACTTGCAGAGGTCAGGAGGCAAGGCAAAATTGCCATTGCTGTAGCGTCGTCGGGAATCGCTGCCACACTGCTTCCGGGTGGCAAGACAGCACATGCCATGTTTAAAATTCCCATCGATTTAGAGAGCACCGAAACGCCTGTTTGTGGTGTGTCACGCAATAGTGATAAGGGACACGTGCTGAAGGATTGCTCTCTGATCGTATGGGATGAGTGTACGATGGCCAATAGAAAAGCAGTTGAGGCCGTGGACAGAACCCTGCAGGACATCCGCAGGAACGAACACTTGATGGGTGGTGTCACAGTTCTATTCAGTGGCGATTTCCGACAAACGCTTCCCGTGGTGACGCGGGGATCGAGGGCTGACGAGGTGAATGCTTCGTTGAAACGATCTTCGCTGTGGTCACGAGTTCGTACGCTGCGCTTGACCATTAATATGAGAGCTCGGCTCGGCGGCAATGCACGTGCTCAAGAATTCTCCGATGTTCTTCTAAGTCTTGGCGAAGGCACTCTACCAGAGGAGAGAGGTGGGCAGGTGGTGCTTCCAGAGTCTCTCGGTAGAGTCGTATCCAGCTTAGAAGAACTCATTCGCTGTGTGTACGGGGACATCAGTCATATACCGCACCAGCAGAATTCTTGGGTATGTGAGCGGGCAATTTTGACGCCCAAAAATGGTCAGGCTGAAGCAATCAACGAATGCATTCTCTCGAAAATTGAGGGGAATGAAGTGGTTTACACCTCTATAAACACTGTCATCGAGCAAGATGATGCCACACATTATCCCGTGGAATTTCTGAACTCTCTGTCAGCAAGTGGACTTCCAGCGCATACTATCAAGCTGAAAGTCGGTGTCCCGATTATGCTTCTTCGGAACCTATCTCCTCCGAAGTTGTGTAACGGGACCCGCCTTAAAGTCATCTCGCTCCACAGACACAGCATTGAGGCGGAAATTCTTACGGGTTGTGGCGTAGGCGAGGCAGTATTTGTACCACGCATTCCCCTCATACCTCATAACTTCCCGTTCCATTTCAAGCGCGTACAGTTCCCCGTGAGTGTTTGCTTCGCGATGACCATCAATAAGTCGCAGGGGCAGACACTGAGAGCAGCGGGTGTCGACCTCAGGACGAGCTGCTTCTCACACGGGCAGCTGTACGTCGCTTGCTCCCGCGTCACCAGTCCTGACTCTCTTTACATTTTGGCTGCGGAGAGCCAAACCAGCAATGTTGTTTATAGAGAAGTTTTATAAGTATATATTTTTATCCTTTTCTATATTTATATTTTCTTATTCATTATTTTCTACATTTGCTTCAGTCGCAACTTATTACTTAATTCAGCAGAATCACCATAAAGTCATTTATTCAAAGCAGACTGAAAATCAGCACTTTTGAAGTTCAACAATTTTACAAAAGACAGTCTCCCTCTGTTACTGTACTTTCTGTATTTATGAAATGTAAAGAAGTAACGGGTAAATAAATGTTATTTTAAAAGGTATAATCGTAGGTATTTTTGGTGCTGTATAGCGTTCAGGCAGATGACGTCGCGGGCTACAGCTATACTACAAAAATTCCTGTTAAAATGAAAATAAACAATGCGGGCAACAACCATTGCTACCGCAATCTGTACTTATCCTACCAGTTACAATTTCATTTTAGAGGTAATTACTTCTCAACTGTCTATGTAAAAATATAGCTATCTGATCACAAATTCCACGCGTACGAAGTCGCGGGCACAGCTAGTATTATATATCCGTACTGAGGAAAAGGAGAAAAAAGAGCAATCATGTCATCAAATGACATGCTTGCTTATTTTCTTGCTTCACCCGTTAATAAAATGCCGTTGGAAATATTTTTTTACGTGTTTTGGTGAGAAGGTTCGTCTATGCGGGTTTCTGACTCAAACGAGCAATTTGAAGCTTTATATTTTCTTTAGTAAAATTAAATATTAATTCAATAATATTGTCTCCAGAATCACTATTACCAGCCGTTATTTACTCTGGTAGCAGCTGGCGTCACGCACATATCGAAGACGGTGCGACAAGAGGGTGACGTTCTACCATCAGACGCGAAGTGGATCAAGGACTACGCTTTGTGCATAGACCCTGAATATTGCCGCGTCACGACCAAAAAAGGACACATTATCGACTATGAATACATCATAATCGCTGCTGGATTGGTCAATGACTATACGAAGGTAGGAATATATGTACAGTATGCATGCTCATATATTTAAACGCGGTAGAATCATTTCTCATGGGAGTGACTCTCGCTGACCGGGTCGAAGACACGGTTGTAAGGAAGGAAGTTGGATTGAAAGAGAGTGTCGGTGTAAAAGTAAGAAAGGGCATGCTCCAATGGTTCTGACATGCAGAAAGAATGGATAATGCAAGATTGACTAAGCAGATATACAATGCAAAAGCGGATGGATGTAGGAGTCGAGGACGCCCAAGACAAACATTCCATGACCATGTAGAACGATTTCTGGAGGAAGTTGATGTTAGGAGCCTTAAAAATTGACGCGCGTGCATGAAAAGAGATATGAAAGTCAACGACGCGAGTGAGACGTGTAAGAATCTTGCGTTATGGCGCTCTGTTCTCTCTGCCTACTCCGCAAGGAATTTGGTGTGAAGTTATGTATGTATGTATAATGTATACCCATAAGAAATACTAGATATTAAGAGCGAAAGAGAATTCCAAGTGGAATTATCTACTATTTTACACAGAACCTGAGTTTTCGGATTTGTATGAATGAGCCAAAGTCGAGTACGCCATTAGATTCGTTTTAACCCGGAGGCTTAAACTTACGTAGACTATTATAAATTATTTCCAGAAGTTTCCACGGTAATAAAAAGAGCAGATTCAGATGAGTCCTAGACTTTAAAAACTAATTTCCATAACTGAATTATCTAATATTCTCTTGTTCCTGTAGATACCAGGCATGCAAGAAGCTCTCGAAGACCGCAACAGCGGCGTGTCGACAATTTACACGCCAGAGTATACGGTCAAGATGTGGAAGATTTTGCAGCAGTTCCAAGGTGGTGAAGCGCTATTCACGTTCACCAAATTCCCCATTAAATGTCCGGGGGCGCCTCTCAAAATCGCCATGTTGGCTGACTCATACTTCTGTAAGGTGAGCCCAATGATAGAGAATACGATTCTATACCTAGGAACATTTTGTTTGCTAATAAGTCTTGGTGATCCAGTGGTCGAGCACCCTGCTTCTGAATTAAGAAGTTGCGGGTTCGTATCTTGGCTCACACCAATTACTTTTCGAAATTATTTTCGCAAGTTATATAAGTGTGACAAATATCGATGACCGGAACTTTGTGCCCGGTATGGCAATAGGTTCGCAACCTATTTCATTTGGGACGTAAACATAACGGTGAGACTAGGCTTAACAGCCGAGAAAAAAACTCGTGAAGTTATGTTGTGTTAAATCCTGGCGAATCTAATTAGGATAATCTGATGTTTTCATCAAAATATTGCCTTGCCATCGGCCTCTGGCAGGTGTGCAAAGTTTAAATTAAATCAGATCGTTCAAAACGGGAAAAATCTAACTCTAGGAACACGTAGGTATATACGATTCAAATAAGGGTTTATCGGGAGTAATAGATAATCAGTATGTCGAAACAGGCGAACACACGTAGCAAGACCAAAATAACGTACACCACTTGCGCGCCCACAACATTCAGCGTGAAGAGGTACGCAGACTCCTTGGACAAAGTGCTGATACGCAAGAACATACATGTAGAGACTCACATGATACTGAAGGAGATATGTTATGATGAAAAGCTGGCAGTTTTCCATAAATGCGGAGATGAGAACGAGGTTAGAACCCTCCTTTTTCCTTATTAACTTTGGTATCCACTTAGTCCACTGCTGAACGTATACCTACCCCTTAGCACGCCATAACTGCGGTCCTGCGCCAGCTGCATACAAAAGCTTCCAACTGTTTTTATTAGGTCGTCTGTCCATCTAGTGGGGGGGGGGGGGGGGGGGCTTACGCTATGATAACAGATCCGTGGTCACCACTCAAGAACCATTTTTCCCCAGCGATCGTCAGTTCTTCGAGTGATGTCCATTTCAGCGAACTTTACGGGCTATGTCAGTAACCCTCGTACGTCTACGGATCTCTTTATCCATTACAATAAAACAACTATGAATTGTATTGCGTTTATTTAATTTATTTATTTTGACGGATGTTTTCCGGATTTCGGCATTTGCAAAAAGTAATGAGCAAACTTTGACATGTTCAAAGTCAAAGTCAAAATAACTTTATTTTATAGGTCTTCACAGACACTTAAAAATAGTCAACAAGTAGAGATAACATATTATTTAAAATTAAATACAAACACGAGCGCTTGTGGAAAGTGGCTCCGTGGAACAAAATATGTTGTATACAGCAATGTGAACGAGAAATAAAATGTTATAGCCGTTCCAATATGGAAATACTTACAAAATAACTATAATAATTCACAGATACATATATATTTTATAGCCGTTCCAATATGGAAATACTTACAAAATAACTATAATAATTCACAGATACATATATATTTTATAGCCGTTCCAATATGGAAATACTTACAAAATAACTATAATAATTAAGTACGTTTAAAATAATTCACAGATACATATATATTTTATAGCCGTTCCAATATGGAAATACTTACAAAATAACTATAATAATTCACAGATATTACATATATATTTGTAAATATGATGGTGTCATGACAGATAATATGTCGCCCGTACGACATGATGCACGTGGTTCCGTTCATGTACGCGCCTGACGTCATCAGACAAAACAAGCTGATCTCCGACGAGCTGGGCTACCTGGACGTGGACCAGTTCACGTTGCAGCACAAAAGATACAAGAACATGTACGGGATAGGTGACTGTACCAACACGCCCAACAGCAAGACTGCTGCAGCCATTGGTAACTGCTTAATTATTATACCGAGACTATCCTTTGAAGGTATCATACTCTTTGGAGGGCGGCATCATAACGCAATACAACTAAAGAATGACATTTTGTGCCGACCCTATCTAGTGAGGGATAAGGGCGAGAAAATGGCTCTTATCCCACACTTGGTAGAGCCAGCACAAAATGCCATTATTTTACATTCTCTTCTTCTATCATCCGTCATCACTTACACCTTCCATATTTGTATCGACTCCTATGCAGTTCATGCTTCTTTTTTTCAGTTTTCTACAACCGATATCACATTCATTCTCATCACTCTCCTTGTATCGTGACTTTCTTCTCTCTCCATAATATCTCCATAACTCTATCTCTTTTTCAAGGAGTACATTTCTCTTGTAGTTTACGCCGAGTATTTCCATAAGCGTCGATTGTTTAACATCATGATGAGCTGAAGTCTCACTCAGATAAAATTTTGAAGCCATAATTTCTCTCTGTTCTTTTTATGGGGAAATTGGGCAAACGTGAAAGTGACCTGTCACCTGATGGTAAGCGGCGCTTTTAAAAAGGCGCTTGTTTTTTAAGGTTCCTTAGTCACTAGGTAACACAAATGTAACTTGCCAGCTAAACAGTCATACGTGGTGGAGCACAACCTGCTGTCCTCGATGAAGAAGGACTCCCCCAAGGAGAAGTACGACGGTTATGGGGCGTGTCCGCTGGTCACCTCCTTCAACACGTGCATCCTCGCTGAGTTCGTGTACGGAGGAGTGCCGCATGAGACATTCCCCTTCGATCAGGTGAGAGACTGCTGAGGGCATCACTGTCCAAGTTTATTAAATCTACACTTTCTCCCCTTTATCCCATATTAAAAGTCGGTGCTTGTGGCAGCACTAGGTGCCTTAGAAAAGGTGTTTTTTTTTAAATAGGATACAAACGAGCTCGTGAATTACGCGGTCCATGGACACATGCAATACAGATAGTTATGTTGCCGGCTTTTAAGGGAGTCGGGAGGAAAGGATGAGGTCCAAAGTGGGATACGAGAGGCGGGTAGATGGTGTATTCTGAAACCTTGTCTGATCATTCATGCGGCGAATTGTGCCTCTACTACTTGTTTTAATAATAGCCTATTGTTTCAGTCCAAGGAGCGAGTCACGATGTTTTATTTAAAAAGATATTTCTTCCCGTTTGTGTACTGGAACTTGGCATTGAAGGGAATGTACCATGGGCCCGAGTTCGCCAGGAAGTACATCAATCCTTTCGGCTGGTGATTACATATTAAAAGAACGAAATAGTGTTGTGGAAAGAGTATTAGGTAGATTGTAAGTTGCAGGTACCATATTGTGTGAAAACATGCAATGTTTTGGAAGTATTATAAGAATATATTCTTATAAATATTGAATACCGAGCTTAGAATAGCTTTGGTCATGCCTTGAAATATTAAAATTTATGTAATAAAATTCAAAGTTATTGTTCAGATTTATGTCTAAAGTTGATTTGTAAAATAGTTGTTTTTAATTCAATGAAATTATATTCGTAAATAATTACTTAATCATGTTTAAATTATTAAAATCTTGTTACTACTTTAATTTATAACCATTTTTATTATTTTTTGAGAAATTGATGGCGCTGGTGCTCAAAGAGCCCTTGGTAATGTTCTGCCTGCCCGAGTACATAACACTTACATAATAATACATAAACGTATAATAATGCGTAATAATGCATAATAATACATAAACGTACATAAACTTTAATAAATATTTGTATATATAATGAACCTAAACCTATAGTACCTAATTGTAATTATGTTTATTGAATTAATTTACAAAAATAAATATTGGTATTTTTAGACGTTTTTCTTTCTTTATTGCTTCAACACCACGGAATTATAAACTCTAAATATAGACTAGCAAATATGGACATATTCGTAATGTAACTTCACGCTTTTTTCTGCGCAAAAGTGTAGACAGCGGCTGTTGAAGCCTCGATTCGCAATTCGTATTAGGTACGTAGGTAATAAAATGAGATCAGTATACCTCAATTTTCTTTTATATCCAATGACGAACAAGAACGAGTCTCGGTGGTCCGGTATTCGAGCTCCCCACTTCAGATTCAGAAAGCTTGTGTTAGATTTCTGACTCATGTCCATGATTTCTCTGAATTATTTTCGGAAGTTGTGTGATAAATATCAATGATTGTCAACTTTGTGCTGGAAATGGAAATGGAATTACTGGCGAGCCTAATGCCAAGCGCCGGGCTTGGCATTAGGCTCGCCAGCAATTCCGTTTGCAACATAAAGTAACAATTCCGCGATTCAAGGCTTTAAAAGTCGCTGCCTACACATTCCAGTAGAAAAAGGCGTGAATTTACACATTTTAAAATAAATCTGACAGCATTCAAATTTACAGTGTATCTAGTTGGCCACCAAAAACCATACGTGGTACTTGAATCTTCAGAGACATTTTTAATAGCACAAAGATAAATTTTAATGTGACAAATGAATTTAAGCTTGAATTTACTGAAAGTGGTTCCAAAATGTGGTATTGTACGGTGGAAATGTACTAATACAGCCAATATATTACAGTAAGTGTATATGCTAAATATCAATACATCTGCTAATAAATGTAGAACTAGAATGTAACGAATAAACTCAAAAATTACTGGACCGATTTCAAAAATTCATTCACCATTGGAAAGCTGCATTCACTCAGAGTAAAATAGGCCATGTTTAATCATCTTCATAGCCATTTTGTTTGCACGCCAGTAACACCGCGAGGCGGATAGCTAGTAGTAGATAGAAGGTTAAACAGGGCGGTTTGTTAATTTCCATTCATATTATAGTCGAGAAAAAGTAATACTTTTCGAGGCTTAGAGATTTATTAATTGCAAACGCTGGCTGAACCCTAAGTGATAGATTAAAATAATGCACTACATTATTATATACCAAAAAAGTCCGCGATAGTGTTTGTCTATCTATTAGGGATAATAATAAGTAGCGCCAAATACTTAATAAAATCCAAAATTTACTTATTTATTGCTTCTGAGGTGGAACAAAGTTCGCCAAGTGCACTAGTTTTTTTATGGAATACGGGAGCAAACGAGCCTGCATGTGACCTGATGGTAAGGATCTAACGCTGCCCATAGACATCTGCAACATAGATAGTGTTGAAGTTGCGTAGCCGTTTAACATGGGAAAGATACGGAAGTGGGATGGGGAGGGGAGAGGCGAAGGAGTTGGGCCTCCGGATACCTCTCTCACCGAGCAAAACGCGGCATGAGTCATTCTCAGAGGTCGTCGTATTTCACCGGTCGCGGCGGTCCGGTTTTTATAGTGGAGACCTAATAGATCCATACTATTGGTTCAGATGTCAGGTCCTTGTGGTGGGGGCTGGTACCGGCGGCTGCAACGTCGCTTGGCGCTGTTCAAGGACACTCAAAGATAAAAGCATCATAGTCTTGGAGCCATCTGATGTAATCACTACTTAAGTATTTTGTACATAGCTTTGAGAGAAACAGTCGGATAGAAAGACCAGAGCAGACCACAGATAGAAAACGCATAAGTAGCTCTCCACCGCTCAAGAGAATAGTCATTTTTTTATGGAATGCAAACGAGCTAGCGAGCCACCTGATGATGAGCAACTTTCGCCACCCAGAAATACATGCAACGCAGATAGTGTTACAGTTGCGTTGCCGATCTTTAATAGAGTGGTGTGGGACAGAAGGTGGTGGGCTTCCGGAGACGTCTCTCAACAAACGAAACGCGACATATTATGGTATTTCACCGGTCGAGCCGGCCCATTCATTCAGGAAACTGCTCTCAGTTGGTAGAGTCACCAAATAGACCAGAGATAAGGCGTATAAAGAGCTCTTAGCAAAACTGCATGTGGTATCGCTCAAGGGAATACTCATCTATCCCATCTGTTACTGCATGAGTCGTAAGGGGCCACTTGGAGATTTGACCATAGACGATCTTTCCTATCGCTTCTGATCATATGAGGACTTTTTTATGGGGTAGGTGGCAATCGAGCAGGCGTGTAACCTGATGGTAAGCAACCAACGCCGCTCATATACACAGTGTTACTGTTACGTTACGCTCAAATGGGGTAGGGAAGGGTTTGGGCTCGCTCACCGAGCCAAACGCGGCATGGGCCACTTTACGTCGATATTTTGAGAAGTTGTATTACACCGGTCGAGCCCAGCGAACTTCGTGGTCTAATTATAGGTTTCTATAATAGATGTAGCAGTTTTAAAGCAACTTTTAGGTAGGTAGCTGTACGTGACTTGGGACTTAAAATCCAGCATGTTGGGGCATAATTGCTTCTATATTTCCAGGTACATTATTATCAACCAGGATTCACATTAGTTGGTTCTGGTATGCAACAAATGAAACGAGTTCAGAAGCGAGTTGATACGTTACTGCCCAAAGACATTTGTAGAATTGAAGATCACGCCGAAGCGTTCGATCCTTGCAACAATATCGTGTACACCAGAAGTGGATTGCAAATAGTCTATGATTTTTTGGTTATTGCTGTCGGACTGAAGAATGATTTTGAGAGGGTATATTTTTTTTTGGAAACTTAAGAAAATTCATTTTGTATAGGATATAGATACATTACCACCGTTCTGGCAAAGTAGGGTAAAACATCTACACGTAACCTCATCAAATTTCTTCAGCTATTTTTACCCTTTTGATTTCTTTCTAGTTCATTGAACATCGACATCAGTTTGCAGCATTCATGCAGCATTATCTCCAAATCATACAATATATACAAATAACATACATACATACAAATAACTTCACGCCAAGTCCTTTGCGGAGTAGGCAGAGAGAGGAACAGAGCGGGATAAGACACGATACTTACACACCTCACTGGCTTTCTTGTCTTACATAACCTTTATATCATTATCATATATCACAAAAACTCATCTTTTCCTTACAGTTTAGAATAACAATGCCTCTCCGTTATAATCCAAATGACAATTATTAATCTCAAAATAAATTGAACTTTCGTTATTGTCTCTGAAATATATTTCATATTAATCTATTACAATCCTTTTCTGATTTCTTTCCAAAATATGGCGATACATTATTTTGTATTTATGTTAGGAGCCTAAAAATCGACGCGGGTGTTTGAAAAGAGTTATAAAAGTCAAAGAAGCGGGGTGTAAAAATCGTGCCTTATGCAACTGTACTCTATGCATACCCCGCATGGGATTTGGCGTGAAGTTATTTATGTGTATGTATATAGTTAAAACTTACATGTTGTAACTAGGTTTTATGTCTACAAAAAGAATTGGAAAATCCTAACAACTCAGTCGCGACCATATATTCTGAGCTATATTGTGAGAAAACTTGGCGTAACCTGAAGGAATTCAAAGGTGGTCATGTCCTGTTCACGTGTCCTCTCCCTGGTGGAAAATGTGCCGGCGCTATACTCAAGATTATGTTCCTAGCTGATGATTACTGGCGAAAGGTAAGAACCCAATGTCTGTAGTCCCTGGTTCGCTGTACGGACACCAAACAGCTTAGCTAACTTAACAGTAATGATTAACATTTTTTCTCCACTCGCTAATGATGTTACAGTTGCGTTGTCGGCCTTTAAGGGAGCGGAGAGGGCAGGAGTTGGGTCTCCGAATGAAATGCGGCATGAGCCATTTTACCGATATTCTGAGAGGCCGTGGTATTTCACCAGTCCATTCGTGTACGTGGCTCTACAACCATTTAAATTGGGTGAATTTTGTAGTGATGCATTTTTGTTTTTATATGATATCATATAAGGTAAGCGACTTGCGCGACCCATGGATATCTGCAACACATGTATGTAGTTGTTGTGTTATGGGTGCGTTACCGTCCTTTAAGGATAGGGAAGGTCGTCTTCAACTCTTCCAGAGTTAGCGAGGTGAGTCGAAATTCTCAGATGTCATGTTGTTTCACCGTTTGAGCCGATCCATTCATCCAGTGAACTATGTGGCTCTACTCTCTTGCTGTGTGGCGTCGGCTTAGAATACCGCCACCCCATCTCTTCCCGTGAGTGTCGTAAAAGGCGACTAAGGGATAAGCTAGAAGACTGGGCAGTAGCATTCTCTCTCAACAAAACACAGCCTACTGCGATCGCCAACCCGCCTGCCAAGCGTGGCGATTATGGCAAAATCCCCCCATGATTGAGCGGACCGGCAGTTGTGTCGCTCTATGGGGGAGGCCTATGTCCAGCAGTGGACCTTAAATTACTATTCTCTATATTTCACCTAAACACTATGCTTGAACCATATCTACACCAGCATGTAATTATTGTTGAATTAACATATAGTCTCGGTGGTCCAGCGGTCGAGCACACGGCTTCTGATCCGGAGGTTCGGGTTCGAATCCTCATACTGGCTCACACCAATGACTTTTCGAAATTGTTTTCGGAAGTTAAGTGTAATAAATATCGATGACTGAAAACTTTGTGCCCGGTATGGCAATAGGTTCGCCACCTATTCCATTTGGGACGTAAACATAACGGCGAGACGAGTCTTAACAGCCGCTGCCTACACCTTCGGGTAACAAAAGGCGTGAAGTTATGTTATGTTTTATTATTACAAGTTGGTTATTTCTGTACAATACATGCTTATATCCTTATATACAAAGTGGACTTCAGAGACAAACCTGACTGATATAGACAGTATGTAGTTAATTTCCAATTGGTGATCAACAATGACTAGGAGATTCTTATGGGCTTTTCCCTTGTATCAATAAGTATACTTAGACCTGTGTCTTCTTTTCTGTCATCAGCACAAAATCCGTGATAGAATAAGCATCACATACAACACGGCGAATGACACAATATTCTCGGTACCAAAGTACGCTGAGGCATTGTGCAAGTTGGCAGCTGAACGGAACATAATTGTCAACTATGGAACGGATCTTGTCAAAGTTAACCCCACCGAGGCTTTGTTCTGCGGGCCCACTGGAAAGGTATGGCTTTTTGGCGAAGTTGGCATGGATGTCATATTATTAACTATTTGTATTATGTTGCAAAGACCAGTAGATCACCGAGTCACCTCCATACGGTAGCGTTTGATTCTTTGAAACAAGCCCAATACGATACAGATCTAGGATGTTAATAGAAATTTATTCCACATGTATCCAACGTGTGAAATCATTGAACAAGGAACAAATTATGTCTAAATATTTGCAATAAACAAATCACTTCATTGTATGTTTCCCAATATTAAACTATAGGTATCAATTAATTTCTCTGTAAAACACACACACGTCATATTGTAGAAATAACGGACGATGCATGATTGACTAAGCAGATATACAATGCAAAAGTAAGGGACGGTAGTAAAAGGACGGATGTAGGAGTCGAGGACGACCAAGACACACATTCCATGACCAAATAGAACGTGTTCTGGAGGAAAGGGATGTTAGGAGACTCAAAAATCGACGCGCGAGCATGAAACTCAACGAAACGAGTGAGGCGTGTAAGAATCGTGCCTTATGGTGCTCTGTTCTCTCTGCCTACCCCGCAAGGGGTATCTCGTGAAGTTATATATGCATGTAGAAACTCTATTCCATCCGATTCATTCTTAGTGGAAATAAGCCTATTCATCTATGTTTAAAGAGAATATTTCTATACAGATCACCAACTTCCCATACAATATGTTACAAGTGAACCCGCCCATGTGTGCCCCTGATTGCCTGATGAACTGTCCACCTCTGTTAAATGAAGCAGGCCTCCTCAATGTTGACATGTACACGTTACAACACAACTGCTTTGGTAATGTGTTCGGTATAGGGGATTGCATCGGCACACCCAACAGTAAAACCGCGGCTGCCACTGGTAAGTATCTTGACTCTTCTTTTTCTTTGGGTTCTTCTCTATTATTGAAGCCTGTTCCACGACATTAATACCCGTCCACTTCCTGATGTTTCGTAGCCATAATAGTTTTGTTCTGCCTGCTTTTTTCTTACCTTCCGCAATTAGCATCATTAAAGTAACCATCAAAGGAATAATCCCTAATAATATCCCTATAAATGCGAAAGTAACTCTGTCTGTCTGTCACGCTTTCCCGCTTAAACCTCTCAACCGATTTTGTTGAAATTTGGCACAGACAATCTTTAGACCCTGAGAAAGGATATAGGCTACCTTTTATTGCGAAAAAAAGGGATAAAGAGGTTGTAAGTTTGTATGGCATTTCTTAATTTTAAAAGATAAAACCATGAAAGCACTTGTATTAAGCACTTGATAAGAAATAATTATATTTGTTTCTAAGGTTTTCGCGAATCTCACTCATTAAAACAACCTTTTAGGATTGTATCGCGTTTATTTCTTATTTATTTATATTTATCTCGACGTTTCGAACTCTTTACAGAGATCATTTTCACGAGAGAAAGAGTTCGAAACGTCGAGATAAATATAAATAAATAAGAAATAAACGCGATACAATCCTAAAAGGTTGTTTTAAAGAAATAATTAAACATTAGTTTTAACGTTTTTGCAATTTCGACCTGTGAGAGGATGAAATAGGAGTTGAAAGTTTGTTATTATTAATTCTAATTGAGGCGAAACGAAGTTCGCTGGGTCAACTAGTAAGATATAACTAGAACAAAGTAAAATACCCAAAGATACTAAAAGAACAACTTTAGAGAAGATTATCTAAGAATGGTGAACCAATAAACCAAACTCACTTACACTGCCACAGATTAAGAAATTGACTCTAAAATTGCTTCGAGTTTATGATTCTAATTCTTGGTATACGCTTTGTTAATTTTTTGGGTGTGTGTATTTATTTACCAATGTGTTTGTAAGTATATTTGCTTGTACATGCACCAGATTGTTGTGTGCGTCTGCATGCGTTAATGAGTGTTAGTAAGTTCTTGCTGAAGTTATCTTTGGCTATATTTCGCCACAAATATAGTCCGTTTTGGGGAGGAATGTAGGCCCCCAAAAATTTCTATTTCCAAGTTATTACTTATACCATATTCTCAGAATTGTACTAGTCAAGCTCATATCTTGCTGGTTCTTATGGCCTCTAGCTGCAAATAAGACGTATAATCCAATCATTACTTTTGACAGGTCCTCAAAGCAAAGTGGTTGAATTAAATCTTCTGGATGCAATGGCCGGTAAAGAGTTAAAAGCTAAATACAGCGGCTACGGAGCGTGTGCTATATTGACGTCCTATGAAAAGGCAATATTAGCTGAATTTCTTTACGACAACGAAGTTAACGAGACCTTTCCATTTAATCAGGTTGGTTAAATACATAAATGAAAATTATTGTACGAACTAGAATAGAAGTAAACGGCCAACTGATCGAATATTTAGATTTGAATAGATGTTTCGGTGGTCCAGTGGTCCAGCACGCCGCTTCGCTAAAAACTTCACGCCTTTTTCTTCCCGAAGGTGTAGGCAGCGGCTGTTAAGCCTCGTCTCGCCGTTATGTTTACGTCCCAAATGGAATACGTGGCGAACCTATAGCGGGCACAAAGTTTTCATTTATCGATATTTTTCACACGTAACTTCCAAAAAGAACTTCGAAAAGTCGTTGGTGTGTGCCAGTGTGAGGATTCGAACCCGCGATCTCTAGATTTAGAAGCGGGTGCTCGACCACTGGACCACCGAGACTATATTAGTTTGTTTAATATTACTTTCTTTGCAGGCAAAAGAGCGATGTATACTGTATCACATAAATACAAAATTGTTACCGCGTACATACTGGCGTTATTTGGTGACTGGAAAATTCGATGGACCTGCTAAATTAAGGAAGTTTCTCAACCCTTTTAAATTGTAATCAATCATAGTTCTATAAAAGAAAAAATATACACACACTTTTGAATTTACACCTTCCTTTATATAATCAACGCGCGTTCATCAAAAAAGTTATGAAAGTCAACGAAGCGAGTGAGGTATGTAAGAATCGTGCCTTATGGCGCTCCGTTCTATCTGCTTACCCCGCAAGGGATATGGCGTAAAGTTATGTATGTATGTATGTGTACTTTACACCGACTCCCTTGAGATACAGGGAGAGAAAACAGAGCGCCATAAGGCAAGATTCTCACACGCCTAACACGTTTCTTTCACGTACATACTCTTGTCATACACGCTCGTTGGTTTTTAAGGCTCTAGATCACGGGTCGTTAAATGGCGGACCGCGGTCCGAATCCGGACCGCCGAGTCATTATGTGCGGACCGCGAACACTCAGCAACTTGCACTACCAGAGTATGTAATTTAATAAAAAATATATCCCCCGCAACATTTTTGTTGACGCCAATTCAGAAAAGGCCGGGCGAAGTAACGCATTGATAGTTATATCTCGTTCTTATTGATCATCATCATCATCATTAGCCCTTTGAGGTCCACTGCTGGACATAGGCCTCCCCCATAGACCGCCACAACTGCCGGTCCGCTCAATCATGGGGGGTTTTTGCCATAATCGCCACGCTTGGCAGGCGGGTTGGCGATCGCAGTAGGCTGTATTTTCTTGAGAGAGAATGCTGCTACCCATTCTTCTAACTTTTCCCCTAGTCGCCTTTTACGACACCCACGGGAAGAGATGGGGTGGCGGTATTCTAAGCCGGCGCCACACAGTTCTTATTGATATGTAAAACCAACACCTTTGTTTTTACCGTAACCTTTGTTTAATAAATATTTTTTCTATAAAAAGTGCGGACCGCGAAGGTCCTTTCATTTTTTTAAATGGACCCCAAGCGAAATTAACTGGCGGCCCCTGCTCTAGACATTAAAGATTTTTGGTAAATATAAATTTTTGTTTAGATTGTCTGTCCAAGAAAGCTCTATTTAATAGAGCATGAACCCATTATGAGTCAATCTGGTTGGTCAAATAACCCTTCTTGTCCAGGCTTATACACATACATACATACATAACTTCACGCCAAATCCCTTGCGGGGTAGGCAGAAAGAACAAAGCGGCATAAGGCACGATTCTTACACACCTCACTTCGTTGACTTTCATAACTCTTTTCATGCACGCGCCTCGATTTTTGAGGCTCCTAACATTACCTTCCTCCAGAACCCGTTCTATTTGGTCATAGAATGTGAGTCTTGGCCGTCCTCGACTCCATCATCCATCCGCTTTTGCATTGTATATCTGCTTAGTCAATTTAGCATCATCTGTCAATCTTGTCCAGGCTTATGTTCTATTAAATTCATGGGAATAGAAATAAAGGGGATGTAAGAAAAAAATATTTTTAATCAACACTTAATAAATTACTGAAACTTATTTACATATTATAATATACTGAATACTGTTAAATACCGTTGTTTTATTAAATTGATAATTACATCATTGTAATTGTTTATTACATAAATAATTACAATATTTACATTATTGTAATTCCAATGCCTCCTTTTATAATTTTATTACAATATAAAAAAAGCAGTTGGTGCATAAAATCTAGACTAATATTTAATCAGAAGGAGTACCTATATGTACAAAATTTAAGAGGTATTCAGTTTTTTTTAATGGGATAGGAAGGTAAACCAGCAGGTGTGTCACCTGATAGTAAGCAATCAACGCCACCCATGGACACCAGCAACACATATAGTTTTACTGTTGCGTTGCCGACCTTTAAGGGATAGGGGATAGGGAAGGATGGGGAAGGTAGGTGGGCCTCCGGGTACCTCTCTCACCGAACGAAACGCGTCATGAACCACTTTACGTTGATCTTCTGTGAAGTCGTGGTATTTCACCGGTCGAGCCATGCATTCATGCAGCAAACAGCTTGGCTCTACCACTTTTAAAGTTCATCACAATAATCACACTCTTCAAAAGTTCTTTACACGAAGTATAGAAACACAGGAGTACGTTGTTTAACGCATGGTCTCTATTTACCGGAAATAATTTTCGCTCGTAGAGGGCACTCTAAAAGTACTCGTTCAAATTCTTACGCGGGAAGTTTTGTCGCCGTTGTCGTTTTCTTAAAAAGTATTTTGTGACAATATCATAAGATATTTTCAATCATATATAATATGATTGTCAAATTGTCTTCTCATCATATTAGTAGAAAAGTAACTTAATTGTGTGTGTTAATGTATAAATAACTACTTACTAATGACTGGTAAATGTATGGATTCCTAATAAAAAAAATCGAAATATTTGCTATCTATTTGTGCATACTAAAAAGATATTTCTTTCGGGGAAAGAAGGGGCAAACACATCATCGTTGCCGGAAATTATGATTTTTTTGACGTGACAACGTCTTAAATTAGGTTGCGGCTGGGAGTCACTTATGAAAAAGTGTAACGCTCGGTAACGTTACGATGAGTCACCGAACGAGAGAGAGGCCCGCCGAATGCCTTGCGTCTCTCTCCCACTCAACTATGATCGGTCTGCCGCGCGCGCAGCACTAGAGAATTAGGCGCATTGAATCGGCGCATGCTTGTGTCTCTGTCTCTGTCTTTCTCGAACGTTCTTGGCGTTGGAAAAACAAGAAAGCGTCATAATACAAGTTCACACGTGTGGTTAAAGTATCGTCAGCTGTGTCTGTAGTGAAAATGTGGAGTGCTTAGATTCGTCATTTACAACAACTACAACAATAAAGGTAAATAATTGTACACTGATATTTCATTATCGTAAACTATGATTGATTGATTAATTGTTAGATTGACACAAAAGTTGAGAAACTGAGTTTATAGGTTATGTCATACTATTGATAAATGTTGATAGTGTTAAGTAAATTATTAGTTTAAAATTAATTAATTAATTAATTATTATTTTACAAATTTTCATTAATTTCAAATTTATTTAGCAAAAATTTGAACCTTCGATCTGAATAAATGTTTTGATTTTCGAATTGATTCTTTAAAATTACAAATATTAAGAAAAAGTGGCAGATATAAGAAAACTTGATTTAAACTGTGTTGAGCAAGAATTTTAACATCTAATTTAAGTAAATGTTTTAATTTTCAACTTCATCATTTACAATTACAAATTTTAATTAATTTCAAATTTATTTAGCAAAAATTTGAACCTTCGATCTGAATAAGTGTTTTGATTTTCAAATTGATTCTTTAAAATTAAAAATTCATCCATTCAATTTCAAATGTTCAACAGGAATCACCACTCTCAAAACAATGGAAACGGACGAGCAAATGCCTTCAACTTAATTATATTCATATCAATAAATATTCTACCGAGAAAAAGACGTTGTCACGTAAAATCTTCGCCCGTAAAACCGACTTTACAGGCAACCAGATTTTTTTTTTGCTTTCATTACCACCGTGGCAAGCTGCGAGACGTTACCGTAAAAAGGAACAACATTACAACATATTTACACATGTAGAAAACTTAAGATAATTTTGAAATACAAAATTAAGTTATCTATGGGATCGAAAATAATCTTGTTGTTGCGTATTGTTTTTTATAAAATAATATATATTAATTATATTCTATTGTTAATATTAGATTTTATTCTATAGGAACTAATAATAAATATTAAAAACAACTGCTTTTTTTTCCAAATGACGCGTCAAAGACCGTATTTCGTAAGCCAGTGTTTAAAAACTGGAGTCATTTGAGGGACTATCTTTATTTGGATATGTTGTGATACCACAACATATCCAAATAAAGATAGTCCATAAATAGTCATATTTAAAAAAATATTTTTGTAACAATTAACATTTTTCTTCTATTTTAGTATTTTTTAAACACGGTAACACTTTATGTGACGTGTTATTTAACTGTCAAAAAGTTCTAAGATGGTTCTAGAATGCTCAAACTTTATTTAGACTCGAATAATGCTCTTTTTGACGTGACAACGTCTTAAATTAGGTTGCGGCTGGGAGTCACTTATGAAAAAGTGTAACGCTCGGTAACGTTACGATGAGTCACCGAACGAGAGAGAGGCCCGCCGAATGCCTTGCGTCTCTCTCCCACTCAACTATGATCGGTCTGCCGCGCGCGCAGCACTAGAGAATTAGGCGCATTGAATCGGCGCATGCTTGTGTCTCTGTCTCTGTCTTTCTCGAACGTTCTTGGCGTTGGAAAAACAAGAAAGCGTCATAATACAAGTTCACACGTGTGGTTAAAGTATCGTCAGCTGTGTCTGTAGTGAAAATGTGGAGTGCTTAGATTCGTCATTTACAACAACTACAACAATAAAGGTAAATAATTGTACACTGATATTTCATTATCGTAAACTATGATTGATTGATTAATTGTTAGATTGACACAAAAGTTGAGAAACTGAGTTTATAGGTTATGTCATACTATTGATAAATGTTGATAGTGTTAAGTAAATTATTAGTTTAAAATTAATTAATTAATTAATTATTATTTTACAAATTTTCATTAATTTCAAATTTATTTAGCAAAAATTTGAACCTTCGATCTGAATAAATGTTTTGATTTTCGAATTGATTCTTTAAAATTACAAATATTAAGAAAAAGTGGCAGATATAAGAAAACTTGATTTAAACTGTGTTGAGCAAGAATTTTAACATCTAATTTAAGTAAATGTTTTAATTTTCAACTTCATCATTTACAATTACAAATTTTAATTAATTTCAAATTTATTTAGCAAAAATTTGAACCTTCGATCTGAATAAGTGTTTTGATTTTCAAATTGATTCTTTAAAATTAAAAATTCATCCATTCAATTTCAAATGTTCAACAGGAATCACCACTCTCAAAACAATGGAAACGGACGAGCAAATGCCTTCAACTTAATTATATTCATATCAATAAATATTCTACCGAGAAAAAGACGTTGTCACGTAAAATCTTCGCCCGTAAAACCGACTTTACAGGCAACCAGATTTTTTTTTTGCTTTCATTACCACCGTGGCAAGCTGCGAGACGTTACCGTAAAAAGGAACAACATTACAACATATTTACACATGTAGAAAACTTAAGATAATTTTGAAATACAAAATTAAGTTATCTATGGGATCGAAAATAATCTTGTTGTTGCGTATTGTTTTTTATAAAATAATATATATTAATTATATTCTATTGTTAATATTAGATTTTATTCTATAGGAACTAATAATAAATATTAAAAACAACTGCTTTTTTTTCCAAATGACGCGTCAAAGACCGTATTTCGTAAGCCAGTGTTTAAAAACTGGAGTCATTTGAGGGACTATCTTTATTTGGATATGTTGTGATACCACAACATATCCAAATAAAGATAGTCCATAAATAGTCATATTTAAAAAAATATTTTTGTAACAATTAACATTTTTCTTCTATTTTAGTATTTTTTAAACACGGTAACACTTTATGTGACGTGTTATTTAACTGTCAAAAAGTTCTAAGATGGTTCTAGAATGCTCAAACTTTATTTAGACTCGAATAATGCTCTTTGTTCCCGTTGCTCATATCCGCGGCGCTCTGTCGTTTCCTCTTCATGGCTGCTTGTTTTATTCTATATTTTTTACGTGTCTTAACTAAATATACAGCAAGAGCTATTGATATCAACAATGCCACTATGATACATCCTGCCAATATTAATGTTAAATTTGTCACCCTTGGGCCGCTTTCCGTTGAAGGTTCCAACTGAAATAAAAGTTTAAATAAAGTTTTTAAATAAAGTTGACAGTATTTTCTGCTCACCCCTCATTTATAGCTTGTGTATGGTATGAATGAAGCTCTTTGAAAATTCAGAATTAATTTATTTATTCGAGAATGTTCCGGTGTGAGTCAAGATTGTGAAATCGTTTGCACATATAGAAAGGATGGACGAAAAAAGTCTCACTTAAAGAATTCATAAGACAAGTGTGAAAAGAAACCGACAAAGGTCGACCTAGGCAAACCTACCTCCATCCAATCAAGACAGAGTCCAGATCAACAGAGGCCTCAACCGACAAGCATGTATGAAAGCGATAGTGACAGTGGAGGAAGCAAAAGATGTGTGATAGGATCGTAATAAATGGAAAAAATGTCGTAAAAAATGGAAAAAAATGTCGTAAAAAATGCCACTGCCATGGGGGTCCATGGGAAAACAGCGTGATTGTATGTATGTATATGTCGATCCCCATATATTTCAATTTATTGCAGTGTTCTAACCACAAAGCTATCCCCAATAGGAATTCCGGGGATTTATGACATTTAAAAAACAAGCTCACCATGTAATTACTTCTGGAGAAGGAGTCACCACACATAGCCTGCTCAGTCCAATTGTACCAGTGCACCAGACGTAGACCTTCGTATGCTCGAGGCGAATCACACCTGAAACAAAAATTGACTTAACATAACTTTACGTCTTTTTCTACCCGAAGGTGTAGGCAGTGGCTGTTAAGCCTCGTCTCGCCCTTATGTTTTAAATGGTGGCGAACCTATTGCCATACCGGTCACAAAGTATTAGTAAGTAAGATATTTGGCATACATAACTTTCGAAATTAATTATGAAAAGTCATTGGTGTGACACAGGACTCGAACCCGCGACTTCTGGATTCAGAAGCGGGGTGCTCGACCACTGGACTAGAGAGACTATAATTTTATCTAAGACCTACCTAATATGCAGTAAATGATTTTTTTCAATTAAATACATAACAAACCTCAGCTCTGCCAGGAGTATATCATTTTTGGTAGCATATATTAGGGGGATCAATATATCCACGACCCATTGTAGTTCACAGGAGCAGTGCCATGGGTTGTACTGGAGATTGATACCATCACTCATGGTAGACCAATCCGTTAAGCTCTTCGAAATATATGTTAGATTGTTCTTACTTATGTCCAGCTGTAAATTAATATATTGAATTAAGTAGACAGGAGATTATTGAGGAAGGCTTATTATCATTTTCCTAACCTTGTCCCTCTCTAAGAGAGGTCAGTTCAACATGTAATTCTTTTCCATTCTCCTCTACCACTCGTCGTCTCCACACTTACTTTATACTGATCAAGTTTGACACGGACCATCCATCTCTTTTTGGGCTTACCTCTACAAAAATGTCAATTCAGTCATTCTGATCACTCTCCTGGTAATATGATTTTCTTCCCTTCTCATAACAACTAAGGGAGAATATATCAGTAGAATAAGAATTTTCTTATTTCTGAACCAATTAAAATAACTCCTTTTAAAGAGAAGTCACGATTACTGATTAGATATTTAAGTAACTTACCATGCACAAAGAGGTTCCATCAAAAGCACCTGGTCTTATTTCAACTAGAGATGGACAATTGGAGAGAAAGAGAAAGAAGCAATTTAAATCACTATCTGTTTCGTTGCTAGATCTTCCTACAACATTACTGAACGCTTTTTCGTCGATCACTTTTATAGTTTTTATCTCATTCATATACAAACTCTTTACTGCTATAATATTTTTAAAATAAACGGTCTCTATAGGGTTGCCATCAAAATGTAGTTCTTCCAAATTGGGAAAATATTGCGCGCTTATAGTTTTAGGTATTTCAGTTAATAAATTATACGATAAATCTATAATATACAAATTTGGCAGTTTCTTTTCTATGTTGATCTCTTTGATTTGATTTCCTCCAACTATTAGTACCTGTAATGTTACAAGGAAAATATATGTAGGTATATTGTATATGACATAATAATTAAATAATTCCAGTAACAAATACTTGAGTTGCGGTCAATATTACTTGAATCATCGTGAAAATAGAAATATATAATAGAATTATTTATTATTTGAACAGTGGTAGAGCCAAGCAGTTCGCTGCATGAATGGGCCGGCTCGACCGGTGAAATACCACGACCTCTCAGAAGACCGACGTAAAGTGGCTCATGCCGCGTTTCGTTCGGTGAGAGAGGTACCCGGAGGCCCACCCCCCTTCCCCGTCCTTTCCTATCCCCTATCCCTTAAAGGTCGGCAACGCTACAGTAACACTATATGTGTTGCTGGTGTCCATGGGCGGCGTTGATTGCTTACCATCAGGTGACACGCCTGCTCGTTTGCCCTCCTATCCCATAAAAAAAAAAAAAAAAAAAATTATACAACATTTCCAGGATAGAGGATATTGTTACAAAAGGAAATGGTAAAATTAGTAGTAATTAAAAGTGTCCTTGGCAACGGTAAATGAATTAAGAGAATATTCTCGTTGGCATTTAACACTGGTAGAGTCAAGTAGTTCGTTACATAAATGGGAAGGCTCGACCGGTGAAATACCACAACCCCTCAGAATGTGGACGTAAATAGGCTTATGCCGTGTAATGAGAGAGGTATCCGGAGACTGACTTCTCTTCCCTTCCTTCTCCCGTCACCTTATCACATCTCAAAGCCTTCCAATGCCGCTGTGATCCTCGCAATGTTGCTGATTATGTCTGATGTCCGATGGTAACCGTCGCCCTGATTCTAGAGGTCTATTCTCAATCTAGAGGTCGCGGGTTCAAATTCTGACTTTTCGAAGTTATTTTTGGAAGTTATGTGTGATAAATATCGATGATTGAAAACTTAGTGCCCGGTATGCCAATAGGTTCGCCACATATTCCATTTGGGACGTAAACATAACGGCAAGACGAGGCTTAACAGCCGCTGCTTCGGGTAGAAAAGGCGTGAAGTTATATTATGTTATCTATCTTAACGAATATGAGCAAATTCTTACCTCCAAACTATCAAATTGTGATGAATGGTCATACAAGTCAGACAGTCTATTGTATGATAGATCAATATACGTGATTCCACTGGGAAACTTGGGCCAGTGGTACAAAGTATTGACTTTGAGTATGGCAATTTGTAGAGACGGTGGCAATGCAAAAACGAACGTTATGTTGTTCTGCGCTAAGTTCAATTCCCTTAAATTCTCGCATGCGAGAAATGCGTTTTCTTCCACTATTTCTATTATGTTGTTTGATAAATCGAGAAATTCCCTGTAAAACAAATATTAAAATCAGCTATTCAGTCAGCACAAAGTTCTTAGTCATCGATATTTATCACACATAACTTACGAAATTAATTTCGAAAAGTCATTGGTGTGAGCCAGGATTCGAACCCGCCACCTCTGGATTCAGAAGCGGGGTGCTCGACCACTAGACCACCGAGATTATAGATAAATAAATGTATATAATCTATGAAAATATACAGACTCCATTTGATAAGTTCACGCCAATATTTTAGTGCTGACCTTTGTGGTCACAATGTCGTAAGTAATTGGCGGTATTTGAAGTAAAACAAATGATATTTTTATTGTTGTAGGCGGATGTACTATGACTGATGAATTGCTGAATTTGTTCTGAGTTCCTCACTGGTAACTACGTAGGTATTTGTCTATGTTTTGTTTAAAATATGTATCTTTTACTAGAGCAAGAAATCTCGAATCCTTATCATTACATAGTATAAAACAAAGTCACTTTCCGCTGTCTGTCCCCTTATATGCTTAGATCTTTGAAACTACGCAACGATTTTTATGCGGGTTTTTTTCAATCGACAGAGTGTTTCAACGGGGTGGTTTTTATCTATAATTAATGCATAATGTAATCAAGATGATGATGTGGAACAAAGTTCGCCGGGTCAACTAGTCAAAAATAAAATTGTACCAACGACCACTACCAAAGTTAAGTTGCGTATCCCTTTCATCTCAAGCATCAAATAAAAAAAACAGCTGATTTCTCGTAAAGCAATCAAGCGTTATTTTCGTAATAACTAGTTGACCCGGCGAAATTTGTTCGGAATCAAAAGTAATAAATAAGTAAATTTTGGATTTATCACATTTTCTTTACTACATCATAAATGAATTATAGATAAAAACCACCGCGTTGGCCCCTCTGTCTGTTAAAAAAAACGCATCAAAATCGTAGTTTCAAAGATCTAAGCATTTAAGAGGACAGACAGCGTAAAGCGACTATTTTTTATACTATTTAATGATTAGTTTTGGTTTACGTCGATCACTTCGGGAATCGCTGTACGGGTAAGTCACAATTTTATTAAGATTTTTTTCCTGTTTCTATGGAAATTACTATGTTCACAAACGTGTCCATAACTATTATATATAATATAAGTATACATTCAAGGACTCAGCCACGAATACTCAGTTGATCTTAAATCAGTATGTACTATGTATACATATAATAGAATATGTTTGATGAAAGGTTCTGCATCTAACTTTCGTAAACAAATGAAAATATAACCCAATTATATTTCTACACTGAGTTAAAAATTGTGGTTAAAAAAAAGTTAAATTGACTGCTTGAATTTGTCTTGCAGTATTTGGTACAAATATATTTTTCATACCTTGAAATACACGATACCAACGAAACACAACTTATCGAATATAACTTATATGCCCGAATACTGAACCGCCACTCAAATATATAAGCGCTACTTAAGCGTTTAAGTAGCACTTTATTGATTATCAGATTTGAGTGGCGGTTCAGTTTTCGAGCAATAGATACATAAATACTTAACATCTACAAAAAATAAAACCTAAATATCTCAATATGGATTTTGAATCCTTAGTTTTAGTTTTTAGAAGCAAGCCTACTAGTAAAAGTTGCAACTTTAAAACATTCTAATATTTATTATTATAATCGGTCCGTTATGTTGAGACGCTATTGATTACAAACAAACAAACAATCAAGTCTTCCCCTTTTAAAATCTAGCCCCCGAATTTGTTTAAATCTTATATGCAACAGCATACAAAAGTTCATACAACCTTTAATATTCAACCCTCTACGATGAACCCCTGTTTTTATTTGTTAATCAAAAACTTTATATTTTTGGTAAGGCAGGGTCAGCTAGTATTACTATACTTACAGACTGTTATTGACAGGGAATGTAGTCTTCAAGATTGATCGTATTCTATTCTCATTCAAACTCAGTCTTTTCAAGTGTCCCAGGTCCTCCACATCAGTCCTCTGGAGCACCAAGTCGAATATACCATTCTTGCTTAAATCTAAGTCTTCTAACGAAGTCATAGGATGCAATGCGTCCAGTGGTATCTTTTTTAGATTATTTCCCTGAAGATTTAACTTCTTGACATGACGCAAATGTTTAAAGTCCAGTTTCGTGAATTCTGATAGCTTATTATGAGACAAGTCCAGGTCTTCTAATGCATGTATCTTAGTGAATAGGTCCGGTGTGATCTCGGTTAGTTCATTGTGTGAGAACGAGAGGACCTTCAGATTTGGCACTTCGCTGAGTGGATCAGGCCAGTAAGCTTTTATCACATTATTCGTAAACTTGAGTGTCTCCACTTGAGAGTTTGGTGGCAATCTGAAATAGGAGGTAAGAAAGTTTAAGTTTAGTTTTAAATGGAAGTTAAGATTTGGTAGGTTTAAGAATAGATTAAATTTTATTTGGGTTTGACTTATCTATATACATACTTATAGAGAATTAAAATCTGAAAATTGTGAAAAGATGTGGCGAAGTCTTACAGTTCGTTGCAAGAATGTGCCAGCTCGATCGGTGAAATACCATGACCTCTCGGAATATCGGCGTGAAGCGGCTCGTGTCGCGTTTCGTTCGGTGAGAGAAGTATCCGGAGGCCCGATCCCTATTTCCCTTCCTACTCCTTTAAAGGACGGCAACGCGCCACGGTATTCATGGGCGGTGAGTAGCTGCTTACCATCAGTGACCAGTGACCCACTTGTTTGTTTACCCTCCACCTTATAAAACATTCTCCACACTAGTGATCTTTTTACTCTAAACTGGAACTCGGTCCCAAGACTCACAACGTCGTCTATGAGTTTCAATTGTAATTATAAAGTATCTGAGACACATTACAATCGATCCAGCCGTTCAAGAGCAGTTGAAGATATGCACAGAATTGGTAGAGTTAAATTGACAGTGTGTAGTCTAAGCTTCATCGGCATTCACTAAATCTCAATAAATTGATGATAGCTATTGTTGAGATTTAGAATCAGCTTGCGGCATTCCTTGACAGACTTAAGATTGAACAAGTTCTGGGGAAGGTGATATCAGGAGCCTTTTTCTACCCAAAGGTATAGGCAGTGGCTGTTAAGCCTCGACTCGCCGTTATGTTTACGTCCCAAATGGAATAGGTGGCGAACCTATTGCCATACCGGTCTCAAAGTTTTCAGTCATCGATATTTTTCACACATAACTTACGAAATTAATTTCAAAAAGTCATTGGTCTGAGCCAGGATCGATACCACGACTTGTTGACTCAGAAGTGCGAGCTCGGACACTGGACCACCAAGGCTTGAAATTAAATGTATACCTACGCATTAAAATAGGTTGACTATACTTAAGACTAGTTCTTCTAAGATATAGGTATTTATAAGATTAAAGGGTAATCACATACGAAGCCTTACTCATAGAGATGACACAGCTGAACTAAAATGTATAACTCAATAAGTACTGCAAGCAAGTAATAATTACCTATGTACCTATGTATTTAACAAATAATATAGTGACAACTATTTACATATATTTAGGTAAATACGTAACATTAGATATTATCTAACTTCTAATGTTTATTGTAGTCTTATGAAAAGATATTTAAACAAATAGCACAAAATATTCTGGTTTTTTTACATAATAAAACTCCAAAAAAATTTTACAATATGGTAATTCGAATCAACAACCACAAAAGTAGTTAATAGAACTTTAAGTGGTCTTTTTATGAGAATTGGGGGCAGACCAGCAAAAGGTTTACGTGGTGGTATTGGACTATCGGTGCCCGTGGACATCTGCGACACCGAAAAGTTTATCGGACTTTAAAATAGAATAGGGAAGAGACCTCTGCTTTAAGATGAGTAAGGGAAGGGTGGACCTCAGAAAACCGTATATTATGTTGATTTTCGTAGTATTTTAACAGAGGTAGAGCCATGCAAGTTCGCTGCATGAATGGGCCGGCTCGACCGGTGAAATACCACGATCTCTCAGAAGATCGACGTAAAGTTCTTGCCGCGTTTCGTTTGAGAGAGGTACCCCCTTCCCCTTCCCCATCAATTTCCTATCCTACTGCCTTAAAGGTCGGCAACGCAACTGTAACACTATATGTGTTGCAGGTGTCCATGGGCGGCGCTAGTCACTTACCATCAGGTGACACGCCTGCTCGTTTGCCTTCCTATACTATAAAAAAAAATTAACCAGTCGAGAAACTGAGTAGCACTGATCTATACCCACATAATTCATTTTATTGTCACTAATGTTACATCCACATGCAGAGCTTCAAAATTTTGGGTCGATAATTTCAACATTTCAACTTCAAACCCTTGATATTTAAAAAATACATTATTATTTTATATATTTGTATAGATTTTTAATAATAGAGATTTAGTGCATTTTGACAACTGAAAAGGCTTCTCTTAAGAGAAGCCTTTTCAGAATGACAAACAGACAGACGTTAACGTCTGTCTGTTTGTCATTCAAATGTCCTTACATTTATTATCCGTTTATCGGACAGTGACAGCTAAGTTTGATCAATATTGAGTGTAGATAATCTTGCATTTCCATTCTCATCTTTCTCTCCCCGTAGGTATAGGGAGCGGCTGTTAAGTCTGGACTAGTGGATTTCTTACGTCCCAATCGGAATCGACGGAACGTACTGCCATGGAGTCATCAATTTTTATCACACATAGCTTCCGAAAATAATTTCAAGAAGTTATTCATGAGAGCACAGAGAGTTATTCAGAGTGGTGCACGACCTTCAGACCACTAAGACGCCTCAAGTCATCGCTATTAGTAACTCGACACTAAACCGTGTTGTCGTTAAGATATATTTAAGATCGCGGTAATCAAAATAGCTAACTACCGTTCGCGACATCTCAACTCGGTCAAATCCTTGCGAACATCATCGCGATTCGCTAAGCAAATTGGCTTGACACGGTTTTAGCACTTGATTGATGTGTGACAGGGTACAGCCAGATTCGAGATAGCATCTAAGAAGGTCTTAAAGATAAACAACATTCTAATAGCCGGTAGTGATGCAGTGAACTGTGTTGCTTTATAGGATAGTGGGCTAAAGAGCAAGCGAGTCACCTGATGGTAAGCAACTGGCACCGTTTATAGACACCTGCAACGCAAATATGGTATAGTGGCATTGCCGGCTTAGCATTGAATAGGTAAGGGATCGAAAGTGGGCTGAAAACTGGCGGGAAGAAGGGATTATCCAGATACCTCTCTCACAGAAGAAATGCGGTTTGGGATAATTGCGTGGCTCTACCACTTTCAGTATGTATATGAAAATATGATATATATTTAATTTGACCCAGCGAACTTGGCTTCGCCTCAAAAGAAATAAGAAGACATTAAAGTGGTCATTGTGGGTTATCCCTAAGAGATAGACATATGCCATCGCAGACTTTTTTGTAGACCTTCGTAAGTTGTATAATAATGTAGTGAATTATTATTATATAACTACGTAAATTTATTTGATTTATCACTTAGGGTTCAGCCAGAGTTTGCAATTAAAGTGCTAAATCTTGAAAATTATGACATTTTATTTACTACATTATACAGATATACCAGAACAAAATCCGTTGCGTAGCTTCAAAGATAAGCATCAAGCTAAGCATTTAGGGGGACAGACAGCAGAAATCATTTTTTTTTCTGCTATGAAATAATAATGCTAATGATTGAAAACATACTTTAAAGTAATGAGAGTAGTCCAAAAAAGTGAGAGTGAAGATATAAAGTCTTAGGCCAATCCAAATATCAAAATAACAAAAAAAAATAACACCAAGCTTAATGGCTGCTTGAATGTATTACGCGATGTCTTCCATTTATTATCCAACCGAGCCGTCAAATACAAAACTCGTCAATTTAAAAGGTCCCCAATACAAATGTCATACCTTTTCAATGTAGGTCAGTGGGTAAGCAGCAGTTTTATATTTCAAGACATTTCCTGACCTGCAAGATGTGGTGCGTTAATTTTATAGGTGGATATTGAGAATGGCAATAACAAAAGCGATGGAAGAGTAAGGAGCGAAATGGGTTATATGCCTCAAGGGTTTATAACATTTGCATGATATAATATCTTGAATTTATATGACATAGCGCCATCTAGTTAGTTCTAAGCTAAGCAATAACGGATAATAATACATATACAGTTTCCTTTTGTAAATATACCCATACAAATACATAGAAAAACATGTAGCAGCCATACAAAAATACATGCGTGTCATAAATATTTGTATGTACACGAGTGGGGATCGAAACCCGCCGCCTTCGATTCTCAAGTCGGTTGTTTTAACCAATGCACCACAACACCCGTGTTGTGATGAACAGTGATCTTAATATCTTCTGTTTTAACTAGTTACCTATGATTTGAAGATTTTTTTTATGGGATACAAACGAGCAGGTGTGTCACCAATAGCAATAAGTTCTGCCACATATTCCATTTGAGACGTAAATATTCGTCAATTATAGTAATAGTCGTAATAGTCTCGGTGATCCAGTGGTCGAGCAAACGGCTTCTGATCCAGAGGTCTGGGTTTCCTGATACTGGCTCACACCAATTACTTTTCGAAATTCTTTTCGGAAGTAAGTGTGATAAATACCGATCCCCATCCCTTCTATTACACTATGTGTGTTGCAGGCGTCTACAGAATGGACAGTTAGTCGCTTACCATCAGGTGCCCGTTTGTCCTCTATCCCATACATACATACATACATAACTTCACGCCAAATCTCTTGCGGGGTAGGCAGAGAGAACAGAGCACCATAACGCACGATTCTTACACTCCTCACTCGCTTCGTTGACTTTCATAACTCTTTTCATGCACGCGCGTCGATTTTTGGGCTCCTAACATTACCTTCCTCCAGAACGTTTTATTTGGTCATAGAATGTGTGTCTTCGCCGTCCTGTAGGAAAATCCATCCGCTTTTGCATTGTATATCAATTTAGTATATCCATTCTTTTTACATGTCCGAACCACTTTCTTATAATTTTACTAGCTGACCCAGCAAACGTTGTCTTGCCGAAAAATAACATTTAAAAAATAGGGGTTGATCGTAGGGGGTTGAAAATTTAGGGTTGCATGTATTTTTGTATCCCGTTTTATAAAAAAAATAAGAAACAGAAATAGGTCGAAAAATTAAAAAAAAAATTGCGGGGTGGGCTACCCTTGTGATTTAGGGGGATGAAAAATAGATGTTGTCCTATTCTCAGACCTACCCGACACGCACATAAAATTTCATGAGAATCGGTCAAGCCGTTTCGGAGGAGTTCAATTACGCACATCTAGACTCGAGAATTTTATATATTAGATATTTTATATTCTGTATATTTTTCTGTATAATGTTTTTTTTTCTGATTGTGATTAACGTGTTTTTCTAACACCCAACTAAAGTACCTATCCACGTAGTACAAACAATCAAACATAGATTACGTTACTGCGTAAACAGAGTGATACTTTCAGTGCCCTTAAAAGTATGTACTTTTAGACATAAGTAATTATAAAGATAAGCTGTCAAGGTAACCGAGTATAAAGAGTTAGAAAATATGAAGGTGATGATGGTTTTAAGAAGATCAGGGTTTTTTTTTTCATATAAATCACCTTCAAGCGACCGAAAGAGAGTGTGTTTATTGAACCAATTGCCATTAATGATGAGATTCTTGACTCCGATTAAGTTTGAGACGATATATTACACTGTCTTTGGTGTATATTTACGCCCTTAATATCCCAAGGTACAGGCAGTGGCTAGTTAAGTGTTACGATGTATACCTGCAATTCTTCGGTTTCAAGTTTCAATGTATAATTAGAGCATTAAATATTTTATAGGTTTCTTATAAATATAACTATTTATATAAATATACACAAATATAACGTCAAGTTAAGTCCCTTGCGGAGTAGGCAGAGAGCACAGAGATCCGTAAGGCACGACTCTTACATACGTCACTCACTTCTTTGACTTCCTTAAGTAAAACACATCACGGTTCAATATTTATACGATATTTTTCAAATTACACCTTCCAAGCACGGTAGGGGCTGCTGTTGCTTCAGCAGAAAATCTCAAGCGGCACAAATACAGAAACCTTGTAGGTGATTAAGTATTTGAGCCGTTTAGGGTTGAGACTCTGTGGACATGGGGTCCGAGTGCTCGTGCACTTTATAAAGATCTTTGCTGGTCTATTCTTCGCACAAAGGATTGGCATTGCCATTCAGCGTAGCAGTGCGGCCAGTCTTCTGGGCACGCAATTAATTTATTTCTTCTTTTTTCGAATTAAAATCATTTTCTAATAAAAAAGAAGATTATATTTATATGGAACGTTACTCAAAAATGTGGTATGCGTTCTCACCTGACTGCGCTAATAGGAGTGTTGTTCTTCAAGTGCAATAGGGCTTATGGTTTTAAGCGTGACAGCTTTAGTTAAATTTGTCTTAGTTAGGAAAGTGACATAAGATTGGTAATTATCGCGCGAGAATAGTAGTGGCAAAGCTACGCACTTTGCTGCATGAACGGGCTGGATCGACCGGTGAAATACAAAGACCTTTCAGAAAATCTAAAGTTGCTTATGCCGGTTATCGTAAGATGAGAGAGGTATCCCGAACCCCGTATATATTTGTGAACTCAGAATTCCAGTCCCTGCAATTATCAATGTAAAATACAACATAAAACATAGCTTCACGCCTTTTTCTACCCGAAGGTGTAGGCAGTGGCTGGTAAGCCTCGACTGACCGTTATATTTACGTCCCAAATGAAATAGGTGGCGAACCTACCGGGCACAAAGTTTTCAGTCATCGATATTTATCACACATAACTTTCGAAATTAATTTTGAAAAGTCATTGGTGTGAGCCAGGAACCCGCGCCCTCTTGATTCAGAAGAGGGGTGCTCGATCCATCAATATACGTTTCCACCTAAACACATTTAAGTAAGCGATACGAAGGAATTATAGAAAACATTGTTTTATGTGGAAATGTAGCTTTGTTTAAACAAAAACAAGTTTTAAGTAACAGATTTCATTTGTTAACTCCTCGCCAGAAGCTAAGAGGTAACCGTCACCTAAAGACTCCGAAAATGTCACGGTACAGACCAGCCGTTGACTTAGAGATTGGTGATTGTACTAGCAGTACCTAATGTCACCATCCAAGCTATTTAACAAAAATGAGGAAATAATTATGGTGGATATGGAACATTTTTCTCTCCGCCTTAGTGAAGTCGATCTTCAGTAATAGAACTTAGGTAAATAAAAATAATACTCACTTTCCAAGGGTGGTCAGACCGAGTCCGTCGAAAGTCGCTGATATCTTCAATCCGTTAGGGTTTTGTGGCCAACTGATCTTATCCAAGTCGGCGACGTTCAGAGGCGATATCCTATCGAATTCCGAACACTGAATATATAACACTATGTGAGTTCCATCTATATCTGGTATTTCACTGCACGTGCAAACATCACATAATTTTATTAATTTATAAACCTCCTCGGTAACTGTATCACCATTAAAGTTTTGGCCACTTACATTTGAAAATAGAAAAAATAGAAACGTCAAATAATAAAAAAAGGCGCGCATTTTTATTAAAAAAAAAACTGATGACACAGGTTTATATCGGTGTACTGCCACGACAATCGCGCTGGAATGATAAGTTACCCTATCGTTGTCTTATCGGCGATGCCGCGGTGTGTGTACATTGCTGAAAATGACGCACACACATTGATATTATGTGATTATTAGGAACTCATACGTGTGATTCATTAGATTTAATAAAATAATATCAAAGGTGTGATATTGTTGATTATAAAAGTAGTAAATAAAATTATATTTAAAAAAAAATATCCATTGATCCCTAAAGGTCTTGTCAGTAATAGAATTAGAAATAAGGAACTTCGTTCCAAAATCACTACCTAACGAAAAAGTATATCGAACAAAAGGCGCAGATTTCGTTCCACGATAAGTTGTATTTACGAAATTAGTTACTTATTTTACAAATAGATTAAACAATTAACAACATATTGAAACAATAGCAAAAATAATATTACGTTCGGGTGGAGTATGCAAGCAGACAAAGCGGTGAATTAGGCTGAAGTAAGTAGGTACAATACACCAGAAAAATACCATTTATTCTGATAGGTAGTATGAGTGATTTCCTTAGAAACTTAAAGATAACTAACCACACGCAATACCTAGAAAAACTACTGTCGTTGTACACAAACATTTAATTAAATAAAACCTTTTTTTGCCAACCAACAAAGTTTTAGTTAAAAGACGTTTGGCATTTAGTAATCAGATATACAATTTAATTATTTGTATAAGATACCATATAATCAAGACCTCCAGGTAATCAATTAGATCAATAATATAGCGATTAAAAGATCGATTTCAGAAATAATCATTCTGTAAACCGTCGCAGACTACAGTCAGTTAAGTAACTGGAGTAAGCAGCATTACTAACTCTTTACAAGTAGTTATATAGATAGTAGTTAACTATGATAGGATAATACGAGACGTGGGCAGACAGAAATACGAGACATGTTGACCACAAATAATGAGTCAGGGCGCGTCCACAAATTACGTGAAGCATTTCGGTCAAGCTGAATCTTGACTCACTTATCTATTTAATAGACGCACATTAGCGTCCATATTCTAAATTGGATAAAAATTGGCACACAGATTGTATTTCATATTAAGAATCTCTAAGATAGATTTTTATTGCTAAAGAATTAGTATGCATTAAACAGTGTTATTTACATATTCAATAGTTTAAACAACTTAGCCCATAACTTTAGAGAAATATCCAGGCGTTTAGGCTCTCCAAACTTTCTCTCTTTCTTTTACGGTATTTTTTTTATGGGATGGAGGGCAAACGAGCAGGCGTGGCACCTGATGGTAAGCAACCAACGCCGCCCATGGACACCAGCAACACAGAAAGTGTTACTGTTGCGTTGCCGAACTTTAAGGGATAGGGGAAAGGAAAGGATGGGGAAACGGGGATGGGCCTCCGGGCACCTCTCTCACCGAATGAAACGCGGCATGAGCCACTTTACGTCGATCTTCTGAGAGGTCGTGGTATTTCACCGGTCGAACCGGCCCATTCATACAGCGAACTGCTTAGCTCTACCACTGTTGGGTAAAAATTAAAATCACATAAAGAAAATATAACTTTAATAAAATATATAACAGAATAATTCATTTACACGACAATATTAATTCTTATTATTATTCTTTTGAATAGTTACAAAATATTTGCAGGTCATTTGATAAGGCGGTGTACCTTATGCTGAACTTCGATTACGTATTTGTTTGAACAGATTTTATAGGAAAATAAAAAAAAAACATTAAAAAAATAAAGGTAAATCAATATTAAAAAAGTAAAGTTAATTTAAAAAAACTGTACATATTCTATTAAATATTTGTAAAGTGGTTTCCTTTTACTTGTACTATTACATAGTAATAAACAAACAGTAATAAAATAAAGTTATTAGAAAATTTAGAAACGACATACTTAATCTGTTTAGATTTTAGCTGATAACATTGTATGCGTATTTTAAATATTGCTAAAAGTTAGTTATACCCTGTCAAAAAAAAATCGATATAGCAGCATTAAAAAAAAAACAATTAATAAAACTGGAATGCTCCACAAAGTCCACAAAAATAAGTATGTACTGGCGAATTTAGTTAAAATAGAATACACTTAAAATTAGTTAAGTATGCGTATATACATATATTCGTTGCCTTATTCATCAATTATTAATTAAAATATGAATAATATTGTCAATATGTGATACCTACCAATAACTATGTTTACAATATTCTCGTATTTAATAAAAAATAAATTATTATTAAATAGAAAATTAAATATTTTAACATTGGTGTATTAAAATTTTTGTTTTACATTCGTGGATAGTTGATTACATTGAAAAATAATAATAAATCCAGTGATTATATTTTTAATTATATATAGATATATAGTAATTTAAGCAGCCTTTAAGTTGCACAAGTCTTATAGTACTTAATTCACATACTGTAAAAAATATTGATATTATTTGGACTTTCCAGTAAAAAATTTTTTTTTACTGCAAGTCCAGTGTACAGGTAGTTATCAATTAGATTAGAACCAAGTGTTGGGTTCAGAATAGCCGTTTTTAGAAGGGAGGGGGGAATGGAACCTTGATATGACCTTGAAAGATGATAGTGTCTTGACTTTAGTAATACTTGAAAATAATAACTATAGTGTTTAACATTAAAACAACTTTTTATGAATTATATCGCATTTATTTAGAAATTATTTTTATTTGTAAAGAGATTTTTATTTGTAACTCTGTAAAGAGTTCGAAACGTCGAGAAATAAATAAAAAATCGCGAAAATCTAAAAAATAAATATTTCAAAAAAGGTGATTTGTCTATTTTTTTTTTCTGTTTGTGTTTAACGACTTCCGAATCCGCCACTTCTTTACCATGAAATAGTTGCATTACAAAAGTAAGTAGTAGTTACACAATTCAAAATGGCTGCCATATACAAATTGATTGGTTGCTTACATACTTCTAATTGCATTCTTAACTTAAAACAGTATTTATTCAAATAAACACATGTAAAAAACATAAGTTATTATTACTGATGTGTCT
Source organism: Euproctis similis (assembly GCA_905147225.2). Taxonomy (NCBI): domain Eukaryota; kingdom Metazoa; phylum Arthropoda; class Insecta; order Lepidoptera; family Erebidae; genus Euproctis; species Euproctis similis. The sequence goes on along the minus strand of LR990117.1, from coordinate 3,619,469 downwards.
GTGTCTTAAAAAGACTCGGTTCACATGGTTATATTTAAGTAATTAGAATAGTTTATTCGATTTTTAAAATTTTAAATAACATTTTTTTTTATATGATTCCACGTTGCAACATTTTAATTGGTTCGAATTTCAAATTTGTAGAAGACTACAAAATTTATTTATTGGCCAATTTGGAAGTTGTTTGATGAAAGGAGATAGTAAAACTCCGCGGGGTAGTAAGTACATGGTTAAGTCACTCTCACCAAAATGGCTACAAATAGGACTAGAATAGTTTAGTTACCAAGCCCACTCATCAAAGGGCGTCGTGTTCTTTCAACAAGTAATGGCCGATCAATCGCTTCTGAATGTCTGTAACGCCTCCATAGATCTGGGTGCCTCTGGCGTCCCTGGTGACAAATTAAATAAAGTTAAATATCTATAATTTCTTCTCATATCAAATCAAAATATTAGATACTTAGTATTTAAAGACGTAGGTAGTAAGTACTCTTTATATTCGCAAAAGTTTGGTTTAGAATTCTCCCACCGATGATTTTTCGGAAATTATTGTGATAAATATCAATAACCGACTATAAAGTGTCCCATTTATGGCAAAAGGTTTCACCACCAACTTCATGTGGGACGTAGAAAGCACTATAATATTAGTTTACTGCTATTTTCCAGAACAAATAGCAATTAATATTGAGAGGGTTATGAATAAAATAATATGTGGCGCCGGCTTAGAATACCGCCACCCCATCTCTTCCCGTGGGTGTCGTAAAAGGCGACTATGGGAAAAACTAGAAGAATGGGCAGCAGCATTCTCTCTCAAGACAATACAGCCTACTGCGATCGCCAACCCGCCTGCCAAGCGTGGCGATTATGGCAAAAACCCCGCATGATTGAGCAGACCGGTAGTTGTGGCGCTCTATGGGGGAGGTCTATGTCCAGCAGTGGACCTCAAAAGGGCTAATGATGATGATGAATACTGACACAATTATAAGCAGAAATATACCTGTAGTGTCTCTCGGCGTCGTACTGGGTGGAGAGCCCCCGGCCGCCGAGGATCTGCACGCAGTGGTCGGCCACGGCGGCCGCGTTCCTGCCCGCTATGTACTTAGCCATGGCGCTGTTCTTGGTGCTGAGCTGCGTGGCCGCACGGTACGTGGCCAGGCGAGCCGTCTCCACCAGGATGCACATGTCCGTCAGACGATCCTGGATAATCATATTTCTTGCTTTAGAATACTAGTTCACGCTAAGTTTTGTTTTGCGGGGAATATACGTAAATTATTGTTTTTTTTTTTTGGAAATACATAAATATTTGTATATATAATTACAACTAATTTATTAATGTAACTTACTTTTACAGAAGGTAATCGAGTCAGGGATTTGCCAAACGCCACTCTCTCTTTTGCGTAGTTCATGGCAGTGTCTAACGCAGACTGGGCTATACCTGGCAATTGTAAATATATTGTTAAGTGCATTAGTAAGTTAATTATATAATTAAATCAGTTATTTATTGACTCTTGTAAAGAATAAGAAACGAGAGAGTATCCTTAGCTATGATAGCATAGAATAAATTCAAATATGTCATGCATTTTCCATGAATAAATAAATATCTGTGATTGATATTAATTTTGGAAATCGATATTATTTTTAGAAGCGTCTAAATCCAGAAATCGCAAGTTCGAATCCTGATTCACACTTTTCGAAATTGTTTTCTGAAGTTATGTATGATAAATATTGATGACTGAAAAACTTTGTGCCCGGTATGGCAATAGGTTCGCCACGTCGCCCGTCGCCCGTTGCACGTTCGCCTCTTGCCGTTATGTTTAAGTCCCAAATGGAATAGCTATTTGGGACGTAAACATAACGGCAAGGGGTGGGAGTGGGGCTTCGGATACTTCTCTCACCGAACGTAACGCGGGATGAGATATTCCGAGAAAACGTGGAATTTCAGCGGTCGAGCCGGCCCATTCATGCAGTAAACTATTTGGCTCTACCATTGCAAATATTGTATTGATGACTTCTATTCAGCAGTCTATAGTGGCACCACGAGGGATATTTGATTAAATATTCCTTATTCGACTCACCCACAGCATGAGCGGCGATACCGATACGTCCCTGGTCGAGCTGCTCCATCGCGACCCTGAACCCTTCCCCCTCCTGTCCCACCATGTAACTCTTGGGTATCCGCACATCGTCCAAGGTCACATTACATGCGGTGGCAGCTCTGGAACACATGCTTCATATCTATGTTATAAGCTCCTTTATAACAGTGATTTTACATATATAAAAAAATCAGTCCACTGAATTACCTAACTAGTCATAATTTTACTACACAAATAAATAATAACAAATATGTAAATATACGGAATCGGATGTAAGGGGGCGTCCATAAATTACGTGAGATTCAACATGTCCCCCTTCTCTCCAGCGTTATTTATGGATGCTCCCTAATTCATTTCATACACGAGGGATTTTTACCCTGTCAAGAGAAGCGGCAACATGTACATATACATATACATTTATATCTTTTGAACAAAATAAACGAAAGAAATAAATCAAGAATTATTATTATGTCTTATGATGCAAAGCAGGCAAATTTTTATATAGAAAAAACTGTTAAGAATACATTATTACTAGCTGACTCGGCAAACGTTGTCTTGCCAAAAAATAAAATTTAAAAAATAGGGGTTCATCGTAGGGGGTTGAAAATTTAGGGTTGTATGTATTTTTGTGTCCCGTTTTATAAAAAAAATAAAAAACAGAAATATATCGAAAAATAACAAAATAATATTGAGGGGTGGCTTTTAATATTGGGGCTACCCTTGTGATTTAGGGGGATGAAAAATAGATGTTGTCCTATTCTCAGACTTACCCGATATGCATACAAAATTTCATGAGAATCGGTCAAGCCGTTTCGGAGGAGTATGGAAACGAAAATTGTGACACGAGAATTTTATATATTAGAAAGTACTAACCTAACACTCATGATTTTCTCCTTCTTTCCTCGGAACACACCCTCAGCATCCATGGGTACAAGGAAACCTTTAAAAATAACAGATTGAAAATTTTTTTTGGATAAGAGATATTGTAAATACACAGCGCCATTTACTTTTGAAGGTAAGCTAATAATATGCTTGTTTCATGGAACCTTAAAAATAATATATACACCTTATTATTGAAAATATATGGAAAAACTCCTAAACCATGCATGCCTACTCATCATAAAAGTACACAGGTGGGAATCGAACCCGCTACCTCTACTCAGTATTATCTAGTCAGCATATCCACAAACTAACGAAAAAATGAAGATGAAAACAAAATAAGGTACACTTACAAGCGATCCCCTTGTGTTTAAGAGCGGGATCTATTGTCGCAAAGACGGCTAATGCAGAACCCTCAATAGCAGAAGTGACCCAACTCTTCTTTCCATTCAATACCCAATGATCACCGTCTAATGCCGCCCTGGTTTTGATACTGGCGACATCTGTACCAGCACCTGGAATACCAATCATTTTTGTAAAAATATTTCGTCTTAACTATTGAATTTCTAATGAATCAAAATGTTGGGTTCTCCAGATCCCAGTCTAACTGCATTATAAAAAACTCCTAACTATTTTTCCTACAGTCCTACAGTTCAACAGTAGTCGAACAGCTTCTGAATCAGAAGTCGTGGGATCGATTCCGGACTCACGCCGATGATTTCTCGGAATTCTTTTCATCAGTTATGTGAGATACATATCGATGACCGACGACTTTGTGCCCGGTGTTGGTTTGCCAGTTTTTCCATTTGCGACGTAACATAACGTAACGAGTCGAGGCTTAACAGCCGCTGCCCACACTATCCGGTAGAAAAAGGCATGAAGTTCGGCTATGTGTTATTTTGTTACAATACAAATTTTAGTAAATTTGATATTAAAGAATACAATTAACTTTATATTAGCAGTGATCTAAATATCCGACCGCTGTTTCTCTAATTAGTATCCTTGAGCAGTAGGGCCACATAATTAGCTGCTTGAGTGAGCAGGCTAGTCCGGAGAAATACCACGACCACTCAGATTCGACGTAAAGTGGCTCATACCGCATTTCGTGAAAGAGGTATCTAGAGGCCCAACCTCTTCCCCTTTCCCCTACCCACCCGCTTACGCCCCTTCCCATTCCCTTCTTTAAGATCGGCAACGCAACTGTAACACTATCTGTATTGCAGGTGTCCATGGGCGGCGCTAGTGGCTTAGCGTCATATGATACGCCTGCTTGTTTTCTTCCCTGTCGAATGAATAAAAGTCCAAAATGACATACCTGGTTCGCTCAAAGCGAAGCATCCTATTGATCCTTTAGTAAAATTCTTCAAGAACAATTCCTTCTGTTCATCAGTACCCTTCTCGTTGACCAGATTCACGTACAAGAAATTGTGAATGGACAATATCATGCCAGAACTCGCGCAACCTCGCGAGATCTCCTCAACAGCTAGAGCTAGAGACAGATAGTCCAGACCAAGTCCTCCATCATATTCGTTCGCACAAGCACCCATAAGACCCAAGTCTGTCAATCGCTTTATCTACAAGAAAAAAAAACAATAATACTCCCTCTGGCGAAATCAACGACATTGGGAAGTTATCTATATCATTACATAGTATCAAACAAAGTCACTTTCCGCTGTCTGTCCCCTTAAATGCTTATATCTTTAAAACTACGCAACGGAATTTGATGCGGTTATTAACAGTTAGAGGGTTTTAACGGAGTGGTTTTGATCTATAATTCGTATAATATGATGTTGTAAAGAAAAAATGATAATTCTTGAGATTAAACGAAATGATAATTTTGGTAGTGGTAGAGCCAAGCAGTTTGCTGCATGATTGGGCCGGCTCGACCGGTGAAATACCACGACCTCTCAGAAGACCGACGTTAAGTGGCTCATACCGCGTTTTGTTCGGTGAGAGAGGTACCCGGAGGCCCACCCCCTTCCCCATCCTTTCCTATCCCCTTACAGGTTGGCAATGTAACAGTAGCATTATATGTGTTGCTGGTGTCCATGCGTGGCGTTGGTTGCTTACCATCAGGTGACACGCCTGCTCGTTTATCCTCCTATCCCATAAAAAAAAACAAATATTTAGCACTTTAATTGCAAACGCGGAACCCTAAGTGATAGATCAAAAAAATGTTCTGCATTATTAAAGACCTTCAGAAGGTCGACAAAAAAGTCCGCGAGGGTATATTTCCATCTCTTAGGGATAACCCACAATGACCATTTTTATTTTTTTACTTTTTACCAGAAATAATGGCTTATTTACGAAGCGATTTTAAACATTACAGCATTAATTTTCAACCAATTAAGTGTCACAAATAGATTGCGCATGTAATACAGATTATCCTGGCCCTTTACAGCATGCAATTTAAACGAATATTTCGAAGATATTGCAGTATTAACATAGCGGGACACGTTCCCTGTCCTAACAATGATTTATTTATAGTGAGCGACCCACCGACCTGAACAGGTATATGACCACTATCCCTGGACCCGGACGTCGTGGGAAGAGTCGTGAATTCGCTTTTCCCTAGGGTCCAGGGCGGTCCCTCGGATCCTCCGTCTCTGTCGGACCACACTTCGTGGTCCGACGAGTTGGAGGTGACGGAGGACGAGCTCGGGCGAGCCGTCGCGCGGCTCGCCTCCCGCACCACGGGGCCCGACTTCGAGCGTACGCTCAGGTTCGCCGAGCTGGGGGGCCATCGTCGTCAGACGGATCCGCAGGCTGGGCCTGGAGGTGGTGCCTCACAAAAGTGAGGCGCTGTGGTTCCACCGCCTCACCAGAGGCAGGGAACCCCCATCCTCGCGGATCCAGGTGGGTGACACGGCTGTCCCGATGGGGAGGTACATGAAGTACCTCGGCCTCACCCTGGACAGTCGCTGGAGCTTCGAAGAGCACTTCGTACGGATGGTCCTCCGAGCGCGACGGGTGGCGGGCGCGCTTCATCGCCTGCTGCCCAATCTCGAGGGACCGGGGGAGGGAGTTCGCCGCCTCTACGGTGGCGTCGTGCAGTCCGTGGCCCTGTACGGGGCCCCCGTTTGGTCGCGAGACCTCGCGGTGGCCTCCCGCTCCAGGGCTCTGCTGAGGAGCCTGGAGCGGATCATGGCCATCCGGATCGTACGGGGCTACCGTACAATATCGCGCCTAGTATAGGCGCCGCCTAGTATAGGCGGCGACGGTTTTTCCCCCCCTTCACTGCGGTGAGTATCTGAGTCGAATAGAACGCGAAGAGACGGCGAGTTGCCACCATTGCACATCCGACCTGGACTCGGCCCAGCACACGCTGTAGGTCTGCCCGGCCTGGGCGGCTGAGCGCTGAGTCCTGGTCGACGGGATCGGGCGAGACTTATCCCCGCCGGCCTTGGTCGCGGCAATGCTGGCGAGGAGGAGTGAAGGCCTGCGGTCTCCTTCTGCGAAGCTGTGATGCTCCAGAAGGAGGCCGACGAGCGGGGTCGGGAGAGAGCCGATCCCGCTCGAAGGCGGGGACGGCGAGCTCAGTGATCGCCGCCGCCGGCGGGCCGCGAGGGTGCACACCCCGCGTGTACCCAGGCGGGGGGTGTGCATAAAGCATTTCCTCGCGTAAAAAAAAGGTATATGACCACTCATTATGGCCACACTCCAACCGTAGTTAAAGTGCGGGACCAAAGACGGTAGGTCTTGCCGCCACCTCAAGCGTATAGCTCTTGATGGTACTCATAAGGAGAGTCGCCCCGTGAATTCCTCCACTCCCTATTGTCCGGTTGGGTTCCGTAGCAGAATAACGCTTGCTTACCGCGCGCTACGCCCGAGGGCTAGCTGACATTTTGATCCATGCTTGGGACGCCAGGTAAGCCTGCTACCAGCTGGTTCCAGCGGTTTCAGCTGTATAGAACGCTCACCTCACGTTGCACATCCATGCAGCTGCTCATCGGCCGAAGCCCAGCAGAGTCGACTGGCGCATGCCACTAGCGAAAGCCGCGCTACTTGCTATCCAGGAAAGTACCGGAGATGTAGTCCCCTTCAGCAAACTAACCGTTGTTCACACATGAGGCGCACTCACTGCACCCGCGACTGGAGACCACGGAGCCCCTGTCCGACCGGTCTCACAGCCTTGTTGCGCGCGGGATCAGACGTACGGCCACCCATCACCGTACAGACAAACATTTTCCAATCCCTACAGCTCAACCACAGCCCCCGCGAGTCCGACCTCAGTGGCAGAGACACTGCGAACGCCAGCTCCAGCGCCCGCAGTAGGGCTTTTCTCTGCTACCGCGGTACCCTGATCATGCAGACGGGCCCGTAGTTCCGTCTGAAACCTATCTACTTCGGGTCCTAGTAGATAGGGATCATAGCGGGACAGTAGGTAAAGCCGATAAATAGCACAAATTGAACCTCATGATATCCAAAATTTACTCATTTGTTACTTTTGATGCGGAACAAAGTTCGCCGGGTCAGCTAGTAAATAAATAAAATTGAAGTGTCTGTTTGTAATATTGAAACAACTGCTTTCTACTATATTCTAATAGATATATCTACGGTAAATTTTCACCAAAATAACTTAATTTACAGTTTTTCCGGGTAATTCTGAAATGGCTGGGCTGATTTTGACGGGACATGTATTAGCAGGTAGCTGGTGTAATAAGGAGTGATTTCGGCTACTTTTTTAGAAAAAATATTTGATATATTGCTTCCGAAGCAAGCCGTGGCAAGACACGTGAACGTGTCTTGCCACCCTAAGGTTTAGGAAGCGGCGATTTAGCCCGGACTTGCCAAATTTTTACGTCCCAAATAACCATACAGCGGCAACCATACAGGTGGCAGAACCTATATTCCCAGAAGTCATTCGTGTGATTGCGCGGATTCAATCCTACACTTCCTTAACCTTCCTTAACCTTACAATAAAGGCGTAAAATTTTAAAAGTTACGAATTCAGGGGGCATATAATACAATACAATCAGAAAGTCGGAACTGAAAATCACTTGACAATCGTAGTTTTAGAAAATCCAGCTCGTTATCAGTATAACCTTAGGGTGACATGGAGCATCTGGCTAACATAAGTATATCACTCACGTATTGATAATATAGTTTAGATAAAAAACTACGTCATTCATATTATAGAATGTACTCTCTGTTTGTATAATCTACTAAAAAAAATATAGTGTTTGTCTCGATGGTCTTCGTGGTCGAACACCCCGCTTCTAAATCAAGAAGTCGTGAGTTCAAATCCAGGCTCACAGCAATGACTTTGGGAAATTCTTTTTGGGAGATAAGTGTCATAAATATATCGATGACTGACAACATTGTGCATGATATTAGGATCCGCCACCTATTTTATTTGGGAGGAAGTACCTAATGATCTAAAAATATCTTAAATCAGTTAATTAATCTTTTAATATATTTAATTAAATAATATGATAAGGGAACTTATTTTTTATATGTAAAAGTTCACGCAGTTCGCTGCATGAATGGGCCGGCTCGACCGGTAAAATACCACGATCTCTCAAAATATCGTGCCACGTTTCGCTCGGTAATAAAGGTATCTGGAGGCCTAACCCCTTTTCCCCTCCCCTTCCTATTCCACTTCCGACCCCTTCCATATCCCATTGTAAGGGTGGGCAACGCAACTTTGATACTATCTTATATCTTTAAACGAGCAATTCTTGTATATATATATATATGTATATATATATGTATATTAATTGGAACTCGGAATCGGCTCCAACGATTTTCATGAAATTTAGTATATAGGGGGTTTCGGGGGCGATAAATCGATCTAGCTAGGAATCATTTTTAGAAAATTTCATTTTATCGTGTTTTATCGATAATCAACTTAAACATCAACTTACTTTTTGGAATTCCTGACATCTATTGGCGAATGCTATAATTATTTTAAATTGTGAGCAACTAACTTGCTTTAACGACAACAACACTAAAGCTATTCCAGCAGATGGCGTTGTTTATAAAAAAAAAGAAAATACCGAGCAAAGCTCGGTCATCCAGATATTATATATTAAGGTGTCCATGGGCGGCGTTTGTTGCTCAGTATCAGGTGCCCCCCTATACTATAAAAAAAGATGTTCAAGAGAATAATAAAAGTTGTTTAAATACAATGTTTAATTTATTTACTTATGATTAAGGTCACAGCATTGAACTCAATATAACCATATTGTCTAAGAATACATATATAAATAATAGGCCATGTTCAATCAATTTTATTTGCCTTATTGTTTTTCATCAAGCATGTGGGTGAAGTTCAATGTTACTTAGGATCCCCTGCTAATATGTGCATTATAAAATAATCTATATTATAAAATATAGATAACCTATACTATAAAAGAAAAGTAATCTGCATATATTTTTTTAAATAATTTCAACTCACAATATCAAATGGGAATCTTGCTTCTATATCGAATTTGGCTGCATTTGGCTTTAAGTGTTCAGTTGCAAAACTTCTAGCCATTGCCTGTACTGCCTCTTGTCTTTCTGTGAGCTGACTTGTGAATGTGCGGCATTGTGACAGTGTCTTCAGATGTTGTAAGGAAGTCACTGAAAACAAAAATATTTCTAACATTGAAACTAATTTTTATGGATATATGGATTAAGATCAAAAATATAGGTTTTTAAGTGTCGGAGGTCCAGTAGTTGAGAACCCTACTTTTGATTCAAAAGGTCACAGAATCGAATCTTTAAAAATCGATTTAAAAAATACATTTACATAAGATAACATTTCTTCTTGGTTGCCTTCTATTCCAAAATACTATTAAAGTATGGATGCAGCGTCATTGGTGGTGATTTAAAATATTCTTTAACATATATACCCACTAATAAGCATAGAAACTATACTGACTAAAGCGACTTAGATAATCGCCTCTAAATAAACAAATGAAAGTAACTTGTACTTACATTTTTTAATGAAACAATTAGGATATAGTGGAGGCGACGCTAATTCATACAAGAAAAAAATGTTTCAATACTTACGAGTTAATCTGGAAGACTTTAAAAGTGCATTTGTAGCCATTCTACACGTAGTTATCAACTAAAATTATTTATCAATAGAAACACAGAGCAAGAAAAAAACTATAGAAACAATCCAAAACTACTTGAATGCTGATAAAATGATAACGGTATGTATGTACCTATCAACACACAAGGTTAAACAAACAAGGGTATCCTACAAGACCGGTTACGAAAATATTACTTATGTTAATAATTACGTTTATACTAAACTTTTCAATGTCATCGATTTGCAATACGTGACCGGTGATAAGCGAAATACAAACAGCAACAAAAAACTTTCAAATTACAACTTTTCTGTATGTTTGAACAATCTGAAGCATATATTTATATACTCTTTGATCTGAAGTGTGAACCAGGTGTGAACTCAAGTTTGAACGAATGAATTATGAATTAAATAAATAAAATTGAACATCAATTAAATGATAATGTTCTACATACTAAATTTATTACACAAAATATACAACGGAAGAAGGTATGCGTATAGAGAAATGTAACTAAAAAGCCTAAAAAGCTCTAATAATGCACTGCAATAAGATTTAGATTTAGTTTAGTAGATCAATAGTACGGCGTACATTTCAAAGGTGTTCAAAAAAGTTTGTATTGCCGCCAAGGCCGCATTTATTTCTAATAAAATTAAGAAATCGCGAGATAAAATCAAAACAGTCTGGAAAATAATTAACGGTGAGACGGGTAAATCCAAGAAGCGAGACCCGAAACTTAACATATTGATTAATGATAAACTAGTCTCGAATGAACTAGAAGTTGCAAGTACCTTTGAAAAATTCTTTACAAATATTCCTCTAGAAACTACTCGGTCCATACGATCTTCTCCTGACGATGCTGTATCACACTTAAGGAATAATGTAGATGCTTGCGACATATGCTTTCAGTTCTCCTATGTATGTCCCACAACTATAATCAAAACTTTTAAGATGCTTAACATCAAAAAGACAGAAGATTTATGGGGTGTGTCTACTAAAGTTATTAGCGCGATCATTGTTTCAATCGCACCCTATTTAGCTAACATATTTAATTGTTGTATTGACGATGGAGTGTTTCCACATTTGATGAAATGTAGTAAAATAATTCCACTCTTCAAATCCGGTGTAAAAACGGACCCCACAAACTTCAGGCCTATTTCTATTCTTCCTACCCTGAGTAAAATCTTCGAGAAGATAATGTTGAACCAGCTCTTAACTCACTTTAGTATCAATAAACTCTTACATAATAATCAGTTTGGATTCACTAAAGGCCGATCCACAACTGACGCTGGTATCAAATTGTTACAAAATATATTTAACGCATGGGAGAGGTCTATGGACGCTGTAGGGGTCTTTTGCGATTTATCTAAAGCGTTTGACTGTGTCGATCATGTAACTTTAGCTCGTAAATTAAGTCACTATGGAATAAGAAACTGCGCCTTAAATCTAGTCGTATCGTACTTATCAAACAGAACTCAGCGAGTAGAAATAAACAGAGTACAATCATCCGGATCTCCTGTTGCTATGGGTGTTCCCCAGGGTTCTATATTAGGTCCTTTCCTGTTTCTAGTCTACATTAACGATCTGCCTCATCTTGTGAAGGAGAAACATGATATTGTGTTATTTGCGGATGATACATCACTCATATTTAATATAGGTAGGAAAGAAGATAATTATGACAAAGTAAATGCCGCGTTGGCAACTATTGTAGACTGGTTTAATGTTAATAATCTATTGCTGAATGCCAAGAAAACGAAATGCATTAAATTTATGTTACCAAATGTAAAGCAAACTAATAATGCTTTTGTTAAAATCCAGGATGAAAACTTATTTTTTGACGATAGTACAACCTTCCTGGGTATCACATTAGATAGTAAGCTACAATGGGGACCCCATATTGAGGGATTATCAAGCAGGCTTAGTTCAGCCGCATATGCAGTCAAAAAGATTCGTCAATTTACAGACGTTGAAACGGCCAGGCTTGTTTACTTTAGTTATTTTCATAGTGTTATGTCCTATGGATTATTGCTGTGGGGCAGAGCAGCTGACATACAAACAATTTTTGTCTTACAAAAACGCGCAATAAGAGCTATCTATCAAATGAAATCTCGCGCATCACTAAGAGAGAAATTCAAAGAAATTAATATTCTCACCGTTGCCTCGCAATACGTATTAGATAATATTCTTCATGTTAAGAAAAACATTCATCTTTTTCCTAAAAATTGTGATATGCACTCATTTAATACAAGAAATAAGAATAAACTTGCTACGCCGTTTTTCCGTCTGAAAAAAGTTAATAACTCGTTTATGGGTAATTGTGTACGTTTCTTTAATAAGATTCCTGAAAATGTAATTGAGATGCCGTTTACTAAATTTAAGGAGTATGTTAAAAGATGTCTCATCAGTAAAGCTTATTATAGTATCAACGATTTTTTGGAGGACGACAAAGTTTTTAAATAAACCGCTCATTACTTCTTACACTTGTAACAATTTGAATTGTTAGTGCATTTTGTTGTGTAAATGATTGTAATAAAAAAAAAAAAAAAAACAAAAAAAAAAAAAAAAACCTCCCTGAGTTTCTTGCCAATTCTTCTCAGTGCGAGAGTAATCGAATTGGCGGAAGTAAAAAAAAAAAGAAAAAAAAGTGACCTTCATAAGTGTCTGACAAGACCTAAACTGAATAAACGAGTTTTGATTTTGATTTTGATTTTTGATTTTACTAAATATTGTCTCCGTAGTTGGAAAATTAACCAACTCGAATTAACCAACTACGAGTGAAAATCTGCATTTTCAGCTCTTTCTTTGCACCTTTCTTTCATTACTGTAGCTATCATAGTTTATATCACAGAGCATATAAATATGGTTTATATATAATGTGGATATAAATTGCGAAAATATATATATATTGTCAAAATAAAAATGGCTTACTAAGTAAACTATGGTATAAGAAAATTACCTAAATTAACTAGTTATTATTTCTTTTCCAGCGACCTGTTCAAATATAAACTACAGTTAATTAGTTATTTTTCTCTTGATATAATTTGTATGACCTCGCAGTTTGAAATCACTAAACCAATTTAGTTAGATTTTAATTAATTGTTTGGATAAATATATGCTAGCGACAATTAAATGATTTGATATGATATTTTTAGTTTCGATTTGAAACTCTTTAAATACAAAAATAGGGATAACCCACAATGACCATTTTTATTTTTTTACTTTTTACGAGAAACAATGGCTTATTTACGAAGCATTTAAACATTAATTTTATCCCCTTAAGTATCTTAAATAGATTGTGCATGTAACATAGATGATCCTGGCCCTTAACAGCATGCAATTTAAACGAATATAACATAACTTCACGGCGGCGGCTGTTAAGCCTCGTCTCGCCGTTATGTTTACGTCCCAAATGGAATAGGTGGCGAACCTATTGCCATACCGGGCACAAAGTTAAACGAATATTTTCGAAGATATTGCAGTATTAATATATTTATTTTAGTATTACTTTTGATGCGGAACAAAGTTCGCTGGGTTTGCTAGTGTAATATAAGGGTTAATTCTAATATAATTAAACAATATATTAGACAATTATATTAACAGTTGTAGAGCCAAGCATTTCGCTGCATGAATGGGCTGGCTCGACCGGTGAAATACCACGGCCTCTCGGAAGATCGACGTAAAGTGGCTCACGGCTTCGGTGAGAGAGGTATACGGAGGTATTCGCCACCTAATCCATTGGGACGTAACATAACTATTCGGTGAGTCGAGAGTTAACAGATGCTGCCCACACTTTCAGGTAGGAAAATATTTTTATAAAATGACAAAAGTAGTTTTTTTTACCCACCGCTGTTATACCAGTATTTGTGAAAGCGAATATGATCCAAACTTTTGGCCATCGTTCTAACCAGTTTTGGGAACTTGGGAGTGTGAGCTGACTATCAGCTATCTGTATAAAATTACAAAGGTTTGGAGTTCACGGGCTCTTGGGCCATATTGCAATAGTTTCTTTTGAAATTTTTACGCCAATTTCAGGGACTATTATTCTCCTTCTCAGGTATCCAATTAACCAGTTGATTTGATATGTTATTATATAAGTTTACTTAGTTTTGGCTGTGAGTTACAGCTATGAGTTTTATTTTGTGGTTGCTATTCGGTAAACGAACATCATCATCAACAAACATCGGGTCAAACTAATTTAATTATGTCATAAAATACAAGCTAAACATTAGTAGAATAAAAAAATTCATTGAAGGAACGGAACATGTTACGAAGGCGTGAACTGTCATATTTTTGACAATGAGTGGAATGGATGGAGTGAAGTTGGTACTTACGTTGTGATAAAAATATTTCTTTCATGTTAATGTTTTATTTAATATGATAAACTAAAACAAGAGTGATATCACAATTTTAAATTAAATTAATTAACAAACCCACTCGATACTTTCTATTTTATACTTTGCTCTGTGTTCAATGATTACTATAAATTGATTACAAAATTGTTTAAACACATAATATTATCAAGTCAGCGTATTTTCGGTTGTATCGTTATTATGACTTCTATTTTCGACCAGTACGAGCAAGCTTCGCAAAGTTCGCAACGACAGAAGCCTGTTTCAGAACCGATGGTATCTTCTGGGTACATAAACATGCAACTTGAAGATTACACACCAATGTTTGCAAAGAAAAGAATGAAACTGAATAATCTTACCGGCGTGATTACTCATGCTGTTGTATCTAACGACTATCTAGTCCTGGCGATGCTTAAAGAGGATGAAAGGAAGAAATTGTTCCGCTTGGATCTCAAAAACAGCAATGACTGTGGCGAAGGTATAGTTACTGTTAGTTTATATCTAAAACAGATTCCTACTCAAACATAGCGTGCAGTCCCACCCACCCACTTTTGACGAGAAGCATATAATGTTATCAAATAAAAATAGAATTGAATTTTATTGTATGTCTTTAATAAATGTATTCTGTAAAACTATTTTATTCCAGAACTGGACTATATGAAATATGTTCAAGCCAATTCAAGATTAAACAACATGTTCCTAGACCCACTTGGCTGTCATCTATTGCTGGCATTCAGTCCCAGAAATAAAGATAGTGGTGGTTGCCCAGAATTATTATACCTGCATAAGAAAAGTTTGAAATTGAAACAAGTAACAAAATCTAAGTATTATGAAGTAACTGAAGTGGGATGGAACTGGGAGAACACGTCTGATATTAACACAGGCCTCATACTACTTGGTACATCCCAAGGTCATATAATAGAGATTGAGCTAGCCCATGATAGTGATAAGATGTTTACAGCCAGCAATCAGTACTGGAGAGAGGTAAGATGTTTTTTTTTTTAAGACCCTACCCACCAGTCCTGCTAAAATTTCAGTCTGTTAAAAATTGTAATTTCTCATGGTATTATCACTAGCAAATAATAAAAAATTGATGCTGTTGCAAGCACAAATTTGCTAATTCCCAAAAAATGGTTATTAACCAGACTGTAAATAGTGATAGTCATTATTATAGTAGTATTTTTTTTTCCATTATTTTTGTTCTCTCTGCCTACCTTGCAAGGGATTTGATGTGAAGTTATTTATGTATTTATGTCTTTTTTTCTAATAATTACTTATAAAACTCTTTTATTCTTATACAAGCTGCCCAGTTATCTTCCTCTGTATGGAAACAGGGAAATTGATGGTTTGGTAAATATAAAACTTACTATTATTATCGTAGTACTTCTTCTGTCTTGCACATACTTATAATTTTAATTGAACTAATACTACATATAAATACTAAATTATATTATTTGTTTACTGATATCCACAGATATTTGACATTGGCAAAGGAAAAGACATGCCCATAACTGGTATACAGTTTCATAGAGTTAGCAACACGAATAAATATTTCATATTTGTTACTACATCGACAAGACTTTATCAGTTTATCGGTGATGCGGGTAATAAAGAAGGAAAACCCTCACTTCAATATATTTTTCACCAGTATCTAACGAGACCTGAGACAGATTATCACGAGATCCCATCAGACCTTAAATACTCCAAGTTGCAGTTCTTTTTCGACAAGTTTGATTCACCGAAATCATTTGCATGGTTGACTGGACCTGGGATTTTTTATGGACAGGTTTGTGTTTTTATTAGTTAATCAAGCAAGTAAAGACTCCTGTCCATTTGTGTTC
The DNA here is from genome assembly GCA_905147225.2 of Euproctis similis. NCBI lineage: Eukaryota > Metazoa > Arthropoda > Insecta > Lepidoptera > Erebidae > Euproctis > Euproctis similis. Next base: position 3,603,294 of record LR990117.1, on the reverse strand, counting down.
TCCCTATATTTTCTGGATCTGCTTAATTAATTTTAAAAATCTTTCTATGTGTAGTTGACATGTCATTAAATTAGAATATTTTAGTCTTGGTGGTCCAGTGGTCGAGAACTGCGCTTCTGAATCAAGAAGTCGCGGGTTCAAATCCTGGCTCACACCAATAAACTTTTCGAAATTATTTTCAAAAGTTATGTGTGATATATATTGATGACTGAAAACTTTGTGCCCGATATGGCAATAGGGTCGCCACCCATTTGAGACGTAAACATAACGGCGAGACGAAGGCGTGAAGTTATAAGAAAATGAGTGGCCATACTGCAAGTTCTGCCTTCAGCTAGTTGCCAGTATTATTAGTATTTCTATTAAAGTACTTATTGTTATATTTTATTTCATTTGCGCTAATTATTATTGATCTAAAATAGCTCACAAACATTTGTAGGCTCACATTGAAAGTAATTTAGTTAATTTTCCCTATTGCGTTAAAATTATTGGTTATTTATACACTGATAATATGATACAATTATGGGCTTGTGTTTTGTTTATAGTTTTTGATACTATTTCTTTCTTCGGCATCGAACACGTAAATTTCCATCCCGTGGATGCCATTTAATGTGCGCATTTCAAAACATTCTGGGGTGAAAATTGAGCTGAAAAATGCTATCTCTTTTATGTGATAGGAGAAAAATGTGCAAGCTGCTGGGGTATTATGAACTCTTAATTCCAGCCAGCTTACGCGCTGCCTTGCAATTTAATATTTTCAACGACTAATTTCAGCTAGTCAGTGACGCGTAGTCACCGACTAGATTAGACTGGCAAATTCACTCTAAAGTCGATTTATCGACGATTAATTCTATTTAGTCAGTCATGAGTAGTCGTAGACTAGCAGAAATTAGTCGTTAGAAATACGAATTCGCTAGGCAGCGAACAAGCTGGCTGGAATTAAGAGATCATAATATGCCCCCTGGTCACCTGATGGTAAGCATGTACATCTGCAATAAAGATAGTGTTACAGATGCGTTGCCGCGGTTTAAGGCAATGGGGAAGAAGAAGATGGAGGGGAAGGGTTGGGCCTCCGATTGCACGGCGATATTAAAATTGGAGCTTTTCTCTTTAACGCTTTAAGCAAACGCACCACGAACTCTCAGAAGTTTTACGTTTGGTGGTTTATGCCGCGTATGTTTCGCCTAGAAACCCACATTATCAAATATGATATCTGTTTTCAGCTGGATCCAACATCACAACAGAACTCCAACAGTTTATTTACTCAGAGCACTCTAATTAGTTATCCATCAGACGATAACGAAGCGGAGAATGCACCCTTGTCGTTTGTTCTGACTGAATTTCACGCTCTACTCATGTACTCTGATAGAGTCAAAGTTATCTCACTTTTGAGCCAAGAGTTAGTTTACGAAGACATTTACAGTGAATCTCATGGAAAGCTAAAATGTATCATAAGAGACAGCAAGAGGAGAGCTATATGGGCTGTGACTGATGCCTCAGTATTTTTGTACAAAGTGGTGAAGGAGGAACGTAATTTGTGGAGAATTTATTGCGATAAAAATGAGTTTGATCTCGCCAAAGAGTATTGTTCAAACAATCCAGCGTTCATTGATATAGTAAACGTCAAACAAGCAGAACTCTTGTTCAACAAAGGTGAATATGAGAGTAGTGCAGAGTTGTATGCTGAGACGGAGAGCAGTTTTGAAAGTATATGTCTTAAGTTTTTGACGTTGGAACAACCGAATGCTCTGCAAATTTATTTAACTAAGAGACTGGAATCTTTGAAAGATGATGATAAGACTTTGATATCCATGTTGGTTATATGGATGGTGGAGCTTTATTTGTCACAGTTAAGTTCCTACCGTACCAAAGGTAAACAGGACACAGATGCTCATCATCAGATCCAATGTAATTTTGAACAGTTCCTGCTGCATCCGAAGGTATCAAAATGTATGCAACATGTGAAAGCTGTTATTTATGATTTGATGGCGTCCCATGGTGATAAACAGAATTTGATCAAATTGATGATAATCAACGAAGATTTTGAGAATGTGGTCGCTCAATATATTTATAAAAAAGCCTATTCTGAAGCTTTGGAAACGCTTCAGATGTTGAAGAAGCCAGAACTGTTCTATCAGTTTGCTCCGTCGCTTATGGATGTATGGCCGAAGCAGACGGTTAATGCGTTGATATCTCAGCAGAATAGACTAAGTCCTGCAAAGTTATTACCTGCATTTTTATCATGTCCGAATGATGAGGAACATATCTCTGAGATAATAAGATATCTGGAGTACATGTTACAACACTTCAATATGAGAGATAAAGCTATACACAATTATTTGTTGACTTTGTACGTTGAACACGACCAGGAGATGCTAAAGAAATATTTTGAGAGACAGGGCACAGACATCACCATGGTCAATTACGATGTACATTATGCTTTAAGGTATGTATTTCCAATGGGAACTCACACAGCGTTTGCCAAAAATAACTCATCATTTTACTTACTACTGCCCTTATCCCACTTTAAGTGGGGTCGCTACGACATGTCATTATTTTGAACTATCCATGTGAAAAGATTTAGCTGTGTTTTTATGACCAGCCCGCCTGCCTGAAGTTAACCTTCTGTGAAAAGTTTTCGTTGGTAGAACCGAGAAAGGGGTTGTAAGTGGGATGGAGAGGATAAGGGAGAGAGGGGTTGGGCCTCCGGATATCTCTCGCAATGCGCCATGAGCCACTTTACGCCGATATTCTGGTCGATTGAACCGGCCTTTTCATGGAGCCACCTGCGTGGCTGAACCACTACTAATTGCCACTACCAAAAATAACTAAAAGTATATATTTGTTTAGAAAAGCAAATATCATCAGGGTCCATGTTCCAGGTTATGTCGTGAAAAGAATTTGTCGGTGGCGTGTGTGAACTTGTCAGCGTTGTTGGGTTTGTGGGAATCTGCAGTGGAATTGGCGCTGCAGGTGGATTGCCTCCAGCTTGCCAAGGACATCGCCAATTCACCCGAAGATGAGGAACTGCAGAGACAGCTGTGGCTCAACATTGGTTAATTATTTTCAATATTATTTTTATAAATATTTAAGGATATTATCAAATTAATACCCATTAGTACTTCTTCTAGTATCTTACGTCTCGTTGGAAAAATGATTCAGCAGTCCAATTTATACTTGTTCCGAGTTCAAAACTTGGATTATATGGATGACTTTTCGGAAAAGATTTTGATAGATATCAATCAAGACAAACAAAATTGTATGTGATGTATGTATGAAATAATTTTCACAATCTTTACATTTTACAAGAAAATTATTAATTTTCCTGGCTGTGTTCAGGCGAAATTGTCGCTTCCTACACCTTCAGCAACTGAGAGCATAAAGTTTCACTAATACCCAAAGGTTGACTTTCAAATGCCTTAGCTTGTAACTTGGCTGTTATTATGTTTCAGCTGAGCATGTGATCACAAAAAATCAGGATATGAAGGAGGCCATGAGTTTCTTGGAGGAATGTCCCTTGATTAAGATCGAAGACATACTCCCCTTTTTCACGGATGTAGTCACCATAGATCACTTTAGAGAACCTATTTGCAAGTCCTTGCAGGTACATATATGTCTATTTTTTCAATTGACCTTAGAGGCAGATACTTAAAATCGTTTGCTGTACCTTGAAACTTGCTATAATATTAATTTTCATGGATATTGCTCCAGCCTTTAATCTAGTGAGAATTATTTCTACTCTTTCAAAAATCAAAAGTGATCCTAAAGTTTTTGGTTTTCTACTTCTAGGAGTATAATCAAGAAATAGAGAAGATTAAAGCTGAAATGGAAGAAGCAACAGCCTCTGCTGACTTTGTAAGTTATATTTGTGTTCTTGCTCACTGTTCGATAGTGTGTGATCCACTAAGTATAGATTGCAAGGAGAGCGAACGTAATGTTGAAAGACAATAATGTCTCCATTTAGGACGGTAATTTCAAGAAGTACCTAATCGTTAATATCATCGGAAAGTTTTGTTGCTGGATGAATGCGGAAAACGATCTTTAAATAAATAATTTATATTGAAATAAATTCAGCACTAGCAAGTGAACAGGTGTTTGGTACATTGGTACGTCCTAAAGTCTGGCTGCGTGGCAGAAAAGAGAAATAAGATCTGGTTTTATGATTCTGTACATGGAAAAGCCCAGACCGCTCGGCTCCTGTGTCTCTATACTTCGTGGTTTGACATCTAATAAGATCGATTCTTCATAGATTGTTAAATTAGTAGTTCCATTTGGGACGTAAACATAACGGCGAGGCGAGGCTTAACAGCCGCTGCCTACACCTTCGGGTAACAAAAGGCGTGAAGTTATGTATGTATATATGCTTGGAGCTTCGTCAGTGCGAAAATAATGATTAAATACTCTCATGAAACATTAATTAGATCGTCCGATACACAGTTAAAATAGTGGCACAGCCACGCAATTCGCTGCGTTAATGGGGCAGCTCGACCGGTGAAATACCATAACCTAACAAAATATTGACGTAATGCGGAACGTACCGCGTTTCCAGCGGTGATAGAGGTATCCGAAGCCCAACCTCTTCCCAGTTCCTACCCCTTGCTAAGGTCGGCAACGCAACTGCAACATATCTGTGTTGCAGGTGTCTATGGGCGGCGTGCGTTGCTTACTATCAGGTGACACGCCTGCTGTTTGCTCATCTATCCATATATATATGAACAATGTTGGAGGCTTAGGGGACATTCAGGTCTCGATAAGGATTCCTGGGGATCTCTTCAGCCGTTATTATAGTGAATAATTCCCTGTCAGGTCCGCGCGGAGATCCAATCGTTCCGCGGGTGCGCGGCGCTGGTGAGTGTGGGCGATATCTGCTGCCTGTGCGACCTGGCGCTGCTGCTGCGGCCCTTTTACCTGTTTCCCTGCTCGCACAAGTTCCACAGCGACTGCCTCACCGCAGAGACGCTGCCCACGCTGTGTCAGTAAATCACTTACATATTCAATTATTTCAACAGTTGTGTGTAACACTAGGTTATTTTTTAAGGTGTATTCTTACACGGTAGCAAATAGTTTTTAAAATTATAAAAACAAAACAATTTTGACAGTCTCGGTGGTACAGTGGTCGAGCTATTCGCTTTGATTCAGTAGTCGTGGGATCTATTCTGGGCTCTCGCCAATGATTTCTCGGAATTGTTTTCAGAGTTCTTTGTGTAAATATCGATGACTGACAGTATTTGACAGCAACCTATTCCAATTGAGAGGATGCTGATGTTCGAGGCTTAACTGCCGCTGCCTACACTTTCCGGTAGAAAAAGACGTGAAGTTATGTTATTTTATCATTAAAAAAAATAAAGAAATTGCTAACTGTCCCATATATGTAAAAAGATAATAAACTATACAAAGCAGAACAAATTATAATATGCCACTTTTATCTACAACTCTTTTTTTTTTTTTCTTTTTTTTTTTTTCTTTTTCTATCTGCAATCAGCCAAGTAGCTTTAATCAGATTGTATGTATTGGTTAACAGTTCGAGATCCCACATCCCGTGACATGCAATCTCCATATTTGTCAATCAATTATATTGACGCAATTCGCTTTCTTTTAAGTCTGTATGTAGACTCTGAAGGCTCCAAGAGTGACGCAGCTAGTTCGTTCTTGTGTTGCTGGAGTCTTTTTTTATATTTCTTGTAGGACACGTCTATAACCTCTTTGACTGTTGGCATTTGCAGGTACTCGTGCACCTCAGTGTTCCTCGTGAACCAAGGGGCGCCACCTATGATTTTGAGTGCCTTACTTTGATATCGTTGCAATATTTCAACATTGGAATGACTTGCTGATCCCCATAGCTCTATACCATAAGTCCAGATTGGTTTAAGGATTGATTTATATATTAGAAGTTTGTTTTCCAAGCTAACTGATGATTGTCTACCTATAAGCCAGTAAATATCTTTAAGTTTTAGGTTCGCTTGGTCTCTTTTTATTTTTATATGTTCTCGCCAGGTAAGTCTTTTATCAATATGCATACCTAGGTACCTCACAACACTTTTTTGTGGTAGGATGTCATCTCCAAGTTTCACCGGTGGACAGTCGCCTCTTCTGAGACTGAAGGTAATGTGGATAGACTTGGCAGCACTGGCTTTAATTCTCCATTTTTTTAACCATATCCCAATCTCGTCCAAGTGGCTTTGAAGTTTGGTGGACGCAGCGAATGGATCCCTATCACAAGATAAGACAGCGGTGTCGTCTGCATAAGTTGCAGTAATAACTGATTTTGAGGTGGGTAGATCAGCAGTGTACACTGTGAATAGGACAGGGCCAAGCACAGAACCTTGCGGCACTCCTGCTTCTATAGGATAGAATGAGGATAGGCAGTCTCCAGACTTTACTTGGAATAGCCTATTTTCCAAATATGATCTCAATATCATATATGCGGGGTGTGGTAGGCACATTTTAAGTTTACATAGTAAACCTTTGTGCCATACTCGGTCAAATGCCTGTAGTATGTCAAGGAAGACGGCGGAACAGTATTCTTTTCTTTCCAAGGATTGCCTAACTGTATGAGTCACTCTGTGTATTTGCTCTATTGTTCCGTGATTTGCTCGGAAGCCAAACTGGTGTTGCGGGATTGTTCCTTGTTCTTCTAGTATTGGTAACAATCTTTGCAGAAGTATTTTTTCAAATATTTTGGATAATAACGAAAGTAGACTTATTGGTCTATAAGATGATACTTCAGCGGGAGGTTTTCCTGGTTTCCCTATCATTTTAATGACTGAGATTTTCCAAATGAGTGGGAAGTAATGTAGTCTCAGCACTGCATTGAACAAAATAGTAAGCAACACGAATCCCTTTCGTGGCATCTGATTCAGGACCTCTGCCGTGATCAAGTCAAATCCCGGGGCTTTTCTTCTTTTTAGGTTTTTAATAAGTTTGTGTACTTCAGCTGGTGTACACGGTCGCAACGGAAGGGACATTTGCTGATCACTTCCAATTATCCGATCGGTTTCCTTTTCTGTATTCCTGTCATCGCGCTCATTAGGCTTGAATACTTCTTTTAGAAACTTTGCAAAGACTTCAGCTTTATCTGCAGATCTCCTGGCCCACTTACCATTTGATTGTCTTAAGGGTGGTATGTGTTCTTGTGGGCGTTTTAGCGATTTGGTTATCTTCCAAAGTGAGTAGTTGTCCGCCTTATAGGGTGTTAATGTTCTCAGCTTCTCCTGCAAGGTGTCATTTTCATGATCTTTGAGCATCTGTTTCAACTCTTTTTGGGCCTTGTTAAGGGTTCTTTTATCGTGCGCGTTCCGACTTGTGTGCCATCGTCGTCTCAATCTTCGTTTTTTTGCTATCATTTCCCGTATTTTAAGTGTGTAGTCCTGGCTCTGAACACTGTACTTTATATCCGGAGACGACATCCAAGCAGCTTTTTGGATTAAATTTGTTGTGTGTAAAGCGGCCATATCTATGTCTCCTTCCGTTTTGAGGGGAATAAGTAAGTTAGCATTTTCCTCTATGAAGTCCCGGAAGGTGTCCCAATCTGTTTTTCGATTGTATAACGTTTCACGAGGCTCTTTGATGATGATTGTAGTGCTCAGAGTACATATCACAGGTGTATGATCAGAGCTACCATCCAAACATGATTCTATATTTGTGTACAACCCTGAAATACCTTTAGTGACAAAGAAATCAATTAGATCAGGCGTTCTATTGGGATCAGTTGGCCAGTATGTTGGTTCACCTGTTGTCAGTACATTGAGAGAATTTGAGTCCATAACTTTCTTCAGCTCTCTTCCTTTAGTAGTGGTTAATCTGGAGCCCCAGAATGTATTTTTAGCATTCCAATCCCCCCCCGCAATGTATCTATTACCAAGTGTGTTCAGAAATTCGCTATATTCTCCCTCGTCAATTCGATGTCTAGGCGGGCTGTACACAGCTGCGATATTAAGTGGGCCATGCCAGTCATCCAAAGATATTACAGTACCCTGGAGGTGCGGTTGATTGTAGTTTAGGTGCAGGTGTTGTTGGATGTTTTCTTTCATTATTATTGCAGACCCAGCGTGCGACGTTCCATCTGGATGGTTAGTGTAATAAATATTATATCCTTTCATTAGGATAACTTTGTTGTCTGTCATGTGAGTCTCTGATACTAGTAGGATATCTATCTTATTGTTAACTATAAATGATTCAATTTCCTGCCTATTAGAAGAAAGGCCATTTACATTCCATGCTGCTATGCGTAAAAATTTCATCATTTGTTATATTGGGCAATTACAGTTGTAAGGAGACCCATTAGGGTACCTATTTGTTGTATCAAGACATCAATCTTTTCTGACTGTTTGATAATTATCTGTTCTAGCGAACTTGTTGGCGGAGATTCTATGTTCTCTTGCTTCTTGTTGTACCAAGATGCTGTTATATTTTGACGATCTTGACTTTGTGAGTTTGGGGGTTGGTATCTTGCATAAGTGCTTGGTTTTAACGGAGGATAGTCCTCCATTCTAGAGTTAACATAATTATTTCTTGGTGCTTCATCTTTCATTTTTGTTGGTGGTTTTTTATGGAAAGATACCATTTTTCTTGTGCGGATCTCTTTGTATACTTGGCATCCCTTGTAGTTTGCTGGGTGGTCTCCGAGACACAACGCACAGGTGGCAGGTGTGTTTCTGTCTTTTTTCGGACAATCTATTGTTCGATGTCCTTCTGCACATTTAACGCATCGAAACGGCCGCATGCAGTTATTTTTGGTGTGCCCATATTGTTGACATCTAGCGCATTGGGGAATTTCATTTGTTTTTCGGGGATCTTCTATTGTGACCTTTGTATGGTATATAGAGTCTATACGCTTTAGTTCGGGGTTATTTGGACCAGGTTCTACATTCACGAAGAACATATTTAGCGGCTTCTTGTTTTTCCTTGAAATGGCACATACAATCTCTCCTCTGACTTTATTTCCAGATTTTTCTATTTCCTCAATAATGGCATCTTTAGGAGTTGTGTGGTGCAGGTTCTTAATCACAATTCTACAGCTCCTTTTATCTTTTTGTGTGAATGTATGCCCTATGAGTCCATTCTTTCGAATAACGTCAATAACGAGCTTGTACGCTTCACTTGTCTTTGCCATTACTCTCAACTGGTCCTTCGTAACCACTTTATAGGCATATTCATCAGCGGATACAGAATTGTTCAATAGCTCTGTCAGTTTAGATATGTCCATAATTCCATATAGGACAATTGGTGGAGGTTTGCTGACTTTCTTTGACTTCGAGAGTGACCGAGTTTGTAATGGATCTGTGGTTTCGTCAGATATGTCTACCGGAAGTTCACTGTATCTGTTAAAGGTGTTAATTGGACTTGAGTTTTGGGTTGTTTCCATATTTAATCCTGCAGATGGTGGACTACAAGAAACCTTTTTCCTTTTTGGGTTTCGTTGTGTGGGCATTCTTTGCCATTCGGGGGGGCAACCATTGTCTTTATCATCTTCTTTGGCAGTAACCGTGATAGGCTCAACTGGTGAGTTTCTTTCTTTAACAGTGCTGGACGTGTTAAGATTTCCAAGTGATGAAGATCTTGGTCTTGTAATAAAAAGACTAGGGTGAAATGCTTGTTGCATAAGCTTTTTAGTGCTGCCAGTAGTATTCTCTGACACAGGGGCCTGGTCGCCTACCCCTATGCAGACTTCGGTAACCAATTTCTCACTCGCAGGCCCGGATACCTGCGAGCGCCGGGCGTTAGCCGGATCGCATGACAAATCTATTTCACTATTACTCATATTTCATTTACGTGTTTTGGGGCATACGCGCATTACTTTCCCAAGGTGATGCGGTCGCACTTTTTAGAAGGGATTTAGCCCTTCTAGGGCTTGCGAATGCCCGGGTACAGGTTAATTAACCGCCGCCTGCTGCTCGGCGTTGTTACAACTCTTAATAATAATTTACTTGCAGCCCCTAGTCGTCGCAACAAACTGACCGACCTGCAGCGACAGCTTACGGTCTTGTCGAACGTGGAACTTTCCACCATCACGGCTAACGGCCTGCCCTACAGGGAGATACTGAGGAACGAAATAGACGACACTGTCGCCAGCGAGTGCATCTTCTGTGGTGAATACATGATACAGTGCATTGACAAGCCGTTCATCACCGATGAAGATTGGGACAGAGTGATGAAGGAATGGGAGTGAGTTGATGATGACCAAAAATATTTGGGTACATGTAAATAAACGTTAAACTACAAGTAGAAAGACAAGTGATATTCATAATTTCTTTGACCAGATAAGTTTGATTTTTATTTAATCTTTATTTTGGCTGTATCCAGTTATCCAGTGCAGGTTTCGCTAATTTAAAAAAAAAACAGCCAAAGAGATGCTATTTGTATTCGTTCATTTTCTGTGATATTATATCATCAAAATTAAATAAAATTTATAAATAAATCTATTTAACATGATAATTTACGTAATATATATTAAACCCGTATATTGTATATCATAATAAGTTTGTAAATCGTGAATCTAATAAAATAAAAAAAAAAACAACACATTTTGAATTCATTTATTTATTGAGAAAATTTTTATGTTATCGAGTGATGATAAACAAATAAATTAATTATTAAATATTAGGACGACAGAGGTGAAAAGGTGACCGTTCAAATCGGTAATAGACAACAAATATTTTTTTTAAATTTAATACTAAAAAAAAACGAAAATGTACAAACATAAATAATATACAATGTCAACACCGGTGTTATTGTTAATGCACATAAACACGAAAATTAGGTAAGACAGCGCATCATAATCTCCATATGTGATCAAGACAGTGTATCTAATGCGGGCAATTTTCTAACGCAAACTAACTTTTATTGACTAGTAGCACCGTCCACTTCCATCACTTGCGGCTCCGTCTTCTCAATCTTATCATCTTTTTGATTTACATCTATTTTGTCGCACTTCTCGTCGACTTGTTTCTGTTCCTTAGTGCTATCCTCTTTTTCATCCTTATTGCTATCATTACCATTTTTTTCTACATCTTTCTTATTATCTTTGCTTTTGTTACGTTTCTTTGTAACTTTAGTTTTGGGAATTGCGTCATCTTTTTCAGTTTTTTCGGTTGGTTGTTCAGAAGCTGTCTCCTCAGGTCGTGTGTCGGGAAGGTTTGTTTCTTTATTTTCTATGGATACTTCAGGTTTGTTTTCTATTTTATCTATCGCTTGCTCCTGCGCTGGAGCGGGTTCAGTTTTAGGCCCTTGTTGTGCATCTTGTGTAGATGTCTCTGTTTCCACCTGTGGCTCGCCTTGCCCCTGCTCTTTGGTTGTATCTTTCATTTCAACCTCACCATTTGCTGTGACTGATTCAGCAGTCTGTGCCTCTACATTTTCCTTCATGTCAACGTCACCTTGCGATTCGTTCTTAACACTGTTACTCTCTGCTTTGGCTTCTAATACAGCTATACATTTTTGAATACATTTGATAGCCTCCTTCCTTGCCTGTCTAATATTTTCTTTGCCCTCAGTTTCGATATTGTCTAATTTAATAAGATTCCTTGTCAACATCTCATCTAAGAATAAGTACTTTTTGTCCATTTTTGCACCTGTAAAATTTTCCACTTCTGACATAAGATTTAGGACATCAGTTTGAATACTAAGGATTTGTGTGATGGGATCATTTGCTGGGTTTGGCTGTTTAGGGTGTGGGGGTGTCTGTTCGCGAGGAGGGGCTTGTTGCTGCGGCGAAGATTGCCTCTGTTGCTGCTGTGGAGGGTGTTGCTTCTGTTGCTGCTGTGGAGGGTGTTGCTTCTGTTGCTGTTGTGGAGGCTGTTGCTGAGGTTGTGGTTGCGCATGCCGTTGTTGAGTTCTTGTAGGAGGTTCAGTCTTTACATTCTGCTCGTGATGTACTGGCACTTTCACATAATGCTCGTCGGGGTGCATCTGAGGTTTAGGTGATTGAGATCTGTGAGGTGACGCACCGCGCGTGTAAGCTGCCTGCGGATACACTTTCTGCTGCACAAAAGGTTGTGGCCCCTGTCTAAAGCCTTTGTTGAAAGGTGTACCAAATGCTCGTCCGAAATTTGGTGGGGCGTGGAATCCGTGTGGTCCATCGTCAGCAAAATATTGTTCTCTATCGATATGCGGCTGTTGTTGCGGAGGTGGCTGATATGCTGGCTTCGATTCGCCGAAATGTGTCCCATGGTCGACAGATTTGTTGATGACAGGTTCATCCCTGCCTTCCACAAATATCGGTATATGACGCACGTTGGAGTGCTGCTCAGCATGCTCCTGATGGTCCTGTCCGCTCATTTTGTAGCTGTGATTTGATGGCGCGCTATTGTCTGGAGGCGCTGACATAGAGCGCTGATTTCTATCTTCCGCATCGACCAGACTAGGGTCGGCGGGACTCTTTTGTCCTAGGTCTACTGTATTCCTTAATCCGTATTGTGGAAGATTGGCTGATGGTTGCTCTTGTTCTTGTGATTCGAGGTCCAGTTCAGTCTGTGTAGCTGTGGTCTGTTGCTGTGTTGGCGGCGATTGGGGCGGAGCTTGTGGTTGTTGTTCGTGTTGTGGTTGTTCTTCGCGTGATCCAAATCGACGGTTCCAATGTGAAGGGAAATGTTCCCTGAACTCTGCAGGGATGTCGTCAAAAGGGAATCTGTCGAATCCACCAAAGCCGTCGCCAAAATCTGCAATAACGAAACGTTTGTTATGAAAACCTGCAAACAATGAAACTTTACTTTAGTGAACTTGAATTTACTACAAGATCACGTTGTAAGTCTTTTACCATTTATGCTAATAATTTCTAATTTCTTAATTAGCCCATTAGAAAAATATCAACTGTACACACTGGTCAAAGGTATATTCATTAATCAGTTTTAAATTTATCAAGTTTGACAACTAACAAATCATCGCCAAAAATATTGACTGACCATTAAAATCATTTAATGCAATGTCTATTTAGACTCATCACTGTTTATATCAGAAAATGTATTAAATTACATACTATATTGCTAAAAAAATTATAGCTAAAATGTCCAGTGAGTCGGAAAAAAAGTTCAACTATTTGCGAGCATTAACAGCACCGAGGCTATCAACTTAAAAAAAAAACTTCGGAGCTGTTTCGTGATATTTATGATAAGATAAGTACCGTCAGTGGCGTCCTGGCTGGAGGGTCGCCGCTTTCTAGCCCAGGTAGCCGGGCGCTGCCGCAGCCGCGCGGCTATGTCGGGATGACGCGCTGCGAGCTCGCTCCACGCGCCTGACCCTTCCTCTTCGTCAAACGGAAAACCGCGCTGTGGTATAAAGAAAATATATTTTGAGTAAAGACATCAAGAGAAGAAGACCACTATTTTTAATAAGTAAAAGGGACGCTTATAATAATATTCACTTGTTAGTTATTAGATATTTCTAACGATCTGGTCGTCAACTTCAAGTCGGTAAGTTCAATGTAGACGATTCCCAAGTCTTTCATCAATTGTAAGACAGCTCATATTCTCCTAAAGAACGAACAGAATTCCTCTCTTTAAAGTGAAAGTAAGAAAGTGTTCAACGATTAAAGTTCATTTATTATAATCACGTTATATGCAGTGGTAGAGCCAAGCAGTTTGCTGCATGAATGGGCCGGCTCGACCGGTGAAATACCACAGCCTCTCAGAAGACCGAAATAAAGTGGCTCATGCCGCGTTTCGTTCGGTGAGAGAGGTACCCGGAGGCCCACCCCCCTTCCCCATCCCTTCCTATCCCCTATCCCTTAAAGGTCGGCAACGCAACAGTAACACTGTATATGTTGCTGGTGTCCATGGGCGGCGTTGGTTGCTTACCATCAGGTGACACGCCTGCTCGTTTGCCCTCCTATCACATAAAAAAAAGATAACCTATAGGTATATAGTTTTTAAAAGACAATTTCCTTATTTGATCAGTGAAGGTAAACTATTAGACATAAGATCTGTATCCCTTTGGTTTTCCTAGTCCAGTGTTGTTCGTATATGAGAATTGAGAACAAGGTTAAGAATAGTCAGACGGTCATTTAAATAGTGGTCACTGGAATTGTTTACTAACTTCTAATATTTACGCGCTAGAATATTAATGAGAATTATAGTCTCTGTAGTCCCGTGATCGAACACCACGTTTCTGAATCAAGCGCTCGCGGGTTCGAATGCTGGCTCACACCAATGACTATTCGAAATTTATTTCGAAAGTTATTTGTGATACATATTGATGCCTGAAAAATTTGTGCCCGGTAGGTTCGCCACCTATTCCATTTGGGACCTAAACAACGGCGAGACAAGGCTTAACAGCCGCTGCCTACACCTTCTGGTATAGAAGGCGGGAAGTTATGTTATGTTTTAGAATATTAATATATCCCAATCATAATTTCTCTCAAGATTTACTTATCCAATTTCAAAAATTGTTTTTGTATTTACTAATTCATTTATTCCATTATCCAATACGATCAAATCAAGTATCAAATCTTAGTAAAACGTCCAAAACAAGCTTTATTTTTAATATATCTTCAACTTAATTAATTATTACTTATAGATAGTAAGCTTAAAATTGACGATATTGTACGGAAACGCCTCAACATCAATAATTATAAGCTCAAAATAGAATTTCGAACTCTCAATGCTGAATACATTACGTACATTCAAGTTTCGCAAACATGCGGATACTTCCGAAACACGCATAAATGCGCATTGTGCACTTGACTGAGCAGATAGTAAACACATAAATTATTACGTGAAGTAACGACAAGTGACACGCACATGGAAGGAGACACATTCTGCCGTCGCCGTATACAGGAGCGAATCGTGAAAGAAAGAGACAGAATGCTTCAAAAATGATAAAATTACAATACAGTAGTAGTAAACATTTACGCCGTCAGATAGAACCTTATAAGGGTAGCACGGCCGACGTAGCGACCTTGCCGACGATATGCCGAGACTTTTTTTAAATATATCAATATACTTATATTAAGTTATCATGAGGCGAATATTCGAAACCACTTATTGATATAGCGCGAATAAATATTAATTGAGATCATAAAACATGACACTGTTTATTTGTAAGTTGTAAAAAAAATAGACGTTCGCATGTCGAAGATAATCCACCCTAATGGTGAAAGTTAAGTCAAGGTCAAGTCCGAAACCAGACAATTTATTTGGATGACAGATATTTGTTATGGAGATATTTTACTAGATCTTACCCAACCTATTAAGAATTATTTAAGTCTAAGAAGCGATTCAGGTGCGGAAGAATCGGGTCTTATAGCGCTCTGTTCTCTCCGTCTACCCCGCAAGTGGATTGGCGTGAAGTTAAGTGAGAAATGCTGATTAAAGTTGTCATCGTAGAGCAGAAAGTAGAAGCAGTCATATCGGGAGAAGAGAGAAAGAAGATTAAAACAGCGATATTTAGAATAAATTTGTGCACCTAAATGGTGATCAGTAGCATTTTGTCGTCAACAAATTTTCTAAATACGGATAAACGCAACTAAAAAACCAGCTTTCGTACACAATATATGATGATTGTACCTGGTGACATCACCGTGTGGGCAGCGAGCGAACAAAAACCGATCAGCCACCAAGTTGCGTCATGCGACTGCGGACTCGGAAAGAAAACACAACGGCGAGGAGTGCGCGACACTTCTCAAAGGCACGTGTTTCGTCTCGTGAACGTCGTCTCTGTAGTTATAGTAAACTAGCTGAACGGCGCAGTCCTCATAACGCAATATTATGTGGCTCCTATTGATAATAGCGTGATGATATATAGCTTAAAACCTCGCTCTATAAATGGACTATCGAAGAGACAAATATCTTCCAATTCGAGCCGGTAGTTCCTGAGGCTAGCTGTGCTGTCAAGCCAACTCTTCAGCTAGACTATAAGAAGATAGGTCTTTGTCCACACGAGCTATTTACGAGGAATAGGTTTTCAAAGAGGTGGCGACGCACTTGCGATGTGCTTGGGTTCGTTAGACGGGACGTCTAGTACTACTACTGTATCCAAGGTAGTATTAAAAAAGCGGTAATTAAGAAAATGCAAAGAAAACAAGAAAATGGTTTAGACATAGATTGGCATGAACTATTATACCATAAAATCCATATTAGAATTATGGTGAATGAGTTCGCACAAAAATGGCAATTTATTAAAACTATTTTATTTATTTTCAGAGACAATAAGCGAACACAAAATCCTGTGGTGACGCACAAAATGTGGTTGACCCTCAAACTCTTTGACTATGCAAGTATGGTATATAATTTTTCAGCAAAAACATGTTCTGCTCTTGGGATATTAAATAGCTTATACGTATGTAGCTTTTTACACTTAGCCGTAGGTGTACAGTTTTTTATTGTAATTAATCCATTGTCAAAGAATATTTGATTACCTGACTCGAATACAAGTTTGAGAAATATCGTATTGCAATAAAAAATACGACAGATCGTAATATATCATATTAATATGTAATGGTTATTTATTGCCTTCTACTTAGAAATAAAAGTATTGAGTTCCATGTCATCGAGATTTTGTTCAGTTTATTTGAACGCGCTGATTAATCTCGAGAATTATTGATCTGATCTCAAAAAAAATTCACTTTCAGATAGCGGATTTCTTGACAAAGGCCGTAATTTTATCACATTTAATTTAACCAAACAAGAAAAGAAGCAAAATCTTCATCTTTATAATATAAGTTATAGAAAAAGAAAACTTATAACCTCACTGGGCGTCTGACATTAGACCATATAATCCTAGACCAATTATATAATCGGATGTATGTGAGAAAATGTTTCGTCAGAAAGGCTGCGCGGGCGGAACTGGTTATAAAAAAATACGATTGTCAATCTGGCTGTATGCAGATGACTGCCTGTGCAATAAATGCCCACGCGCAATTTTGTTATTCATAATATGGTTCCTTTAACAGAAAACGTGAATCAGAACGACAGAAAACTGTTAGAAACCATTTATGTCTCTTTTAGGCATTAAAAAATATTGTTGTTAGGAATAATATTTCTGCGGTGAACAACACCCCTTGTATGCTTTTAATACGAAATCAAAATCTGTGGTCTATCACCAAAACCAAAGAGGTTTTAGGGTTTTATCATATAACGTTGTTATTGTTAAAGAAATGAAAAATACTGGCAGGTAGAAAAAAAAACTAAACAGTAATTGGAACAATTAGTAATTGGTCAAGTCGAAATTCAATTTTAAAAATAGAATGCTAATATTCTGGCGGCACATGAGCTGACTATTCCCTTGACCGTGCAACCATTTATACATGTAAACATATTGTACTATCTACTAATAAAAAATAAATAGAGTGACATCACCTTCTCGATTTGGCAATTTATTTGCAGAGATAACTCTATACCTGCCAAACAAGTTATCCGTGAACTTGGAGTTCATCAAAAAATACGTCATTGTTATGCTGGAGGGAAAATCAATAAAGAAAGTGACTGCTAATCTTTAAATACAAATTCAATCAATGAAGGTTTAGTATTCCGTTTAATAAAAAACGAATTTTTATTCATCACTCGTGAAAATGAGTTCCAAAAAAGCGTTCCAAACGTCGGGAAATAAATAAAATTAGTAATAAATAAACGCGATAAAATCCTAAAAGTTGTTTTAATGTCAAAAAACGAATGTCAGAAATGATCTGCCATAATTACGTATGTATTGTGAAAGTACAAAGCTCAACTCAAAAATAATGAAACAACTTTACTTTTCATGAGGAGATTCCCGCCACGGTTGAAAAATACAAAAGAAATATTTATTTTGGGAACTTTCGTTTGCATACCTAAGGTATTATTTTATAAAATAAAGATTTATACAATTAATATTTCTATTGCATATCTAGAATTTTCTCTCAGGTAACAAAATATATGAATACCTTCAGACAGCGACGATCAAATTATTAATGATTGAATCACGTCAACAAATATAAATTCACAAACGCAACGTCACTATTTATTGACAAAACAAACAACATAATTTGATAATGTTACGATCATGAAAGTAAGTGATGCTGTAATCGTTTAAAAAGTATCGATATTGAATCGAATCATAGCGAATAATATATTTAAGTACGCATCGTTATCAAAGTGTATTTAGAGCGCGTGTTCTGCACTTATGAGATGCATAAACCAGAAGATATTAATAATATCAATGATAGCACTGAAGGTAAGTGAACTTTCGAGCGTCCAACTAGAATAACTCTGATGTCAAACAATAAAATAATAACACTCTAACATCAATTTGATTAGAATTTAAAATTAAGAAGTCGCTTTCCGCTGTCTTCTTGATCTTTGAAACGACGCAACGGATTTTGATACGTTTTTTTATAGATACGGGGTGCCAACGGGGTGGTTATTATCTATAACCCATGTATGATATTAGATATAGAAAAGAAAAAGTGATAAATCCAAAATTTACTTATATAATACTTTTGATGCGGAACAAAGTTCGCCGGGTCAGCTATTATAAAATAAATAGGAGTCAAATTGGGCATTAATAGTAATTTAATTAGAAATTATATGATTGGAATTTGGTACATTTAACTAGAATAAATCAGACTCAAGATGGTATGTACAACAGGGAAAACTTAGGACGGTTTTTCCGTCACTGCGACGGGAAGATTTTTAGTAGTTTGATTGCTGATACCAAAGTAACTCGCGCTATTTCTGTGTTACAAAAATAAATTAATAGCTTCCAAGCAAAAAAAAAGACGTTCACATATCATGGGGATAGGTCAGCTCGCAGCCAAGCTAGTTGCTCCTGAAGTATACTAAAGATGTAGGCAGAACAGTTTGCCAGATTACAGAACAAAATATAATGAACCGTGTTTATCTGCGATGGAATAAACAAATTAAGTGTTTAATCACAAATTAAAATAATATATTTTAATTGTTCAGACACGTGAATGGTAACATTTTTAATTACTTGGGAATACATATTTAAATAATGACTCAATACCGTTTGCACGCGCCGTCCATGTATTGACAATATTATTTCTTCCAGTTTTGTCCTTTAGCAAGAAATAATTTGATAAACGAATCAAATTTAATTTATAACTATTTATAAGACATGTCGGCATATTAAATTATTTAATTTTCTTTTCGTAATAATCAAGTTAAAATCGTCACTGCAATGTTAAATGTTTGTCGTTACTACAATCAATCTAAATTCTTAATACTGACCTGGACACACGGCGAAGATGTCCAAGACCATTCCATAGATTAGAAAATTTATGTTAGGACCTTCATTTTGACAAAACCGTTCTGACTATGGTTATCCATAATAGATAAGTTCTGAATAAGATCTATCTCTGTTCTTCGTAGAAATATACATAATTCCAATGAATATATTAAATGAGTCAATTTATTAAGCAAGAAACGTTTGAAAAAAATTGAACTAATCGGGCTATTATTAATTAAGAGTTGATGGTAGAAAATTGTGCAAAACAAGCTTTATTATAAAAAGGAGCAAATGAGCGTGCTGAGAACCTGATGGAAAGCGACCACCACCAAAAGCTTACAATAAGAAGCTTGAAATTCGTCAAAGGGTCGACATTACCTAATTAATTTGTATTTAAATTTAATTACGAGAAAATAATCAAATACTCTATCTCTAAAAGATTCCATAAAATGAAAGAAAGGTGCCAATAGACAATACAAAAATTATGCCAATAATATCCATAAAAAATAATTATCCATTAAATATCTCTGCTTTTAAGACATTCAAAAACTATAATTATGTACATTTGTAGAAGTAATTTTATTTTATGAAGACAATATTTAAATTTAGATTTGAGCTATCCTGACAAAAATATTACAAATCATTGTTTTTATTGATATTCCTGCAATTAAAATAAATTTAGATTAATTTAAAAAAAAGTATTTTTCTAAATAAACTTACATCGTTGCCGTGATATTCCGGCGGCTTATCCAAAACAACCGGCGATTCCATTTTCAAATTAAAAAAAAAAAGAAAACCACTAGAACTTATCACAAATATAAGATCACTTCACAATAATAATTCTTTAACGCGATAATATCGACGTATATAGCGCTGTTATGTCTCAGTTTGTACTGCAGGCGCGCTCTCACCGCGATAGTATTTATATGGCGTGTGGGTGCAAGGCGTCGAGAGTTCGTGAAACGTCGAGACCATTCCAGAACTTACCAACAACGCGGCGCCACCGCACCAATACACGTATAGCAAACAATAAGACGACTTTATTGAACGAAATACATTACCGCGTCCGTGTTATAGATGACAACGTTCGTCTAGTAAAACCAGCAATATACATACAGAGAACGTATACATACTTTAATTTTATGATCACTTGTGTACTTATTAGCCAAAGTTGGAAGTTTTTAAAATTGGAATCTATTTTATTTTTAATTTCTAAAAGGAAAATGCTATTAAATTTCCAAAAACCAATCCATAGATAAAATAAAATAAAAAACTATCCTTACGTATACAGGTGCATATGGTTAATACATTGTATTTTATGATATAAATGTCCCGGTATTGATAAAAAAAGTCAACATTAATAATTCGTATATATCCATATCGCCATGAATCATCGTGGATAATAAGGGACCATACAATGGCAATAACCACTTATGTGAATTTATTTAATTTCTGCCCTCGTCGCGCCATATAAAATGTCTGATTAATTGTATGGATGTCATTCGGGAGATATCCGCAGTACCATACCAATTGTTTTATAAGCGACTAGGCGCTTAACTCGGCTGCGTTCGCAATAGCAAAATCCAAAAGACGCCACGGTAGATTCTTTCTACTGTCCGGTGTTCAAATAGGGTTCTACCAGTCTAGAACCCTATTTGAACTTAAAAGCCAGAATTTCTTATGAGCCTGTGCTCCTAAGAAAATCTGGATTTTAATGATGATGAAATGGATACCGACATTGGCATCTGTGCAGTTCCATACTTTGTTCTTATCTAAAATAATATAACAGTCATCATGAAAAGTCATTCAAAGAACAAAAATAGGCTGCTGCGAATGAATTGCGAAAATATGAATTTGACAAATACTTAAATGCACAGACCTAACTTACTTTCTCTAAGATTTACATAAAGCAAGATCTACAATAAAATAATATAAAATTTATGTCTGTATACACAGAAAATATTTATATAACAGTAATGATTTTTAACTCCTTTTAGAGATAGATTCAACTCAATTAAAATCTGGTTGTGGTCATTAGAAAGACGACCCGAGCAACGACAAGTTTATATTAGATAAATCTATTGACACTCTTGCAAATTTATGTAATAGATATCAATATCACGCAAACAGTTAATGTAAGCGATATATTATTATATTTTGTCTGGAGAATTTCTAAATCATTAGCATAACTTTATCTATGCAAATATTAAAAAGTGAAATGTTGTGGCACATGCTCTAAACTTACTTTCCTGTTAGACGAAAAAAAAAAACAAATATTAGCATGGTTTAAAAATGCGTTGTTCCTCATTCGATACTTAAACATAAACAAAAATTCAGCCAGTCTTGCAATAACTCAGCCAACTTTTTAAAAACAAACAAGAAGCTTCTCAAATCGGTTGCATATTTTTGCAATGACGTTGCTGAATTCCTATGCACCTAACTCTCAGAGACTGACATCTGTCACGAACGCACCATTTTCGATCAAGCGTTTGATTTGAACAATTTTATTAATTAATATCAAAATAAAAAAGCTCCTAATTATTTGGCACAGTACATTGTGGCTTCTAGATCAAAGAATATTATGTACGGCTTACAAGGTTTATTAATTCAATAAAGCAATAAATACGATTTCTATTCTACAATATTGAGAAAAGCGACGAATCAATTCGCAAAGTTATAATCTCCTTACAAAATAGTCCAATTTAGAAAATGCAAGCCCAAACCAAGTTGAGAATAATAACCATTCCCATTTAAGTCAAATACCGCCCACCTTTAGTTCCACAATCACGACCAGTCATGATGCTTGTGTAACTATTATAGATCTTTTACCAAAACCAGCTTATCTTTATGACTACAATATCTTTTGGCCATTAATCAAAGTTATGTTTTTAGACAAAGGTGTCAAAACTAGCAATGAAATGTGTCAGTTAGCTTGCTTCCTATTAAGTGCCTTTCATCTTTGTGTAGCCTCTTTATCCCTGGTGGAGCATAAACCAAGAGCCAAAACATTTCCAAGGAGGGTTAACGTCAGGCAGGCGGCCACAAAACTGTCCTTAAACTACAGCCAAAACAAGGATAGTTCGAAAAGATTACTTTTTGTGCCAATATGAGTTATTAGTGGGATAAAGGCAGGATAATGATGAGTAGCTTACTTCATAAGAGATAAGAAAGCAAAATTTTCATTCTACAAACTTACGAGCTCTTTCTTTTTAAATACTTTGAATATCTAAATCTGCCTCACCAGAGAAAAAACTAATAATGTCTGGTGCAGACTATTACGTCTAGATACAAACACGGATAATCCACCAATTCGGGTTGGGTTATTGGCAATGATCACGGACTAGGTTTCTGAAAACCCGAAATGATTAAGTAAAAGAAACAGTAAAATGCGTCTACCCGATGTTACATCACAAATTAGCGGGTTCTCTTATCAAACAATTATTATAGCAATCAACAATGCAAGGCCGTTGACCTACCATTCATACTCATATGGATACAGATACATACGCTGATAGAATATTTAATTCTTCTTTCATTCAATTCTATAGTGACCCTTCAAACAATGGCATCACAAGTCTTACTAATGAAAACAAAACACAACGATAATACATTGAAGTAATATACATAGCCATTACGTATCGTATTACAACTACGCATAATCGCTATTGATTTCTATCGCTACGTAACGGTTAAAACCCTAGAAGTGATAACTATTTGACTCGACTTATTTAAAACTTATTTAAATAACTTCACCCCTTTTTCTTCTCGAATGTGTAAGTAGCGGCAGAGTCTCGACTCGTGAAATAGTTTCAGCCCAATTAGACTAATCTAGAATTAGAATCTATTAGCATGCACGCAATGATGTCATTCACCGATATTTATCACACACACTTCCGAAAAGAGTTCCGTGAAATTATTGCTATATTAGCCCCAAATCGATCCGAGGATCATCTGAATCAGATGCGGGGAGCGCGACCACTGGAACACAGAGATTATTTTACTTGAGGTCCCAATCATTACATAGTCGTTACAAAGTCGTTTTCCGCTTTCTGTCCCCTTATATGCTTATATATTTGAATCTACGCAACGGATTTTGATGCGGCTTTTGGATATGGATAAAGGGTTTCAACAGGGTGGTTTTTATCTATAATTTATGTACAATGCACTAAATGAAAACTGATAATTTTCGAGATTTGGCACTTTGATAGCAAACGTAGGCTCAACCCTAAGTGATAGGTCGAAACAATGTACGACATTATTATATATATATACCTTCAAAAGGTCTACAAAAAAAGTCCGCGATGACATTTTAGTTGTTACCTTTTTAATGTAAAATAATGGCTTATTTACGAAGTGCTTTTAATATAGATCAATATGGCCCTTTACAGCATGTAATTTAAACGAATATTTACGAAGATATTACAATATTAACATAGCGGGACATAGCAGTTGCGTCGTGCAGTACTACCGGCTAAGACGCGTACCGATAAGCAGCACAAATTGAACTGTTTAATTTGGAAATTTGGAATTTTACTCATTTATTACTTTTGATGCGGAACAAAAGTCGCCGGGTCAGCTAGTTATGCTATATTTTATAGCTGCCATTATTTATTTGCCGTTCAAATGGTGTTCTGTGGAGTAGATATAGCTAATTTTATTAATCTGAATAGCATACTTTCAAAACCCTTGCCCTTTGAAAAGGTAGTAGATCTAAATATTCACAGCATACCTTCGACACTCTAACAATCAGCCGATCAAAATTAACTGCGATAAGTTCATTTTGTCAAAGTGGCCAAATTTTATAGAACATATTTTTGTTATAAATAAAAATTTACAACGATTGTTAAAATGACTTAAACGATAATCGTGATTTTAAACAAACAAACAACTATTTTGATATTACAGACTAGCTGACTCAACATACTTCAGACTTATTTACGTCAAACATCAACAAACACATAGGTACGAGCTGAGTGTAGGTAGGTACGCAATCAGACAAAATAGTTGGTTTATTATCAAATATAAAAACACTCAAAACATCTAAATAATAATAATATGAGATGGGAAATATAGGTATAATTAGTAACAAATCTGAAAAAAACTGATAGAAAGGAGTTCGAAGAAGGAAACGAGACACATTCCATGACCATATTCACCTTGCCTTATCAGGAGATGTTTCATCAGATAGTCAAGTAAGGAGCTAGAAAAACTAAACAAAACTTGAAGAAAGTCTTATGGAAAGTCAGTCCTCTTCGCTCACATCGCGAGGCATTTGGCGCAAAGTTTTGTTTATACGTATGTATGAATGTGCATTTGAAAAACAAATATATCTACAGTGAAAAGCTCTTTTTTATAAGAACTTATTAACAAAAAGTACGAGGCAAAAGCGTTTATTTTTAAAAGCGCCAATGTCAAGATACTTATTTTAAGGTAGTGACTGAGTGAGCTGTTTCAACTGCGTTAAAAGGTTGTTTCGAGAATGTACAGACGGACAATAAAAGTTAATTAATAAAACTAATCAAGTTGACATCCTATATAGGTAAATCATTTAAATAAATTATGGTAGTAGATGTCTACGCGTTTAAATATATATAAATAATTCAGGGTTAAAACGTGTGCTATAAACATAAGTGGGACGCGCGTTCACATAGAAAGCCAACATGTTCCAACAAATGATAAATACACAAATCTTTGAGTTGTGTAAAATACGGAATACAGTTTCACCCCAGACAAAGTAGACAAGGTAACAGACGAAAAGCTATACGATATTAAAAAGAAAACAGATAAAAAAATAAACTAGACTAGAGAACGAATTTGATTCGACAAATTAAAAAAGAACGCACCTAGTGACAGATATCGTGATTTGTTTAAAACGTGTTCTAAATTCAAATTTAAAACATTCGAATGGAATGATACAATAAAAAAAAACAAACAAGACACCAAAGAGGTATCGATGATATTGAAAGAGCTAATGACAATAAGTTCGAGCTAAAAGACATTAGGGATGTGAGAGGAACATCATTAAATTAAAACGCTTGTAAACAAAATGCTAGCAAGCAGTATAGTAATCGTTGGCAGCAGCGTGACCAGCGTTACCGACAAGTACGTTCGCTTCTATTTATACAATGCCTCACATCGGACAACGGCGATGGACCGTGTGTACTCACATTCCGCTTCATTATGTACTGTCGCTGTAATCACAATTTCAACTTCAACTTTTACAACTTTTATTATTACACAGAATTTTATATATCCGTCTTTAGCACGAGCACAACTCTCCTTCACGTCTGAGCTTCGGTTTGTTACATGCAATATAAGCTGGTGGGTGTTATGAAACACAGAAATAGAAGTTTTGGAATAACACTGACTCTACGAATTATATATGTGCTTACGTCACGTCGGACGACGGTAACGTCGATGTTCGGTGAGAGCGAAGATCAAGAGCGCTGTTCTGCGGCCAAATAAAACTTTGGGCTAACACTTGTCGCGAATATATTAAATTTGCCAATTGTAAATACTAAACATATTAAAACTGCATTAAGGCAGCGATGTATCTATAATATAATTGACTTAAAACATCTCAATAACCTAATGGATTAGATGACACGGGACTTTTTTCCGAAAGTTCCAGTCATGGAACGTAGTAATAGCTTTTCAGAAGTTATTACTAGTTACTTGGTTTTTTTACTCGGTGGTCCAGTGGTTGAGCACCCCGTTTCCGAATCTAAGGGTCGCGGATTCGAATCCTCACACTGGCTCACACCAATGACTTTTGAGTTGTTTTCGGAAGTTATGTGTGAAAAATATCGATGACTGAAAACTTTGTGCCCGGTATGGCAATAGGTTCGCCACCTATTCCATTTGGGATGTAAACATAACGGCGAGAAGAGGCTTAGCAGCCGCTGCCTACACCTTCGGGTAGAAAAAGGCGTGAAGTTAGGTTATTATTAGTTATTTTTAGTTAGCTTTTGGAGGCCAATATCCTAGACCTTCGTAGGTTTAGAAGATTTAGATAAGAAATACCTAAGTAACTGTACCTTCTTCAAAATCTTGATCAAAAATTTTTGATCAAGCCTGTCGTAGGAAAGAGACCAAGATACGATAAAAATTTGCAATATGTAATGTGTGTCTGTCTGCAAAAAATATCAATAAGTTCTCCGGGTTGGCTTGTTTTATTAGAAATTTTGTAATACAAAAAGAATACGAGAGTTGTCTGAAAGATTAATATATCCGGTCTTGCGCGTCTTTAAGACTTGCGCAACTAATTTTAGCAAATGGATATTCGTACACTTTGTTTAGCGCAATTTGAACAGATTTATTTACATTACGTATAAATTATTTATTAATTATTTTTTAAAATCAGTCAAATTACAAGACACAGCATATTTGCATATCCCAGAGGATTGAATGTCAATGTGAAACGACGTGCTGTACAAAAATATCCAAATATGCACTTTATTTCCTTTTAACCAAGGTGGCCGTTGAGGGAACACCACTCTGTGGTCAGTCAGACCGTGTTTTGAGCAATTTATCGCTACAAGTTTGCATCTATTAATTGAATGCTCAAATAAAGTGTACATATTTCCAATCAATTTCCAAACTCTTCACCATCATCACAACACACTTGCCCCTAAAACTTGTATATAGTTGGCTTTTTAAAAATTTCATTCGACACGGTAAACCACAAAGACATTAAACAAAGTACAGTGCTCGCGTGACCATAAAAGTTACCCACTCCCAGCAATATCACCATTTAATAAAAAAAAAACGGTATTTTTATCATCCATTTTTTTTTATTTAGTGATAACCCTAGCGCCGGTGTCACTCTTCCTCTAGAGACGCAGTAAGAGGCGAGTCCTTGAACAACCCACCGGTGTACTGATTCATTATCACCCACGCGACAACCAGTCGCATGGTGTATATATCTTTATTGAACAACACTGCAACATTCGCAATTAGCGCATAGGGTTCACACTTCATACATACCTAGTTAATAAAACTCAAATTATTACTTAGATAGTAGATAAACGTGATTTGCAAACCTTTGAAAACGATAAAACGCATATTTTTCCACTAAAACATTTTACAGGCTCTATGCTATACAGGCCGGTGAGACCGGTGAAATACTACAACTTTTCAGAAGATCTACGCAAAGTGGTTCATACCGTGTTTCGTTTGGTGAGAGGGATAACCCGGATGCACACCACCTTCCCCATCTCTTCCCACCCGGCTTCTTTAAAGATTTACAACGCAACTACAACACTATATGTGTTGCAGTTGTCCATGGGCGGCGCTGGTCACTAACCATCAGGCCACACGCCTGTTTATTTGCCTCTTTTATCATACAAAACCTATTTCATATAAGAGTTTCATCCAAATTCAATCATCATTTCATGCGATCACACAACAAGTTTCGCGTATAAGTCTGTACTTCCGTACCCGCATCTCGCAAGAAGTGTATTACTCAGAGTTGGACAAAATGCACTTCTAGAGGGCAAATAGAACAAAATAGTGTCCATTTCACCACAAAAATAATATAATCTTTAAATATGCTACAAATATTCTCGAGATATTCTCACAAGTTGATCCAACTATTCTGGCATCTAATTGGCGACTTGTCTTGAAAACCTACATATTGCGCAGTACCTACTAGTATGATAATTTTAGTTTACGTGTAAAATTATTGGACAAACATACCATCGCATTATATTTTATTGGTCTACTAGCCTTTACAAATGATATAAGTTTTAGCGACATTGCAAATTGTAATTATAATAATACAGATTGTTGGATTTAGTTTTATTTTCCTAGAGCCATGTCCAATGACAATTGGGCGATGCGTGGACAGCTTATGGTCATTTAATACACCTAGTTTCCACTCGTGCCAAATTAGCGACTTGGCAAGTATTGATAATACGAGTATAAATGTCTTGTCTTTATTATTAATTTAATCCGAAAACAGTAAAGTGATGAAGTCAAAACTCAAAAGTTGGTCTTAGAAATAACTAAATAGCTTCTTTTATTTTTGTGAATAGGCAGATGTGGAAAAGATCATTCGTCAATCAATCATTTTTAGTCTGGTTAGAAAAAATGCTGTAATTTGGACAAAACTTCGATCCAGCTATGCAGTCACCAGTCGAGAAAAAAGTTGACAACACAGTACATGCTGCGAACAATTTAGATCGAATCACGTTACAAGATTATGCCTAATAATAAGTTATTGGAAGTTTTAAACAAAATTAAGGAAACGTAAAAAGCAAATAGCACAACATTTCAAAGTCATTAGTCCACACAGAAGAGTCAGTGCTAGTAAAATCTAAGCTTATCAATATTCTTTTTGCATACATACAAATATAACTTTACGACAAGTCCCTTGCGGGGTATACAGAGAGAATAGAGCGCCGTACGGCAAATTTCTTACACGCCTTACTAGCGTTCTTTGACTTTTATAACTCTTGTCGTACACGCTCGTCGTTTTTTAAGGCTCCTGACATCACCTTCCTCTAGGACTCATTCTATTTGATCACGGAAAGTGTGTCATGTCGTTTTGCATTGTATATCTGCGAAGTCAATCTTGCATCATCAATTCTTTCTACATGTCCAAAACATCGGAGCATGCCCTTTCATACTTTTACACCGACGCTCTCTTTCAATCTCATTATTAGTATCTCTACTATTTTTAATAATAATAATATATTAATTACACATTTAACCAAACCATGTCCAGCTACATATAACAGTTAAGTTACGTAATTATCACGAACCATTGGCAGACTTTCGGCTACCTCAAGTTCTTTACACCTTCGTTCATCAGACAAATAAAGGCTGTTCTAAAATAATAGCATAGTTTTATACTAGTGTATTATAGTATAATTTAGTAGGACGACCTCGTGCTATATTCGACATATAAATAATGGCACAAGGCCTTGTTCAGACTCACTATTTCGCGTGTTGTGTTCACTTTCAAAACAAAACAGATTGTGTCGCGAAAAGAAAAATATAGTTTCTAACCAAACATGAAATTAAATTCTAGCATTAGTTCACTTTTTTTTAGGTAACACTTTTATAGTTATACGCATAAATTACTCAACTGATCAAAGATACAATTTTACTTAAACATACTGAAAAGGACATGGGGCGCATCATGCACTATGTAGAGGTGCAGAATGTTTAAAATACGACAACGATGGTATAAAAATAAGGAAACGGCAAAGGAGGGCATTTTTCAATCGTTTTCGAAACTTATGTCATTAAGTCATCAATGCTGGCAAAGACGTGGATAAAAACTGGTTTTCTAACTGGAACCAACCCTTCAGCCGCATCCTTTCAGTTTTAATTACAAAAGAAACTCATAGAACAAGTAGATGAATATTAGAATATATAACAACAAAATAATATCTCAAGCTCTCACTCTGGAATGGGAGCAACACAGTTATAGAAGAGTCTCCAATAAAAGAGATGACACGATTAAAATGGGCATTCCTGTAATTTTTTGTCTCGACCCAATAAAAAAAAATATTATACATGACTTTGTAAAAATAAACCGATTTTAAAAATTCTATCACCTTGATTACAAAGCGTCTTTGTTTTCTAAAAAAAAATACCATAATGGCATTTATCTCGACGATCTTAAGTTTTATTTCAGTGAGAGACTCTTAATTAGTATCCCATTTTGCGCTAGCCCACCTGCGCGGCTGCGGGCTGAAACTAGTATATAATATAACCTAGTTCTCTATTTAAGACACTAAAGTAGCCTTGCACAATAATAAAATCTACTCATAACATTTAGCTTATTATGAGCCGACATTAATGACCGTATTTTGCGTTTCATCGCAAAAAAAACTCGTGGATTCTTCACCAATCGTTATCCAATTAAAGCCTCATTAACAAGATGATAAGAACCACTCGACTCATCGAGTCCATATCGAATCGATTTTACGCCGCCAATCTCTCGTTTACTAAGTAATTAATTGTCATTCGTTCACCTTGAACTACAAATTAGATTAACTGGTTTATTTAGCATTATATTATATAATTAATTTCTTGTTTCAACTGTCTCCTTTTAATGCGAGACTCTGATCAGAAGGTCCTGGAATCGAATCATGCCACACATCAACGAGTTTAACCGAATTTTCGCGTAAGCTATTGTAGTAATTATTGATCACTGATTAAAAATTATCCGAGGCTTATCGCGTACGGCTGCCTAACCCTATAAGTATTAAACACGTGAAGGTATAGAAAAAGTAACGATAAATGCAATATTTGTTATTCATTTCAGTTATAAATAAATTTATATTTATACCAAGTGTCACTTAGTGAACAGACGCGTAGCTTAAATAAGATATCGCGTAAAAAAAGATCATTTTCGCACTAAAAAATAATTGGGTCAATGGCGAATTGGCGCGATAAGAACAGAGAGTAATTTTAATACAAGTAATTAAAAGTATTATAATTAAAAAGAATAGTCAAGTTGACAGTGATTTGGACACTTTTATATTTGCGCCACTAGCACTAAATTTGGGATTAAACAATGAATCCGGCTGTTCGGCAGTTTGCTTTCTTGGTGGAGCCACGCAGTTCGCTGCATGAATGAGCCGGCTCGACCGGTGAAATATGACGCGACTTCTCAGAACATCGTCGTAAAGTGGCTCATGACGCGTGTGAGAGATTTGTCTGAAGGCCTAACACATTACTCTTTCCCATTCCCATCTCACATTCGACCGCTTCCCTATCCCATTTTAAACGCCAACAGCGCAACTGTGACACTGTCTGTGTTGCTGGTGTCCATGGACGGCGTTTATTGCTTACCATCAGGTGACATGCTTAGATAAAATAAAATAGAAGTAGCAAATGTCATAAACACGGCCAATTTAATATAAAGTTATTAGAGTCATCAGAAAATGTCACAAAAGGGATGGCGGATAACAACACTAGAGCTAAATAAAAAGTGAAAACAATTCTTACAACCAATGACTCATCGACCAATATCAGAATAATTAATCAATTGATTCATTGTTAGCTGTAATTAATCGAGCAATAATTATTTGGTATAATTTTACACCTAAATATAAACATATACTCATGCTTGTATCCCATAGGGGTGGGCAGAGGACTCAAGCTAAGATCTTGACATATTATTATTTCTTTCGCCACAGCCATCTTTCGTCATGGATTCATGTCAGTTGCGGGTGCTAAACATTTTATTATTGATTGCATTTGAAGCAAAGGGTCAGTTGGGTAATGTTATCGTTTTAGTTACGCAAGAAAAAAAAACAACGTATAAATTATAGAATAACTTTAATTTTCCTATAAAGTAATACTATAAGTCGAGAACAACGCGACCTATCTTGATAAAAAATATGATCAAAAATAATCTACGCCAACAAAGAAACTCTAAACATTTTACCTTTACAAGTATTACTCCTCAAATTTGTTAAAAGCAAGACTATTTTATATAAAAAAAAAAAAATTTCGTAATGGAAAAATAATGAAGAACATAATCTATTTTAGAGTCTGAAAAACGGCAACTGCATCGGCAACTAAGTACCTTGCCATGACTGTACTCGTTACGAAATATAAACACATCAGTTTAACGAACTTTCAGCTGAAAGCCGTTGGCTTCAATTCCTTTCATTTCGTCAAACGCCTCTTGGACTACGGTTTACTTTGATTGGCGTCTGGATAAAGCAACCTAATTTTAAATAGTAAAAAATACAATAATAAAAACTTGAGAGGTGTCAAGGGACACCCGGATGGAATGAAGTTCCTTTCGATTAACTAGTGAAGGAATTGTAATAAAATTTTAGAACTAAAAAAAAAACATATAAAATATGAAAACATGGAAAATAAAACTTCAAAAAGAGTTCCGATACCGGGATTCGAACCCGAGCCCCCTGTATGAGAGCAAGGTATCCCAGCCACTAGACCATTTGGGTAGTTATACATTTTTTCTAAATAAGCCGATACTTGAAAGTGCAGTTTGGCATGAAAAAAGTGTCGTGATAATTTTTTCCGTCTAGCCCCCTTTCGCAACGCGCGATAAGTAACTTCGTTCCAATAAAAGTTGAAGGGTTTTTTCTTCTTATGGTAGAGGTAGCAAACAGTTAAGCGTCACCTGGTGTCAAGCGACTACTATTGCCCATTATTACACATCTGCCTACAAAGGGTTCACAGCTGTGTTGCCCGCTTTTCAAAGAATGGACCTCCACATAGCTCTCACTGAACGAAACGAGGCGTTTTTCTAAGTGGGCTTGGTATTTGACTGGTCGAGCCGATTCCTTCTGTTGCTCTACAATTTCAAGAGTAATTAAATAAATTTGTAGTTTACTAAATGGAAGTGGGTGACCAATGATTTCCTCGAATTATTTTCGAAAGTTACGGGTGATAAATATCGATCACTGACAACTTTGTGAGCGTTCTATGGCAATAGGTTTCGCCACCTATTCCATTTTGGGACGTAACGTAACGGATACAGCGAGTCAAGGCTTTAACAACCTAACAACAGACGTTACGTTCTTCTGGCTAATGACTCCATCCATAAATTTTAATTTGATATTTGCATTACATCTTCAAAACTATCATACATGGGGATTATTCATATTATAATCTATTTTTATATATCAATGTTCAAAACAAACAAGTTTTCAGTCCAGCCAGTGTAATAACTCATAATGAAAACATTTCAAACAGTCATCACGATGAATTATATTGAAATATGTAGTAACAATAGGCGGGAGCGATGTTGCATCTGTTGCAACCGTGACTCATGGACTCACGTTGCGGAAAAAATACAAGTAAATTGTTTATTTGGTCTAGAAAAGTATACAGTGTTGCCAACTCTACAGTTCTTAAAATAACAATTTGACAACAAGATTGTAGATTTCTAAGTCAACATGATCATGATCAAATCAAGACTAAAACTGCAAAACCAACACCAATTTAGGTTAGAGCTATATCTTGCATATTTTGTCTTGTTAATCTATGAAATTTGACGAAATGAATCCTACATACATAACTTCACGCCAAATCCCTTGTATATCTGCTTAGTCAAGCTTGCATCATCCATTCTTTCTACATGTACGAAAGTACGAACCATCGGAACATTTCTTACTTTTACACCGACACTCTCTTTCAATCCGACTTCCTTCCTCACAACCTTGTTTTCGACGCGGTCAGGGGGGGTCACTCCGCAGATTTTGCGCAGTGCCCTCATTTCGACCGCGTTTATCCTAGTTTCGTGCACATTCTGTCATACCACTAATTTTTAATACTGTCTTGCGAAAAAGCTAATCCTAAATCAACCCTCAAGTTTAGGCTATAAAATTTGCCGAAATTTTCTTTTTTTTTTGTGAATATCTGTAACAGTATGAATATATGAGGAGAGTAACATTGCAGTAAATCAAACCCAATCGCTACATGTAAGTAGGCGCTTACGAATAACACAAATAAACATTTCAACCGCCATGTCAGACTTCAAACTCCCGTTTACAAGAACTGATCTGATTTGTGCAAGGATAATAAACACAACAGACGATCCTTTGACGATACTTTCCATATATACCCCACCCACTGGACGGGGTTGTTGGTTTGAATTTGAACCAATTGTTAAGTTTGTGAAGCAGTAAAGTACTTAGTTGAAAGCGGATTTGTATTTATTTGTAAGGCAAATGTAAATTTACAAGTTTACGAGCGGTCTGCATGCATACGGTGTAATGCACTTTATCAAAGTTGAAATGAATCGCCGGAAGTCATTATGAGAGTGGTGTGTGGCACCACTCACTTCAGAAAATAGGACACCCCATCTTTTCCTTGGCCATGTAAGGGAATTGAAGTAACACGTACTTTCTCTCCTATAAGAAGTCCTGATGAGCTACTGGTTCAACACTCCGCCTACTTATTCAGAGTTTCAGAGTTTCCGAGTTCGAGTTCGAATTCTGGCCAACAACAATATATGACAAGAGTTATGAAACTCGCTACGAATGGTGTGTGCAAGAATAATGCCTTTTGACGCTCTGTTCTAGAGAGAACAGAGCATAATTTCACAAGTCTCTTGGCTTCAAGAGACTTGTTGAAAATTATGTTAAAAATTGTGTTAGTTATTAACTAGGGTTCCTTCGGCAATAAACCCAAACAATACTTATTTAGACGTAAAACTGCTCTACATTACTAGAATTGCACAATGGTCATAGAAAAAAGCCACGGCAAGTGAATTATCTAAATGTGACGTAATCCGGTTAGACAATTAGCACAATTTGCATTGCCCAGTCACATAACGTCGTATCTTTGTGTTTACGACGCAGCCTGGTGATGATCAAGGTTGTGCTGATTCTGAACCTGTGCAGGTACTAGCATACTGCGTCACCATCAGTCATGACTGACATCTCTGACGAGTAACACGTCACAGATCAATCACATGATGTCCTGCAGTTATCAAAGCCATATTCTCTTCGTAACCGTGCTATGTCTTCTTCTGTCCCTAGCGTTTTTTTCTCGGAATGTGGCAAAGTCGTATCAGCCGGGATACGATGCCAGAAATCTGAAGTTTGATGATGTCGAATCAAAATCAGTCAAATACTAATGTGTTTTTACATGACTGCCGCAAAAAGGTGGTGTTGTTATTTTGACTTTGTCTTTCTTTTTGTACGAGTTTTACTAATTCATGTAATTTTTAAGCGCCTAAGTACACGAGGCATCGTCCTTCCATAATTCTGTTAATTAATGAATAACTCGACTCAATCTATCTTTTCCATGGTTTTCCATCTTTAGTCCGAATCTCTGATCTCTCTCTCTTATCAAATTTCTGATTCACTGCCATAAAATTGACTGTGTGACTACGTTTTTGATTAGCACAACAACAACAAATAACTTTTTAATCACATCATTCCATCTGAAGAAAGGCTTTATATAAAGCAGTTTTGAGTGTTTTAGGTGTTTAGTTTGGAACTAGATGGCGTTATGCTAATTGTATTCCATAGACTAAACTTTATCATTTAGATACTCCTACTACTGATTGGTGGAAAACATGAGAAAATATACAATAACATAACATCACTACACTTGATTGAAGTCACACTCATTGAAATGACGTCGTCACCTTCCTCAACTTCTACTTTTGCGATAGCTGCTTAGTCATTTTTCGAGGAGTTTAATAACGTACATTAAGTTCTTTCCGGTAGTAAGCCAAGAACCAATTATATACTAGCTTATAAATCTACGCAAATATATAGGTCAGACTGTCGACACATTGACGGTTAAAGCAAATTTACGTCTCTCCCCACAAGACTGACCCAAATACGGACGCTTTTAGATTTAGCGCTTTCAATACAAACATGTCAAATAAGAAAATATTGACATATCGATGTGCGGTTTGTGTATTTAAGTTGAAACAACGTCCATCATTTAGTCTTTGTGTAAGAAGAAAAAATAACGGGAGGCTTCGTAACTGATAGTTTGTGTTGCAACATGCATTAGAAATGGCTTTGGACTCGTAAATATATTTCCTTTTTATTTATCAACTAGCTGGCCCGGCGAACTTTGTCCCGCATCAAAAGTAATAAATAAGTAAAATTTGGGTCTTATAAACTTCAATTTGTGCTATTTATCGGCACGCATTTTGGCGCGCAACGCAACTGCTATGTCCCGCTATGTTAATCACTACATAGTATAAAACAAAGTCGCTTTCTCTGTCCCTATGTCCCTTTGTATGCTTAAATCTTTGAAACTACGCAACGGATTTTGATGCGGTTTTTTTCAATAGTTAGAGGGTGTCAACGGGGTGGTTTTCATCTATAATTCATGAATAGTGTAGTGAAAAAAAAAAGATAATTTTCAAGATTTAAAACTTTAATCGAAAACGCTGCCTGAACCCTAAGTGATAAATCAAAACAATGTACTACATTATTATACACCTTTAAAAGGTCTATAAAAAAGTCCGCGAGGGCATATGTCTATGTCTTAGGGATAACCCACAATGACCATTATTATTTCTTTACTTTTTACGAGAAATAATGGCTTATTTACGAAGCAATTTTAAACATTACAGCATTAATTTTCATCCAATTAAGTGTCTTAAATAGATTGTGCTTTTAATATAGATCAATATAGCCATTTACAGCATGTAATTTAAACTAATATTTACGAAGATATTACAGTATTAACATAGCGGTATACAGCAGTTGCGTTTGCGCGCCAAAACGCGTGCCGATAAATAGCACAAATTGAACTTTTTAAGATTCAAATATTACTAATTTATTTCTTTTGATGCGGAACGAAGTTCGCCGGGTCAACTAGTATTGTAATATCTTCGTAAATATTCGTTTAAATAACATGCTGTAAGGGGCCATATTGATCTATATTAAAAGCACAATCTATTTAAGACCCATAATTGGATGAAAATATTAATGCTGTAATGTTTAAAATCGCTTCGTAAATAAGCCATTATTTCTCGTAAAAAGTAAAAAAAATATAAATGGTGATTGTAGGTAATCCCTAAGAGATAGACATATGCCCTCGCAGACTTTTTTGTAGACCTTCGGAAAGTGTTTATACTGAACATTGTTTTGATCTATCACTTATGGTTCAGCCAGCGTTTGCGATTAAAATGCTAAATCTCGAAAATAATAATTTTTCTTTACAACATCATATATGAATAATAGATCAAAACCACCTTGTTGACACCCTCTAACTATTAAAAAAACCGCATCAAAATCCGTTGCGCAGTTTTGATATAAGCATATAAGGGAACAGATAGCGGAAAGTGACTTTGTTTTATACTATGTAATGATACCTAAATGAACTTTATTTTTTAAGGAGATTCCATTTATAAAATTGGGAATTCACATACAAAAAAGTACGGAGGAAGTAAAAACAGAAAAACTGTTTTAATAGTTTTCTACGTCCACTTCGCTTAGACATTCGTTAATTAAGTTTACACCCCAAATGGAATATATGGCGAACCTATTACCATCGGCGAGTCGAGGCTATTACCGAACCGAGCACAAAGTTTCTAGTCAGCGAGCCAAGATTTGAACCGGCGACCTCTGAATTCAGAAGCGGGGTGCTCGACCACTGGACCACCGAGACAACTGTAAAAACTATTCATTTCTGGTATAAATGAATACCGGATAGGTGTGACGGTTAAGTTCCCCTTAAAATATAAGTAAAAGAAGCGAGCGAGGCGTGTAATAATCGTGCCTTATGGAGCTCTGTTCTCTCTACCTACGCCGCAAGGGACATGGCGTGCGATTATGTACGTATGTAGAGTATATTATATAAAGCATAATACGCTCGGAATTCGTATGACAGAAGCACCTGAGCGTTTCTCAGAAACACAACCGTCAAGGTTATATAGATAATGAGTATAAATAATCATGATGCGAATGTATGTAATGAGACCATACGCAGTGGCTTTTAACAAATCTTTACATACTAGAAAAACATAGTCGTTGGCATTGTCTTCTAAATTGCTTAATAGATTTTAATGCGTTTTTCAGCAATGGATAGAGATTTTTTTTGTTTCAGAGAGCAAGCGTGTCACCTGATGGTAAGTGACCAGCGCCGTCCAAGGACACCTGCAACGCATATAGTGTTACCGTTGCATTGCCGACCTTAAAGGGAGTAGGATAGGAAAGGATGGGGAAGGCAGGTGCGCTTCCGGGTACCACTCTCACCGAGCGAAACGCGACAGGAGCCACTTTACGTCGATCTACTGAGGGGTCGTGTTATTTCACAATTTGTGGACTAGACCCACCTTAAGTGTCCACGTTTCGGCACCGTAGGTCAGCACTAACTAACATAGTGACATGGAAATTTTATTTATTAGAAGATATGACTGTTTACAAAGTATATACTATGTTGCAGCATATGCTTACATAAATCCATGTCTTTAACTATTAATAACACATAAAATATCACCATTAACTTGTCATAAAAGTGTCCTAACCATGTCTGTTTGTTTTGAAAGATTTAATAAATAACTAATAATATATATATATATATATAATAATTTAATAATAGTCTCGGTGGCGCAGTGGGCGAGCGCACGGCCTCTGATCCAGAGGTCCGGAGTTCGATTCCAGACACTGGCTCACACCAATGACTTTTCGAAATTGTTTTCGGAAGTTATGTGTGATAAATACCGATGACTGACAAACTTTGTGCCCGGTATGGCAATAGGTTCGCCACCTATTCCATTTGGGACGTAAACATAACGGCGAGACGAGGCTTAACAGCCGCTGCCTACACCTTCGGGTAACAAAAGGCGTGAAGTTATGTTATGTTAATAAATAACACTTGTGTAATGTGTAACATTTTCAATACGGAAAATAATTTCGAAAAGTCATTGGTATGAATGAGCCTGAATCCGAACCCTCGACTTCTTGATTCAGCAGCAGGATGTTCAACCGGTGAACCACCAACATCACATTTTGTTAAATTCTATATTACACAAATAATTTTATTATATTTGCTTGTCTGTTTTTTTTTAAAGACTAAATGTTTTATGAGTGTAAATTTTTTTGGCCAAACACCATCGAATTTCACATGCAACATCTACAATGTAATAAATTAAAAAAAAAAAACTTTCCATGTTAATATTGGTTCAGCATACAGAAAAATACTTTCTATGTAAGTTAATATTTGCATTACCCAAAAGTGAGCGTAACTTTACACAAGAATATGAAGTCTCTCGTTTCTAATGTAAATTATAACAACATAAACTATTTTATAGT
Source organism: Euproctis similis (assembly GCA_905147225.2). NCBI lineage: Eukaryota > Metazoa > Arthropoda > Insecta > Lepidoptera > Erebidae > Euproctis > Euproctis similis. The sequence continues at coordinate 3,564,418 of LR990117.1, read as the reverse complement.
TTTCTCCTAAAAATGACCATCTATTTATATCAGAATAAAGAGAAAAATAGCAATAGCTTATTATTTGAACTTTTTGTACAATGTTATTTATATATAATACTAGCTGACCCAGCCAACTTTGTTCCACATCAATAGTAATGCAGAAATACATTTTGGATTATTCACTTTTTCTTAACTACATCATACATGAATTATAGATAAAAACTTTGCAACAGATTATGATGCGGTTTTTTTAATAGATAGAGGGTGCCAATGGGGTGGCCGTTGACACCCTCTATCTATTAAAAAAACTGCATCATAATCTGTTGCGTAGTTTTTAAGATATGGGGATAAACAGCAGAAAATAAATATAAATATGCTTTGTGTGCATTACATCAAAACTACTTCATAAGTTTAGAATCCAAATAATTTTACCAATTTGTAGATCAGGCGAACTTCTAAAGTTCTTCAATGAATGTTCATAGTTCATAATAATACATAAGAATTATTCACTGAAAATTTAGAACATGTAACTTGTGTCTGAAATAGGAGTAGGCAGAAAAGCTCAACGTGTCAGGGACAATTGCAGGTCACTGGTTGAGAATGAAAATGATAAGAATTCCTTTCTCCCTCCTTTAATGACATATACAAATAACTTCAGAGTGTATTTATTATGGTAAATTGCATTTAACATAAAGCGAAATAGAATTTATATCCTTTTAAATGGAAAAAAATTGCGAAAGCCAATTATTGACATAAAAAGTCAAATATTGGTACATCTACATGCATAGACTTCACAATATTGGCACTAACCTCAAAAGCAGGCTTGTTAAGAGGCACTCGGGAACACTTTGGTTATAGCAGACAGGCATCAACCGTCCTGTGGAAGACCACCAATATAAGACCTCTAACAACATCATAACTAATACAATTTTATTATCATATTAGTTGTTAATTAATTAATTATTGGACACATTTGGATGCTTGCCAAAAATTTGCTGCATAATGTCAGACAAGCAAAACCAGAAACTCAGCTATGCAATAGCCATAACTCTTTACATCATTAATAGTTATCTGAGGTTAGTTGGTTAGTATGTATGCCATTTACAGAAGAATGTCATCTGATCTTTATTTGATTCAAATATTCAATGTTATGTGCATGCATATCACACCAACGTTTTGTACAGCAACATACATACAAGCACGTATAAAGAAATATAAATCATTTCGACTTACGAAACTTCGTCCCCTCAAAGGCATCTCACGCACTGTTTCAAGTGTAATAAAAAAATTATGACTTCACGTTAATGCAACACAACACTCAGAGTTTCACAACTTTTTTAAGTACGATGTAAATTACTTATCAATAGTGGTATTTTATCAGTTCACTCATATAATATGGCAAATTAACACAGCACCCCACACGAATATCAAATACCTGCAAAATTTCAAAGCAAACTGGGCAAACTGCATCAAGTTTAGCAAAGTGACAGCAATCAATTTGACAGAGTTGCTACCTACCTTTTCTAGAACAATCAGAACGGTGCGTTCAAAAGTCTTCAGTCTTCTTCTTGTTTGCTTAGAGAATATATAAAACGCACGTATTTTTTTAGTATTTCAAACAAGCTTTCATAATATTAATAAATATATCAGGAAACATAATGTTAGGAAATATCGATGACTGAAAACTTTGAGCCCGGTATGGCAATAGGTTCGCCGCCTATTCCTTATGGGACGTAACCATAACGGCGAGACGAGGCATAACTGGCCACTGCCTACATCTTCGGGTAGAAAATGCGTGATGTTATTTTGTTATGTTATGTTATATCAGGAAACGTGTATACCTATTTTACAACCATTACTGACTATTTAAATCTATACATGTATCAGTTTATTCATGTCATTAAGTTTTCCGATGAAGCGAATATATCTGAAATAGGAACGAAAAAGCTTGAATGCACTGTTCATCTTTCTTCATCATGCCCGGTAATAAATAATAGAATTTATTAATGAAATGAAAATTAAGTAATTTAATATAATAGAATTAATTTAATATTCAATTACATGCATTGGTGTTCGCTTACAAATAAAATATACAAATCTTGAAAAAGATTGGTTACTCAGTGATAATGATGAACGGGAATTAACGCGACACTTTTTTAAGTAAACAAATATTTACCTTGATTAGCTTGACGGCCAGGTTGCACTGGCCGTGGTCACAAGCAGACAGCTCATTATCACTGAGTAATATGCAACGCGAAAGCCTAACAGTTTAAGATTGGCTATGGCGATAGCAAAACATTTGCATGAACTTTTCCCTAATATTACTATTATATACGATGCTAGGGCCAATTGCAATTGCGTAATATTAAATGGAAACTAACAAACAGTTTCCGCCTATTAAGTCTAGTATATATCGGAACGTGGATTGTTTACCATGTCAATTGTCAATTCAATTTCGGACATCACTCCAGTCCGTCACACCTTAAAAAACTTGGAATTGTTGCTAACGATTTATGCCCACATTGCAAATTAAGTAAAGGAACCGTTGAACACATGATCTTCAACTGTCAACAATTTCTCATCAACAGATTAATGCTTGCTAGTGAATTATGTGATTCCCATATAATAAGTGTTTCTCCATCCCGCCCTCTACTACTTCATATTGGAACTATTTAAATAATGACAACTGCAATTGTTTTAGTAGTCGTGTGGATGTCAGTTACTGAAAAATTTATTCGTATTATAGGAATTGAACTGAGAGTATGTAGTACTAATTTATTGATTAAAACAACTTTTAGGATTGTATCGCGTTTATTTATTATTTATTTTTATTTCCCGACGTTTCGAACTCTTTACAGAGATCATTTTCACGAGTATGAACAAAAAGATGGTAGTTGTTCAAAAGCTATCTTCATTGATACAGAGAGCACCCACTTTTTGGAAATAAAAATCAAAAAGTTGATGTTAAAAATATGATTTTTACTATTGGTAACCCACATCAGACCATGAGAACAAAAGTTAAATACTTATTTATAAGATGCATTAATACATCCTGCCTCTAAAGATCCTTTGTTGTATGATTTAATAAGTAAAAGTTGTTATTATTAAATTATTACAAGTTATCATATTTTCTAAGTTGGTTGAGATTAAAGTATGACTATTATTAAATATTCATTGATTTTAAATTAAAAGATAAAGTGTTTATTAAAAATCTACCACTGGGTCAAAAACGCGGCCAGTCCTGAGAAAGACCCAGCAAGAAAACTCAGTTTTGCAGAACAGCCGCTGAGTTTTCTTGCTGGGTCTTTCTCAGGACTGGCCGCGTTTTTGACCCAGTGGTAGATTTTTAATAAACACTTTATCTTTTAATTTAAAATCAATGAATATTTAATAATAGTCATACTTTAATCTCAACCAACTTAGAAAATATGATAACTTGTAATAATTTAATAATAACAACTTTTACTTATTAAATCATACAACAAAGGATCTTTAGAGGCAGGATGTATTAATGCATCTTATAAATAAGTATTTAACTTTTGTTCTCATGGTCTGATGTGGGTTACCAATAGTAAAAATCATATTTTTAACATCAACTTTTTGATTTTTATTTCCAAAAAGTGGGTGCTCTCTGTATCAATGAAGATAGCTTTTGAACAACTACCATCTTTTTGTTCATACTCGTGAAAATGATCTCTGTAAAGAGTTCGAAACGTCGGGAAATAAAAATAAATAATAAATAAACGCGATACAATCCTAAAAGTTGTTTTAATCAATGAATGAGATTCGCGTAAATCTTAGAAACAAATAGTACTAATTTTATTTATACCAACACTTCATCTGTTATTGAAAGACAAAAACTCATATAAACCAATATTCAAATATATCAAGAATACGGTTGGAACAGTTTAAAAATGTGTGAAATATTTAATGTGTAATATCTTAAAAAAAAGACGACTTAAAGGTCTTAGTTACCAGGTCATTAAAACCCAAAAAAAAATTGTCAATTAAACTTTGTCAATGTCATTAATGTCAATCCCGATTACCGCTGATAAGCGTACCTAGGGATGCAACATCGCTCTTAAAAACATCGATATCAGAACATCGATATTTTCAAAAGTGAAACATCGATGTCGAAAACATCGATGTTTATGAACGATATATCGATTTTTTTTCGATGTTTGTTATCACCATTTATATATATAATAGTGATGTTACGGATGTTGGTTTTTGGACATTCGCAAATGTGAATGCGAATATTTCTTTTAAGCCTTCGCGAACGCATTTGAATGATTCTTAGACCTAAAATGCACACAAAATTTCATCAAAATAGGTCAAGCCATATTGATGCACTTATTTAATGATTAATTTCACGCGTAGAAGAATATTTTGAAAAATAAAAGTTTTATAAAAATATAACCTATAAGTAAGCAAACGTTTATCTATAAAAAATGAAATAGATTACAATTGTATTACATATCGAAATAATAGATACTTACGTTCGCAATTCACAGTTGAGTTATCTATCACGGTTTATTATAATTTTACTTCACTTATTCGTTTAAAACTACTATACAATGTGGTGAGCGTCAAACAACAAACAAAACAATAAGGCGAGCGAAGCAACTACGTTTCGTTTTGTATTGCGCTTGCGTGCGTTTGTATCTGTTTGTACAGCAGAGGGAACAAAACGCTAAATAAAAAAAACAACGATTGTGACTGATGCCGCGGTCCCAAATGCGCTAAAAGCGATAATATCTCCAACCCGACAAAATACAACGGATAACCGATAATTTTTGTCATTTTGACATTGGTCATGATTGGTCGGTACTCGATATTATCACTTTTAGCGCATTTCGGACCGAGGGGTGAGAGAAGTATCAGTCAGGTGTGTAGGTGTAAATCACAGCTGGGACGGAAGATGGCGCTATGATAAAATATCGTTCATAAAATATCGCTTATGAAGAGTGATGTATCGTCGATGTTTTAGGTTTCAATGTTCAATGTTTATGAATGATAAATCGATGTTTGAAAAAATCGATGTATCGTTTGCATCCCTAAGCTAGGACTGTTGATATTTTTAAAAATATCGGATTTTCGATATATCGATATTTTTAAAAATATCAATATCGGGGTATGATATATCGAAAAAAAATATCGATATTTCGATATATCGATATTTTGAAGTGAAACTTCTTAAACGACATGCAAACGTTAAACGCCCCGTTTGCTGCCGTTTTAAATTAATCGTATTTACTACAATGCTTTAAAATATTGTTTGTAAACAATTTTACCCAAATAAAAACGGTTACTCATCCAAGTGTTTACCACGCCCAACGTAGCTTAACTTTGTGATCGGTGAAGACCAGCGAGTCCAATATACTATGGGCGTTGGTTATAGAGGCAGTAAATTAACCAGTCAATTTATTAACCATTTATTCTAACGTATCGCCATCTATGTCCATAAATAAGCTAAAACTACTCTAAAGATTACCGATGTAGAATTGATTTCATTTCAGATGTAGTGACATCTATGGACGAAAGGTAGTAAATTAAGATCGTAAAAAACTATTTATTAAGATATCTTCTCTTTCATATACCATGTATTTAGTTTTCGGTATCGTTGTCAGTAAGGTCAATATTTGATTTTGGTGGTAGTAACTATACGACTGACTCATTATGATAGTTTCCTTCTGCATTTTTCGTGATTATTTTCTTAGTATTTATACTTTTACTCTGATGGATAGTTTTGCAAATGCATGATGGATTTCCTTTTCAAATGGGTTGCTAAATTTGTTGCATTTCCACATCTTTGATAACTTTTCACGACAAAGTGCAAAAAACACTACTTGAATATAATTTCTTAAAATACATGCATATAATAGATTTTTTTTTTGCCGCAGCTGCGTCCAGCAAACATATAAACGTAAATATTAACGTAAAATATATCGTTGTGATAGTTAACAGTGGCTTAACACATTCATTGACAATTGTTTCACTATGTATTTATGACAAAACATAAGATAATTTAGGGAAATTAAAATTATAGATACTAATCAATTATGTAGGTACATATAAAAATACATACTCCTAAAAATGCATGTACAGAAAATTCATATGTTACGTCTATTAATAGAAAGAGGGTGTTGTTCAATGAGTTTTCCATAAGCCCTGCGGGCCCCTGTGAAAGTGTCTTTAAGCAAAAAAAAAACAATACGCGATACCTATAAACACTAATCAGTTATAATTTGATGCAAAATTTTTTTCATTGCCAAGAATTAGCTTGAACTCGTAAAGGGGAGCTGTTTGTCATTGCTTATGGGAAGACTTGACGATTGTTGATTAGTTTTTTAAATACAGTATATTAAGATTAGACTAGAATACGCTTTATTGTACGCAATTTTTATACATTACATTGAAGTAATTAGTACATAGTAAATGTCGATCAAGTACAAAAGGCGGTCTTATCGCATGTTGCGATCTCTTCCAGACAACCTTAAGTTTGCGATGACGATATAATTTAAGTTATTGTGCCCAAAAAAAAAAATTTTCATAAAAATATCGAAAGTCGATATGTACATTTCAATATCGAACTATCGATATATCGTGAAAAAAATATCGGCGATAAATATCGATATTTTTTAGGAAAAATATCGATATTTCGATATATCGATATTTTATCAACAGTCCTACCCTAAGCGTACCAGAGTACCAGACTTGTACCAGACCAGACGCTCACGGCCACACACGAGTAATGCGAGCATTATTAAATTTATTGTATTCTAGGACTGTTGATATTTTTAAAAATATCGGATTTTCGATATATCGATATTTTTAAAAATATCAATATCGGGGTATGATATATCGAGAAAAAATATCGATATTTCGATATATCGATATTTTGAAGTGAAACTTCTTAAGCGACATGCAAACGTTAAACGCCCCGTTTGCTGCCGTTTTAAATTAATCGTATTTACTACAATGCTTTAAAATATCGTTTGTGAACAATTTTACCCAAATAAAAACGGTTACTCATCCAAGTGTTTACCACGCCCAACGTAGCTTAACTTTGTGATCGGTGAAGACCAGCGAGTCCAATATACTATGGGCGTTGGTTATAGAGGCAGTAAATTAACCAGTCAATATATTAACCATTTATTCTAACGTATCGCCATCTATGTCCATAAGCTAAAACTACTCTAAAGATTACCGATGTAGAATTGATTTCATTTCAGATGTAGTGACATCTATGGACGAAAGGTAGTAAATTAAGATCGTAAAAAACTATTTATTAAGATATCTTCTCTTTCATATACCATGTATTTAGTTTTCGGTATCGTTGTCAGTAAGGTCAATATTTGATTTTGGTGGTAGTAACTATACGACTGACTCATTAAGATAGTTTCCTTCTGCATTTTTCGTGATTATTTTCTTAGTATTTATACTTACTCTGATGGATAGTTTTGCAAATGCATGATGGATTTCCTTTTCAAACGGGTTGCTAAATTTGTTGCATTTCCACATCTTTGATAACTTTTCACGACAAAGTGCAAAAAATACTACTTGAATATAATTTCTTAAAATACATGCATATAATAGATTTTTTTTTTGCCGCAGCTGCGTCCAGCGAACATATAAACGTAAATATTAACGTAAATTATATCGTTGTGATAGTTAAGTGGCATAACACATTCATTGACAATTGTTTCACTATGTATTTATGACATGACATAAGATAATTTAGGGAAAGTAAAATTATAGATACTAATCAATTATGTAGGTACATATAAAAATACATACTCCTAAAAACGCATGTACAGAAAATACATATGTTACGTCTATTAATAGAAAGAGGGTGTTGTTCAAAGAGTTTTCCATAAGCCCTGCGGGCCCCTGTGAGTGTCTTTAAGCAAAAAAAAAAAATACGCGATAGCTATATACACTAATCAGTTATAACTTGATGCAAAATTTTTTCATTGCCAAGAATTAGCTTGAACTCGTAAAGGGGAGCTGTTTGTCATTGCTTATGGGATGACTTGACGATTGTTTATTAGTTTTTTAAATACAGTATATTAAGATTAGACTAGAATACGCTTTATTGTACGCAATTTTTATACATTCCATTGAAGTAATTAGTACATAGTAAATGTCGATCAAGTACAAAAGGCGGTCTTATCACATGTTGCGATCTCTTCCAGACAACCTTAAGTTTGCGATGACGATATAATTTAAGTTATTGTGTCCAAAAAAAAATATTTTCATAAAAATATCGAAAGTCGATATGTACATTTCAATATCGAACTATCAATATATCGTAAAAAAAAATATCGGCTATAAATATCGATGTTTTTAAGGAAAAATATCGATATTTCGATATATCGATATTTTATCAACAGTCCTATTGTATTCGTCGTTGAGTCTGTCTGTCGGTTGGTAGTCGTGATGAATAAATAATTTTAATATTAATTTAAGGGCCTCATCCGTTTGTACCACGAAGCCTCGCGTGAAAGAGCGGTATTTTAATATTTGTACTTAAACACATGTGTTCATCGATAATATAGTACATCAAAGACTCGAAAAAAATGGATACTTGCAGAATACACAACAAGTTTACACTGATGTTTCAAAAAATTACAGAGCCAAACTATGTGATGAACAACTATTATGTTGATGGACTCATAAATAAACTATCGCACTGTTCTGATCCAGGTAATTTATTTGCAGTATTTTTATAAAACTAGAAAACCTTATAAAATTTTAATCCATTCACACTTATTATTAATATGTTGATCTTTAAGGTGTATTTCATAAAAAAAAATTGTTGATAATAAAAGTGATTTTGTGTCAATGAAAGTCAATATACTTCATATTTGATGAAATATTAAACTACTTCATTGACTTAATCACTCTCAGTTGTTTTACAAATAATTTTCAAAGATAAAGAATTTAAGTATTACTTTAAAATTTATATTGAAAATGAAATACTGGATTCATTTCAAGTTTTCTTTATACAATTTTGCATAAATTTAACCATTAGATGATAATAATCTTTCACAAGAAACACTGTAGTAAATAAATTAATTGATCAATTTTGAAAGTTAAAAGTAATTTAATGAAACTAGCTTTTGCCAGCTAATGTCTGGATCTTATACATTTGTCCTCATTTGTTCTTAGCAGAATGTAAAGTTATGTTTTTTTTTTAGAAATTATAATTTAAATATCTTTGGGCCACCTGATTTTTCAAATCTTAGACAAAATATGTACAACATTGCAATATTAATATCAAGAATCAGCTGTGTAATGAAAGTAAATACTGTTTTTATAATTATTTTTACCCTGGGATTAATAGTCTCTGTGGTCCAGTGATCGAGCATATGGCTTCTGAATCCAGAGGTTGCGGCTTCAAATCCTGGCACACACCAATGACATTTCGAAATTAATTTAGAAAGTTATGTGTGATAAATATCGGTGCCTAAAAAACCCTGTAAAAACTAAAATGACCGGTATGGCTTCGCCACTTATTCTATTTGGGACATAAACACAACTTGTTAACAAATACGTCTACCTAGGCCAAACTATCCAGTTAGGTAGACGAAACTTTGAGAAGGAAGCCGACAGGAGGATTCAGCTGGGTTGGGCCGCAGTTGGCAAACTGCGTCGAGTCTTCAACTTGCCCATACCGCAATGCCCGATGACCAAAGTCTTCAACTAGTGTGTCTTACCAGCTATGACCTACGGTGCCGAAACGTGGACACGCACGGTGGGGTTAGTCCACAAATTTCAAGTCGCTCAGCGAGCTATGGAGCCGCTATGCTCGGGATATCTCTAAAAGATAAACTCAGAAATGAGTATATCCGACAGAGAACTGGAGTAACCGACATAGCTCGTAGAATAAGCTCGCTGAAGTGGCAATGGGCTGTTCACATCTGCCGAATCCATCTGTCATTGAGTGGAGACCGCAACTAAGGGTAGTGTTGGACGCCCACCAGCCCGATGGTCTGACAAACTCAGAAAGGCTGCTGGAAAAGACTGGATGCGGATGGCAGAGAATCGAATGTTGTGGCGCAGATTGGGAGAGGCCTATTGGGCCTATTGGGAGAGCCTGCAACAGGCTAATGATGATAATGATGAAATACATGTCATTATAAAATTTATTCATATAGATTTATTTAATATTTTATTATATTTTTTTCATAAATAACAATGACCATTTTACTAAAAAACGTAGAGTTAAATAAAACCCAAATAGATTAAGTACTTTTCCGAAATGCCTTCGAATGTTATACATGATAAGTATAAACAACTGACAAAACTGTGAATGATAAAACTGGCTCCACCATCTATTATTTCACTTTTTAACAAGGAGTCTTGGTATTTGAAAGGGAGGAATCCAGAACGGATGCAAGGATAATGCTCGATGATGTAGTGCTGGAACAGGTGAATGAAATTGTATATCTTGTTCGTATGTGTAGAAAGAATGAATGATGCAAGATTCAGCAAGATTGACTAAGCAGATTTACAATGCTAAAGCAGATAGATGTAGGAGGCGGGGATGGCCAAGACACGCCTTCCATGACCAAATACAATATGTTGTGGAGGAAGGTGATGAACCTCGAAAATTGACGCTGCACATGCGTCAATTAAAAAGAGCCGTGAAAGTCAACGAAGCGAGTGAGGCGTGTAAGAATCGTGCGCTCTGTTCTTTCTGCCTACCCCGCAAGGGATTTGGCGTGAAGTTATGTATGTAGCCAAGAATGTTTATCTATAAATAAAAATCTTCTGGTCAACACTAAAACTGCCATTTTATGCGGCCACATGACGTCACACCGGCTTCAATTTCATGTTAACATGTCATTTCCATAGGTTTCCTACTTCATGCCGACAGGCGATCAGGTTTCAGGTGTAACCTCACGCGGAATTAGTAGGGTGCAAACGATCGTCCCTCGTGTTGTGCCCCAATGGGTTGCCACACATACAGAGATCCGAATAGGTAAAAAATTTCCCTCGACGCCATCGTATTTGGTGAGGAGTTATCTTCCCAGTGGTGGTAAGGTTGGGGGACGAAGAATCCGATATAATCATCTCCATCGCTCTGCCTGCCGCCGGTGGAAAACTCATATTGTCATCAAATCATCAATCATTCATATCCGGCTGTGAAAAAAACGCGTAGTTAGTGGTTCAATGGTGTAACGAAATCTCTCAATTTATCACAGAACTTGCAAGTCATGCTATTGGGCTAAACTTGTTTTCAAACATGACAGCATAATTATACTGCCTCCCTCGTACCCTGCATCGAGTCTCGGTGACGTAAGCCCTCTATAATGCTGCATCATCTTGTACACATTTTCATATATTTTCTTTATTTACTATTTTAAATTTACAATTTTTAAAATCTACTTATTCATTTGAAAGAGTCTCGGTGGTCCAGTGATTGAGTACTCGCTTGTCATTCAGAATCGATTCCGGGGGCGCACAGTAATGATTTCTTGAAATTATTTTAGGAAGTTATGTGTGATGATAAATATCGATGATTGACAACTTTGTGCCCGGTATGGCAATAGGTTCGCCACCTATTCCATTTGGGACGTTTCGTAACGATTCGGCGAGTCGAACAGGCCGCCGCCTACACCTTCGGGTAGAACAAATGCGAGAGGATATGTTGTGTTACTCATTCATTTTTAAGTTAATTTATTTGTATTCGAATGTCTTATTAATCTAGTCTTTTAGCGCATGAAAGGTACTTATGTCATTGTGCCACGAACCGTGCCGTTTCAGCCTAAATTGATGGATCGATTCCATCAATTAGATTCGTCTCAGCTGTGTAACTCAAATGTCTTAGTCTTCGTTCATTCCCAAAATTATCATAACAAACGTAATTTTTGCGTAGTTGTTGAATATATTAATAGCTAAACCAAACAATTAAAAGAAAATAAATGAAAAAGTTGTCAACTACCTTGATTTTCATAAGAATCGGTCAAGCCGTTTCGGCGCAGTTCAATCATTCAAAACGCACACCGTCAGACGACAATCTCTTCTAATGGTACGTAAGTTTTTTATTACAATGACGTTACTTACGTAACGTACACCCTTAATGACCGAAGCAGTATGCTTTGACTCGCTGATATTTTTTTCTTCTACCTATACCACAAAAGCCTATTTTTTTCCTATTACCGTTGAACTAAGTATGACTTAAAGACTATTTGAAGCGAATGTGAGTGTCAGGGTCGGGATCGCGAGACCAAGACGGGTCTACCACGACCAAATAAATGGTCTGTTTAAAAAAGGCAAAATGCGTAGTACCCGAAACCGACGTGGATGAGGCGAAAGAGGTGTATCAGGATCGTAGCTTGTGGAAAGCCAAAGTTTCTGCCTACCCTTACGAGAAACCTGGCGTGAGTTTATGTATGAATAAGTATGGTCAGTCTTCGCATCAACATAATATTCTCTTCTCGTCTGATTTACTCAATACATTAGAACTGATTGTGTGAATTGATTTATGACAATATTGGTAGGAATGGCATCTACTTATTTATTTACTCAGACGACAACCATTTAGTTAAGTGTGAAAAAAAACAATGCTATATAATATTATTATGTAATCGCTCAAGGCGAACTAAATCGTCAACAAGAGTTTTACTAAAATTATAAGTTTAAAAAGAGGTCTCCGTGGTCCAGTGGTCGAGCACCCCGCTTCTGAATCAAGAAGTTGAAGGTTCGAATCCTGGTTCACACCGATTAAGTTTTTTGATTGATTAAGTTATTTGTGATAAACATCGATGACTGAAAACATTATACCCGGTATGGCAATAGGTCCGCCACCTATTACATTCGGGTCTCGGGACGTAAACATAACGGCGAGACGAGGTTTAACAGTCGCTGCCTACACCTTCGGCTAGAAAAGGGCGTGAGGTTATGTATAAGTTTAAAGTTTTGAATCGTACTTAACATCGCTAGTGTAGATGCTATTTTTGCTTGTATTCAATTAATTTTCTGGAACAACAGAAGCTGTATTAGTTTTGTATCAATAATTACACTAAAAAAGTTAAACCCCCCTAAAATAGTCCACATAACAGTACTTAACATTATTAAAATAAAAATGGCTTGATTTATAAATAAATATTGTTAGTTATTGTGTAAAATTAAAAAATTGAAGATTTCATCCATTTAAAGTGAAAGTAGCTTTATTTTCATAGGTCTTCGACTTCACAGACATTTATTTCTTAGATTTTCACGAATCATATTCATAACATTGAAACTACTTTTACGGATTATATTGCGTTTATTTAGAACTTGTTTTCTATTTAATTCTTCACAGACACTTTAAAATAATCAACAAGTACAAAGTTAAAGCTTATTAATTTAATGACATATAAACACAAGCGCTTGAGGAAAGTGCTTGTGTTTATCACGTGGATCACGAAAATACGGATGCAATCGCCACGTGCAGCCCGATTCAGGGAATGTCATTAACATTTCTAAGCTGCTTTGTAATATTCTAAATAGCTCTATTTATTTTATAATATTTTTCTTATATTGTACTAAAAATGTAGAAATTACTAATGAATATTATTTATTATCCCATTACTCATATTTTATGCTATTGCGGTTTGCATTACTATCTGCATTACTAATTGTTTTTCACCGATTCACTATTTGTATTGTCTGTCTCCCCCACTACAATAATAAGGATAATTATTTCTGCATAGACCAAACAATGTTTAGGAATGATTAGGATTGTGTTTTGTATTTTCCTGTTTTATCATAATACTTTGTTTGTACATATATGCTTGCATTTTATTAATTTTTTTCTGCCCTATTCCCATTATTTGTACAACAGATTATTGTTTTCCGCACTATCCTATTATATTTTCTTAGGTCTTCCTCTTGTCTTGTTTCCTTCCGCATTCAGGTTTATCATTCTTCTCTCAACGTGGGCATTATCCTTCTTCATTACATGGCCATACCACGCATGGCCATTTCCTAGGATGGTACAGATGTAAGACTACTTCTATCCATATGTTACGCTCTTGACACCCATTTCTCGCTTCCTTCACTCTCATTATCGCTTTCCTACCCGGTCGTGATACTCTGGACCTGGCCTTCATCAAACACATAATTTATTAAGTCTACTTTTATCGACTTGCCCTTTTTCTTTTGTTTGTCCATAATTGTCTTCTGTAATTAAACTTTACCTATATCTCCATAATAAAAAATAAAATACCAAAAACTAACCCATGTTACAGCGAAGCTATATCAAGTGCAAAAGGATAAAATCCTCCTAAAAATATATCGAATCCTATTGTTCCAGAGGTATCATTTTTGGAGAAATCACCGCTACTTTCGGACTTGATAACTGAAGCTTTAGATCGTACAGACAATGCCCACATCACTGTCAAAGTTTTTATTCTGCGAGTGCTCGCTATAGCAGCCCAGAAAGAATTACATTTCGCCAACATATTTTCAAAGCAGAGTCATAGAATTCTAGCTGGATTTAAGGAGTATGGAGATCCAAATATGAAGCCTAGCTTAAAAGTAGCCTACACCGAAATAGCTTTGGCGATTGTTAAACACGCGTCTGGTATATTCTGGATTCTAGAGACGGAGATATGGAAAGACATACTCAATTTGAGCAACGAAAACTCCACTGTATTCATAGTGAGACAGAAGTATAAATTCATGTCGGAATTCCTATGGAAATTGAACGATATGGAGAAATCGACTAACATAAAATCGATACTAGGATACCTGTTAAAACCACTGAGTGAAATCGATTTTCTTAATGTCCAGTCGTTAACCAGTGAGGAGGAGGAACGTATATGTAAGTTGATCGAGCCATCTATGCAAATACTACTAAGCGTGGTTAGCAAAGACAAACGAATACAGAACAAAACTATTCTGATAACATTATTGATTAAGGAATTTAAAGTGTATACGTATTTGCACGTGGCATGCAATTGGATACATTCAGAAGACACTACACTGCTGATGGTAAAATTGATGTTTTGGTTGGATCTAGCCAAAGTTTTCCTTGTAAAACCACTATTGCCAGGCGTTAAATACAGCGGTGAAGATTTCTTAGAGATAGGCGCTTCGAATTTTAATATAATTCAGTCATTTATCAAACGACGTAGTGCAACACTTGTATTGAACTATGGTGCGGCGTGTATTATTATATGGAACACAGTTTGCAAGGAGTACGAAGCGAATATGTGGTCTGAAGAGGCTGATACAAGGATACAGATGAGGAATCAGATGTTGTTCGTATGTTTGGTGCCACTTTTGCTTTTTGTAAAATCTGGTAAAAAACGTGCAAACGTATGCAATATGACTATAGACGAATATATAACGAAATTATTAAACTCTTCGTGTGAATATACTGCAAAGGCCGCGTATACGTTGAGAGACTTGATCAGCGAATTGGATACGCTGTCAATAGTTCTTCAGAGTGTGAAGAATCTTTCGTATTTAAAGGAGCATTTGAACGATGAACAAGCCAATTTAGTATTCCAAGCACTTTTCTACGTTCTACAAGAATACAGTATTGATGATAGCGATGTGAAGGGTGAAGTTGAAATATTCGAAGATAGCGAGGAGATGAATCTCGTTGTGACATATGTACTTGATATTGTTCTATCACTAGTCACACATAGAAATATTAATTGGCATGAGAGTTTAGAGATAATATGTTTGAATAATATTGTTAGTAATATATTGCGTAAACCAAATTTGGGTTGTAAGGTGAGTTATAAATCTATTTACTGTTGTCAAGAGTTTTTTTTTTCTGATTCAGAAGCTTGTGACCGGTGTAATGGCGATCGCCACCTATTCCATTTGGGACGTGACGTAACGTTAGGGCGAGTCGAGGCTTCAACAACCGCTGCCTACACTTTCGGGTAGAAAAAGGCGCGCAGTTACGTTTAAGAGTAATTTTTACCGGAATCTCTGCTTTCTCCATTTTGAGAATCATCATCATTGCCATAATATGAAAAGTGTTACTAGTGTCATCCATCAAAAAGGGTTAAAATCAAAGTTTCGAGAAGATTGGTTCTATCACTTGGAATACCATCATTAGTTTACATTACTCAAATTGTATTGCATACAATAGGTACATGCATTTATTTTACAAAAATTTGAAATTCCGCGAATATTCCTTGCAATTTTTTGATACTGTTTTTGAATATATTCTAATTTTGATTTCGTTTTCTTTTCAGTTGATAGTGAAAGCATTGAATGTGATAACGTTGACTGTGAAAAAGTTTTTACAACCGAACCTCTCGTTGCTGATGGACTCCAGACCAGGGACCGCGATCCACGACGTTGGCAAGTTAATATATTTGAAAATGCACGACAGGAACTGGGAGATCAGAGATACGGCGCTCGAGTTACTACATGTCTGCACTGATATAGCTTTTATAAGTAAGTATATTTTGTTACAATCTCAGTGGTCTAGTGTTTGAGCTCCCCGCTTCTGATTCAGAAGTCGTGCTATCGATTCCGGGCTCAGGCCAACGATTTCCAGGAATTCTTTTCCGAAGACTGACAATTTTGTGTCCGGTGTCGGCAATATCCAATTTCATTTAGGACCTAACGATTCCTCGAGTCGAGGCTTAACAGCAGCTACGCTTTCGGGTAGAGTAAGTTTTTTCTTATATTGTTAATCTCTCAGAAAAAATTAGGCTCTAAATACTCCCATCCTATTTCCCTCCCGTGGGTGTCGTAAGACATGTCTAAGGAATTCGGCTTGATGCCTGATGAAGTCACAATAGATCTATAACATAGATAGTTTTAATTTTATAAATAAGTGATATCGCTAAAAGAAGAAGAATCTAAATGTGGAAGGAAACAAGAGAAGAGGGAGACCGAACAAAACATAGATGGATTGTGTGGAATTATTGTACATGATTAGGAAAGTAGTTGTTGTTGAAGAAGAAGCAAATGGTAGGGAAGCGTGGAAGAAGAATATCTGTTGTGCCGACTCCAAATGATGGGAACAGTGAAATGATAGCGACATGACCGCCCTTTTTAGTGTTAAATTTAGCATCTTGAAATCCTCTTGTTTTTTTGGAATGCAATAAAAATATTGTTATGCATAATTTATTTCCAGAATTCCCGTCATTTCAAAAACAAATACTAGAGAACAATTTAATAAATGTAGCAGCGACTATGGCTTTTAACGACATGGAGTCGTATGTCCAAGTGTCAGCTTTGAAGTGCGTGGGCGCATCCAGCCGGATAGGTCCTATTTGGGAGAAACTGTCTGCAGAGTTCCCTGATATACTGGTATGTATTCATTCTAAATTATACTCTCTTTTGCTAGAAGAAAGATTTGTCAGCTATAAAAAGAGCACAGTTCATAGTTCTAATAGTTTTCTTATTAGTATTCTTCTTATCGTATTCCACGGAGGCACTTTCCTCAAGCGCGTGTTTAAGGCTATTAAATACTATTTTAATTTTAAATATTTTTGTACGTTGACTATTTTTAAGTGTCTGTTAAGACCTACGAAAATGAAGCTACTTTGACTTTTGGCATGAAATGGAATATAAGCAGAAGCGCGTGCTTTGGAGATTTTATAGAAATATCCAGCCACGCACTTCGCTGCATTAATGGGTCGGCTCCATCTGCGAAATGCCATGTCCTCTCAGAATATCGACGTTAAGCTGGTCGACGGGATCGGGCGAGACTTGTCCCCGCCCGTGGGTAACCCTAGGATCGGATTGTAGTTTACTGTTTTGGGAGTCCTACACTACTCCCCTGCCGTCCCGGCGGGGGGTGCGCATAGAGCATTTCCTCGCGTAAAAAAAAAAGTGGGTCATGCGGTGTTTCGTTCGTTGAGAGAGGTATCCCAAAGCCGAGCACATTTCTCCCTTTTTCCGGTTCTACTCCTTTAAACGCCAACAACGCAACTGGAACATTATTCGTGTTCTGGGTATGGGCGGCGTTAGTTGCTTATCGCGAAGTGACCATGTTGCTCGTTTGCTCTCCTATTCCATAAAAAAAGAAACAATCAAATTTACAATTTTGATAAAAATAATATTTTTATTATTAATTTTCCAGGAACGTTTATTGGCCATACTTCGATACCACGAAGAAGGTATTGTAAGAAAGGAAGCTTGCAACATACTCTGTGATTTATACCAAAATATTAAACTGACTCCCACCTTTAAACAGACACTATACGAACACATGGTGTCCTCAGCACTAGCAGATTTCCATTGGGAGGTTCAAGTGAGCGCACTCAAGTTCTGGAGAATAATCTATCAGTCTCTACTTACTAATCAAGGTATGCTGGACGGGGAATTCCCGCCAGTGACGTTTTCTAAAGAATCTCGTAAAATAGTCACTCTAAACGAACCAGAAATCCAAAGGAGGCTATTGAAAATGTTAGATGAATTGGCCACAATAGGTTGCCTGGCTGTATTTGTAAAGTTACTCCACGATGAAACAGAGGTAGCAATAATGGATGCGGCATTATCAACAGCACAAGATTTATATGACATTTTAAATAAGTACAAAATAAAAGATTGTTTGACAACTGACGCTGCAGATACAGTTAATGTTGAAGAGTTATTTTGTGAAGTAAAAGAAGAACCTAAAAGTTTTGACGATGGTGATATGGCTGATGTGCCAAGCCAAGAGAATATAATAGAGGAAATACTTAATGTAGATGATATGAATCTACTAGCGAAAATATACGATCGACATATGACATTGCAAGCGAACAAAAAAGAGCTACCTCTCATACCAAAAATAAAACTTATAAAAGTAGCAACGCCATACATGTTTGTCAAACATCTAACTAATACAGATTTTAAAGCTGTTATTGAAGAGAAAAGGAAATGGAATGAAGGTATTAGGAATATTTCATCACTACTAGATGATGTTCTAGGTATATATGAAGTTAACAATGAAGAAGTTAACTCGTTAGATTGTTATTGAATGTTATGAAACTATTATATATTTTTGTAACACATAACCTGAGATTATATATTTGAGTTAAATTTGTGATTTTTTTCATATCACTTCTTTTATAGAACTATTACTAAAACACAATCCAATAGAAAACTTTTTTTATTAATAAATTAAACGTTAGTTTCCGAGTTTAAAATATCATCGAGCAAAGTATCCAAGCCACTCAAATGGTCCGCATAAAAATTCCTTTTACTGTCTATGAGCAAAGAATAATCTGTGCTTCTGAATGTTTCGAGAAACTCATTGGGACGAACGAATTTTCTACGCGGGGGTATTGTATAATCAATATCCATTTCATCAGTTTTTGTATGATAATAACTATCGTAAAGATTTTTTATAAGTTCTGTTTGATCGACACTTAAAATATTGTCTATTACTTTATTTCTTTCTTCTTCGCTTGGTACATAAGTCACATCTATGGACACATCATCAGCTTTTATATGATGCACTAGGTTTTCTACTACTTCTACACTACTATCGTCCACTTTATCAAATTTATATGTGTCAAGAATTTTTATTAGTTCTTTTGTCATTGTATAAGCTACGTTCATAACTTCGACGCTATTAATTTCCTTCATACATTCCACGAGGACTGTGAGACAACCAACAGTGGAAAGATCATTCATTACACCAGTTAGTTGTCTTTTTATTTCTTCTTGATTCAGTACAATTATTTTTCTCTTCTGCTTCGAGAATGTCACCGACGGGAACTTCCCGTCGAGCATTCCTCTGTATGTCAATTGATTATGTATGACTTTCTTCCAAAATTCCAACGCTGCTAACTGAACTTCCCAGTGCAAATCATCCAAAGCGGCCATTATCATTATTTCGTGCAAGGTATTCTGAAAACTTCCTTCTATTTTCTGACTTACATAGACTCCAGTCAATACATTTGCTGCCTCTTTTCTGACCATACCTTCAGAATGATTTCTTAGTATGTAGACGAGCTGATACTGAAATGGTGAGAATATCTATGTTAGTATATCTTTTAACGTAAATTACATTTTTAGCGGTTACCTACTCCTTCGAGTAGATAAAAACCTTAAGTTACATCACGTTGTTTTTTTTGTGTGAGTGTCTGTCCTAAGGAATGGTCTTATCATTAAAGAAAACCCTGGGGATAAAATATAATGCTGATTTAATTTATTTAAATTTGTTGTTAACCGACCACTCCAAAAGGAGGGCTGTGGTTTTATAGGTGTGCCATAACAGCGAGACTGACATCGACTTTTAACAAAAACTACGTACGAGTAGTTGATTTCTTCCCGAGTTTCCGAATGGCCGGATGGCTGAGGTTATAATATGTTTTTAAAAATACAATTTTTACTAACATAAATATGTACATTGTCCAGTAGTACTTCTTGCCAAATGCTGTCTATCTTGGTTGCTGCTGCGAGACACTTGAGTGCTGTACATTGAGAGTAGAACTCAGAGTCAGTAAGAGCCGCTTTCGCCGCAATAATCATCAGATTACTCTCGGTGATTACGTTTTGCAGTGGAATGTATTCTGAAAGACATTTGTTAAACATTTTGAAGTCTTTATGCATAAATTCACAGCATTTCCTCCAGAGTCCGACTGAAACTGGTTTTCCGGCCGAAACCGAAACCAAATGTTCGGCCGTCACTTCAGTTTCGGCCGAAACCAAAACACGTGTTCAAGTTTAAAATTCCTTATAATACTAAAATTAGATGCATTTTCCTCATTATTTTGCATTAATTAGAACATGAAATGAAAAACAATGGGTATACGTATTAATTTTGTTCCAATCAACAGCATAACTTCACGCCTTTTTCTATGCTAAGGTGTAGGCAGAGGGTGTTAAGCCTCTACTCGCCGAATCGTTACATTTCAAAATAAATAGGTAAAACTAATATTTAAATCGGCAATTGTTTTTGTTTCATGATATACTAAGACTAAGTACCTACTGAACTGGTATTATCTAATATATAAAATTCTCGTGTCACGGGGTTCGAACTTGAACTCCTCCGAAACGGCTCGACCGATTCTCATGAAATTTTGTAAGCATATCGGGTAAGTCTGAGAATAGGACAACATCTATTTTTCATCCCCCTAAATCACAAGGGTGCCCCTCAATATATTTTTTTTAATTTTTCGTTATATTTATGTTTCTTATTTTTTTTATAAAACGGGATACAAAAATAGGTACAACCCTAAGTTTTCAACCCCCTACGATCAACCCCTATTTTTTAAATTTTATTTTTCGGCAAGACAACGTTTGCCGGGTCAGCTAGTAAGATATGTATTTACTATATAATAGTTTGTTTTGTAATTGTACTCAGAAGAGTAATTAATCTCTTTTGAGGTACTACTTAACTAAAAATGATCATCACTTTCCTGCCCTTTTCCCACTTTAAAAGGGTGACCTATTTATATGTCATGCACAATATGTCATCCTTCCGAAATATCCATGTATTCAAAAGATTTGGCTGCGGTTTTGTGACCGGCCGCCTGACATCAAACCTCCTTCCTTGGGAATATTTTCGTTAGTGGGATAGGAATGAAGTTGGAAATGGAATAAGGACGGGAGAGGGGTAGGAGTTGGGCCTCCAGGTACCTCTCTCACCGAGCAAAACGGTTCTACATTCCCGGCGTAACAGTAATTTAGGTAATTATTATTATGAGATGAGATGAGTGGAAGATCCACGCAGTTCACCGCAGGAATGGGCCAACTCGACTGGTGTAATACCACGACTTCCCAAAAGACCGATGTACAGTGGCTCATGCCATGCTTTGTTCGGTGAGAGAGGTACCCGAAGGCCTACCCCCCTTCCTCATCCTTTCCCATCCTACTCCCTTGAAGGTCGGCGTCGCAACTGTAATACTATTAATGTTGCAGATAAGGCTTTAGTACCGTGGACCACATCCATACTGTTCGGCAGATTGTACAGAAGACTGAAGAGTACATTCAGCCGCTGTGTATGGCATTCGTAGATTACGAAAAAACCTTCGACTCCATCGAAACTTGGGCGGTTCTGGATGCATTGCAGCGATGTCGAATTGACTAACGTTATATCGAGATGTTGAGATGCTTGTATGACACCGCCATGATGGCTGACCAGATCCACGATCTAATGACGCACACCATCGAGCTAACTCGAGGTGTAAGACAGGGAGATGTCCAGTCTCCCAAACTCTTCACCAACGCTCTGGAGGACATCTTCAAGACCTTGGACTGGACTGGCTAGGGTATCAACGTGAATGGTGACTACATCTCGCATCTTCGGTTCGTCGACGACAACGGTTTTGATTGGCCATTCCGAGATTAACTGACCCTAGTAGGTAGCTGACCCTTACTTCGGTAAGTTAATTGCCCTTTTTATAACGTACATTTAACCACCAATAATATTAGCCTTGCGCAACGCAAGCCGTTCGTGCCCCTTTGCACACTCACTGCCCTGGTGTATCTTCCACTGCGCACCCTGGATCAGCGAGGGACGGTACTGAACAGGCATCGAGTCACGTGACAGTGAAAGGTAACCTGAAAATGAATGACGTCACGCCGTGCTAAACAACACTAAAAACGTTGACAAAACGCAAAAATTTTATTGATTAAAAAAAAAATGTTTTTTTGCTTATTGTAAATGTATCTCAGTTTTTTTTCTTTAAATATAGGTATTTCGGAATAATATAAACATAACTTTATACCTTTTTCTACCCGAAGGTATAGGCAGTGGCTGTTAGGCCTCGACTCGCCATTATGTTTACGGCCCAAATGGATTGGGATGGAATGAGGCGAACCTATTGCCATATCGGGAACAAAGTTTTCAGTCATCGATATGTTAACGAAATATTACATAACTTTCGAAGTTAATTTCGATAAGTCATTGGTGTGAGCTAGGATTAGAAGCCGCGACCTCTTGATTCATTAGCGTGGTGGTCGACCACTGTAATCATTAATACAAACCAAGTATTAAAATTTAGTATAGTACAGATACATTTAACAATACTCACTTATAAAAGATATTTCGGTGCAGCTGTACAGCAAGTTGAAAGCTGAGTCGCGCACCTCCCAGTCCTCGTGCTGAGAGTACAGCTTTACAACATCACCGATCTCGTTGAGGGTACTGCATTTTCTGTGACTATCTTCTACTAATAGCGACATGTTTGGAGACAGGAATTTCTTTACGCATATGTCTATCATGTCTAAGATTTTTACTATTTGCTGTAAAAAAATTACAAGAATTAACAGAATTGATTTATAGCTATGGCAGCAGTTATTTTAATTATTCGCCGACGAAAGGATTATTTAGGGTTGGTTTAAGTATACTCTGTCCACGATAAGAATGGTTAGTTGACAGGTCGCCCACTGACAAAATTGGTGATGTCCGAAAGTAAGATCGTTCGTATTATTTCATCGATTTATTAAATCTTATTTAGTTATTCGATTAATTTCTTAATTCTTATTCAATTTTTTCTGTCGTTCATCAACGACGAGTTTATTTCAAGGATAATAATGTATGTATTAGAAAGCAGTTATTTCAATATTATAAACAGACACTGCAATTTTTAAAGTGAAACTTTTATTACATCGTCTCAAACTTTTTCGTCTGCGTGTTGCATGTCGCGTGACGGTCGGCCGCGGAGTAGGGATAAAGTGAAAGGCGCTCGTCAGAGCAGCCGAGGCCAATATGGCGGCGCCGGCAATGTTGTTGTTTATGGATTTATTTCAATTTTGAGTGCTTGAATTTATTAATTAACTTATTTTGTATGAATATTAAATTAAGTCTTTTTATTTATATTCGGTCCATTCAATATATTTAATTTTATTTAACAGATGCCATGCCGAGTACTAGTACCGTTCAAAGTGGTGAGCCTGTATCCGTAAAAGGATCCAATGGAATATTATTCCGAAAATTTTTAGTTAAATGTCTATAATGTGAAAAAAAGTTTCACTTTTACGGTGGTTTCATAAAACCACACAATCTTTTTTTATATGTATAGATATAAATAAAATTGATAAACTAGCATTTATTTCTATCGATTAAATACCGGTTATATATTTCTGTGGCACAATTCTAGAAATTGTTATTTTTGGCTCATCACTAAGTGAGCGGTACCCTTTCATCAAGTACATTATTTTAAGCATGAAATTTATTGAAATTTTAACCGACACAATACGAAACTTCATGGGCATGAGCTGTCAAAAAGCCATTCTTATCATGGACAGAGTATATCTAATTTACCTTACCTTAGCTAGTAGAAAATTCTGTCTTATCAAATTTAACAGATCAGCTTGAATACTGACAATCTCGACGTTCTCGTACCAACATATTTTGTACTCTTTCAATAACATTTTCATTGCATCCAGAAGATTGGTCAGCAATATCAAGTCTTCCTGTTCTATAGGATTATCATCTAGTACTAACTCTTCTGGTCCATCGCATAAAATGAACATACCTAATAAATAATAGAGACTTTGGAATATTGGTCCAGCTTGAGAATCCTTCAAATGTCCTTTCAATCTCAGTATCTCTTTGAGAGTCTGAATCGTAACTTTCCTTGTGGTATCTTTACCACGTTCTTCTAGCAGTGCACCGAATATGTAGCAACTGGAATAGATGTAGTCTGTAATGCTCTTCCCCATCTTAACACCAAACTGCTCTAACAAATTGCTCATGTCCAATTTCTTCGCAATTCTATCCATCGGAGTATATTTCAACATTGGCACTATCAGATGTATGATTATTTGTAGACAAAACTCAACATTCTGACCGTTTTGTTCAAAAGTTAACGGTGATTTCAATTTCTGTTGTCCCTCATTCGATTTCTCGATAATAGACCATGTTATATTGCACTGGACTACATAATCGATTATGGCGAACGGATCACGCTTATTCATACCATAATAAATTATAAAATTACGATGGGCTATTGCCATTTTGATGCAAAACTCGTCTATCTTATTGCTCATCAGCAGCGGTCGCAACGATGCAAACACCATTCGATACTTGAAACAGTTTATTACCCTCAGAAGATTCTTATTGCGTGTAATAATGAAGATATGCCACAACTTTTGGTGAATTCGAAAATGGTTCAGCAATAATGATGTGATCAGGTTTTGTGCTGGAATATTAGCAATCTCCGTGACAATTGCAAGAAGAGTGTTCATAGCTGTGAACATATTTTCACTAAGAGCGCTTTCCGTATCATAGTTTATTACTGACAAATTAAAATAGTCACTATTATAAATCGGTTCTAAAACATATCTAAGTACTTCGATCAACTCTGCTTCCTGATTGTATTGGTTGAGTTTTGCTGTTAATTTTGCCATGAAATTGTATGCCGCATTCGCTATAGCTTGAGATTTCAAATGGATATTTGGTTGCAATACATTTTCCCATAGCTTGCATCCCTTTATAGCTTGAATACCTGAGCAATGCGAGATTTGCACTGTTGCCAGATTGATACATGCCAAGTGTAGATCTGGCAACGCTGTGTTGATCAAGTTTTGAATTATGCATATTTTACAATATGATTCTTTGAATCCTTGCATTTGCATTTTGCTGAATTGTAACTCATTTTTGAAGAGAATAGTGACAAGTCGCATTAGAAATACTTTAGATGTTGTATTGACATTGCCCATGTTTGATAGTGAGTGGTATACGAAATCTGAGAAGCTTGGTGTGTCCAATAAATGTTTGCCAGGACCTGGGAATTAAAATTTGATGTAATAAAAAAAAATATACTCGAATGAAACTTGAGAGTATCGAGGTATCGATAATAAGGTATCGAGAACTACATTATAGCATATATACCTACTAATATATAAAATTATTAACTAAACTATAGGTACTTTGAAAACCCAAACAGTATAAAAAATAAGCCGGTAGGTATGTCAAACCAGCTGACCTCGTGAACTTCATACTGCTGTATTATATACCACTAAAAAGATTAATGCTCCGCTCCTATTGTTATTATCGTGATCCTATATGGTCCAAAACCTTACTCGATATATGGAATATACAACAAGAGAATAATTTTTCACTTCGAACCAGTACCTACTACCTGGGATATGCGTGTTAAAACAAGCAAACAACTTCAACTTTATAACATTAATAAATATAAAGATAGCAATCACACAGTTACAATTATTTGAACTAAATTCAAGAAATAATCGCTAAGTTTATAAAAGAACTGTTAACTTAAGAAAAGAACTAAATAGAAAGCATTGCGTCTCTGATAGGAATCGAAAGCAGAGTGCAGCAATACTCTTAGGAAAAAAATAATAATATTGGATGCTGAAGACATTAATAACTCACCGTTTTCGTGTGGATCTTCCAGGAATTTTAGTAATTTCTCAACATGATTTTGTTCAATAACAATTTTACCCTCGAACACATATTGCAAAACTAATTTGATTTTAGCCAAATTGTTGTTCATTTCCATTTTGATAGCGTAGGTACGACTGGTGTTTTGTGTGTGTCAGGAGTATCTGACTTTTTATCAGAGTAGATTACTTGATTATCATTCGTACTGATAACAAATTAGTAACGTTTTTCGTTATAATACATATGTATATATATTTCTTTATTTACGGCATTGACAGTAATATTTGATATAAATGCTTGTTGCTGTCCGCGGCAGTACTCGCTTTAAGTTTTCCGTCGCAGTTTGGCATAGTCTCTCTGATAAATCGGTACCGACCGCACGAATTCTCTATTTGTAAAGAAATAATAAGTTATGTGACTTCGTTGTTTTATAAATTGATGATGATACGACATACCGCGTTGTATTTGAGATAAGTTGGTACATTAGGTTCTCGAGTCCCATCATCAAGAATTATCTAAGTCGGTACATATAGATACTATTTGATACCAACATGTTCTTCACAACAAGAAGTTTGAAAGTATGTATTTTTGGTGTTCCTCAATTTCAGGAATAAATTTGTTACGTTAAATAATCAATACACACTAGTTTATATACATACATACATAACTTCACGCCAAATCCCTTGAGGGGTAGAGAGAGAGAGAACGGAGCGCCACTTATGGCGTGGCTTATCACGATTCTTACATACCTCACCCGCTACGTTGACTTTCATACCTCTTTTCATGCACGCGCGTCGATTTTTGAGGCTCCTAACATCACCTTCCTCCAGAACTCGTTCTATTTGGTCATGGAATGTGTGTCTTGGCTGTCCTCGACTCCTACATCCATCCGCTTTTGCATTGTATATCTGCTTAGTCAATCTTGCATCATTCATTCTATCTACATGTCCGAACCATCGGAGCATGCCCTTTCTTACTTTTACCCCGACGCTCTCATTCAATCCGACTTCCTTCCTTATAACCAATTACTAGTTTATATACTTGAAACAAAATAATCTCAGTAACATAATAGTGGCATCACAGAAATAGATCAAGATAGAACGGCGAATAGGCGTGGCAAGCGTGCCAAAACCCTGCACTATATTGCATGCTTTTCGAAACTCGCTCTCAGTACGCAACGAGCGTTCCTGCCATGCGTTCAGGACGTAAAAAAATAGATAAAACGTCACATATATGCCTTATTATGCTGTGAAAAATTGTAAAAACAAAAGTAGTGAGTCAAATATGAAAAAAGGAAATATTTCGTATGATCAGTAAGTACAGAAAATCAGTAGAAAGTATTTTTTTGAGATTATAAATTATTGTTTTACTTTTACTATGTTCAATAATTACGATCACAAGTTGTATATTTTTTCGTTATGATAAATATCCATTGCTGTCCGCATTCAACGCTCGTATACAAAAACATTGCGCGTATAAATTATACGCGTAATGTACGTCGAATCGAACGAAATACACAATACACCTGCCAGTTGATCGCTGTGTCTGTTAATCGCTGTGATTCGAATGTTAGAGATGGGCACTCTATGTATCGTTGAGTCTTAGGACTTATCGATAAATTAATTCAATAATAATTTGAGTATCAGCTCATATCTTGCTTTGTCCCTACTTTATTCTAACACCACAAATTTCAACCAAAGTGTTTCGTAATTACATTGGCAGCAGTTTATTTGACAGTATAAGTTTTCACCAATTTGACCAATCGCCGATGGAAAATCATCTCGTTCTTCTCAAATGGGCAGTAACCGAGGTATATGTAGACGTTCGGCTTCGTTATTTAACCAGGACTGTGAGGCCAACCCTTACAAAAAGGCAAATATTTAATAAATATGTATAGTTTCAAGGACACTAAAATATTTATAATTAAATTTTATATACTTGTAGTGGACTGTATTAAATAAAACTCCCGTAGAGTATTCGTACTATGTATATTCTTCCTCTGTTCGCTTAATAATAATCCTATTTACAAAAACTTCGTCTATTTATTACTAACTAATTCTACCGTTATTTACAAATTCCGGGCGCACTTGCGTTCTCCCGCAGTGATTGGTAGCGGCATAGCGCGCCCGCGGGTTCAGTGTCGCGCGTTCGTATTCATCGTTATTATTGGTCGCGACGGTTCGCGCCCGCCAGTTTAGCTTCGCGCGCTTGCATAGTGGCGCTGAAACGCAGAGCCGTTGTAAATCACCGCGTTCTGTTACCGTGCGATGATTGGCGCGATAGTTAAATTTCGGTTGTAACGGTCCGCGCAATATTCTTGTGTGGCGGTTACGATTTGGCGGGAGGGGCCCTCCTGGCTCGTCATAGGTACTTAACAGTTCTCCCCCCAGCGAAGCCTGCGTAGCTTACTCTTCCATCCTTGTTAAGACGACGAGCTTACTTACAGGTCGCTTGAAGACTCCGGTCTTTGTACAGATGTCTGCTACTCGTATGCCGCCGTCTGGTCCTTTATATACCCGTTCTACCTTTCCCATAGGCCATGTATTCCTTGGTAAGGTGTGATCTGCTATGATTACAATATCTCCGATCTGTAATGGTCGCTGATATCCTGCCGATTCGCTGCGAGGCACTAGACAGGGCAGATATTCTCTTACCCAACGTCGCCAGAAGTGATCCGCTAGGGCTTGGCTAGCTCTCCAGGTTCGTCGATCTGCGACATCGCAAGGTCCGGTGTGTGGTAAGCCAATTGATGATCCAAGTAGGAAATGGTTTGGTGTCAGTGCCTCGGGATCTTGCAAGTTCACGCTCACGTGGGTTAGGGGGCGAGCGTTGATGGAAAACTCCGCTTCGGTCAATACAGTTTGCAGGGTCTCCTCAGTTGGTTCACGTTCTTTGAGAGTAGCTGATAGTGCATTTTTCACAGATCGTACTAATCGTTCCCACGCTCCGCCTTGATTCGGTGCCCCTGGAGGTATGTATCTCCATTCCATACGATGTATTTGTCCCTCTTCTTGCAGGGAGGGCATCCACTCTTGGTATGCAGTCCTTAGTTCTGTATCTGCGCCGCGAAAGTTAGTTGCGTTGTCGGAGTACATGATCCGCGGCCATCCTCGTCGAGCTGCCATTCTCCGCAAGGCCATTAATGCTGAATTGGTGGACAATGATGTGACGAGTTCCAGGTGTACGGCGCGTGAAGTGAGGCACGTGAATAGTGCGCCCCATCTTTTCTCTCGGCGGCGTCCCACCTTCACTACCATAGGTCCAAAATAGTCTACACCGCAATGTGTAAAAGGTCTTTGGAATGGTTCGAGGCGTGCCCGTGGTAAGTCCCCAGTCACTGGTGGCTGAGGCTTTGATCGTCTTCTTCTGCATAGAAGACACTGTCGCTCGATGGTGCGTACCGTAGGTCGTAGGTGAATGATCCAATAGCGCTGCCTTAGGTCGTTGGTCACGCGTTCTCGCCCTGCGTGTCCGGCGGAGCAGTGTTCTCGCATCACAAGAAGTCGTGTAATGTGGTGACGGCCATCCAATATAACGGGTTGCTTCGTTTCAGAAGACGCGTCTGCTGCTCCGATGCGGCCTCTCACTCGCAAGATTCCGTCGTTCAAAATTGGATCAAGTTTAAACAGTCGACTCGCCTTTGACAGTTGGCGGTTCGATTTTAAATACTGTATTTCTTTTTCGAAGCACTCTTGTTGGGCGTGCTGCAATAAGGCACGTTCCGCTCTTTCTATGTGCTTGTGCTGCAGTTGTGTAGCTTTCTTTCTACAGGCGTCTATGAAGGTTAGTACGCGCGCTGCCGCCCTTACCAGAACCTCGTATTTCGAGAATCGGGTGTAATCTGGTAACCATGTTCTTTTTATATCCTCTTGGGTCGTGTGCAAAAGTACGTCTTGTTCTTCTACTGTGGTATTCCTTTCGGTAGGCCAATGTTCTTCCGGTAGGTAAAGAAATTCTGGGCCGTCAAACCATCGGTCGGTCACGATGATTGGTGCAGTGGAAAACCTAGTTGCGTCGTCAGCCACATTTAACTCTGTTGGTACCCAACGCCATTCCTTATCATGCGTGAGTTCGGAGATTTCGCCCAGTCGATGCGCGACGAATGGAGTGTATCGCCTTGCGTCATTCCTAATCCAATGGAGTACTGTGGTAGAGTCCGTCCAGTATACTGTTTTTCGTGCTTCGACACGGTGTTCTTTCTTGATTGTATTCGCTAGCCTGGCTCCAATGACTGCTGCCTGTAGCTCTAACCGAGGGATAGTCTGAGTTCTTCGTGGCGCCACTTTAGATTTGGCGGCCACAAGACTCACCCTAATGCCTCCGTCTTGTTCGATGATTCTCCAATAGGCTACAGCGGCGAAAGCCTGTTCGCTGGCATCGCAGAATACATGTAGTTCCAGGTCGTGGCAACTCTCCAAAGAGTAGCAGCGTTTGAGCCGAAGACAGCTGAGGTCGATGAGACATTCTAACCAGGTGGTAAAGAGTTTATTTTCTTCCTCTGGTATTGGTTCGTCCCAGGACATTTTTAGGCGCCACAAGCTCTGTAGAACTATCTTGCCTCTAATCGTAAAGTGACTCAGCAGCCCAAGTGGGTCATATATAGACATGACCGCACTGAGCGCCTCTCGTTTCGTAGGTGCTCGTTTACGGTCGCGTACTTCTGCAGGGACCCGGTTCATCGAGGTGTTGAAGCCCAGTTCATCTTGCGCTGCGTTCCAGATGAGCCCTAGGATTTTGTTCTCTGGTCCTTCTCCCCCCAGTGCGGTCGGCGACGTTGTTTGTAGTTCTGCTGGCACGTCGCGTAGTACGCCTTTCCGGTTCGTATTCCATCCTCGTAGTGTAAAGCCAGCGGTTGCGTGCACCGTTCTAAGTTCTTTGACTGCTTGCCGCGCTTCCTGTTCATCATCGTAGCTAGCTACCAGATCGTCCATATAATGGCATTGGGTGATAGCTTCAAAAGCATGCGGGTGCGTATGAGCGTGCAGTTTTGCGTTATAGTCACGAACATAGTGTGCCATAAATGGAGAACTCGCTGCACCGAATATCATACTCGTCATCTTGAATTGTTGAGGTGGTCCTTTTCGATCGGTGCCTCTCCACAGAAATAGCTGAGCAGGTTGATCTTCCGCTCGGATCTTGATTTGTAGGAACATCTCTTGAATGTCTGCTGTGATTGCTATTTTCTTCTCTCGGAAACGGAATATAATGCCTTGCAGTGACATCAGCAGGTCTGGTCCTTCCAGAAGATAGTCGTTTAGGCAGACCCCTCGGCTTCTTGCTGCGGCGTCAAACACAAGTCGGAGTTTTCCGGGCTTGTTGGGGTTCTGTACAGCAAAGTGCGGCAGGTACCAGCTGTAATTACTCTTTTGTTCTATGCCGTCGCAGGGTACCGCGTATCCCTTCTGTAGTAGGTTCTCTACTTGTTTGGTGTATTCAGCTGCGAAGTCGGGTCTGGCGTCCATTTTTTGTTCAATCTTCTGTAGACGACGAAGCGCTGAATCGTAACTCGGTGGCAGCTTGACTTCGTTATTCTTCCAAGGCAGTCCTACTTCGTACCCCGTACACGTTCTCTTCAAAGTTCTTTCGATGATTTCTTGCGCTCGGAGGTTCGATTCGCTTACACGTGGTTTGTGGGCGATCCCAAGCGCGTCGATTCTGAAGTGGTGTTCTATCAGCTCATGGAGACTTCTGTCGCGGTGCTCGGTCGCATCTACATCGTGTTCGGGGACGTAGACGTGTAGCACGCTGTCGTTGTTCCTTACAATAACGTTGCGAGGCATAGTTCCATGGATTACCCATCCCAGTAGAGTTCTTGATGCAGCCGGCTGGTTCGATCGACCAACTCGCAGTTCTCGGGACACTATGTACTCCCAATGGTCTGTTCCCACCAAGATTCCGGGTTGTGCTAGATCGTAGCACACCCTATCAGTAGGTAAGTCTCGTAGGTGTTCTTGTTCAAGCAGTGAACTCGGTACGGATTGCTGGTGAAGCTTCATGTTTTTTATAGTGCGTGCTCGTAGTTTATGTAACACGCCGTCTTCTCCTTTTACCTGTACGGTCACCAGCTGACTGTTTGGCTCGGTCTGAGACATGTTTACTCCTTTCATGTGAAGTCGCTGTATTGTGCCATTAGCCCCAATCTTGTGCGCTAACTCTTCATCGATAAGAGAAATAGTTGCTCCTTCATCCAGTAGTGCAAAGGTCTTGACCTCCCCCCGTGGTCCGACGACGGTGACAGGACACATCTTGAGCAGAACTGCTTTAGGGTTGGCGTTTGTTCGGGTGGCCACCGATAAAACAGATTCAGCGGTTTGTTCAGACTGTTTCTTATTTTCTTCTTGATGGAGTGTGGCATGGTGAGGGCGGTGACACTGATATATTCCACACAGCTTTGCCTTACAGAAGGTGCGTCGGTGTTTTTTCGTGATGCACCGAAAGCATAACTTCTTGTCGCGTACTAATTCCCAGCGCTCATCTATCGTCAGTGCTATGTACTTGGGGCACTGAGGTAGTTCGTGTGCTTGTTCGCAACTGGGGCACCTGTCTATCTGTTCCTTTTCGGGTGCGGTGAGGTTGAACACGGCGCTCGGCTTCCTTTTCGTTCCCATAATTACAGCGGGTCGGGTTTCTTTTCTTACCGTAGTGCTTGTAGAGGGGGCGTAAGTGAATCGTAAAGCTCGGTCGGCCTCTCGCATAAGGAAGCGTGACAGCATGACGATCTCCGGTTCTGCTGTCCCTTCATGGTCACTGGCATAGTCGCACCAGCGTGACCTGACGTGAGGGCTTAGCTTATCTAAAGCCTCCCTGGCCAGCATGGGGTTGAAAAGGTATCCATGGCGATCTATGTTCTTCAACACACAGACCACGTTTTGAAGCCGCACGGCGAAGTTGTTCAGTTCCATAGCTGATGACCCTAGCTTCGGAAGTTTCTTCAAATCTTCGAAGGCTCGATCGATGATTACTTCTGGTCTACCGAAGCACTGTTCTAAGGTTTTCAGTATGACTTCAGGATCAGTAGCAGTGTAAAGGAGGGCTGCTACTATATCTCGTGCTTCTCCCTTCAGACAATTCCTCAGTCTCTGCAGGTTTTCTACGTCTGATATATTGTAAATTCTAGTGGAATCTGTGAAGGCGGCCTTAAATGTCAACCATTCACTAGGTGTACCGGAAAATGTAGGTAAGTCGACGCATTTAATTCTAGGCCTTATTACTTTTTCCAAGGCATCTGTTAACTGATCAATATTGGATTTTGATCTGGTCTGACTTGGTGATCTTCCCTTCGCCTCAAGTCGTAATTGCTGGTCCTCCCTGATCTTGGTCTTCTGACCACTTTTTTCTTTATCACTCACAGGGTTGGTGCGGAGCCAAGCGTCGACCTTCTGGTGGTGGTTTTCAGTCGTAACTTCACCGTGAACACTCTCTTGATCTTCATGTATTGCGGTCACGTCGGCCTCGAGCCTCTTCCGAATTAATTCTGCTTCAATTTCCAGTTCTTTTCTTTTCAGGACGGCTAGCTTTTCGGCGGCCTCTAATTCTGCCATCTTCACTCTCATAGCCACGCTTGCGGTTGATCGGTGTGAACGTACTGAGCTCCCTGGTGACCTGGTTCGAGGTGGGTCTCTAGGGGCCAAGAGTTCAGAGGTACCAGCGAGGTTATCGGTAGTGGCCATTACTTCTGGTGGCGTGTTAGGTGACAAGTAGTGACGACTTACCCTTAGGCTTTCATGTTCATTTGCGGTTCTTTGTTGGTTCAGGACCTCCGTTTCCACTTGCCGGGGCTCACAGCGGCGTTCTCTGGTTTCTTCCATGTCGGTCTGACTCCTGGTGAAAACCATTGCTGATGAGATTTCTTAAAGTAAGCCGTCGAGAGTTCAGTTCTTCAAAATTGTTCCTAAGATCCGGTTTACTTGAAGTAACAAACTGTAGTTCAATTATTCGGAGTTGGTGCTTGCGATCACGCCCCGGTTCACTTCGAAATAATTTCCAGTATTGTTACTTCTTTCTTCTGACCCGGTTCGATGGACCAAACTGTAGTGGACTGTATTAAATAAAACTCCCGTAGAGTATTCGTACTATGTATATTCTTCCTCTGTTCGCTTAATAATAATCCTATTTACAAAAACTTCGTCTATTTATTACTAACTAATTCTACCGTTATTTACAAATTCCGGGCGCACTTGCGTTCTCCCGCAGTGATTGGTAGCGGCATAGCGCGCCCGCGGGTTCAGTGTCGCGCGTTCGTATTCATCGTTATTATTGGTCGCGACGGTTCGCGCCCGCCAGTTTAGCTTCGCGCGCTTGCATAGTGGCGCTGAAACGCAGAGCCGTTGTAAATCACCGCGTTCTGTTACCGTGCGATGATTGGCGCGATAGTTAAATTTCGGTTGTAACGGTCCGCGCAATATTCTTGTGTGGCGGTTACGATTTGGCGGGAGGGGCCCTCCTGGCTCGTCATAGGTACTTAACAATACTGTTGGAAAAATATGTTTTAGGTTTTAATATGTCGGATTGAAGTATTTAACATGTTTTACTTTCTATGATTATCGTTACACAAAATCAATAAAGTTGGTAAAATATAAAAATAATAAAATTAACACACGTTGCCGATATTAACATCGATAATCTAATGTGAGTGTCTCCTAACTAGTCTAGAAGTCTAATGAACTAGAAGTTGCAAGTACCTTTGAAAAATTCTTTACAAATATTCCTCTAGAAACTACTCGGTCCATACGATCTTCTCCTGACGATGCTGTATCACACATAAGGAATAATGTAGATGCTTGTGACATATGCTTTCAGTTCTCCTATGTATGTCCCACAACTATAATCAAAACTTTTAAGATGCTTAACATCAAAAAGACAGAAGATTTATGGGGTGTGTCTACTAAAGTTATTAGCGCGATCATTGTTTCAATCGCACCCTACTTAGCTAACATATTTAATTGTTGTATTGACGCTGCAGTGTTTCCACATTTGATGAAATGTAGTAAAATAATTCCACTCTTCAAATCAGGTGTAAAAACAGACCCCACAAACTTCAGGCCTATTTCTATTCTTCCTACCCTGAGTAAAATCTTCGAGAAGATAATGTTGAACCAGCTCTTAACTCACTTTAGTATCAATAAACTCTTACATAATAATCAGTTTGGATTCACTAAAGGCCGATCCACAACTGACGCTGGTATCAAATTGTTACAAAATATATTTAACGCATGGGAGAGGTCTATGGACGCAGTAGGGGTCTTTTGCGATTTATCTAAAGCGTTTGACTGTGTCGATCATGTAACTTTAGCTCGTAAATTAAGCCACTATGGAATAAGAAACTGCGCCTTAAATCTAGTCGTATCGTACTTATCAAACAGAACTCAGCGAGTAGAAATAAACAGAGTACAATCATCCGGATCTCCTGTTGCTATGGGTGTTCCCCAGGGTTCTATATTAGGTCCTTTCCTGTTTCTAGTCTACATTAACGATCTGCCTCATCTTGTGAAGGAGAAACATGATATTGTGTTATTTGCGGATGATACATCACTCATATTTAATATAGGTAGGAAAGAAGATAATTATGACAAAGTAAATGCCGCGTTGGCAACTATTGTAGACTGGTTTAATGTTAATAATCTATTGCTGAATGCTAAGAAAACGAAATGCATTAAATTTATGTTACCAAATGTAAAGCAAACTAATAATGCTTATGTTAAAATCCAGGATGAAAACTTATTTTTTGACGATAGTACAACCTTCCTGGGTATCACATTAGATAGTAAGCTACAATGGGGACCCCATATTGAGGGATTATCAAGCAGGCTTAGTTCAGCCGCATATGCAGTCAAAAAGATTCGTCAATTTACAGACGTTGAAACGGCCAGGCTTGTTTACTTTAGTTATTTTCATAGTGTTATGTCCTATGGATTATTGCTGTGGGGCAGAGCAGCTGACATACAAACAATTTTTGTCTTACAAAAACGCGCAGTAAGAGCTATCTATCAAATGAAATCTCGCGCATCACTAAGAGAGAAATTCAAAGAAATTAATATTCTCACCGTTGCCTCGCAATACGTATTAGATAATATTCTTCATGTTAAGAAAAACATTCATCTTTTTCCTAAAAATTGTGATATGCACTCATTTAATACAAGAAATAAAAATAAACTTGCTACGCCGTTTTTCCGTCTGAAAAAAGTTAATAACTCGTTTATGGGTAATTGTGTACGTTTCTTTAATAAGATTCCTGAAAATGTAATTGAGATGCCGTTTACTAAATTTAAGGCGTATGTTAAAAGATGTCTCATCAGCAAAGCTTATTATAGTATCAACGATTTTTTGGAGGACGACAAAGTTTTTAAATAAACCGCTCATTACTTCTTACACTTGTAACAATTTGAATTGTTAGTGCATTTTGTTGTGTAAATGATAGTAATAAAAAAAGAAAACAAAGAAAAAAAAAACCTCCCTGAGTTTCTTGCCAATTCTTCTCAGTGCGAGAGTAATCGAATTGGCGGAAGTAAAAAAAAAAAAAAGTGACCTTCATAAGTGTCTGACAAGACCTAAACTGAATAAATGAGTTTTGATTTTGATTTTGATTTTGAGTCGCCCCGCTCACAATGAAAATTACGTCACGCTGAGGGCGTGGTTTTTCAAAAAAGTTACACGCTCGAAATGTATGGAAATATGCCATCGCGGCCGTTCTATCTTGATCTATTTCTGTGAGTGGCATTATTATCCCTTTGGAAAGCGTCAACGGACTTTTACGAAATTGCATAGATATGCAGCCATTTTAAAAAGCTCCGGTCTAAAGGTTTTTCCTTTAAAACCACATCAAAGTTGAAGTATAATTCCAAGAGACCAATTACTAAGTGGTAGAGCCAAGCAGTTCGCTGCATGAATGGGCCGGCTCGACCGGTGAAATACCACGACCTCTCAGAAGATCGACGTAAGGTGGCTCATGCCGCGTTTCGTTCGGTGAGAGAGGTATCTGGAGGCCCACCCCCTTTCCCCATCCTTTCTTTTCCCCTATCCCCTAAAGGTCGGCAACGCAACAGTAACACTATATGTGTTGCTGGTGTCCATGGGCGGCGTTGGTTGCTTACCATCAGGTGACACGCCTGCTCGTTTGCCCTCCTATCCCATAAAAAAAAAAATTAACTGGGATAGAAAGAAATTGTCTATCTATAGGTATTATTAGGTATGTCAATTTTTATTAAAATCTGTGCAACGATTGCGCACGTTATAATATTTGTACAATTTGGGATCTTCGAAATAAAATCAGTCCATTATATTATATCAATATATTTCAGTCAATTTCTTAATGAACAAATTTTTATTTCTATTTTTTTTCATACAACACTTATACATAATCTCTATTATTCAAAATTTACGCCAAATAAATTATTATAATACTAAAGCTGCTATTAACTACTTTTACAGAAGCGATATTTTTGTGTAGTGATTTCAAATAATTTCCAAACTATCTGTCTTGTAGTTTGCTAATTTTAAAAACTTACATTGGATTTTGATTGATATCTTATCTGTTTATATTTATTTAAAAAGATAATCTACACTGCGTAGATACTCCACTCCTATTTCGCAACAACAAACCTTCAATATTATTAGCTACGACCAGCCTATAATTGTGTTTTGGCCTATTTTCGGACTTTTACTGTCATCCAGTCTAAACTGAAGTCGAGGGATTTTGGTACTGCGAACCACCAAGTTAAGATACAAGGTCTCCATTTAGAATTAGATTTTTTTAAGAAGTACTCGTTTAAATCCTTAGGCAGGAAGTTTTGCTGTTGTTGGCAGCTCTGTTTACTATTCAACGCGAGTTAACGTAATTTAGTTTTTTTCTAATAATATTCTAGCTTCCTAAACGTCCTAAATTCTAGCGCAGCCAGTGAAGAAAATAGATCTAAGATCTGTGTTTATTATTGTGTACATTAATACTATGAAAAAGCCTATACAGTTCTGATTCTTGTTACTCTACTTCGTACTCCGAACAAGAATGCCTGGTGCTTTGTATCTTGCTAACAAAGTGATATTTTGCCACATCATGGCTCATAATAACAGTTCCTTCATTTAAAATTGTTTTGTAAATAGTTCATACTAAATGTATGGTCATTATTTTTTTGTTTAATCTCAAACCAACCAAAATTTATACACATAATTTTGATCTGGCCGTTATTTTTGGCACATTTCAAACTGTATTACAAAACATTTCATGACTATAGGTTAGCTATATTGATTGTGTACACTTGACAGTATTGGTCGATAAGTTTTATCTTTGCAATTCCAGGAGCTACATAGATATTTACCTATGCTTATTTGAACTTTAGCATACAAGAACTTAAATAACTTCGCGCTAAGTGTTTTGCGAGGACATAATAATATGATAGTTTATGTCTCGGCCAAATAAAAGATCAAAGATTATATGTTTATAGAAGGTTAATATGAACTGGTTTCTAGATTTAAAATTTCATCCAGCAAACCACCCAAAGAACCTAGATTGTCCGCATGAAAATTCTTCTTATTTTCTATCAACAAAGGAAAATTCGTGTTTCTGAATGTGTCCAGGAACTCATTCGGTTGAACTAATTCTTTAGTGGTATAACATACGTGATCAATTTCCATCTCGTAATTCTCTTCTTGGTCATAATTACTGTCATGTATCCTTATAAGAAGCTCTGTTTGATCTAAGTTCAAAATACTATCAATAACTTGATCTCTTTCTTCTTCGCTTGGACTATGAGTGAGATCGATTCTTGGTTGAGCTATATTTTTATTTACATTAAAATTAGGTATTAAATTATCACTTTTGACATTTGAACTTTCAACTTTTTCAAATTTATACATATCTAGGATTCGGATAAGTTCACTCGCTATGGAATATGCTAAAATCAAAACTTCTGTACTGCTGATATCTTTCATACATTCCACGAGGACTGTGAGACAACCAACAGCAGATAAATCATTCATAACACAATTTAGCTGTCGTGTTATTTCCTCATGATTCAATACAATTATTTTTCTCTTCTGCTTCGAGAATGTCACCGATGGGAACTTCCCGTCGAGCATTCCTCTGTATGTCAAGTGGTTATGTATCACTTTCCTCCAAAATTCCAACGCGGCTAACTGTACTTCCCAGTGTAAGTCATACAAAGCGGCTGTTATCATTACCCCGTACAAACTGTTTTGAAAATTTGGTTCCACTTTCTGGTTTGAATATATTCCAGTCAAAACCTTTACAGCTTCTTTCCTCACCATGCCTTCAGAGTGTCTCCTCAATACATTGATTAGTTGCCACTGAAATAAGAGAAAATTTTGATGGTGCATTTATTTATTTTTCGAAAAAATATGTGTGCCCAAGATCTATGACTTATAAAATTACACCCGTCGAATGACAATAAGTTACACCATGTATTGAGTAAGACCAAATTTTATTATGTCTATTTACGTGTTTATGTTTAAAAGACCCAACAACATTAATCTAGTTGGTTTTGAAGGAGAGTGATGACAATGACTGTGGATGGACACATCAATAGAGGAAGGTCGAATAAGAGATGGATGGACAGTATAAAAGTTGAATTGAGTTTGAAGGGTGTAAGTGTGGATACGACAAATGGAAGACAATGGAAATGTGAATTTTTGGCAGTGGTAGAGTCACGCAGATTGCTGCACGAATGGGCCGGCTCTACCGGTGAAATACCACGACTCTCAGAATATCGACTTAATGTGGCTTTGGCGCGTTTCGCTCGGTGAGAGAGGTATCCGGAGGGCCAACCCCTTTACCCCTTTTCTTCCCGTCTCTCCCCCCCACACGCGCATATCCTTTTATAAGGGTCGGCAACGCAATTGTAACACTATGTGTGTTCAGCTGTCCATGGGCGGCGTTTGTTGCTGACCATTAGGTGACACGCCTGCTCGTTTGTCCTCTATACCATAAAAAAAATGGAATAGGATGTTGTGCCGACCCTGACTAACAATAGGATAAGGGCAGGAAAGTGATTTACGTTAATTTAGTGGAATGTCAATATTATACTTACGTAAAAATACACATCATTTGCTAGCACTTCCTGCCATATGCTCTCGATCTTGGTCGCTGCAGCGAGACACTTGAGGGCCGTACATTGTGAATAGTAGCCGGCGTCACTGAGCGCTGCCTTCGACGCGATAATCATCAAGCTGTTTTCTTTAATTACCTTCTGCAGCGGTATATATTCTGAAAAGTGAAATGTTCTAACATAACATAACTTCACGTCTGTTTCTACCCGAGGATGTAAGCAGTGGCCCCGTTATGTTTACGTCACAAATGGAATAGGTGGCGAACCTATTGCCATACCGGGCACAAAGTTTTCAGTCTATTTATCACACATAACTTTCGAAATTATTGGCGTGAGCCAGGATTCGAACCCTGATTCTTGATTCGACCATTGGACCATGGACTTTAACAGGTTCTAGTTGAAAGGAAACTTGCTAATGCTTGTTTTTGATTGACATTCAACATTGGAACTGGGGCTATTGGAAACTTGAGGTTTTGAACATGACTTCACGCCTTTTGTTACCCGAAGTTGTAGGCAGCGGCTGTTAAGCCTCGTCTCGCAGTTATGTTTACGTCCCAAATGGAATAGGTGGCGAAACTATTGCCATGCCGGGCACAAAGTTTTCAGTCATCGATATTTCTCACACACAACTTCCGAAAACAATTTCGAAAAGTCATTGGTGTGAGCCAGTATCAGGAATCAAACCCGGAGCGCTGGATCAGAAGCCGTGTGCTCGACCACTGCGCCACCGAGACTTGAGGATTTATTTTATTTAAAAAGTTAAAACGTTTTATTTGTATCTCTTACATTTTTTTTAAATTGCAGCACCAGAAGTGTCCTAACTATTATATTACTTACTAGTAGACCGCGCGAACTTCGTACCGCCATATTTTATACATTTACCACTTAAGATTATTGCCGCGATCATATTAATACCCCAAAGCTTTCCTCATAAATGAACTAACACTATTTTTTTTTCAATTCAAGTTCCTGATACATACATACATAACTTCACGCCAGATCCCTTGCGGGGTAGGTAGAGAGTACAAAGCGCCATAAGGCACGATTATTACACACCTTACTTGCTTAGCTGTTGATATTAGCGACTAACAACCTAGATATGATGAAAATAATAGCAGTTAAAATAATAAGCAGTTAGCTGCAAGAATGGGCCGGCTCGACCGGTGAAATACCACTACCTCTCAGAAGATCGACGTAAAGTGGCTCATGCCGCGTTTCGTTCGGTGAGAGAGGTACCTGGGGATCCACCTCGCTTCCCCATCCTTCTCCCTTAAAGGTCGGCAACGCAACGGTAACACTATAAGTGTTGCTGGTGTCCATGGGCGGCACAGGTTGCGTACCATCAGGTGACCCGCTTGCTCCTTTGCCCTTCTATCCCATAAAAAAAAATTATCAACTTCAATTAATAGCATTACCAAGGACTTTGTCAGCAGTTTGACATCAATCTTTAGTTTTTTTTAATACTACTTGAACCTTTTTTTTATCTGGTCATTGTCGTCGATTTCAAAAAAACCTGGTCACCACATGTTCTTACCAGTATGGCTAACTCACAGTGAGTGTTTTTTTTTTTTGTAATTTAAATGATGTCGATTTGGCACCTTGGTATTACTCTTATCAAAATAAATTCACTAAATTTTAAAACAGATCACGATATTAAAAAGGTAAATATAGATGGGCAATTCTATGTGTAATGCAGACGTGTAACAAACCCGCAAAGTCTTTATATTTTAGCAAAAGACGCCAAAATCGAGGTGCGTGGGCATATCTTGCGCTTCGTCCATTTATATGAAGTTGCAATATTGTGAAGGATTATAGATAATATTATAATTTCTGCTTAAAGAACTAACTGTAAACTAACTCTAGCTTTGACCCATGGTTACCAACTTTGGTTACTTAAGTATGAAAATATTTTTAAATATTTTTAATACTTTAAATATGTACTTTTAATATTCGAGTTGCTTAATACATAAATATTATGAACGGAAAATTACGCGACACATTTAGGTAAACAAATCTCTGCTTGTGACTACGGCCAATGCAACCAGGCTGAAACGTCAAGCTAATAATAAAAGTAAGTATTTGTTTACCTAAACGTGTTGCGTTATTTCCCGTTTATTATACTCTTAAATAGATCAAATTCTAATCTATGTGTCTAAATAGACACGGGGTCTTAGATGTTATATGTTCACATCACCTATTAATTATTACAAAATAAATATATATATATACCCCAAAAGACGATTAAATACAAACTCATTAGGACAAAAAAAAAACAAAAAAATGTCTACGAAAATTAAAAAAAAATTACCTGCCAGCTATGAGCGCCGCTCATGACCGAGTCGGGCGGGAATCCCGATCATATATTCCGTGCGCGGAATGTTTGCCTAAGAAACGAATACTTGCATTTTGTATTTTGTGATATCTTTTGAATGAAATGTCCGAATTGAATCATTCAAAAAGTTCTAGAAAGGTATTGAATCTATCTTTATATTGAAGTAATTTATTTTGAGTAGAGTTAATACCAAGGTACAAAATAAAGAACTTTTAAAACGACCTCATTATAATTATTTTTAAAAATTCAAAAAACACTTATTTTGCGATAACAACAATAGTTAGACATATAGCGTCGCGGACTTTTCTGTAGACAATTATATGTTCTGTGAAACTGTAGTACATTCTTTTTTTCTATAATCAATAGTTTTTGCAGCGTTCGCGATGTAAGATTTTTTTTCGGGTCTTTTTCTTATACCTTGGGTTACATAATTGGACTTATAGTAAGGATCCCTAATTTATTTGAAAATATAATATAGCCTATAGCCTTCCTCGATAAATGGACTATACACCAGTGAAAGAACTTTTGAAATCGGACCGGTGGTTTCTAAGATTAGCGCGTTCAAACAAACAAACAAACTCTTCCGCTTTATAATATAAGTATAGATAGAACTATCTGAAGAAAGATCTCCAAGACTTTTAATTCGTCATTTAATTAACAGTTTAAAAACTAAGCATAAAGTAGCATATAATATTTTCATGTTACTTAATTTCAATTTACACGCCACCCTTCACGCAGCGCCAATCCTGGCGGGACGAGGAGAGGGGAGTGCCGTATAGGCACGTGGAATGTCAGAGGTAGTATGACAAGAAAGATGAATGAGATGATGGATGTAATAAATGAGAGATGCCTGGATGCCTTATGTTTGACGGAGACAAAGCGGAAGGGGAGTGAGACCGAGGACCTCCCCGGTGGCATGGTAGCCCTATGGTCCGGAGTGGACCCGGACGTCCGTGCCAGTGGGGGTGTTGGAGTCGTTCTCTCCTCCCGATTTGCTTCCGGAGTGAAAGATTATGACTTAGTAGGCCCGAGACATCTTTGGGTTCGTATAAAACTGGGGATCACGCGAGTTTTCCTGGTCCCAGCTTATGCTCCCGTCAGCTCCGCGGATCCCCGCGAACTCGAGGAGTTTTGGAAACTGTTAGGGATATTCTGGATCTGGTTGAAGGAAATGAAAGGATAATTCTGTGTGGTGATCTTAATGGATGGGTCGGAACCAAGAGAGATGGCCTGGAGGCTGTCCTTGGTCCGAATGGTGACAAGAGAGTAAATGATGCTGGTAAGCCGATATTGGACGTGTGCTTGGAACGGAACCTCCTTGTGTCTAACACATGTTTCCGTCATAAAGATATTCACACGTATACGTGGAGACGGAATGAACAAAAGAGTATGATTGATTTGATTTTGGTAGATAGTCGTCTCCGAAATACTCTAAGGGATACAAGAGCCTACAGAGGCCCCACTCTTAATACGGACCACTTCCTGGTGGTAAGCCGTTTCGTGGGCCTTTTCAAGAAGTGGAGACACTGGCGAGTGCGTACCCATTTCGGAGAGCTTGAAAGGATAAAATGCGAGAAATTAGAAGATGGAAGAGTACGGAGTATGTATGTTGACCTAGTCAGTAAAAGACTCAGTGAGACGAGTTGGTTTATGCTGAAAGTCCTAATTAGTAAGTATTTGCAGTGGTAGAGCCAAGCATTTCGCTGCATGAATGGGCCGGCTTAACCGTTGAAATACCACGACCTCTCAGAAGATCGACGTAAAGTGGCTCATGCCGCGTTTCGTTCGGTGAGAGAAGTACCCGGAGCCCCCCCCCCCCTTCCCCATCCTTCCCTATCTCCTATCCCTTAAAAGTCGGCAACGCAACAGTAACACTATATATGATGCTGGTGTCCATGGGTGGCGTTGGTTGCTTGCCATCAGGTGACATGTCTGCTCGTTTGCCCTCCTATCCCATAAAAAAAAGTATAATTGACTCACTAATAAACGATATTTCCGTGCAGCTGTTCAGCAAGTTGAATGCTGAATCACGCACCTCCCACTCATCATGCTGGGTGTACAGTTTGATCACCTCCCCGATCTCGTTGAGGGTGCTGCTTTGCCTGCAGTTACTATCAACCAACAACGACATGTTTGGCGATAGGAATTTCTTCACGCATATATCTACCATATCTAACACTTTTATCACTTGCTGTAACAGAAAGTATAACGAGTTATTTAA
Source organism: Euproctis similis (assembly GCA_905147225.2). Taxonomy (NCBI): domain Eukaryota; kingdom Metazoa; phylum Arthropoda; class Insecta; order Lepidoptera; family Erebidae; genus Euproctis; species Euproctis similis. Next base: position 3,519,566 of record LR990117.1, on the reverse strand, counting down.
TGTATTTCAGAAGCCTTGCAGCTCGCGGCATGAATGGGATCGCTCGACCAAATATCACAACCTCAGAAACCAGCATATTATAAAATGGCTCATTCCACATTTTGCTCGGCAAGCGAGGCAACCGGAGAACCATCCCCTTCAAATGCCACTTCCTAACCTAAATTAAAGGGCGATTCTAAGCGTGGCACAAGTCACTTATCATCATCTTCCCCTTTCTCGTTTACCCCATATCTCATAAAAATCCTGCTGTGTTGAAAACAATCGCTTAATCTGTGTTGCTAGTCTCTATAGGCTATGTTCAATTTTGCAATTGCCTGCCAATTCATTTACTAGTCGAATAAACAAGAACTCATGAGTATATTATTAACGAAATAATATGAATTGTCTCTCACTGTTATATAATCAATCATGAAATGTTAGATTAACTAGATCATATTTGGTATAGTACAGACAGACCATAATTCACTCAAATAAAAAATAATCCAACTCTATACCTATACCTAAATCCGTATTAACAAAGCTTCAATTATAAAATAAATCATGGAATAGTTAACTAATTTATTGGGTGTCTGTACAAATGTTTTATTCGTTACTTCCTTGAATTTTTTTGTCAGCATCTTACTTTACTATATAAATAAGTATTGATAACTATTACTAAAATATATTTTAACACTATTTTCCTTATTTGTTTTATAGCGCCTTCATGGCGCTATAAAACGCTAAAAATATTATTATGTACTCAGCTTCTTTGCTTTCGATCAGGAAGTTCACGCACAGTTACAGTAAAAATGTCACCAGTAACATTCTAGACTGGTAGAAAGGCTTGAAATTTAACCGACCGGAATAAAATCCGAAATAAAAAGACCGGAATAAATAAAAAAGTATTTTAAAATAACAATATTACCTTGGTCATCAAGAAGTTCTGTTTCAGCAAGTTCAATAGATTGGCTTGAACAGTGACTATCTCTACATTCTCATACCAAGATATGTTATACTCTTTTATGAACATCTTCAATGCGTCTAGCAAATGGGTCAGCAGTCTCAAATCATCTTTATCCATGGGCTTATCGTTAAGTACTAATCCACCCGTGCCATCGTCTAATATGAAAATATCTAACAAATAATACAGACTCTGGAATATAGTTCCAGCTTGATACTCGTTCAAATATCCCTTCAATCTGAGTAACTCTTTCAATGTGTGAATAGTTACTTCTCTTCTTAAAGTTACACTACTATTTTCTAATAGTGTAGCAAACATATAACAGCAGGAATATATATAATCTGTGATGATTTTACCCACTTTCATTGCGAACTTTTCGATCAGCTCCGCCACGTTCAGATGTTGCGATATGCGATATAATGCCACGTATTTCACAATGGGCACGATCAGATGTATTATTATTTGAAGTGATAGTTCAATCGTCTGTCCGTTTTGTTCAAATGTTAAAGGTAAATTCAATTCGTCTGAATAGGATCTTTCAATTTTGTACCAAATCAAGTTGGTTTGGATCACACAATTGATTACCATATAGGGATCCCGTTTGTTCAATATGTAGTTTGCTAAATGATTACGGTGACAGACGCTCATCTTCATACAAAACTCTTCAGTCTTCTTGTCCACCAGTAGAGGTCTCAATTTTCCAAAACACTTTTGGAAATAAATTGCACTTATCAATTTTAGAAGGCCCCTGTTTTTGGTAGCCACGAAAATCTTGATCATTTTAGCGTCAAAATGAAAATATTGTCTCAGTAATATTATTACTCTATTATTTGGTGCCATATCATTTGATGCACTTACGATCGCATACAGAAAATGTAGGTTAGTTAATATTTTCTCACATATCAATCTGTCCGCTTCGAGGTCTATCTCTTGCAAGTTCACATATTCACACGTAAATATTGGTTCTAAGACATATCGAAGCACTTCTATTAATTCATTTTCCAAATTGAACTCGTTGAGTGTTGTTACGAATTTCGCTACAAAATGGTTGGCAGCATCCGATACATATTTCGGTTTGAGATGAATGTTTGGCTGCATAACCACTTTCCATATGCCATATGTCCAGACCGCATTAAATCCGGAATAATGGCTGATTTGAGCTGTAATCAGACTGATGCATGCCATTTGGAGATCGTGTGACTGAGTATTGATCAAATTGTGAACGACGCAAAATTTACTAAACGATTCTTTAAATCCTTGCATATGCATTTTATTGTATTGCAATTCATTTTTGAAAAGGATCGATATAAGTCTTACTAGGAATACTTTAGCTGTAGTGTTTACTTTGTCTACATTATTAACATTTGCAAGTGCATTATATACGAAGTCCGAAAAGCGTGGTGTATTCAGTATTAGTTTGCCGAGACCTGGTAATGAAGGACCAACTTTGTTAAAAATATGCTTACCAATAAATAAAATTTTAATACTTAATGTGACATTATGACATAACTGTCATAATGTCACACAACATTAACACATGTTGATTAAATTAAACGCTAGTTCTTTAAAAAGCTAACTGTATAATAAGATAAGTTTATTTATTTTTAACTTAATTATGTATAATAACATTAGCAAGGTCAGTAGTTGAGCGGAATGAAATATTTATGTTTGGCTAAACATAAGACATAAGAAAAATATAAAACTCACTATTCGTGTCTGAATCCTCCAAGAATTTGATTAATTTGTCGATATATATTTCATTGATCACAATTTTCTCTTCCATCACATTTTCCAATAGTAATTGTATTTTACCTAAATTGTTGTTCACTTCCATTTTGGTATCGCACTACTGGCGATTGGCGATTGCATTTGGCCAATTTATTTATCAGTATAAATTACTTATTTACCTCACAATTGATAATAAAATTAAAAGGTGTTAAGATTACAAAACATTACATCACTTGGTTGACAGTGAGTCAAACAATATCTGTATAGATACATGTATTTCTGTCTCGTAATCCAACTACGAAATAAGCAAAATCATTAAGTGCGTATCATGTAATTTGTTAATGAACGAAAACTTATGATACCAGTTTTTTATTCGTAAATAAAGCATCGCATTTATTAAACATCCAAGTTGTGTTGGATATTAATGTTGTACACATTTTTCTATTGTGATTTGAGCTGTAGGTACACAGTTGGTTGCCAATATTATAGATCTAAATTGATAGATACTTTTCATCTCTCTCAACTTATTTATTTCTTATATCTTCGCGAATCATATTTATAACTTTATTTGTTTATTTAGAACTTATTTTCTATTTATTTCCCGACGTTCTCTGTAAAGAGTTCGAAACGTCGGGAAATAAATAGAAAATAAGTTCTAAATAAACTCATAAAGTTATACTCTTTCAACTTATCTTGGAAGTGGTGAAGGAGAGGTCATCTTGAAGGTTGATATAAAGAACGCTTTATTACGCTTCATTCATTAATTAGCGACACAAGCTAAAATAGAAACCCCATTTTTTTTTAATTTTCTTTGGAAATGTTATAGATAGGTATCATTCAAAATTATTGTATAAAGTTAAGATAATAGAGTCTGCTGTTGTGTGTCAATAAGGTTGACCTTTAGCCCAAAATTATTTAGTCGCCGAAAATTTGGTATCTAGATGATGGGACACTGGGAGGCAGTGCAGACACGGTTTTACAGGAAATATAATAAATATAATAATTAAAAAAAAGGATTTCAATCCATTGGCTTAAATCTAAACTCAAATAAATGTGATTTTTTGAAGTGTAATTTCTAATGTCTCGTGCAACCGTTTAACGCTTTTAACGCCCCCTTGTGGCCTCCAAACGTAATATATATTAATAGAAGGGACGAATTTGAAACGGTCTATTTATAAATCCAGGAAGAGATAGCGTGATTTTTATTTTTTCTTTGAACGCGCTAATCTCAGAAAACGCTGGTTTTATTTTAAACATTCTTTCAGTAGTGGATAGTCCATTTATAGAGGAAGGTTTTAGGTTATATTATATTTTCTAAACAATTAAGGATCTTTACTAAAAGGCCGATAATGTAACCCAAGGTGTAAAAAAAGGACCTGAAAAAAATGATTACATCGCGTGCGCTGCAAAAACCATTGATTGTAGAGCAAAACAATGTACTACAACTTTGCAGAATATACTATAAACTTGTCTACACATGAAGTCGCAACACAATGTGTCTAACTATTGTAGTTATCTCACAATAAGTGTATATTTAATTTTTTAAAAATAATTTTAATGATGATGTTTTCAATGCGCTTTATTTTGTACCTTGGTATTAATTCTGATTAAAATAAATTATTTACAATTCAAGATAGATTCAATAGCTTTCTAGAACTTTTTGAATTATTTCATTCGAACATTTCATTCAAAAGATATCGCAATATACACGATTTAAGTATTAGATTTTTAGGCAAATATATATTGCGCTCACATATAGTAAGATAACTTCACGCCGTTTCTACCCGAAGGTCTAGGCAGTGGCTTTTAAATCTCCACTCGCCGTTATGTTTACTTCCCAAATGGAATAGGTGGCCATTCCGGGCAAACGAGCAGGCGCGTCACCTGATGGTAACTGACCAGCGCCGCCCATGGACACCTGCAACACATAGTGTTACAGTTGCGTTGCCGACCCTTAAGAGAGTAGGAAATAGGAATAGGAAAGGATGGGATCTCACCGAACGAAACACGGCATGAGCCACTTTACGTGGATCTTCCGGGAGGTCGTGTTATTTCACCGGTCGAGCCGGTCCATTCATGCAGCGAACTGCTTGGCTCTGCCACTACCATTCAATTTGTCAAGCTTGAATTTCATTAGCACACGGACATCAGTGGCAGGTTTAGGTACTATAATTGATTTGTAAAATCAATCATAGTACCTCCACCCGCCACTAGATGTATGGAGGTACTATAATTGACACTAGAGACGCGGCCATTAGTGTCAACTACATTCCTTTATAACTGTATTTGATTGATTTTATTATTTTATTCCTAAAATCTATTAAAGAAATAAATACATTAGATTTATATGTGTTGAAAACTGATTTTTAAAATATTTTACCAAAATCTTTTAATATATTCTTAAATACTTATATAAACTCCATGGAGTGAAACCATAGCGCGATTTAATAAATTGACGAAGAGTGACCTCTATGGCCGAGACCGGTCGAGCCGGTCCATTCATGCAGCGAACTGCTTGGCTCTACCACTACCATTCAATTTGTCAAGCTTGAATTTCATTAGCACACGGACATCAGTGGCAGGTTTAGGTACTATAATTGATTTGTAAAATCAATCATAGTACCTCCACCCACCACTAGATGTATGGAGGTACTATAATTGACACTAGAAACGCGGCCATTAGTGTCAACTACATTCCTTTATAACTGTATTTGATTGATTTTATTATTTTATTTCTAAAATCTATTAAAGAAATAAATACATAACATTTATATGTGTTGAAAACTGATTTTTAAAATAACTTAAATACTTATATAAACTTCATGGAGTGAAACCATAGCGCGATTTAATAAATTGACGAAGAGTGACCTCTATGGCCGAGACAAATAAAACATTTTAATATAATAAACTTCAATCAAGAACTTCAATAAAAACATTTATAAGTTCATATTAAGGGTTTAAATAATAGTCTGTTTATGATCCTCGGTTCAAATAATCTTCATCAGTATGTTGTATTCTTATATACAAAGTTAAATAAATATTAGATAGGAACTTAGTTACCATTTCTCATAATCAGTCCTATTTTTAATAGTACCTATAATATATTAGTAATAAGGATTAATAGTCTTGGTAGTCTAGTTAAGTAGTCCAGCTCTCCGATTCCGGAGACCTGGGATCGATTCCGGGCTCACACCAATGATTTCTCGGATTTTTTTTTTGGTATCTTACTATAGTTAATATTAGGTACCCTATGGTATTTTTTTATGGGATAGGCAGGCAAACCTAAGGGAGTAGGATGAGGAAGGGGGGTGGGCCTCCGGGTACCTCACTCACCGAACGAAACGCGACATGAGCCACTATACGTCGATCTTCTGACAGGTCGTCGTATTTCACCGGTCGAGCCGGCCCATTCATGAGCGATTATTTTTCTCTATATCTAAATCAATTTCTAAGCCTTTTTATTTTATTTTCTACAATACGAAGTTACACTTCTAACGCGCGGAGGGACTCCACACATTTTTTTTAATGATAATGTGACTCTTTCAAATAATCACTGACTCTTTCAAAATTTAATTCCGTTACTCCAAACATCAAAGTTATTAAAAAAGAACATTCCACCTCCTTGGGTCACCCATCTTTGATGAAGCTTATGATGACTTCGAAGAAGAAAATGTGGGTAAATTTAATGCAGTTTCCGATCGCTTACTCAAAATTAATATACATTCGGCGTACACCATTATTCAGTATTGTCTTTTTGGTTTCTTTTTGCACTCAGGCCATCACAACATGGAAATATCCACATCTATTGGAAAAAAATACATAATAATCAAAAAGTAAACACTCAGGAAAATTTTAAATATTACTTTTAGCGACTTCATGGGGCTTCAAAGATCACTTCCGATTCGTCAGAAAAAATGCCAACTTCAATTTACCAGCTTTTCTTTCCTCGATCCACAGCGGAGAAGAATTAACAAGGCATCATTTTTCTATAGGTCAAAGGCATCTTCAAACAGCTATTTTTCGGTGACATAATAAACATACTCGTAGGTATATGTGGAGGCTCGGTGGTCCAGTGGTCGAGCACACGGCTTCTGATCCAGAGGTCCGGGTTCGAATCCTGACACTGACTCACCTCAATGACTTTTCGAAATTGTTTTCGGTAGTTAAGTGTGATAAATATCGATGACTGAAAACTTTGTGCCCGATAGAGCAATAGTTTCGCCACCTATTCCATTTGGGACGTAAACATAACGGCAAGAAAAGGCTTAACAGCCGTTGCCTTCACCTTCGAGTAACAAAAGGCGTGAAGTTATGTTATGTTATAGGTAATAGATTGACCATTTGAAAGAAGGTTATGTTTTTCCTTGGATTTTTTAAACCTCAATAAAAATAACCAAAATTAAGATAGTGTCCTGTACGGAGATGTAGAAAGGATGGACGACGCAAGATTGACTAAATAGATATACCTACAATGCTAAAGCTGACGGATGTTGTAGTCGAGGACGGCTACCACACAATTTCCCTGACCAAATAGAACGAGTTCTGTAGGAAGATGATACCAGGAGCCTTAAAAATTGACGCGCATGAATGAAAAGATTTATGTAAATCAAAGAAATTTTGGGCTGGTTTGACCGGTGAAATATCACGGCCTTTCAGAATATCGACGTATAGTGGCTCGTTCGGTTAAAGAGGTGTCCGGAGGCTCGACCCCCTTTTCCTCTCCTACTTCCTCAATCTATGTTGCTGGTTTCGGCGATAATTGCTTACTACCAGGTGACCCACTTGCTCTCTTGCCCTCCTATTCCATAAAAAAAGATCATCAGTAAATGAAACTAATACCGCTCCCACACACAGCTATTCGCCGTTCGCGTTCGCGTTGCCGCGATGTTCTCATCTCTGGGCACACACAGCTCTACTCGCCCGAATATTCGCGCAATTAATATCGGTTAATCGACATATCGATAGTTTTAAATTTTATCAACTTCGGGCTTTGATGTATCGAAAAAGTACATATTTTAATAAATATCTTGGACACAATACACACAGCGCCCTCTAGTTCCAAGCTAAGCAACTAAATGCATGTGTTATGGATACTAGATAACGGATATTAATACATATATACTTTTTGTAAATACATACTTATAATACATAGAAAAACACCCAGACACCACACAAATATTCATGTTTGTCACAAATATTTGTGCTCGGGTGGGAATCGAACCCCCGACCTCATTGCTGCAACCGGTAGTTTTTACCAATGCGCCACGAGGCCCATCAAAATCTAGGAGCAGGTGGTGGTACTATACTACTCATAATTGATATTACAAAGTTAAAAACACAGTGATTTTTATTTTGCATTGAATCTTAGAACTTAATTTTGAAGTAGATATCTTCAACCGATTGAGGTGAAATATTGTATACACGCTAAGTTTGGATGATAATATTATCAGTGGTAGAGCTACGCATTTCGATGGATGAATGGGCTGGCTCGACCTGTGAAGTACCACTACCTGTCATCCGGAGATATTTTCAATGCACTATGGATATGAATGAAAGAGCGAGAAACTATTTTATTAATTGAAATTATATTTTTATAACAGTTTTATGCATTAATTCAGTGCATTAATTATACAAAAACAAGCTATATTTTATTCAAAAAGAAAGTCAGTATAGCTAAATTATGAAAAATATTATTATAATACTTAAAATAATATATTATAATATAAGGAAATAACCTTACAGCGTATTTGAGCGTATCATAGCCGCATATTGCTTCTGTTTCACGATCTTGAGCCGGCTGTCAACGTCTCGGCACAAAGATTGTCGGATCAGGTGAGGGCCATCCAATGCAGTCGTTTGTTGTATGACGTTATACTTGAGCGGCTATGCTCTAAATCCGTATAATCAAGTTCTGATACATCTGCTTCTCGAAATATCAACTCGACAACAAATACTAGGAAGTCTACTTCACCAAATCGAGGCATAGAGGTAGATGACAGGACTATTGATACGGATACCTAGTATAATAATGAGGAGTTAAAAAAATCTTTGGAAGGTGTGATTCGTGAGTATATGTTCATGCCACGTAATATTATGCCTCCTGGCAATACATATTTGCTCCATAAAACAGGTAGTACTACGGATCCCAGTAATTATAGATAGACCGATAACATGTTTGTCATCAATAGGTATATAAGCTTCTTACATCCATTCTGCGATCAAAAATTACTCAACATATTGAAATGTATTCGGTTATGTCTACTTCGCAAAATGGTTGTAGAAAAGGTGGCCGTGGTACTAAAGAGCTTCTCCTCATTGATATTACCATTAACCAACAGGTACGTCGCCGTCGTGGAGATATGGCGATAGCCTGGATAGACTACAAGAAGGCGTTTGATTCTGTGCCTCATACATGGCTGATGAGGGTGCTTGAGTTGTATAAAGTAGATAGAACATTGTGCACCTTCTTTGGGACATGTATGAGGCAATGGAAAACAGTATCTGCTATCGTATCCAGGATGTCGGCAGAGCCGTGACGGAGGCGTGCCTTTGAAGATCCAACGAGGTATATTCCAGGGAGACAGCCTAAGTCCGTTATGGTTTTGCCTGGCTCTGAGTACTCTAAGCACTTTGCTGGAAAATTCAGGTCTAGGCTATCGGTTGCGGAGAGGGAGTCGGTGTTTATCGTACCTGCTTTATATGGATGACATTAAGTTGTTTGCCTCAAATAGATCCCAATTAATGGAGTTATTACGAGTAACTCAAAATTTTAGTAGCTCTATTAAGATGGAGTTTGGAGTAGACAAGTATGCGGTCATGTATGTTAAGCGAGGTGTGATCGTGAAGTCTGAAGGCATATCACTTTCAGATTCCACACGGTTTCGGTCTCTCTCTGCAACCGAAACCTATAAATATTTGGGTATATCGCAAGCTTTATGCATCAATGAGGTAGGAATCAAACAACTAATGCGAGAACGTTTCTTTGGCCGCCTAAAGAAAGTTATAAATTCTTAGCTTATTATCCGGCGGTAACAAAGTTCGTGCATAGAATAGTTGGGTCATGCTTATCTTAATGTATTCCTTTGGGTATACCAAAGGAATGGACAAATGGACTCAGACAGAATTAGATGCCCTGGATAGAAAGGTTCGTACATTTTTGACTGCATCACGGATGCATCATCCACGTTCTTCTGTGATGAGGTTGTATATTCCGCGGAGTTGTGGAGGTAGGGGTTTTTTAAACATCAAATCTCTTCGCAACTGCGAGGTATGCAGCCTCAGACAGTTCTTACTTCTTGCTGATGTGGATGTGATCTGGGATGTAGTCAAGGTTGATGACGGATTTACCCCGCTTGCGTTGGCTAAGAAGAACTGGCGCTAACCTGTGGTTCTGAACACCTCCTTTGATCGCTTGGAAGTATAGAGGAGTAAAGATTTACATGGACGTTTTTATTTGCCCTTACATGGACCCGATGTTGAGACATTAACATCTGTATCCTGATTACGTTTCGGTGATCTTTTCGGAGAAACCAAGGATTTTGTATTTGCAATTATGGACGAAGTTATGATGACCAATAACTATCGGAAATATATTCTGAAAGATGGCATAGTTGACATTTGTTGGGCATGCCACTCTCCCGGTGAATCGATTAGACATATTATCTCCGGTTGCGGTCGTCTAGCTAACGGCGAGTATTTGCACAGGCATAACCAAGTAGCCAGCAACAAATTGCTCTGAAATATAACCTCGTGGAAAGGGGAGTTCCGTACTATAGGTATATGCCGAAACCAGTTCTCGAAAATTGTCATATTACGTTATACTGGGATCGGTCTATTGTTACTGACAGGACTGTTGTTGCAAACAGGCCTGATATAGTGATAGTAGACCGATTAGAGCGCCGAGCAGTGATTGTTGATGTCACCATCCCCCATGACGATAATCTCGTGAAAGCTGGAAAAGATAAACAATTGAAATATTTGGACCTTGCTCACGAGATTTCTGACATGTGGGATATTGATTCAACGATTATTGTTCCGATAGTCATTTCTGTAAATGGACTTATTGCCAAGAGCATCGACCAACATCTAGAGAAGCTCGCGTAAGGTAGCTGGATCAAGGGCTTGATGCAGAAGCGGTACTTTTAGGCACGGCACGTATCGTGAGGAAGTTCCTCTCTCTGGGGCCTTAACAGTGGTAGCTTGGTCCTTGTACCCGATGCCAGGATTTCTCTTATTTTTATATTTTTAAATGGTTTTTTTTTTCAACAGTGGTAGAGCCAAGCAGTTCGCTGCATGAATGGGCTGGCTCGACCGGTGAAATACCACGATCGTAAAGTGGCTCATGCCGCGCTTCGTTCGGTGAGAGAGGTACCCGGAGGACAACCCCACTTTCCCATCCTATCCTATCCTACTCCTTTAAAGGTCAGCAATGCAACGGTAACATTATACATATGTGTTGTTACCTCCTATCCCATAAAAAATATTTATATTTAAAATGTATTTATAAAGTGCACTTAATAAATAAATTAAAAGCAAAAATCCTTTTTAAAGAAGCTTTTATTTAAGCGCTCTAAAAATAAGACAATAATATTTCCTTAAAAATTTCAAGTATCAACTTAGAGCCTCAGTATGTACAATTTATATAATAATAAAAGCTTGTCGCGCGAGTTGTAAATAAACTGTACTAATTTTATAATGTCAAATCAAAAGTTAAATATAGTCCGTAAATACAGCTATTTAACTTATTATTGTATTTAAAGCATAATATAAATAACATAAAGCATAATAAACACGAGCGCTTGAAATTGCCTCCTTGGAACAAAAACGCACGGACGATTCTGAGTGTAAGGTTGTCATGAGAAGAAATGGGCAAAACACTCATGTAAATTAATCTACTAACTTTACTATATTATCTATTGCAATTTAATTACCTACTGATAGGGAGTCAAACCTCGGGACAAGCTTTTATCTATCTATATATATATAAGAGATTTCCACCTATATATTGACTCATCACGATATTCTCGGTGGCGCAGTGGTCGAGCACACGGCTTCTGATCCAGAGGTCCGGGTTCGATTCCAGACACTGGCTCACACCAATGACTTTTCGAAATTGTTTTCGGAAGTTATGTGTGATAAATATCGATGACTGAAAAACTTTGTGCCCGGTATGGCAATAGGTTCGCCACCTATTCCATTTGGGACGTAAACATAACGGCGAGACGAGGCTTAACAGCCGCTGCCTACACCTTCGGGTAACAAAAGGCGTGAAGTTATGTTATGTTATGTTATCACGATATCTCTGGAACCATAAGGCGTAGCGACTTGAAATTTGGTAGGATTATTCCTTTCGCCGAGTAGAGGTCAGCTAAGAACGGATTTTACGAAATTCCACCCACAAGGGGGGTTGCGGGGGTGTTAACAATGGAAAATTCCCATTTTTAACCTATAGCTGCTATCGACTTCAAATTTGTCGAAGATATTGCAGTATTAACATAGCGGGGCAGCAGTTATTACTTTTGATGCGAAACAGAGTTCGCCGGGTCAGCTAGTTATTATATAAATTGTACATACTGAGGCTCTAAGTTGATACTTGAAATTTTTAAGGAAATATTATTTTCTTATTTTTAGAGCGCTTAAATAAAAGCTTCTTTAAAAAGGATTTTTGCTTTTAATTTATTTTCTTATTTTTAGATATAGCTGGCTAGGTTAGTGTCATTTCATTCAACGCATCATTATTGCAAGTTAGTTTACCGCTTATTTTCCATCAGTCCAGCTCTTCAATAAGGAGATCATCTAATTCAATTTCAGCTTAGAGCTTTCTTTTCCATTTAATCGCAATGATGATTTTTAATTCATAGCCATATTGTAGAAATGCATCAAAAATATGTATGCCGTCATCTTGGACCCGTATTGTATTTAGAATGACGTTACATCATTTTTCGAATTATTCTCAACAAGCCCTTTCATTTGATACCCATATTGTAGAAATGCATTAAAAAAAAAACTGTTCCTCTATCTTGGATGATCCGTTATATTGGATTTAGAATGACGTCATATTATTTTTTCAGTTACTCTCAATGAGCCCTTTCATTTGATACCCATATTGTACAGAAGCTTAAAATATGTTTTCCTTCATCTTGGATATTCCACCATATTGGATTTATAATGACGTCATATTATTTTTTGAGTTACTATTAACAAGCCCTTTCATTTGATACCCATATTGTGGAAACGCAAATATTTTTCCCGCCATATTGGATTTGGAATGACGTCATATTTTTTTTCGAATTACTATTAACAAGCCCTTTCATTTGATACCCATATTGTAGAAATGCATTAAAAAAAACAGCGCCTCTATCTTGGATGATCCGCCATATTGCATTTAGAATGACGTCACATTATTTTTTCAGTTACTCTCAATGAGCCCTTTCATTTGATATCCATTTTGTACAGAAGCTTAAACTATATTTTCCTCCATCTTGGATATTCCACCATATTGGATTTAGAATGACGTCATATTATTTTTTGAGTCATATTATTTTGTCATATTATTTTGATTATCAAAATATCCATTCCTCCATCTTGGGTGGTCCGCCATATTGGATATAGAATAATGTCACACATATCATGCATTGTCATCCAAAGTAAACGTGTATACAAAATTTCAGCTCAATCGGTTGAAGATATCTACTTCAAAATTGAGTTGCAAGATTCCACCGAACACACATACTTACATACATACATACAGTGCAAGCTAAATAAAAGCTTTTAATAAAGAGAATAATAATTTAATTCGATTTTAAACAATAGGATCTGAATTTAGAATTTCATCCAGCAGTCCGTCCAAAGTACCTAAGCTGTCAGAATGAAAATTCTTTTTATTCTCTATCAACAAAGAAAAATCAGTTTGCCTAAATGTTTCAAGAAACTGGTTTGGTTGAATTAGTTTTCTGTTTGTTTGATAAGTGTAATCAATATCCATTTCATCAAGTTTGATTTCACAAAAACCATCATGTAAGTTTACTAAAAGTTCAGTTTGATCTAAACTTAATATATTATCTATTACAGCATCTCTCTCTTTTTCTGACGATATTTGAGATTGATCCACAGGTATATCTCTATTTCCATTATACTCTAGTCTTATTTCTTCTGATATAACTTTGTCAACTTTTTCAAACTTATAAATGTCTAAAATATTAATAAGTTCTTTAGCAATAGAACTAGCTTGTACCATTACGTCGATGTCATTAATTTCATCCATAGATTCTACAAGGACTGTCAGACAACCAATAGCGGATAAGTCGTCTAAGACATTGGACAGTTGTTTTCTGATTTCTTCCTCGTTCAATACTATTATCTTCCTCTTCTCTTTCGAGAAGGTCACTGATGGAAATTTACCATCCAACATTCCTCTGTAAGTAAGATGATTGTGTATAACTTTCTTCCAGAAATTTAACGCCGCTAGTTGTACTTCCCAATGTAAGTCGTCTAAAGCAGCTGTCAACATAATAGGATATAGGTTATTTTGGAATTCCGCTTCTATTTTTTGATTAACGTAAACGCCTGTTATAACGTTTACCGCTTCCATTCTTACGTTGCCTTCGGTGTGGTTCCTTAGTATGTAGACAAGTTGTAACTGAAACAATGGTTAGTTTTCATTATTTATTAATATCGCCGACTATTTGAGTATTCTCAGTCTTTAGCTTAGTTTTTGCAATACATTAGTATGCGTGATCATTAGATCACGCCTTTTTCGTATGGTGGGTGGAGACTAGTTCTTTACATTTGTTACGATCCCTGATACACATTTCTCGCATCCTCCACAATCATTATCACTTTCATACCCGCTCGCCTGAAGTAGACACTCCTGCCCTGGAGTATTCTTACTAGCGACACTAGTCTTGCCTTTTCACACTTCTCTTCTCTTAAATATTTGATTCGTTAGTCATCTTCCATGAGTACATTCTACTAAGTAATACCATAATATATTAACAGTTACCCACATATATATGCATATTATCCATTAACACTTCTTGCCATATGCTCTCGACCTTGGTCGCTGCGGCGAGGCACTTGAGCGCGGTACACTGCGAATAGTAGTCGGAGTCACTGAGCGCTGCCTTCGACGCAATGATCATCAAGTTGTTCTCTTTTATCACCTTCTGCAGCGGCATGTATTCTGAAATAAATTTAAATCACATTTTTTAGACTTTGGAGACATGAAGACTTTGGAGTGGAGTTTAATAAGAACTTTTTTTAGGTTAATGGAGGTATCGTACCCTACCTACAACTATTTTGTAAATTCACGTCTTTGCTCGATGGTAAAGCAGCGCTGTTACACTTTATCTCGCCGTATTATTACGTGATTAATGTTAATATGTGGCGGAATCTATATCGGACACGATTTTGTGAGTTACTGTTATTTATCATTCATAACATAAGACAACTCCGATGCCATCTGAGAGCCAGAATTCGAAACCAAGAATGATATAGATGCTCTCCGTCCAGGTCTCAGAAGACTAATACATAATACCCACTATTAGTCTATTATAACTTACAATACCAATGAAATTGTATACACACAAATCATATTCTCGTATTTCGTGAACTAATAAAAATATCTTCAAGCTGGAAATATACCTACATTCAACAATACTCACTAATAAAGGATATTTCGGAGCAGCTGTACAGCAAGTTGAAAGCTGAGTCGCGCACCTCCCAGTCCTCGTGCTGGGAGTACAGCTTCACAACATCACCGATCTCATTGAGGGTACTGCATTTTCTGTAATTATTACCAACCAGCAGCGACATGTTTGGTGATAGGAACTTTTTCACGCATATATCAATCAGATCTAGGACTTGTGTAACGTGCTGAAAAAGAAGGAGAAATACAATTTGAAATAACCAGTCTGCTGAGTGTAAGTTTGATCTCCAACCAAATATAAGATAATCATAATGAGTCTAAACGTTTTTTCATTGATCATAATACTAGCTGAAACGGCGAACGTTATTCCGCATCAAAAGTATTATCTGCAGTCTCGCTATGTTAATACTGCAATATCTTCGAAAATATTTGTTTAAATTGCATGCTGTAAAGGACCATGATCATTTATATTACATGCACAATCTATTTAAGACCCTTCATTGGATGAAAATTAATACTGTAATGTTTAAAATCGCTTCGTAAATAGGCCATTATTTCTCGTAAAAAGTAAAAAAATAAAAATGGTCATTGTGGGTCATCCCTAAGCGATAGACATATGCTAATAGCCATATAGCACATTGTTTCGATCTATCGCTTAAGGTTCAGCCAGCGTTTACAATCAAAGTGCTAAATCTCGAAAATTATCATTATTTCTTTACAGCATCATTTATGAATTATAGATCAAAACCACTCCGTTGATACCCTCTAACTATTAAAAAAGACCGCATCAAAATCCGTTGCGTAGTTTTAAAGATATAAGCATTTATGGGGACAGACAGCGGGAAGTGACTTTGTTTTATACTATGTAATGATAAGAATGAATTTATACAAAAGGATGTATTTATTATTAAATTTGGTTTCTTAGCTTGGAAAACTAGAGGGCGCTCTATGTATTGTGTCCAAAGTATTTTTATTATTTTATGTAAGTAGTATCCTTGTAATTACTATAGACTTAGTAACTATTACATATTTATTTATATTTGCTTATGCAAACTTATCATGAAGTTAGATATAAAAATTTACTTGCTTTGGTCGTCAGGAAACTCTGTTTCAATAAAATCAACAAAACCGCTTGAACGGTAACAATCTCCACGTTCTCGTACCAAGATATGGTGTATTCTTTCAACAGCATCTTCATTGCGTTCAGCAAATGGGTCAGCAGTTTCAGGTCGTCATCTTCCATTGGATTCTCATTACTGATCATCCCCCCCTTTTCTTCAGTCAACACGAACAACTCCAATAAATAGTAAAGACTCTGAAATATCGGACCGGCCTGGGACTCGTTCAAATATCCCTTCAATCGAAGCAATTCCTTCAAAGCATGAGACATAATCTTCTTTCTTTGACTCATACTAGCTTTTTCTAACAACGAGCCAAAAGAATAACAGCACGAAAATATATAATCTGTTATAGTTTTTCCCATTTTGATCAAAAAATGTTCTATTTTATCAGGCATGTTTAGGTTTTTTGATATTCTGTACAATGTAACAAATTTCAGTATTGGTGCCATCAAGTTTATCACAATCTGAAGAGAGAACTCTATCTTTTGACCGTTCTGTTCGAATGTGAGGGGCAAAAGTTTAGTGGGCAGTGATCTTTCAATACCCGACCAAATCATGGTAGATTGTACAACATAATCAATAATCACAAAAGCATCACGTTTATTGATACCGCTAATAATGAAATTCCGATGATATATTGCCATTTTAACACAGAATTCGTCGATTCTTTTATTGTTCAACAAATGATTTATCATTCCGAACCATATTCGGAATAAGCATGGATTTATTGCCTTCAACAGATCTAGATTTTTCGTTGCATTGTAAATATCAAATAATTTAGTTTGTATAATAAAATATTCCATTAATAACGACGATACTTTATTAGGTCCAGAATTATTTGCTTCAGTAATAATTGCAAGCAATGCATTCACATATGTTAATATTTTATCGCTTGAAATTGCATCTCTTTCAGTGTCCATTACTGATAAGTCGAAATAGTCACTAGTAACAATAGGTTCTAAAACATATTTGAGCACTTCTATAAGTTCATTCTCAAAATTATACTCAACTAATTTTAATACTAGTTTTGCCATGAAATTGTAAGCTGCTTTGGATATAACTTTTTGTTTTTGATGTATTTTAGGCACGAGTATGTACTGCCACGATTTGTTTTCAATTATCACTTGCAGTCCATAGCAGTGATTGACTTGTGCAGTAATTAATTTAATACACGCCAAATGTACATTAGGCGCTGGATTAGCATCCAAATTGTAAAGTATACAGAAATTATTGAAGGATTCCTTGTAACCGAGCATTTTCATTTTACTAAATTGCAATTCATTTTTGAATATAATGGTTACTAGATTTATTATGAACGTTTTGACCTCTAAGCTGGGTGCGCTATTTATATTTACAAACATGTGGTATACAAGATCTGAAAAGCATGGCGTGTCCACTAACTGTTTTCCAGGACCTGAAAATAATAATTAATTTCATATTAACATAATATATAAACATACATACATAACTTCACGCCAAATCCCTTGCGGGGTAGGCAGAGAGCGCCATAAGGCACGATTCTTACACGCCTCACTCGCTTTGTTGACTTTCATAACTCTTTTCATGCACGCGCGTCGGCATCACCTTCCCCCAGAACACGTCCTATTTGGTCATAGAATGTGTGTCTTGGCCGTCCTCGACTCCTACATCCATCCGCTTTTGCATTGTATATTTGCTTAGTCAGTATTCCAACATCCAATCTTTCTACATGTTCGAACCATCGGAGCATGCCCTTTCTTACTTTTACACCTACACTCTCTTTCAAACCAACTTCCTTCCTTACAACCTTGTTTTCTACGCGGTCAGCGACAGTCACTCCGCAAATTTTGTGCAGTGCCCTCATTTCTACCGCGTTTATTCTACTTTCATGCACACTCTGCTATATCTAGCTCTCGCTTCTAAAGGTTAGCGTTGAGATCAGGACTGCATTGTGGATTGCTAGCTGGGCTTTTCTGCTAATGTTTTTTGCGCCCAGGAATCTGCCCAACGCTCTATTTACGCTATTTCCTATCGCCACTCGTCTTTCTACATCCGCGGTGTACCTTCCATTCCTGCTAAAAGCGCATATTAATATAATTAATAAATTAAATATTTGCAAAAGGGACCGTCCATTAAACACGTGAACAATCCTCATTGGTGATGTGTTTTGATTTATCTAACCAAAGTATCTAGGGGTTCAGTGATGTGATGTTTTAGGCAATATCTTGGATGGAAAAGCTTCTTTAACTTTTATTAGGCAGATGCTGCTGTGTCGACTCTGAAACTTTAGGATCCTGTTAATCATATTCAAATGTATTAATCCTAATACTCATCCTCCTTGCAGTGAGTGGTGTAGAATTTAACATATAGGTAATGGGCCATTCTACTTCATTCTAGCCCATTTGAAAACTTATAGGGAAGTTCAAAATTGAATGTAAAGCTCAAATAAAAAGTAGGCGACTTTCCATCAGTAGCTACGGCAAGGAATTTGAAAACCTTTGAAATTTGGGATTATAAAATAGTCGTTGATTTGGGATTGAATTTGGTTTTCAGGAGGGCAAACGAGCGAGCGTGTCACCTGATCGTCACCAACCTGCACCGCCCATGGACACTAGCAACACATATAGTGTTACTGTTGCGTTGCCGACCTTTAAGGATAGGATAGGATAGGATGGGATGCGGAAGGGGGGGGGGGGGGGTCTCTGGGTACCTCTCTCACCGAACGAAACGCGGCATAAGCCACTTTACGTCGATCTTCTGGGAGGTAGTATGTAGTAATATCATAACAAGTTGAGTGTACATTAGCTACGAAAATAGGCAGCCTACTCTATCGCACACATCGCGCACATAACTTCCGAACAGTCATTGTTGTTCATCGTATTCGCAATCGAACTCGGGATTAATCAAAAGTCGAAATGATAAACCACTGATCCATCAAGACAATATTATAACCTATTGTCATGTAATGTTGGCAGTTTTCCTTGTTGTAATTAACCATATCTATTGATATACTCGTAAACCTGGTTTTATCTCAACACTTTGAATAGATTAAATAATTTGTTAATTGTTGTCATATGGAGATAATTCCACTAACATGATCCTCATTTGACAAGAGTTTAAATTTAACACATAACTTAACTACACGCCTTTGTTACCCGAAGGTAGGCAGCGGCTGTTAAGCCTCGTCTCGCCGTTATGTTTACGTCCCAAATGGAATGGGTGGCGAACCTATTGCTATGTCATTTAAATTTATTAAATTTAATTTCTTTTTATTTGACGAGCGTCGTGTTGCGTTGGTAGAACTACCGACTGTAGAATCAAGGTTGGCGGGTTCGATCACCACCCGAGTAAAAAAATTATGACAAGCATGAATGTTTGTATGGCGTCCTGGTGTTTTTCTATTTAGGTATTACAACTATGTTTTTACAAAAAAGAGTAGATATTATATGTAATAATATCCGTTATCTAATTTCCATAACACGAGCGTTTAGTAGATTTGACTTAATGCGCGTACAAAATAGGTATACAGACAAGCATAATTTCTTAAAACTTAGGCTTTGGCCTTTACTGCTCTAATAAAAACCTCTCATACCTCATAACCTCTCATATATTCATCATCAGCCCTTTGATGTCCACTGTTGGACGTTAGCCTCCCCCATAGCACGCCATAGCTTACGGTCCTGTGCCTTGCGCATCCAGTGGCTGCCAGCAATCTTGACCAGATCGTCGGTCCACCTAGTGGGGGGACGCCCTACTCCACGTCGCCCAGTTCGTGGTCGCCTTTCGAGAACCTGTTTCCCCCAACGGTTATCGGCTCGTCAAGCGATGTGGCCTGCCCATCTCCACTTCAGCGTGCTAACCTTACGGGCTATGTCGGTCACGTCAGATCTCTTACGAATCTCCGTATTGCGGATCTTATCTCGCAGAAAGATTCCGAGCATAGCCCATTCCATAGCACGCTGAGCCACCTTGAGCTTCGTTATGAGGCCAACATTTAGAGACCACGTCTCAGCTCCATATGTCATCACTGGTAACACACATTGGTCATAGACCTTAGACTTAAGGCACTGTGGGATTTTGGACGAGAAGATTTCCCTTAGTTTCCCGAACGCTGCCCAACCGAGTTGAATCCGTCGGTTTATCTCTTTCTCGAAGTTGGCTCTACCAAGCTGGACTGTTTGTCCTAGGTAAACATAGTGGTCGACAACTTCGAGGATCGCATCGCCAATAGTAACCGGTACTTGAATGACATGGGCATTGAACATTACTTTGGTTTTGTCCATGTTTATTCTGAGACCTAATTGTTGGGAAAATCTGCTGAGATCCTTGAGCATTGTACCAAGGTCCTCCAGTGACTCTGCCATGACCACGATATCGTCGGCAAATCGAAGGTGAGTGATGTATTCGCCATTGATGTTGATGCCTAGTCCAGACCAATCCAAGAGCTTCAATATGTCCTCCAATGTAGCGGTGAACAGCTTCGGGGAAATTACGTCCCCTTGTCTGACACCTTTCTGCAATGGAATGGGATTCGTACTCCCAGACCCAATCCGGACTGACATAGTGGCGTTTCTATACAAACACTGTAGCACTTCGATATACCGATAATCAATTTGGCATCTCTGGAGGGGCTGCAGCACTGCCCAAGTTTCGACGGAATCAAAGGCTTTCTCATAGTCCACAAACGCCAGGCACAAAAGCTGATTATACTCCTCGGTCTTTTGTATAATTTGGCGTAGTGTGTGTATGTGGTCTATGGTACTATAGCCTTTCCGGAAACCGGCTTGTTCGGGAGGCTGGAAGTCGTCAAGCCTGCGCGAGAGTCGATTTGTTATGACCCTCGAGAACAGCTTATAGACATGGCTCAGAAGCGAGATGGGTCTATAATTTTTCAAGCGGGTTGTATCAACCTTTTTGAAAAATAACACCACCACGCTCCTGGACGTCCACGCCTCTGGAACGTCGCCCCCGAGCACGACAGAATTAAAAAGTTTCTGAAGGGCCTTAAGGATCGGTGTACCACCCGCCTTCAGAAGTTCGGTAGTAATTCCATCGTCACCCGGTGCCTTTCCGTTCTTTAGCTGCTTGAGAGCCATTCTGATCTCGTACAGACTGACGTCCGGGATGTCTTCGCTGTAGTGCCGAATTAGCTTGGAACTGGGATCTCGAGCCAAGCCGACAGCAGGACAACATATTAAAACTATTATTATTTTAATATGTCATATAAAATGGCTTGCTTTTGTGCAAGTTCAATGTATTATTGTATTGCTCTTGAGGCTTCAAGCATAAACAACTCTAGATATTATTTTTTTTTAAGATAAATAGTGCATTAATAACGCTGATTGGATATTAAAATGATATAATTATTATATCATTTTAATATATATATATATATACCTATTAGCTGTATTGTGATTTAACAAAATAAATATCATTGGTTTTTTTAATTTTCTTGTTTGTATAGTTCGTGATTAAAATCACATTTAAAAAAAAAACAGGAAACAATTTTCAAATAAAGAACGTGTAAAAGTTTTTTCAAAATTGATTTCGAACGAATAATATACGGAAACATACTGACTAATTTTTCATTGAAAAGAGTGTACTTACAAATTTAATGATTTCTTTATTTATTTAACAAGATAAAATTAATCCTTCAAATAACCTAACTAATTATGTAAATAGATAGAACTCACTATTTTCGTTCGGATCTTCTAAATACTTGAGTAACTTCTCTGTGTTGTTTTCGTTAATCACAATTTTACCTTCCATCACATTTTGTAAAACTATTTGTATTTTTTTTAAATTATTACTCACTTCCATATTTGTGCGTTGTATTATTTTGAGGATTGTTTGTGTTGTGGATGGCGACGTGAATTTATCTGAGCGTGAGTTGATAACTTCTAACTTTGCGTCAGATAATGAGATTGTAGTACGACAGAATATTTTATTACATTATTCAACCGTAGGTACTTTACTATGTATGTAAATATATTTATTTGTAACTTCACGTCTTCTTCTATCCTGAGGCGTAAGCTGCGTTTATTACGCGTCTGCTGGTCCAATTTAACATCAAAAATATATTTTTTTTATGGGATAGGAGGACAAACGAGCAGGCGTGTCACCTGATGGTAAGCAACCAACGCCGCCCATGGACACCAGCAACACATATAGTTTTACTGTTGCGTTGCCGACCTTTAAGGGATAGGGGATAGGAAAGGATGGGGAAGGGGGGTGGGCCTCCGGGTACCTCTCTCACCGAACGAAACGCGGCATGAGCGACTTTACGTCGGTCTTCGGATAGGTCGTGGTATTTCACCGGTCGAGCCGGCCCATTCATGCAGCGAACTGCTTGGCTCTACCACTATTACAAATATACAAACAACGGATTTTGATGTGTTTTTTTTTATAATACATGAAGAATATCTGATATTCTGCATGTATTATACATACAAACCACCCTGTTAAAACTTTCTATCTATTAAAAAAACATCAAAATCCGTTGCGTAGTAGAAGCTTTTAATGTAAACGCTAGCTGAACCTTAAGTGATAGATCAGAATAATGTACTACATTATTATACACCTTCAAAAGGTCTACAATTAATTCCACGATGGTGTATGTGAGTATGTCTATCTCTTAAGGATAACCCACAATGAACATTTTTATTTCTTTATTTTTACGAGAAATAATGGCTTATTTACGAAGCGATTTTAGTCATACAGGCATACAGCATGAATCCTTATGTAATCAAGTACCATATATGAATCGTGCTTTTATTAAAGATCTACATGGCCCCTCACAGCATGTAATTTGAGTGAATATCTGCCAACATTTTACAGACTAACTGACCCGACGAACTTTGTTTCGTCTCTGAAGAAATAAATAATTTATTTATCAAATAAAAAGTAGCCTAAGTTAATCCTTATTACAGCAGCTACCTGCCAATAAAAGTCTCGTCAAAATCGGTCCAGCCATTTCTGAGATTACCCGGAATGCACAGATAGACACACAAAAAATTGAAAAAAATGGTATTACATACACCAAGTATGTACCGTATATACAGTCGACTCTCGTTAATTCGAAACTCGAGGGACTCTTAAAATATTACGAATTATCGAGTGTTCGAAATATTAAATAGTTCGAAATTTGTGAGAGAAATTAAAGAAAACTTCGAATTATTAAGTGTTGATCAATTCTTATTTATTAACTGCTATTCTATAACAATGACAGAACTTTAGAGGTACATTCGTGTACATACACTTACGTATTCATAATGTTAATTAATTATTATTTTGAAAGAACTCTGTAATACTGGTTTACTTTCCGAAAATACCATAACTTCCGAAAAGAATTTCGAAAAGTCATTGGTATGTGCCAGTGTCAGGTCTACTTCTTGAATTAGAATATATATGGTCGATATTAGCATGGCTGTCGATTTTCACATTAACATGCTCATTATTAGCAATGTATCAACACACATGCTCTTATTGAGCACTTGCTTGGTAATGGCATCATGCTTTCGTACTAATAAAAAGCATGTGTAACAGTACCATTAGTCAAACACTGTAATCATAGCCTAAACAAAGGCTCAAATAACAAACAAGTTAATACAAGTTTGATCTTGTCGCAAAATGTATGTACATACTTACAATTTTTCTCTCTGCAACTTTGAATTCTCGGGTGTTGGACGCCGATAAGTTCGAATTAACGCGTCGTTTTGTTATATAGCAATGATATTTTCGTACGAATTACCAAGAGTTTAAAAATGTATTGATTTAGTTCGAAATATAAAGAGATTTTGTAGGGAACTCGTGATATCTTTGAGTTATCGAGAGGTTTGAATTATCGCAGGTTTGAATTAACAAGAGTCGACTGTATATTCATACTAGTTATGTTATGAATGTTAGATTTGGACATTCGCGAATGCGAATATTTGGTTAAAAGCTTTCTCAAACCCGGTCGAACGATTCTCAGACCTACAGTGCTCACAAAATTTCATTAAAATCGGTCAAGCCATTTCGGTGCACTTTT
This sequence comes from Euproctis similis, assembly GCA_905147225.2. Classification (NCBI taxonomy): domain Eukaryota; kingdom Metazoa; phylum Arthropoda; class Insecta; order Lepidoptera; family Erebidae; genus Euproctis; species Euproctis similis. The sequence goes on along the minus strand of LR990117.1, from coordinate 3,495,123 downwards.
TTTAGTGATTAATATCATGCCAAGTAGAAAATTTTGACCAAGTTTTATACTTAAAACACGTTTTTCCTGATGTAACGCTCTTGCTGTTCAATCTTGCGGTTGGAGATTTATAAAAAAGATCTTATAAGTTGAATCAAACTGCATTCGGTGTGCAAATTTGATTAAAATCGATTTGATGTTTGGGAGTCCGCCGCGTACAAAAAAGTGAAACGTACTTTAAATAACATAACATACATAACATAACTTCAAGCAATTGTTACCCGAAGGTGTAAGCAGCGGCTATTAAGCCTCGTCTCGCCGTTGTGTTTACGTCCCAAAGGGAATAGGTTGCGAACCTATTGCCATACCAGGCACAATGTTTTCAGTCATCGATATTTATCACACAACTTTCTGAAAACAATTTCGAAAAGTCATTGGTGTGAGCCAGTGTCAGGATTCGAACCACGACCTTTGGATTCAGAAACTGTGTGCTCGACCACTAGTGTCCGACCGAAGGTCTATTTTTGGCCGAAGCCGAAGCTGATTAATCGGCAATCCCACAACCTTCTGCCGAAGCCGAAGGTTTATAAACTGTTAGTAATTTTCTTCAATATTATCCACAGTTAAAGAAGAATATCGGCCTAATGTGGCTCATGCCGCTTTTTTGTCGAGGATAGAGGTATCCGCACTGAACTAAGTGCAGTTCGGTCCGTCAGTCACTCACTCTTTCGTAACAATTCGTTTAATTCCGACTGTTCTCGGACTTTCGGCCGACCTTTGGCCGGATTCTGGGCCGAAGCCGAAGATGGATTTTTGGCCGAAGGTGGCCGAAGCCAAAGCCGATGGATGCTTCGGTCGGACACTATCGACCACTAGACCACCGAGACTTGAATATGATATGATACTATATATTCACATTTTTATCATCTACCTCCCCAGTTCCCATCAATTAGGTCCACCACAACAGGATTGGGTTCCACATTTTTCTATCATTATTTTCTGGCATTAAGGTTGTCTGGCAGAGATCGCAACATGCGATAAGACCGCCTACTGTACTTGCCTACATTTACTATGTACTATCTACTGTAATTTGTTCTTTATATGGTGTACAATAAAGTATATTCTATTCTATTCTATTTTCGTGAAAATAATTTTGTGATGGGAGTCGATAATTTTTAAAGTAATACGTGCGCGTTTATAATGTGATGGAACCTCGTCACAATAATAGCTGCGTGGCGTGCGCACTCGCTTCAAAAAACACGACTTTTAATCACTTTTTTACTTATTTTAACAAGTACGATGTTTAACAATAAATAAATCACAAAAGTTATATATATTTATTATATATAGTTATAAATTCAAGAATAACAATTTAAACTCAATAGTATGCGCTTTAATAAAACGTTGCAAACGGTACTGACACTGACTCTTGCACTACGTCATCAACGATAAGACGGCGGCTATTCCAATCCCAATATCAACGCGCTATGATTATAGATATTTTGCTAGAGATACGCTTTCTTTTAATATGCATTTCACTGCAAACAACAAATTGCAATCACAAATAACTTCAAACCACATCTCTTGCAGGGTAAACAAACCATTTAATTTCTTTTTGGTTACCTTAAAAGTGACTTCATGTTTAAATTTCACTGGTGGCTTATGGTATGAGATAGGTGGTAAACCGGCAATTGAGTCAGCTGATGGTAAGTAACTCGGCCCAAGTACATTAGCAACACCAGTGGGATCACAGTGGGTCACCTGATGGTTAATAACCACACACCGCCCAATAACACCGTGGTGCGTTGCCGTCCTTTAAGGGAGTAGGAGGGGAAACGAACGAAACGCGGGCATAAGCCACTTCACGCCGATATTCTGAGAGGTTGTGGTATTTCACAAGCCAAGCCGGCCTGTTCATGCAGCAAACTGCAAGACTACCACTGTACCACTGATACTACCACTCTACCTTTAAGATAAGATGGAATTGTAAGTATCAAACATCAAAGTAACCACCACCAAAGTTCATTAATTATAATACTTCAGTAGTTAACATTTATTTTTTATTTATAGCATTCTAATTTAATTACATACTAAATAGTAAATCTAATATACATAAAAAAAATCTATTCTATTTCAACAACTCCTCCAACTTTCTCAAATGCTTCCTTTAATTTGTCAGCTTCATCTTTGGATATATCTGCCTTTATAACTGCTGGAACACTCTCAATAAACTTCTTAGCTTGGACAAGGTTGAATCCTTCTAGAAGATTCTTTACCTCCTTGATTAGAGCCACCTTTTGCTTATCATCAAATTTGGTTAGTTTAACCTGAAAATAGTTAGTAAATTAATAATTATATAGTTACATAATATGCCAAATTATAAAGTCTATCACAGTGATTGTATCCTAGTGATTTAATTTGATGTCTGTTTCCAAGGTCTCAGATTCAGATACTGATACACACTTATAGCTGTGAGAAGCTGTGTGTAAATATTATGTATGAAAACTACAATATAACTTCTTATTAACTGCACTGATTTCACTTTATTTTTTTACTTAAATCCATTTCTGTTCAACAAATATTTGGGAGACAAGATTATTTAGCCTAGCTATAATTTATACCATCAAGAAATTACAATGTACAAGTTCTTAATTAATTGGTCGAAGCTAACTGGTGTTTCTCTGTTACTACAAATATGGAACTGCATACAAACTATAGATTAGCCAAAATCCATAGTGAAAATTTAAAACAGTTCTTTTCAGCTCTTTACAAGAATCAACAGCCAGAGTTTTATAATACGCCATTTTAAGTATTATAAAATTACTATTAAACCATATTTTAAATATAACAAAGATAAAGCTCAAGTAAGGTCAGAAATAGAAAATGTTTAATTTTAGAGTCTAGAAAACTTTGTCAAAGTAGCTTTATTTTTATAGGTCTCCACGGACACTTAAAATAGTCAACAAGTACAGATTCAACATATTATTTAAAATAAACATGAGCACTTGAGGCAAGTGCCTCCATTCAACAAAAAAAAAACAAGGATGCAATCGCCACAAGCAACTCCAATTCAACTAAAGTACCAAGCTCAAACTTACGGTAAAACTAGACTTCACTGCTCTTGGTGCAGATTCTTCTTCATCTTGTGCTGCAGGTGCAGCAGCCATAACAAAACCACCAGCAGGCATAACTGGAGCATCAGGAAGGTTCAGTCTCTTTTTCAAAACTTGACTTAGTTCTGATACCTCTAAAAGGTTCAAATTTGTGATGTCAAGGACAATTTTTTCTATTTTAGGAGAGATAGGCTTATCAACACCTTCTGGAATAGGTATGGTTAGAGGCGCAGCAGCTTGAGCAACATCTTGACGTAAAACAGCACTGAAAAGGTATCAATAATCGTATTATTAATATATAAATAATTATGTAATATTGTTATAGAAATGAAAATAATAACTTAATAAGTGAATAAATGTATTTTTAATTAATTGCATATATACACTATTTAATTCTAACCATCGCGAAAACGTGCGCCGTTGTAATATATTCTTGATTAATCTAATTCCACTCATTGTTAAATAACGTGAATTCTATTTATATAGATATTTATTTAATTTAATAATAGTCCAGCTAGGTTTTTAGCAAAAAAGTTAGGTTAAGAATTTTTTTATAAATTATTTGATAACCTGGACTGTGAACGATGTACAAAATATACTGTTGTGTTTTATAATGTGTAATTTAAATTGTATCTTCCTGAATTCTTTGCAACATCTACAAATTTCATACATACATCCAAAAAAGAACATCAAAGCCAGTGGAAGAGGCATGATATCTTAGATATTTTTTTATAATCCATAGCTATATATTGTTTTAATGGAGTATAGGAAGGCAAACGAGCAGGTCACCTGATGGTGAGCGACAAGCGCCGTCCATGGTCACCTGCAACACACAGTGATACCTTTGTGTTGCCAACTTTAAAGGGAGTAGGATAGGAAAGGAGACGCTACTTAACGTCGTTCTTCCGAGAGGTCGCAGTATTTCACTGGGCGAGCCAGACCATTCCATTTCGTTCTGTGGGAGAGGTACCCGAAGGCACGATTCCCTTTCCCCTTCCTTCCCCCTGCCTCTCCCTGAAAAGATGGCAACGCTCCACAGTGTTCATGGGCGGTGATTAATTGCTTACCATCAGGAGACCCACTTGCTTGTTTGTCCTCCTATCCGATAAAAATATTTTTGACATTTATGTCCATCACATCACATGCCCGTCATGTCAGTCTGACTGATGTCAGTTTTGTTTTGTTTGTTGATTTGTTCGTAGAGATATTTTATTTTCTTAGATTATATTACACAAGTGTTAATTTATACAAATCCTAGACAATACAAAAATCACAATAAAAATATTCTTCTATGTAGAATTGTTGTCTACTATTATTAAATATCCATTACAATATATTTTTTGTAACAAATTGTTTAGATAAAAATTGAATCGAATTAAAAACTTGAGCCTCGGAGTTAATATCAGAGAACTACATGAATTAGAGGTAAGACTGTCAAGGTTATCTGGTTAGTTAGTACATAATTTACTGCTATATTATTTTCAAAAGTGCAATTAATTTACTGATAATAAACTCAAAACACCCTAAAATATTTATTTTCATAGTTTTCTGCAGACAATTAAAATTGGCTTCAAATAAAAAATAAAACAAGCAACCATCATCAATCATATATCTAATATAAATCAACTAACTCTTGATTATTATTTATTGCAATTTAATTTATTATCTGTTGACCTAGGGAACTTTGTTTCGCCTCAGAAGCAATAGGAAGAAATTAAAATGGTCAATGTGGGTTATTTCATTTTAAATGCGCAAATTTTGCGTATGATGGAGTCTATGAGAGAGATTTTAGAGGGCATTTAATGGGACAGACAGTGAAAAGAGACTTTAGTAGTTTTGTAGTATGTCATGTTATATTATAATAATCTTTCAAAAGTGTAATCTGAACAGCTTGACAATTCTTATGAAAATATTTCTCCATATTTGGAAGGTTACAAGTTTAATAGATTATATTTTTTTAAGTTTTTTTATACCCCTAAGTCACAAGGGTTCACCATAATTTTTACTCTTAATTTTTAGACAAAATATTAATTTATGTTTGATTTCAAACATATAAATAAGTTTATATTTGAAGAAGAATACTTGTATTATAATAATTTGTATTCTATTAAGTAATAGATAAAAACACAAAAATATAGGCAGCACCTATTTATATTTATTTATTAAGTTCGGTTTTTTCCGGCTGGCAGTAATCGGAAGATTCTATAATTTTCATAATCCTTGAATTATTTCCACCATAATTAAAAATAAATAGGCTAATAGCTACACTCGAATAGAGCGAGAGACTAGAACTAGGTAGAACAAAGCAGTCTGCTGAATGAATGGGCGTGACAAGTGAAATACCACAACCTACCAGAAGATTGATGTAAAGTGGCACATACTGCATTTCGTTCAGTGAGAGAGGTACCCGGAGGCCAACCCCCATCCTTTCTTTTCCTACTCCCTTAAAGGTTGGCAACGCAACGGTAACACCATATATGTGCTGGTGCTATATATAGCTGGTGTCCATGGGCGGTACAGGTTGCTTCAGGTGACACGCTTGCTCGTTTGCCCTCCTATCCCATAAAAAAATAGAATGTAAAGATGACTTTCTTTTTTACAACTTTGCTGTTCTCCGCAGTCTTTGTCATTCTCAAATTGACAGTTTAGTGGAATACACTTTTTAGCACATAATTAAGTCACCCTACCTTAATCTGTGGTGCTGCTGAACTTCTGATTAATTTTTTCATTCATCATCATAAAGCGTTACTACGTTCATATTTTGTGGAAATACTGGGAACATATAATATCCTCTGCTGGAGTATTATGAACTCTTAATTCCAGCCAGCTTACGCGCTACATTGCAAATTCGACTAATTTCAGCTAGTTGGTGACTAGTAGATACTGTCAAATTCACTCTAAATTCTATTTATGAACGACTAATTCCATTTAGTCCGTCGTCTAGACTAACTGAAATTAGTCGTTGGAAATACGAATTCGCTAGGCAGCGAGCAAGCTGGCTGGAATTAAGAGCTCATAATAGGCCCCCTGCATATCAATCTGCCGTGCTTTAGTAAATCCCTAATTCTCGAAATTGTCGAATTGAGGGCAATGCGCAAAATTTGCTAAGAGACTCCCGCTGACTGCGTCGAAAACAAGGTTGTAAAGAAGGAAGTTGAATTGAAGGAGATTCTCGGAGTAAAAGTAAGAAAGAGCACACTGCGTTATTTCTGTCATGTAAAGAAAATAGATGATACCTAGATACCTATATACAATGCATAGCATATATAGATAATAGATTAACTAAGCAGATATACAATGCAAAAACGGATGGATGTAGGAGTCGAGGATGGCCGCGACACACTCTCCATGAACAAACAGAACGAGTCCATGAGGAAGGTGATGTTATCAGCCTTAAAAATCAACGAGATCGACACACATAAATACATACATAACTTCGCGCCAAATCCCTTGCGGGGTAGGCAGAGAGAACAGAGCGCCATAAGGCGAGATTCAAATAGAACGTGTTCTGGAGGAAGATAATGTTAGGAGCCTCAAAAATCGACGCGTGAGCATGAAAAGAGTTATAAAAGTCAAAAAGCGAGTGAAACGAGTAGGAAACATGCCTTATGACGCGCTCTCTGTCTACCCTGCAAGGGACTTGGCGTGAAGTTATGTATCTGCCTACATCCTATGTACTTAAATAACTTACAAACTGATCCTCCATCCAATAGTCGGATATCCATACCTAGTACGAAGATGTTGTCTATGTGATGAGCGATAGAATTACTCTCAGACGTTCTTCTTCATTCTCCAAGAATCTCCGGTTTCAAGGCAATCTATGGGATATTGGAATTCGTATTCAATTACTTACTATTATTATTTTATAATCCATATAATAATAGTTTATAGATAGGGACTTTTCGAACAGATACTTATGATTACATAGTATAAAACAAAGTTGCTTTCCGCTGTCTGTCCCCTTAAATGCGCATATCTTTGTAACTACGCAACGGATTTGATGCGGTTTTTTTAATAGATAGAGGCTGTCAAAAGGGGTGGTTTTTATCTATAATTTACGTAAAGAAAACGTGATAAATCCAAAATTAACCTATTTAATACTAATGATGCGGAACAAAGTTCGTCGGGTCAACTAGTGTTCTGTTGTAATAAATTCATTATTTCTTATTCTTAAAATAGGAAAGATATGTTATTTGTATGTTTTTAATTTTACTCTGAATGAAATCTGATTTTAATAATTCCTTCACACAATGCTACTTACTTCATTCAAATGTAATGTACGCCGTATCTGTGTATCTATCTATTGTATAGTATTGAAATTTTGGTGGCTGTTTGTTTTAGCTGGTCTGGTTTTTAAGGGACTTTTATTGCCAGGTAGCTGATGTTATATGAGGACGTTTAGGCTACTTTTATTTTAGACATTTAATGCTTTTGAGGTGAAACAAATTTCGCCTGGTCAGCTAGTTTTGTGCTTATTAAATTTAAATAGTGTTTATTTTGAATATCTTCTAGTTTTCTTGCGTGGCTTTGCCTTTTATAGTCTCGGTGGTCCAGTGGTCGAGCACCCCGCTTCTTAATCAAGAGATCACGGGTTCGAATCCTGGCTCCCACCAATGACTTTTCGAAATACTTTTAGAATGTTTTGTGTGATAAATATCGATGACTTACAACTTTGTGACCTGTATGGCAATAGGTTCGCCACCTATTCCATTTGGGACGTAAACATAACGGCGAGTCGAGGCTTAACAGCAGCTGCCTACACCTTCGGGTAGAAAAGAGGCGTGAAGTTATGTTTATGTATGTGTTTATGTTCCTTGCGAGCCCATTTGCGGGCCAGTTGCCCAGTTCGCCGAGAACCGTATACTTTGCATTGCATATGCGCATATTTTGATCGTCCGGTGATAAAATTTATTCAGCTAGCTGTTCCCTTGATTTTTATTACATAAACACAAGTTATCGCCACTAGTTTTGTCCTCTTGGTCTTTTTATGACATTTTATTTTTAAAGTTATCAGTTTTTTACATGGTTCTTATTTGGCTCATGGACACCTGCAACTCCAAGATGATAGGATGGGGATGGGAAAACAGTAGTTTGATGTCCTCTCCAAAACGCGGCTTGAATCATTTTAGACCACTCTACCACTGTTGAATGCACAGAAATAGATCAAGATAGAACGGCCGCGATGGCATATTTCCATACATTTCGAGCGTGTCACTTTTTTGAAAAACCACGCCCTCAGCGTGACGTCATTTTCATTGTGAGCGGCGCGACTAGTTAGGAGACACTCACATTAGATTATCGATGTTAATATCGGCAACGTGTGTTAATTTTATTATTTTTATATTTTACTAACTTTATTGATTTTCTGTAACGATAATCATAGAAAGTAAAACATGTTAAATACTTCAATCCGACATATTAAAACCTAAAACAAATTTTTCCAACAGTATATAAAATTTAATTATAAATATTTTACTGTCCTTGAAACTATACATATTTATTAAATATTTGCCTTTTTGTAAGGGTTGGCCTCACAGTCCTGGTTAAATAACGAAGCCGAACGTCTACATATACCTCGGTTACTGCCCATTTGAGAAGAACGAGATGATTTTCCATCGGCGATTGGTCAAATTGGTGAAAACTTATACTGTCAAATAAACTGCTGCCAATGTAATTACGAAACACTTTGGTTGAAATTTGTGGTGTTAGAATAAAGTAGGGACAAAGCAAGATATGAGCTGATACTCAAATTATTATTGAATTAATTTATCGATAAGTCCTAAGACTGTCGATAAATGGATAAATCGACATGGAGTGCCCATCTCTAACATTCGAATCACAGCGATTAACAGACACAGCGATCAACCGGCAGGTGTATTGTGTATTTCGTTCGATTCGACGTACATTACGCGTATAATTTATACGCGCAATGTTTTTGTATACGAGCGTTGAATGCGGACAGCAATGGATATTTATCATAACGAAAAAATATACAACGTGTGATCGTAATTATTGAACATAATAAAAGTAAAACAATAATTTATAATCTCAAAAAAATACTTTCTACTGATTTTCTGTACTTACTGATCATACGAAATATTTCCTTTTTTCATATTTGATTCACTACTTTTGTTTTTACAATTTTTCACAGCATAATAAGGCATATATGTGACGTTTTATCTATTTTTTTACGTCCTGAACGCATGGCAGGAACGCTCGTTGCGTAATGAGAGCGAGTTTCGAAAAGCATGCAATATAGTGCAGGGTTTTGGCACGCTTGCCACGCCTATTCGCCGTTCTATCTTGATCTATTTCTGTGGTTGAATGTATTCATCAATTGAAGACAAGTTTAATAGCACTGTGATACCGTATATAATTTATTTTATATGGAATAGGAAGACAAACAAGCAAGCAGGTCACCTGATGGTAAGCAACTATAGCCGTCCATAGACACCTGCAATACAGATCGTGTTACAGTTGCAGTGCCGGCCTTTAAGGGACGGCACAAGCCGCTTTACGTCGATGTTCTGAGAGGCAGGTTCACCGGTCGAGCGGCCCATTCTTGCAGCGATCTGCTAGGGTCCACCACTGTATGTAGTTTTGGAGATATTTTTTACGATATTTTCCCGTGTTAGTATTTAATATGCCTGTGATGTGTATGGTGGCTCTGAGATATCTAGCAATATGTCACTAGGAAACCATATTAAAAACGTTGCAGTTCGTGATGCTCTTACTGCATCTTCAAAAGTTGCTGGCGACGAAAACACAATGCATATCTAAAAAAATACAGTAATACTTAGTAACTCTTCAAATCTTTCTAGCCCACGTAACTCTTACACAATAAAAATAATCCGTACATAATATCTATATATATATATATATATTGTATATATGTATCATTATTATTGTATATGTGTGTATGTATGTGTATATATGTATTTATATTATAATGTATGTATCTGTACATGTATGTATTTATGTATCTATCTATTCCATGGCTCCATATAAGATAGACTTCAAACAAGTACACCGCATGTTACTCTTTCTAGTTCAACATGTCCATCCTAAGGTTGTCTGGAAGAGATCGCAGCATGCGATAAGACCGCCTTTGTACTAGCCATAAGATTTACTATGTACTACTTACTGTCATGTATTGTTTATATGGTGTACAATAAAGTGTATTCTATTTTATTCTATCTATCAATAGATGCACTTTATTTTTCCATTTTTAACCGACTTCGAAAAAAGGAGGAGGTTCTCAATTCGACTGTATGTATAATACTTTTTTTATTAGCTTTTTATTAGCTTCACCTGTTTGTATGTTTGTATGTTTCTAGGTTTGTTTGTAACCGACTTCTTTTTTAGTTTCCGCTGATTGCCACTAGATGGTGCGATTGGTGAACTATGAAAGTTCTAGACTAGAAAACCGAACTAAAAAATAGAAAATAAATTTTAATGAATTTAAATTAAGAAAATAGTGTTAAAAATTTCAATGAATATAAATTAAAAAAGCGTGGGGTGCTTTTTAAGATATTATCGAAATGATAATCACTCTACTCATATCTGTCAATAAAATATTTATAACTATTGACACCATGCACCCCACGCTTTTTTGAACGATAGATGGTGCGATTTGTGAACTATGAAAGTTCACAAATCGCACCATCTAGTGGCAATCAGCGGAAAGTTTACGTTATCAACTTGAAACGAGTTCCTTATATAAGTCACAGATGGCGCTATTCCTCAAATTCGAAACTAAGAAACGCGCTGTCATACAAAACCGAACTAAAAAATTTAAAATAAATAATAGTTTAAATAGTTTTGCTGTGTTGGTGGCGGCAAAGAATACCCCAACCCCATTTCAACCCAAGGGTGTCGTAAAAGGCGACTAAGGGAAAAACAAGGAAAAATGGGCAGCAGCGTTTCTTCCTCACAACACCACAACTCACTGCGATCGCCAACCCGCCCGCCAAGCGTGGCGATTAAGGCATCATACCCCCCAAATGGACAAAGTAACATGGATGGCCCCCAGTCACGGCAACTCCGCTATCCCATTGACCTACGGTAGCGGGTCTGGTAACGGCGGAGTAGGGGGTGCTAAGAATCTCCGGTCGCGATATGGCTACCGCAATAAAAAACGGACCCTGGCCCTGGTAACACACAACATCCGCACTCTTAGGACTGATGAGAAGATTACCGAGCTGGAAGAAGAATTGAGCAAGATGCGATGGGACATTGTAGGATTATCAGAGGTCCGAAGACAGGGGGAGGACACTGTAATCCTGCGGTCAGGCAATCTGCTATACTACCGGGAAGGCGACAAAACCTCTCAGGGTGGTGTCGGGTTTATCGTTCGCAAATCTCTTGTATCTAACGTGGAGAGGGTTGTGAGTGTGTCGACAAGGGTAGCGTACCTTGTACTCAAAATATCCGAGCGATATTCACTGAAAGTCATACAGGTATACGCACCGACCACGGCACATCCAGACGAGGAAGTGGAGGTTCTATACGAGGACATCTCGAGGGCCATCCGCTCCTCCAAAGCCCACTTCACGGTGGTTATGGGAGATTTCAACGCGAAACTAGGCAAACGGAAAGACGATGAGCTGAGAGTAGGGCAATTTGGTATTGGACAGAGGAACCAACGAGGGCAGAAACTGGCTGATTTTCTGGAGAAGGAAGGCCTCTATATGATGAATTCCTTCTTCAGGAAACCGCCTCAAAGGAAGTGGACCTGGATAAGCCCTGATGGTCTAACCAGGAACGAAATAGATTTCATCTTGACTGACAAACGACATATATTCAGCGATGTCTCAGTGATCAACAGAGTTAAAACTGGGAGCGATCACCGACTCGTCCGAGGCACGCTGAATCTTTGCATTAAAGTCGAGCGTTCACGACGAATGAGATCTACACTCCGACCTACACCTGTCCGGTACCAGAACCCGGAAAACTTTCAGCTTGAACTTCATAATCGTTTCCAATGCCTAGACGAATGCGAATCAGCGAACGATATGAACAACAGGTTCGTGGAAGCAATCCACACAGTTGGTACCAAACATTTCCGGAACCAACGGGCCCATAGAACAGAAAAACTATCTCAGTATACTCTCAAGTTGTTGGAGGAAAGACGAAAAATGTCGATGCAGTCTGCAGCTGATTGGTCCGACCTCAGGCTATTAAATAGGCAGATCTCCAAGTGTATTCGACGCGACACTCGCCAATACAATACGGTACGTATAAAAGAGGCCATTAAGCGTAACGAAGGCACTAAGGTGTTTAGAAGGGATCTGTCTATTGGGCAGAGCCAATTGACCAAGCTGAAGACCGACGGCGACATTGTCATCTCTTCCAAGGCTGAGATCTTGAGAGAGGTTGAAAAGTTCTATGGGCAACTGTACAAATCTTCACAGATTCCTGTTGTCGGCTTGGCTCAAGATCCCAGATCCAAGCTAACCCGACACTATACTGAGGATTTCCCGGACATCAGTCTGCATGAGATCCGAATGGCTCTTAAACAGCTAAAGAACGGAAAGGCACCGGGTGATGACGGAATTACTGCCGAGCTACTGAAGGCAGGCGGTGAGCCAATCCTAATAGCCCTTCAGAAGCTTTTCAATTCCGTCGTGCTCGGGGGCGACGTTCCAGAGGCATGGACCAGAAGCGTAGTGGTGCTGTTTTTTAAGAAGGGTGACAGGACCCGCTTAAAGAACTATAGGCCCATTTCGCTTCTGAGCCATGTCTATAAGCTGTTCTCCAGAGTCATTACAAATCGACTCTCGTGCAGGCTCGATGACTTCCAGCCTCCCGAACAAGCCGGATTCCGAAGGGGCTTTAGTACCATAGACCACATCCACACTTTACGCCAGATCATAGAGAAGACCGAGGAATACAATCGACCTCTATGCTTGGCATTTGTGGACTATGAGAAAGCCTTCGATTCCGTCGAAACTTGGGCAGTACTACAGTCTCTTCAGCGGTGCCAAATTGACTATCGGTATATCGAAGTGCTGAAGTGCTTGTATAGAAACGCCAGTATGTCAGTTCGACTCCATGATGGGAGTACTTGGGCTATTCCACTGCAAAAGGGTGTCAGACAAGGAGACGTTATATCTCCGAAGCTGTTCACCTCTGCATTGGAAGACGTCTTCAAGCTCCTAGACTGGACCGGGCTAGGCATCAACATCAACGGCGAATACATCACTCACCTTCGATTTGCCGACGATATTGTAGTCATGGCAGAATCGCTGGAGAGCCTTAGTGCAATGCTCGAGGACCTAAACAAGGTATCCCAACAAGTGGGTCTACGAATGAACATGGACAAGACCAAAGTCATGTCCAATAGCCATGTTATTCAAGTACCGGTAACTGTTGGCGATACGATCCTCGAAGTTGTCGATCACTATGTTTACCTAGGACAAACTATTCAACTAGGTAGAGCCAACTTCGAGAAAGAGGTTAACCGACGGATCCAACTCGGCTGGGCAGCGTTCGGGAAGCTTAGGGATATCTTCTCGTCCAAAATACCTCAGTGCCTAAAAACCAAGGTCTATGACCAGTGTGTGTTGCCAGCGATGACCTACGGAACAGAGACGTGGTCTTTAAATGCTGGCCTCATCAGGAAACTCAAGGTCGCTCAGCGTGCTATGGAGCGGGCTATGCTTGGCATCTCTCTACGAGATAAAATCCGAAATACGGAGATCCGTAGACGTACGGGAGTAACTGACATAGCCCGTAAAGTTAGCACGCTGAAGTGGAGGTGGGCAGGCCACATCGCTCGAAGAACCGACGATCGATGGGGAAAGAAGGTTCTTGAGTGGCGACCACGGACTGGACTGCGCAGCGTAGGCCGTCCCCCCACTAGGTGGACCGACGACTTAGTGAGAACCGCTGGGACTCATTGGATGCTAGCGGCACAGGACCGGGAGTTATGGCGTGCTAAGGGGGAGGCCTACGTTCAGCAGTGGACAGACCTAGGCTGATGATGATGATGAATAGTTTAAAAAAACTAAAAAACACGCTTTTTATTGAAAACCGAACTAAAAAATAGAAAAAAAAAATACTTTATTTTAAAAAAAGCGTGGGGTGCATGGTGTCAATAGTTATAAATATTTTATTGACAGATATGAGTAGAGTGATTATCATTTCGATAATATCTTATAAAGCACCCCACGCTTTTTTTAAAATAAAGTATTTTTATTTTTTTTTTCGATTTTTTAGTTCGGTTTTCAATAAAAAGCGTGTTTTTTAGTTTTTTTAAACTATTATTTATTTTATGTATGTTCACCGATATTTTCGTCAATTATGAACCAATTTCAAAATTTTTTTTTATGTTGTATAGTGTTTACTTCCGAGATAGTCCCATTTTCACTAGGTCAGGAGCTGATGATGGGAACCAGGAGAAATCGAAGGCATCCACCAAAAGTTGTATGCAAGTATGGTGTTTTTCTTACGCAATAGTGATGCCTTAGGGATATTCTTTATGGTGCCAACATTTGATGCTGCTGTGCTGATGAAGAAGCCACAAAACTCCTCAACGGTTAGGAGTTTGAAGACAGCATTGCTATTGGTCGATAGAAACTACTTGGTATGCAGGGCTAGTGTGTTGCTGGTGAAGTATGCTGGAATATACAGCTGATGCTGCTATGCTGATGAAGAAGCCACAGAAATCCTTAACGGTTAGGACTTGGGAGACAGTACTGCAGTTAGTCGATGGAAACTGTTTAGTAGTATATAGGACTAACGTGTTGCTTGGGAGGTATGCTTAAATCAACGTCTGATACTGCTGTGCTGATGATGAAGCTACAGAACTCTTATACGGTTCGGACGAAAATTCTGTAAAAATGTTTTTTTTTTTCTGCAATAGTTTCCAGGCTACCATTGGCCTTCATTCGGTCTGTAGTGTTATTGGGTCTACCCATAATAAATATAAATATCATGATAATATAATGGACTCGGTGCACGCCTAGGTAACCTACTCTATTGTATTGCACCGACTTCAATAATGAGTAACATTTGTAAATATTATAATAGTTAAAGATGACTTTATTAAAGTATTACGTTTTGTATATTGTATTAAGTATACGAATGAGTAAGTTACGTTATTTATCGTTTTTTAGTTATAGAGGTACTGTTTTCATATACTTATAGATTGTGTGGTTTACGTTTCTAGAAGTCGGTTTAACTTTTTTTTAAAAGTATTTTTTCTATCTTCCTTACATCATATCCAATACTGTCCTGAGCGAAGCTAGTTAGTTATTATGCTCACTGAAGTCTGGTGAAGACAATGTCTCGCTCCAGTCGGCACTGCATTTGACAGCCGATGAACGCTAGAAAATATGATGCTATTTATTTTTACTGCAACACATTTGGTGTAGAGTACTAGAACATTAATGCTATTCCTCAAAGCGAGTTAAAAATCAGTGTTATGTGATGCTCCTGGTATTGCAGGTGCATAGTGGTGCATTGGTAAAAATACCGACTGCAGAATTGAGTTTGGCGGGTTCGATCCCCACCCGAGTACAATTATTTGTGACATGCGTGAATGTTTGTGTGGCGTTGTAACGCGGTCGGGGGTATATAAAATAAAATTCACTCGACAATTAAATTATTAATTTTTAATATCGAGTTGCTCCTCAATTTGTGGCTACCAAATCTTAAGAAGGGGGCAGGTACGACCTGATGCCGAGTGACCCGCGAAGGCTCACTGCAGGGGTGTCCCGGTGCTCCACTGAAGTCTCCTCCCAGATGTTGGCGGGCTGCCTTTCACTGTCAGTTGGTCGACAGGAAAAGTGGAAGAAAGTAGACGTGAAAGTAGAGATGAAAGTAGAGATGAAGTCGAGGTAAAGGTAGAGGGCAGCCAGTCTGGAAAACAGCCAGTAACAGCCCCTGAGCATCCCCATTCACTGGCATCGACAATCAGTGCCACCACCGACCCCCATTTCTCAGAATGGGTAGACAGTGGTGTTACATGCCAGTAATTTGGAAAATGCCCAGGGTGGATCAAGCATATAACCCTACAATATATAAACATAAATATAAATTTGGAAAAGAGTTAGATTAACAAACTATTCAACAACATAATTAATAATGTAGGTAGGTTACCACTACCTACTTGATTTGTAAAATTATCTTAATTGTACATAATAATTTATATAAGAAATTACTGTAATATATATAAAAATAATATGCTGCTATTAGCAGAGTCTGAACATGTAATAATAAACTTTAAGATGAGATATGTGATTATACTCTTTTCCATGATAAAGTAAACTACATGAAATAATTTTAATAAATTAGGCACATCAAGCTCACGGCACTGCAGGCAATAATATCTTAGCTATTAGGGTGAAATAAATTGGTTAAACCACTCACCAATAAAATCAAAAGTTTAGTTGAAGGTTTAGGTTATTCTGGCTCCTTACTCGGTAAAAGTTTCAAATGAAATGGCCGAATATCCCGTCCAATTTCAAAATGTCTGGTCAGTCTGTCATATTAAATAATTACTTACCTACCTTCTTTAAAGAATATAATTTTATTTATTAATTTTCGTATACTACCTACAGTTGTATTTTTATTTATGACCCGGAAACCGTGTCTTTGAAGCCTAAATTTATTATGATGTAAATTGACATTGTCACTCAACGTGACAGCGTCTGGGTGTTTTTCTATATATTTACAGAAAAAAAGTATCGCCTAGTATCTCACAACACAAGCATTTAGTATCTTAGCTTGGAACTAGAGGGCGCGCTGTGTGTATTGTGTCTAAAATATTATTATTATCAGAAGTTAATAACAAGTGAGGTGTCTTATAGCGCACAGTTCTTTCTGCCTATCCCGCAGGGTATTGCCTTGAAGTTTAAATTTATAAATGATTAAAATTTAAACGTCTTTAATATCTAATACCATATCTATTAAATGCATTTATATTTTCTGTTTAATATCTCCGAAATGTCTGATTCGATTTTGGGAGAATTTATTTTTAGACAGTCAAATTTATATCTGTAGGTAGAGTAGTACATCCAGGATCAAAGCAGATCAGCATCTCATGTGAAAAGAAAGGAAAAAGACACACCTTCCTGGTTAATGTAAACAGAATATGTTAACCTATTTACTCGCAACTCTCTTTCGATTGAATGGAAAATTTCTCTTGTAAGGTTGTCGTATAAACTTTTGTACCAACTTCGGTTGTTCGCTGGATTTTCGCAGGCTGTTATTGTTCTGTATATATATATACGCGGAATGTTCTAGACGGTTATAATTTTCAACCTAGCTTGTGGAATTACGTTGTGTTCAGTAACTCAGTACGCCTTCGTTTCTCGTTAGGGAAGCACGTGCTAAACTCAACACCGTTGATAAGTCCAAGTCAATTCGTCCTCCGTGTATTCTGTTGTGAGTAATTTTATTGCCTTTTGATAAATACGAGTTGTGATTAGAACTACTTGAAATAATTAGTAATTAATGGTTATAACTTTTATATGCCGTCTACCGTCCTAGCTCAGGGATGTGGTCTTTTCTCGCCTCGCAATCTCATTGCCGATAGGTTCAATTGGTAAACCCTAGACATGTTAGTAATTGATAAGAATGTTATATGAAAATAATTTTACATACGTATTTTCTTACTTTGAAATGCTCACAGTAAATTTCTTCACACCTGTAATGCTTTAAGGATAGGCAACGTTACCCTTGGTGACCCGGGAAAATTAATTAAGTCACTGATAATTAATCGGGCGAAAGTTTTTGCGTACAGTCCTGGATGTGACTGAGGGATTGTTACTTGGTATTTGAACTCGCGAACTACCAAAGGCGAGTTCTAGTAACAAACCACTGTTCTATCGAGATATTACAAAAATATTCTTTAATGTCAGTCTCGGCGGTCTAGTGGTCAAGCACCCCGCTTCTAAATCAAGAGGTCGCGGGTTCGAATCCTGACACTGGCTCACACCAATGACTTTTCGATTTTGTTTTCGGAAGTTATGTCTGATAAATATCGATGACTGAAAACTTTGTGTCCGGTATGGCGTATGACGTAAACATAACGGCGAGACGAGGCTTAACAGCCGCTGCATCCACCTTCGGACAATAAAGGCGTGAAGTTATGTCATGTTATTCTTCAATGTATATTTATTAATTTGCACAGTATTGATTTGTTGCATCTCGTGACATCAAAGTACCTAATTAAATTCATTGTATTCAGTTGAATAGGAACTAACGTTTCGTAACGGTGAAACCATTATTTAGTAATATCGATTTGTATGTTGTTTTGTAACTTCATCCCTTTTTCTGGTTGAAAGTATTGGTAGCGACTGTTAAGTTTCGACTCGCGGATTGTTACGCCCCAAATGGAATAGCTGGCGAAACCTATTGCCATACACCATTACGTTACAAGTACATATTACGTTTTGTATATTGTATTATGTATACAAATTAGTTATTTACGTTACTAACCGCTTTTTAGTTATGTAGAGTTTAGTTTTCATCTACTTATAGATTTTGTGGTTTTCGTTTCTAGAAGTCGGTTTAACTTTTTTTTTAAGTAATCTTTTCTCTATATATGATTATATATGGATTATAAATATAAACCACCTTGTTAAAACCATCTATCTATTTAAAAAAACCGCATCTACCTTGCGTAGTTTCAAAGATCTAAGCATACAAGGTGACAGACAGCGGAAAGCGACTTTGTTTTATACTATGTAATAAAAATGATAGTAAAATGCATAGTAGGTAGTTGGGTACAATATTATATGTATTTAATAATAATATAATATTTTGGACACGCGGTAATCGAAGATAGTCAAGTGTGAGTCGTCATCAAGACACTCGGACGAATGTATCACAAGAAGTGGGATACATTCGTCCTTTGAAGATCTTAGTCGTTAGTCCACATCTCTTGATTGATTAATGGTCTTGATTAATCATGATTATCAGCGTTTAAAAGTACAAGGTAGAGCCATGCAGTTTATTGCATGAATGGGCTGGCTCAACCGACGAAATATCACGATCTTTCAATATATCGACTTCATGCCGCGTTTCATTCGGTGAGAGAGGTATTCAGAAGCAACGCAACGGTATCACTGTTCGTTTTGCGGATGACCATGGGCCATGATGGCCATTTACCATCAGATGACCCGGTTGTATGTTTGCCGTTCTGTCTCTTACAAGAATAACATAACTTCACGCCTTTATCTAGCCGAAAGTGTACTCAGTGGCTGTTAAGCCCCGCCGTTATGTTTACGTCCCAAATGGAATAGGTGGCGAACCTATTGCCATACCGGACACAAAGTTTTCAGTCATCGATATTTATCACACATAAAATCGAAAAGTCATTGGTGTGAGCCAGGATTCGTACCCGCGTCTTCTTGATTCAGAAGCGGGGTATTCGACCACTGGACCACCGAGATTTGTACACAATAAATGTAATTGTGATGTATGTATGATCGAAAATTGTAAGATTTTAAAAAAAATTTTATAACATTAAAACAACTTTTTATGTTTGAAACGTCGGGAAATAAATAGAAAATAAGTTCTAAATAAACGCGATATAATCCATAAAAAGTTGTTTTAATGTCATGAGTGTGATTCGTAAAAATCTAAGAAATATACATATATACATATTTTTTAATTGGCAACAAGGAGACGTCGCCTACACCTTTTTGGCACTGTAGCCGCGCACACAAAACTTTATAAAAAGTTTAAATTTAATGAAAAAACATGGCAGCAAAGAACGAGTCATCTTGTAAGTCTTCAATCCAATTTAAACTTTTAGTAGAACAATGCCGATTGATGTTGGTAGGTAGGTAGCTACCTAGGTTTTTGTCAATAGCTCAACATTTGTAGGGATTCTGTTTCTCCCTGCAGTTCTTGGTCGAGGTCGACGCTTTACTTAGAATTTGTATTTATTGTAATGTTATTTAACTGTTACTAGCTAGTTGAGTAATAAATATGAATAAATCATAGTTATTCCCGCTTAGCTATATCGTGCAAGATTCTGTCCGTGTTATACGAAAATGCGTTATACAATATACAGGATTTTCCCAAGGAACGCATTTTTGTGACCTCGTATTATACATCATCATCATCATGTCGTCCTAGCCGTATCCGGCGACGGCGACCCCTGCTAGTCAACCCGGGTCATTTCTGTAATGCGCTCTGATGTGGCTAGCAAAACCAAACTTCGATTTGAAAGTTCGATTACACGGCACACATAAAAGGTCACCAGATGAATTGTAGGTATAATTGTAGGTGGGCTTCGGTCGAGTCTTCCGTTTGTGACGCCTTAAGTCAAGATCTTTCAAACGTTTCGTCTCATATAGGTTCACTTTATTGTGAACGGTATGGCGCCATTCGAGACCAATACGAGCTCGCTTCTCCCAACAATCAGTCGGAATGTTACATGCGACAAGGTGTCGCTTGAGCACATCTTTGTAGCGCAAGTATTGCCCCCCTTGAGTTCTTTTTCCGTTCGAGAGTTCGGAATAGAACACAGCCTTGGGTAACCTGTCGTTGTCCATTCGCAAGACATGTCCGCACCATCTTAGTTGGTGTTTCATGATGAGTGCACCTATCCCGAGCAGACCGGTACGTCGCAATACTTCTGTGTTTGGTACACGGTCTTGCCATTTAATGCGCAGGATGGATCTAAGACATCGAAGATGAAAGGTGTCTAGTTGTTTGATGTCTGCTTTATAACAGCACCAAGTCTCTGCAGCATATAGTAACGTCGGCAAGACAACTGCTTTGTAAACTAATATTTTAGTTTGCAACTTTAGGTCGTGTGAGTCCCAAACACGTGGCTTTAGTTTCCCAAAGGCTGCCGCTGCGCTTGCTATCCGGGATGGCAGCTCTGATTGCAAGGTGTTGTCATTTCGTATACGGGAGCCTAGGTACTTAAACAAGGAGACTTCCTCCAGTACTGCGTCCCCCAAGGTGACATTAGAGGGATCGGTGCAGCATCCTCTGGGTGCCTGTTTTAGGACCTGCGTTTTAGTGATACTTATAGCCAAACCAAATCTGCGGCATGACGAGTTTAGAGACGTCACATAATTTTGGAGACATTCAATAGAGTCGGCCATAAGGGCAACGTCGTCAGCATACAGAATGTCTGAGATGAAACATCTATTCACTCGTCGCACAGACTTAAGACGAGAGATATCAAAAATACTTCCGTCGGTTCTAGTATTGATTTGGATCGGATTATTGAGAGATTTCAACGCATCACGCATCACAGAGGTAAAGTATAGGGAGAACAGAGTAGGAGCCAAAACACAGCCTTGTTTCACGCCGCTGGTTACAGAGAATTGGTCTGAAAAATCGTTTTCAATTCGAACTCTTGCCAACATTCCATCATGGAATTGGCGTATCAAGTTAATCAACTTTTCAGGACAACCAGCTTTCTTTAGCACAATCCATAGGGCCTCGCGCGGTACTCTATCGAACGCTTTTTCCAGGTCGACAAAGCACATGAAGAGGGGACGGTGTTGTTCCAGGCTCTTTTCCTGCATCTGTTTAATTACAAAGATTGCATCGACTGTTCCTCTGCCCGGACGAAATCCACATTGTGTTTCCGGGAGTATATCTTCTGCGTGGCGGGATAGACGAGTATTGACGATGTGGGCTAGAATCTTCCCAGCTGCTGAGAGTAGAGCAATGCCTCTATACGAACCGCAATCAGCTATGTCACCTTTGCCTTTGTATAGTTTACAGAAGGAAGCATCTCTCCAATCCTGCGGGATAACTTCGCTCTCCCATATCCTCAGGATGATTTCAAATAAATTACTTTTTATGCGTAGTCCACCATATCTGTATAATTCGGACGGTAAATTGTCCATCCCAGGTGTTTTATTATTCTTCATCCTCTCCAGCGCAGCAACAAATTCGTCAAAGGTAGGTGCATCGGCCAGGTCTTCAACGGTGGGTAGACTTTCCAGAGAATCAATATATAACAGGTCGGTAGTCTGACTACTGGGATTCAGAACATCGTGAAAATGCTCCGCCCAGCGAGCAAGGATGTCATTCCGGTCAGTGAGACGTTGAGTTTTCTCCCTGTTATACAATGGGGCCGTCTTAGTGGTACGTGGACCAAAAATAGTCTTCAAGCACTCAAAGAATCTACCAGACTGATTTGTGTCAGCATAAAGCTGAATTTCCTTCGCCTTGTCCACCCACCATTTGTTCTTAAGTGCTCGTACTCTTTCTTTTAGGCTATGATGAGCTCTTCTCCTTTCACGGACATCAGTTGAAAGAAGAGTGTGCCTGTAGTTTTCAACGAGCTTCTTAATTTCCTTATCGGAATCATCGAACCAATCTTGGTTTTTCCGTACTGGTTTCCCAATGACTCGGAGAGCGCAACTATGAAGATGTTTGGCAAATGAGCGCCATCGCGTATCTATAGAGTCATCTTCGGTAACATCCGGAATAGCGGCTCCAAAAGCGTCGTCTAATTCCTCGCCTAATTGATAGTTGCTAATTAATTTTGCGCTGTGTAATTTTGCTGAGATCTTGTGGGCAGCTCGGCGTGGAGCTCCAAGTCGCAACCGCAGCCTCGATCGAACAAGTCGATGGTCAGTCCAACCCTGGGCGCCTCTCATCGCTCGTGTGATTAGTACGTCACTGAGGTCTCTCTTGCGTACAATCACATAGTCTATTAAGTGCCAGTGCTTGGATCTTGGATGCATCCACGTGGTCTTATATTTTTCTGGCAATCGAAAACAGGTGCTTGTGATAGTGAGGTCTAACTCAGAACAGAGAGTGAGGAGATCAAGACCATTTGAGTTGCATTTCCCCACTCCGTGCCGCCCCAGAACTCCACCCCAAGCACCACAGTCGGAGCCAACACGAGCGTTAAAATCACCCAACAGAAGAATTTTATCTGCCGAGGGAACGTTGCTTAAAACTCTATTAATTATTATTAACTATTAATATTATACATAACCTTAATATAACTTCACGCCTTTTAGTACACGAAGGTGTAGGCTGCGGCTGTTAAGCCTCGAGTCGCCGTTATGTTTACGCCCCAAATAAAATAGGTGGCGAATCTATTGCCATACACCGACCACAAAGTTTTCAGTCATAGATATTTATCACACATAACTTCCGAAAAGACTTTGGTGTGAGCCCGCATTCGAAGCCACGACTTCTTGTTTCAGTAGCGGGGTGCTCGACCACTGGATCACCGAGACTGTTACATGTGATTAAATATACACAAATTTAATGAAATAGTGAAAAGTTATTCGAAGCTAATTATGATCTGTACTAATTAATCTCACCGTTCAAAATGTATATATGTGAAAAAACTCGCGTCGTTAATCTGACAATCAATAAAGTGCTACTTACTGCTCAAATTTCACGTATTCTGTCTAATGTGACAGCTACTTAAATGCATAAGTAGCGCTTATATATTTGAGTGGCGGTTCAGTATTCGGGCTGTCTCTTGTTATAAGTGGGTTTTAAATCGCGTAATATGAAATATGAAAACGCGTTATACGCGGATTACTGTACATTGTAAAATCTCGATGGGCAACGTACGCGACTATCACCAAAACCGCGGCATTTACTGAGGATAAAAGTATAAAACATTATATGAATATAATGATAATCATTACGTAGTATAAAATAAAGTCACTTCCCGCCGTCGCGCGTCTTCTGTCCGCTATATGCTTATATCTTTGAAACTACGCAAAGGATTTTGATGCGCTTTTTTAATAGTTAGAGGGTGTCAACGGGGTGGTTTTGATCTATAATTTATGTATAGTGTAGTAAAAAAAACTGATAATGTTCAAAGTTAGAACTTTAATCGCAAACGCTGTCTGAACCATAAGTGATTAATCAATACAATGTACTACATTATTATACACCTTCAAGAGATCTACAAAAAAGTCGCGATGGCATATGTCTATCTCTTAGGGATAAACCGCAATGACCAGTTTTATTTCTTACCTTTTTACGTAAAATAATGGCTTATTTACGCAGAGACTTTAAACATAACAACATTAAGTTTCGTCCAGTTAAGTGTCTTAAATAGATTTTGCTTTTAATATAGAACAATATATGGCCTCTTACAGCATGAAATTTAAACGAATATTTACGAAGATATTACAGTACCTATTAACATAGTGGGACTTAGCATTTATGACGCGTGCCGATAAATATCCCAAATTGAACTTTTTAATATCCAAATTTTACGCATTTATTACTTTTGATGCGCAACAAAGTGACCGCGGGTCAGCTAGTATATCATAATATGAATTGTAACTACCCTTATTTAACCTTATTATTATTTTCATGAGGCCCGGAGATAGCTTAGACTCAAAATCACGAGATAGTAGGTTCCGACAACTATTCGATACGAGTCAAGAGCTTTTAATTACCGACTGCCGACACCTCTGTTCCTGAAAGTCGTGAAGGTAGGTACTGTTCTAAATCTTAGCAGTAATTACAGTGGCAGCCAATATAAACTTGAGGCGGTTCTAATCAGCAGTGGTGATATAATACGCGATAACGTTACACAACAATTGCAAAACTGGTTCACATATGTATTGTTAACCGACTTGTAAAAAAGGAGGAGATTCTCAATTCGTTTGTATCAGTCGATAAGTCTGTTCATCTATATTTTTGTCAATTATGGACGATTATAAAATTTCTTTTTTTCTTGGATAGTATCTCTGAGATGGTTCCATTTTCGATTATATTGAACGAGCAGGCGTATTTCCTGATGGTAAGCAACTAACGCCGTCCACGTACATCTGCAACACAGGTAGTGTTACAGTTGCCCCTTTAATTTGTAATAGGAAAGGAGTCGGAAGTGAGATGGGAAGGGGATATTCTGAGCGGTCGTGGTACTTCACCCGTAACGGCGGCATATTCCAGCAGCAAAAAACACACATCTCACGCCACGCAGTTCGCTGCATGAATAGGCCGGCTCTACCGGTGTAATATTTCTGACCTCTCAGAATATCGACGTATAAAGTGGCTCATGTCGCGTTTCGTTCGGTGAGACAGGTATCCGCAAGCCCACTACCCTTCCCCATCCTACTCCATTAAAGGCTGGCAAGACAACTGTAACGCCTTACCATTAGGTAACCCACTTGTTCGTTTACCCTCCTATTCCATAAAAACAAAAAGATTAAATGGCGCTACTAAATTTGTCAAGTTAAATGATATTTTTTGCGGTGCGACTTTTGTAATGGCGTCTATAACTTTTGGTACTAAGCCGTGACGTCACTAAGCTGTATACAAGGTAGAGCCAAGCAGTTCGCTGCATGAATGGGCCGGCTCGACCGGTGAAATACCACGACCTCTCAGAAGACCGACGTAAAGTGGCTCATGCCACGTTTCGTTCGGTGAGAGAGGTATCCGGAGGCCCACCCCCCTTCCCCATCCTTTCCTATCTCCTATCCCTTAAAGGTTGGCAACGCAACAGTAACACTATATGTGTTGCTGGTGTCCATGGGCGGCGTTGGTTGCTTACCATCAGGTACACACTACTTACAGGACACGCCTGCTCGTTTGCCCTCCTAACCCATAAAAAAAATACACTTGGAAGAGAACAGAAGCAGTCAGCCATTTAACTTGTACTTCTTACACACAATCACTTAGGTTGGAGTTATTTTATTTGCAGATTTGGCGTTAAAACACCAAGATGTTGGGCGGAAGTGTGTTGTGGTTCCGTCATGGGTTGCGACTTCATGATAACCCTGCATTACATAGTGCAACCCAAGGCTCAGATCAACCGTTCTTCCCTATGTTTATATTTGATGGAGAAACTGCAGGTAATGATAGCTTTAGAATATCTGAGTTGTACAGCATAGTCGTATGCTATCCGGTACTGATGGACCAAAATAACAGTCAGTTAATAATATCTCTCAGAAAATCGACGTAAAGTGGCTCATGTCGCGTTTCGTTTGGTGAGAGAGGTACCCGGAAACCCGCGTTTTCTTGATTCAGAAGCGGGGTGCTCGACCACTGGACCACCGAGACTAAAATGGACTAAAATACTATAGATATACTATTACTACAGAAAAAATTTCTAGAATCCGACGAATGTGCATGGATCAGATTTTTTCACTCCGCAACATCGTGGAGAAACAACTGGCCGGAAGGTTTTCTGCGGTTTTGTGGATGTGGAAAACGCGTTTGACAGGGTGTTACAAAAGGATCTGTGGGACATACTCCCGGGATACGGGGTGGGTAGCGCACTGCTGCGTACTGAGCAGTCCACTTATGACGGCTGAAAGATGATTGCATGACTCTTGCAGTTGAATGCGACGAAAACGAAACTTATGGTGTTTGAAAGGGAGGAATCCAGAACGGATGCAAGGATAATGGTTGATGATGTAGTGCAGGAACTAGAATGAAATTGTATATTTTGTTTGCGCTTTTAGCAGGGATGGAAGGTACACCGCGGATGTAGAAAAACGAGTGGCGATAGGAAATAGCGTAAATGGAGTGTTGGGCAGATTCCTGGGCGCAAAAAACATTAGCAGAAAAGCCCAGCTAGCAATCTATAGCGGGTGTGTGAGTGTTCGCCGGTTATAGTTGGCAAACGTAGTAAAAGATTGAGAAGTACAAAATAAGTAGACACACTTTGTAGATGAAGGTAGAAATATTTTATTAAGCACAAAAGTCTTACACACAGCACTGAATTATAGTCAAGAGAAATAGAACAGAAGGAGTGAGAAATTAGATTAAGAATAGCGATAGCACATAGAAACACACAAGATAGCT
The DNA here is from genome assembly GCA_905147225.2 of Euproctis similis. NCBI lineage: Eukaryota > Metazoa > Arthropoda > Insecta > Lepidoptera > Erebidae > Euproctis > Euproctis similis. Next base: position 3,468,307 of record LR990117.1, on the reverse strand, counting down.
GTCCGTGGCGTGATGTTTAGTAGGCGTGAGGATAGCGGAACAATATAATGTGATAGTTGTGAGGATAGCGGAACAATATGATGTGATAGTCGCACTGAGTTCAATATACAAGAGGAGCAAACCTCATACAAATGCATCAAAAAATGTGTGTCCACTTTTTAGATGCAATGACGTAGCTTTGAAACTACGTCTAGACATTTAAAATTAAACATATATCTATCTCAGTCACACAAATCGCAAATACATTGCCGTCACTTTGATTAGACAAAGATGGCAATATAAATTTGCAATGGCGGTGTGGGGTGGCCAGCCCATGCGAAATTTTACCCAACTTTTTCAAGCCATGTACTCGTAAAAATATTTAATAAATATAAATTCAATATTTTACTATTACTTATTAATTTCTTATCAGATGTATTACAAGATAACTGAAATAATGAATGGATCAACGATCTCTGTGTACTCCGTACTAGATCGGCTGTTCCGAAAAAAATTGGATCACACTCATCTGTACCTAATTGTGTACACCTGCCTTAGAGCAGCGATTTAAAGCGCTGTAGGTAAGGTGTACACAATTAGGTACAGATACACAAAATAGTGAAAACGCAAGTTTTGTATAAAATTGCCTTTTAAGTCTCTTTTTTATAAGTCTGAGTGAATAATTTGCTTTCGTGATACAATCTTATTTTTAAGTATTTATTAATTATGGCATTTATTAATAAAAGCGAATGATCAACTTGAATTGACGATAAATGATCTCCCGGGTGCAGGTAGCCAGTCAGTTTCTTTTCTCAGCAATCGGATAATTTTCACCCACTTGTCACGGCGTGCTGCATCTTTAGGCACCCTGCAGAGATATTATTATAACAAAAAATATTTAAAATCTCCTTTTCCATAAATTAATAACTCTCCCACAAATGTGGGAAACTAAAACTAAGTTTTTAGTGGTATCACTGAAGCTAATTATGAAAATTCAACATTTTATCTATTTTACTGTATTTTAATATTAATGTAAACATTAATCTTACGTGTGGAAAGTAATTCCGGTTAATTTCTTATGGGTTTCCGATCTTAAATCGCACTCTTCTACTACGCATTTACCCATTTTGTACCTATTGTTATTCGGTTCGCGTCTGACAGATGACTGAATTGACATAAGCTTCGCATAAGCCTGTAGGCTTATGGCCAGTGGTCACACTTTGAGAAGGTTACTACAAGTCTATATCATATAGGTCAATGGATAGTCGTGAGTCGAGCTAGCGAACGAATGTGTTGCGCTCCCGCAAGACGGCGGCCAGCGCTCGTATGTACTTGCGAGAACAATAGGGGGGAACGATCGGCCGGCATCGGTTTCCGTATATATAAAATCGTCGCCTGTTGTATGTTTGTTTATAAGAATGATTAAATTAAGTTATGAAAATTACCATAACATAACTTCACGCCTTTTGTTACCCGAAGGTGTAGGCAGCGGCTGTTAAGTCTCGTCTCGCCGTTATGTTTACGTCCCAAAATGGAATAGGTGGCGAACCTATTGCCATACCGGGCACAAAGTTTGTCAGTCATCGATATTTATCACACATAACTTCCGAAAACTATTTCGAAAAGTCATTGGTGTGAACCAGTGTCTGGAATCGAACCCCGGACCTCTGGATCAGAGGCCGTGCGCTCGCCCACTGCGCCACCGAGACTGTTATGAAAATTAATTATATAAAAATTACATTACTTTGTATACATAATTATATACTTAGTCATGCCATAAATATTGTAACAAAGAAAAAAATTTTTTTTAATTGCAAATAACATTTATTACTTTTACAGTGTGTTACTTTAATACATAAATATAAAACGATATAAAATATAAAAAGCTTATTCGAAGTGATTTCCATTGGCTGCAATACAGGCCTTTAAACGTTGAGGCCAGTTATCAATAGAAACACGCACTCTTTCCATGGGAAAATTCTTCACTGCCAATCGTATGGATTGTTTTAGGGACTCTAAATTATTATGACGTTTAGAGCAAGCCGTACTCTCTAAAACTGACCACAAATCATAATCCAGTGGATGAAGATCGGGACTAGACGACGGCCAGTCTTCAGCTCTAATGAAGTCCGAAACGTTCGCTTCCAACCAAGATTGCGTGGACCGAGCTTTATGATCCCGTGCCGAGTCTTGCTGGAAGGACCATACTTCGTTATTGAACATGGTGTTGTTAAGGGGCTTGACTACCTTTTCAAGAATGGGTATCTTGATACACTTGTGCCGATGTTTTGATACCTTTTTCACAAAAATATGGCTCAGTCACTCCTTCGTAGCCAACACCCCACCAAACCATCACTGAAGTCGGATAATGCCCACGTTGCACTCTGTCAACTAATTGGGAAGCTTCCTTAGAGCTTTGAGCATAAATACGGTCATTTTGTTTGTTAAAATGTTGCTCAAATGTAAAAACTTTTTCATCCGTAAACAATATTTTTCTGTGACCTCCCTTTGCGTACCGCTTCAGTAGTTGTTTAGATTTTAACACCCTATTCTTTTTTAAATTATCAGTTAATAAGTGACCAGTGCGCCTCTTATAGGCTGCAAGTCCTAAGTCATCTTTTAAAATACGCGACATTATTCTAGGTGCTATCTTCATCTCCCGAGATAAAATCTTTTGCTTGCGGACAGGATTTCTTCGAATTCTTTCCCTTACTGCTTTGACCACCTCTTTCGTACGAACACTACGTGGACGGCCAGGTCTTTTTCTGTCACAAACAGAGGAGGTCTCATTGTACCTATTAATAGCCCGGTACACAAACATTTGACTAATACCAAGTGTATGGAGAGTTTTAAAAATTGCATTTGGCTCCATACCTACTTTGTGTAATGCAATCACAGCGATTCGGTTCTCTTTATTACCCCACTCCATTTTAATATCGCAAAATATTGTACAATGTATTGGCGCCAAAACGAGAAAACACAATGAACAATCGTATAAAAATGACAGATTCCAAATTCAAATGTAATATTTTTTTATTTTTAGTTGTAACAGTATTTATGGCCAGACTAAGTATATTATAAAGATTAAGTTTATTTAAATAATAAATAAATATTTAATAATACTAATAAATAGATAGCACCGCTACAAATCCACAACGCAGTCCTGATCTGCGGAGTGACTCTCGGTGACCACGTCGAAAACAAGGTTGTAAGGAAGGAAGTTGGATTGAAAGAGAGTGTCGGTGTAAGTAAGAAAGGGCATGCTCCGATGGTTCGGACATGTAGAAAGGATGGATGATGCAAGGTTGACTAAGCAGATATACAATGCAAAAGCGGATGGATGTAGGAGTCGAGGACGGCCAAGACACATATTCCATGACCAAATAGAACGTGTTCTAGAGGAAGGTGATGTTAGGAACCACAAAAATCGATGCGCGTGCATTAAAAGAGTTATGAAAGTCAATGAAGCGAGTGAGGTATGTAAGAATCGTGCCTTATGGATAAGATAACAGATAACAGATTCTCTCTGCCTACCCCGCAAGGGATTTGGCGTGAAGTTATGTATGTATGTATGTACTATAGGCGTTACAGCATCTAATTAGCACACTCATTTTTTTTTTATGGGTTAGGAGGGCAAACGAGCAGGCGTGTTACCTGATGGTAAGCAACCAACGCCGCCCATGGACACCAGCAACACATATAGTGTTACTGTTGCGTTGCCGACCTTTAAAGGATAGGGTAAAGGAAAGGATGGGGAAAGGGGGGTGGGCCTCCGGGTACCTCTCTCACCGAACGAAACGCGCCATGAGCCACTTTACGTCGATCTTCTGAGAGGTCGTGGTATTTCACCGGTGGAGCCGGCCCATTCATGCAGCGAACTGCTTGGCTCTACCACTATTTAATGAAATTCATTATGTTAATATTTATAAATTAACCTTTAAAGGTGAATTTTGTTAATGTTTACCGTTTTAATCAGAATTTTCCAAAAAAATCAACAGGCACTAAAGTGGTAGGTTACAATCGAATGCGTTATCTACTGGAAGCGCTGGACGACTTGGACAACCAGTTCAAACAATATGGCGGGAGATTGCTTATGATTAAAGGGGAACCGAACGTTGTGATCAGAAGACTCTGGGAGGAGTTCGGTGAGCATATAAATATTAACCGCTGCAAATTCAAACGACTTCAAAAATAGCAACAGCCCGGTATTCTTTTACCCGGCAAAGTTTATTTCGCCTTAGAAGCAGCAAATAATTCTTTTTCTAAAATAAAAGTAGCCTAAGTTACTCCATATTACATCAGCTACCTGTCAATAAAAGTCCCGTCGAAATCGGTTCAACCATTTCAGGTATTGGCCGAAAGAAACAGACAGACAGACACTGTGGGAAAAAATGTTATTTTGGTGTATGGTGCATACACCAAAATAACATTTTTTCCCATGTAATGTAGGTATATTCATATGCATGTAGTAAAAGCGGTTATTTTAATATTACAAATAGACATTCATTCTAATTTTATTTATATGTTAAATTGGGATTGATCCTAAGTCGAATATTGAAATGATGGCTTGTGTAATCTTTTCGTAATTTTTAATAACCTCTTAACATTTTTCTTTTTTTTTTATTGGATAGGAGGGCAAACGAGCAGGCGTGTCACCTGATGGTAAGCAACCAACGCTGCCCATGGACACCAGCAACACATATAGTGTTACTGTTGCGTTGCCAACCTTTAAGGGATAGGGTATAGGAAAGGATGGGGAAGGGGGTGGGCCTCCGGGTACCTCTCTCACCGAACGAAACGCGGCATGAGCCACTTTACGTCACTTTACGTTCACCGGTCGAGTCGGCCCATTCATGCAGCGAACTGCTTGGCTCTACCACTGTTAAATGAAAGCTCCATTTGCCTCTCCTCTTTTCTCTTAAACCAGGTATCCGGAAACTGTGCTTCGAGCAGGACTGTGAGCCCGTGTGGAAAGCTCGTGACGACAGAGTGAAGCTTGAGTGCAAGGAGATTGGAGTCATCTGTCAGGAACATGTCTCCCATACTCTTTGGGACCCGGATATGGTTATAAGGGCTAATGGAGGGATACCGCCGCTCACTTACCAAATGTTCTTGGTAAGTAAACTGCATATATACCTACAAGTTCACGCCAAGTTTCTTGAGTAGTAGGCAGAGAGAACAGGGCGCCATAAGGCACGATTCTTACACACTTCATTCTCTTCTTCGACTTTTATAACTCTTTTCATACACGCTCGTCGGTTTTTAAGGCTCCTGATATCACCTCCCATAAGAATACGTTCAATTTGGTCATGGTAAATGAGGTGCATAAAAGGACTTCTGGTTCCTTAGAAATATCTTCAAACTTATATTTATTCTCAATGAATACCGTTTTATGGAATATGAGCGACGATATAAACGAGCAATCGGGTCACCTGATGGTAAGCAACTACCGCTGCTGCAACACAGGTTTTTTTAAGGGAGTAGGATGGGAAAGAAGGGGGAGGGCAGCATACATTCATGCAGTGAACTGCGTGGAAAGTTTTGACACAAAATTGTGGCAGACTTCCATTTCATGTAACAAAAAAAATTGTTGTGCCCAATAATTGCTCTCTTTTAAAGTAGGTATAACAAAGATGTTTTTGTTTTTTATCAGCATACAGTAGCAACTATCGGTGATCCACCCCGACCGGTGCCGAACCCAGACCTGTCCGGTACCAAGTTTGGCACCCTGCCTGAATGCTTCTACAGCGAGTTCGTTGTTTTTGATAAAGTAAGATTGACTCTTAATTTTTTTTATGGGATAGGAGGGCAAACGAGCAGGCGTGTCACCTGATGGTAAGCAACCAACGCCGCCCATGGACACTAGCCATACATATAGTGTTACTGTTGTGTTGCCGACCGTTAAGGGATAGGGGATAGGGAAGGATGGGGAAGGAGGGTGGGCCTCCGGGTACCTCTCTCACCGAATGAAACTCGGCATAAGCCACTTTACGTCGATCTTCTGAGAGGTCGTGGTATTTCACCGGTCGAGCCGGCCCATTCATGCAGCAAACTGCTTGGCTCTGCCAATGTTAAAATTTTTACTGTTATAATGATCAATGTACAATTTTAATGCTGCGCAAAATGAGATTTGAAGTGTGTGTAAAAGAGAGTATTTGATCCTATACTAATTTTAATTTTTATATATTTTTTAAGTTATGCTATATCATTAATGTAGTCATTTTTAGTTTAAAGAGAGACTGTATCCATTGATATTTTTAATTATTTCCTTAAGTAACATAGTTTTACATACATATTTATCGTACAAACTTTAACTTAGACTTTCAAATCTATGTATAACATAACATAACTTCACGCGTTTTCTACCCAAAGGTGTAGGCAGCGGCTGTTACATCTATATATACCTTAGCTGACTCAGCAAACGTTAGCTTGCCAAAAAAATGGAGTTTATAAAAACAAAAATTAACTAAAATTTTTAAAAATAATTAGGTGGTGGACTACTCTTAACACGTAGAGGGATGGAACATAGATTTTGTCCTAATCCCAGACTGACATGACGTGCACACAAAACTTCATGAGAATCGGTCAAGCCGTTTCGGAGGAGTATGAGAACTAACACTGTGACACGATTGTTTTTAGATATTAGAAGATTATAGTAATAGTGGTTCAACGTAAATAATTAAATAAATAAAAAAAAATCTCATCACCACAGAGTCCAAAGCCAGAGGATTTAGGTGTGTTCCTCGAGAACGAGGATATTCGCATGATACGCTGGGTCGGGGGAGAGACCACGGCTCTGAAACAGATGGAGCAACGTCTTGGGGTGGAATACGAAACGTTCTGCAGGTGATTATTTCTTTTTGTAATTATGGTACTTAAGATATGTCGACGTTTTCGTACAAATATATATTTATAAGTAAATATTTGATATTAAAGAACTCTTAACAATAAATAAATTAATAAGTAAAAGATTCTTTCTAAAATAAAAGTAGCCTATGTAACTCCTAAATACCACAGCAATTTTCCAATAGAAATCCCGTCAAAATCTGTCCAGTCATTTCAGAGATTAAACAGAACAAACAGACAGGCAGGCAAAATTTAAAAAAACAAATGTAATTTTCTGTATGTTCCGTATATATTTATTCATATGCGTGTTGCGAAAAGCGGTTATTTAAATATTACAAACGATACTCCAATTTTATTTATAATACATAGACAAAGTTTAGTTATCCCTCCTTAGAAGGAATACCTTACCGGGAGTAATTAATTACATGAATTTCTTTCGAGTGTTGCAGAAGTACCTACCCTATTAAGGAGTAGGAATAAATGTTATTGCTGTGTTAAAATGTTGACTATAGGTATTATAAGTTGGACCTTTGGTAGTAACATCGTTTAAAAACTATTTAAACGCTAGTATTAAATAATTCGCTTACCTAAGCGAATAATAACGCGAATAATAGAAGCGAATAATAGAAGAAAGCGAATAATAACGCTAATATATAACGCATATGTTTTTTATTTAAAAACATATGTGTTATTTTGGCTTCCGTTGATCTCACATAGACCAACTCAAATTAGTTTTTCTCCAATATATCCAATCTCCAGACATAGCCTTTTTTCAGTTGAAATATAGATTAGATGATTCAATATTTTCAGGGGATCATATCTACCAACCCATGGTAGTCCAGATCTCTTAGGACCACCGATATCGTTGAGTCCAGCACTCCGTTTCGGCTGTCTTTCGGTCAGGAGGTACGTCTTGAATATATATTTTTTTATTTCTACTAATGAAATGAAGATGTAATCAGCGTGACCTTGCAGTCCTTGAATTTAAAAATAGCTGTGGTTATTATCTTTGTAATATTGATAATAGTACCACCACCTGCCACTAGATGTCTCTGTACTGTATAAAATCGATAAAATCGATTGACTTTGACTTTGATACATGGTACACAGATTCTTTCATCGATATGAGCCTCGTGGTGCATTGGTGGCAAACAACCGACTGCAGAATAGAAGTCGGGTTCGAACCCCACCCGAGTACTTGCACAAAAATATTATGAAATTTTATATGTATTGATGTCTGTTGTCTAGCATAATAAGACAGGTTTTTAGTTGCAGAGTTAGAAAAAATAGATGGCGCTGTGTGTATTGTGCCTATATAAAAAAAACTATAATAAAAAGTAATTTTCTTATTGGTATTTCATGCAAAAATTAATTCCAATAAAATTCTTTCTCGGATTTCGGGAATTAATCCTCACAGTCAACGCCTATGTGGTGCCCCTGATATTACATGCGTCCATAGGCTGCAGTGACTGCTTACCATCAGGTAGTTCCCGCTGTAGTATTTAAAAAATACAATATTTTTGCAGTTTCTACTGGTCACTTCATGATTTGTTCCGCAAAGTGCACCAGGGCCGAGTGACTGCCCCGCATTTTATTACGGGTCAGTAATACTCAGTGAGGTTTTATTTAAGATGGACAAAGTGGTATGTCGTATTACTATCTGCTCTTCTGCCTACCCCGCAAGAGATTTAGCGTGAATTATTTTGACTAGGTATGGAATATATGTGATAAGTAGTTATGACTTGGGTTAAGGCCAAACGGGATTAAAGTTACTTTTATCACTGTTACGCAATGATATATAGAATACGTACTATTTTCTAAAGCTTCACGCTTTTTTCTTCCTGAAGGTTGCCAAAATGTATTCCTATAAATCGGGCACCGTTTTAAAAAATAACAAAATTTATCACACATAACTTTCGGGAAGAATTCCGAATAGTCATTGGTGTGAGCCGGGATACAAACCCGATACTTTTTTATAAGCTTTACACTTTTTTATGGGATGGGAGGGTAAACGAGCTTGCATGTCACCTGATGCTAAGTGACCGGCGCCGCCCATGGACACCTTCAACATACATAGTGTAACAGTTGTGTTGCCGACCTTCAAGGAAGTAAGAAGAAACGCGGCATGAGCCACTTTACGTCGATCTTCTGAGACGTCGTGGTATTTCACCAGTCGAGCCGGCCCATTCATGCAGCGAACTGCTTGACTCTACCACTGTTAGGCAAGAATAAAAACTGCATTTCAGGAGAATATTTTTTCTATATTAACTTCAGGCCAACTAATCTGGAGGGAGTATTTCTATACGATGAGTGTGAACAACCCCAACTATGGTCAGATGGCGAATAACCCTATTTGCTTATATATACCATGGAAGGAGCCCGAGGGTGACGAGCTTCAAAGGTAAGTAACCACTAATATATTTAATTTTGTCATTATCTCTCTAGAAAACTAATTCATAAGAACAAGGTTGTAAGTTGTAAGAATAAGGAAGTTGGATTGAAAGAGAGTGTCGGTATAAATGTAAGAAACGGCATGTTACGATGGTTCAGACATGTAGAATAGATGATGCAAAATTGATTAAGCAGATATACACTGCAAAAGTGGATGGATGTAGAAGACGAGGACGGCCAAGACACACATTCCATGACCAAATAGAACGTGTCCTGGAGGTAGGTGATGTTAGTAGTCCTAAAAATCGACGCGCGTGTATGAAAAGGGTTATGAGAGTCAAAGAAGCGAGTGAGGCGTGTAAGAATCGTGCCTTATGGCGCTCTGTTCTCTCTGCCTACCCTACAAGGGATTTGGCGTGTTAAGTGTTAAGTTATGTATATATATAAATCTAATTAATAATAATAATATCTTGGACACAATACACACAGCGCCCTCTAGTTCCAAGCTAAGCAACTAAATGCTTGTGTTATGGATACTAGATAATAATACATATATACTTTTCTTTTGTAAATACATACTTATAATACATATTTGCTGTGTTGGTGGCGGCAAAGAATACCCCAACCCCATTTCAACCCAAGGGTGTCGTAAAAGGCGACTAAGGGAAAAACAAGGAAAAATGGGCAGCAGCGTTTCTTCCTCACAACACCACAGCTCACTGCGGTCGCCAACCCGCCCGCCAAGCGTGGCGATTAAGGCATCATACCCCCCTAATGGACAAAGTAACATGGATGGCCCCCAGTCACGGCAACTCCGCTATCCCATTGACCTACGGTAGCGGGTCTGGTAACGGCGGAGTAGGGGGTGCTAAGAATCTCCGGTCGCGATATGGCTACCACAATAAAAAACGGACCCTGGCCCTGGTAACACACAACATCCGCACTCTTAGGACTGATGAGAAGATTACCGAGCTGGAAGAAGAATTGAGCAAGATGCGATGGGACATTGTAGGATTATCAGAGGTCCGAAGACAGGGGGAGGACACTGTAATCCTGCGGTCAGGCAATCTGCTATACTACCGGGAAGGCGACAATACCTCTCAGGGTGGTGTCGGGTTTATCGTTCGCAAATCTCTTGTATCTAACGTGGAGTGGGTTGTGAGTGTGTCGACAAGGGTAGCGTACCTTGTACTCAAAATATCCGAGCGATATTCACTGAAAGTCATACAGGTATACGCACCGACCACGGCACATCCAGACGAGGAAGTGGAGGTTCTATACGAGGACATCTCGAGGGCCATCCGCTCCTCCAAAGCCCACTTCACGGTGGTTATGGGAGATTTCAACGCGAAACTAGGCAAACGGAAAGACGATGAGCTGAGAGTAGGGCATTTTGGTATTGGACAGAGGAACCAACGAGGGCAGAAACTAGCTGATTTTCTGGAGAAGGAAGGCCTCTATATGATGAATTCCTTCTTCAGGAAACCGCCGCAAAGGAAGTGGACCTGGATAAGCCCCGATGGTCTAACCAGGAACGAAATAGATTTCATCTTGACTGACAAACGACATATATTCAGCGATGTCTCAGTGATCAACAGAGTTAAAACTGGGAGCGATCACCGACTCGTCCGAGGCACGCTGAATCTTTGCATTAAAGTCGAGCGTTCACGACGGATGAGATCTACACTCCGACCTACACCTGTCCAGTACCAGAACCCGGAAAACTTTCAGCTTGAACTTCATAATCGTTTCCAATGCCTAGACGAATGCGAATCAGCGAACGATATGAACAACAGGTTCGTGGAAGCAATCCACACAGTTGGTACCAAACATTTCCGGAACCAACGGGCCCATAGAACAGAAAAACTATCTCAGTATACTCTCAAGCTGTTGGAGGAAAGACGAAAAATGTCGATGCAGTCTGCAGCTGATTGATCCGACCTCAGGCTATTAAATAGGCAGATCTCCAAGTGTATTCGACGCGACAATCGCCAATACAATACGGTACGTATAAAAGAGACCATTAAGCGTAACGAAGGCACTAAGGTGCTTAGAAGGGATCTGTCTATTGGGCAGAGCCAATTGACCAAGCTGAAGACCGACGGCGACATTGTCATCTCTTCCAAGGCTGAGATCTTGAGAGAGGTTGAAAAGTTCTATGGGCAACTGTACAAATCTTCACAGATTCCTGTTGTCGGCTTGGCTCAAGATCCCAGATCCAAGCTAACCCGACGCTATACTGAGGATTTCCCGGACATCAGTCTGCATGAGATCCGAATGGCTCTTAAACAGCTAAAGAACGGAAAGGCACCGGGTGATGACGGAATTACTGTCGAGCTACTGAAGGCAGGCGGTGAGCCAATCCTAATAGCCCTTCAGAAGCTTTTCAATTCCGTCGTGCTCGGGGGCGACGTTCCAGAGGCATGGACCAGAAGCGTAGTGGTGCTGTATTTTAAGAAGGGTGACAGGACCCGCTTAAAGAACTATAGGCCCATTTCGCTTCTGAGCCATGTCTATAAGCTGTTCTCCAGAGTCATTACAAATCGACTCGCTCGATGACTTCCAGCCTCCCGAACAAGCCGGATTCCGAAGGGGCTTTAGTACCATAGACCACATCCACACTTTACGCCAGATCATAGAGAAGACCGGGTAATACAATCGACCTCTATGCTTGGCATTTGTGGACTATGAGAAAGCCTTCGATTCCGTCGAGACTTGGGCAGTACTACAGTCTCTTCAGCGGTGCCAAATTGACTATCGGTATATCGAAGTGCTGAAGTGCTTGTATAGAAACGCCAGTATGTCAGTTCGAGTCCATGATGGGAGTACACGGGTTATTCCACTGCAGAAGGGTGTCAGACAAGGAGACGTTATATCTCCGAAGTTCACCTCTGCATTGGAAGACGTCTTCAAGCTCCTAGACTGGACCGGGCTAGGCATCAACATCAACGGCGAATACATCACTCACCTTCGATTTGCCGACGATATTGTAGTCATGGCAGAATCGCTGGAGAGCCTTAGTGCAATGTTCGAGAACCTAAACAAGGTATCCCAACAAGTGGGTCTACGAATGAACATGGACAAGACCAAAGTCATGTCCAATAGCCATGTTATTCAAGTACCGGTAACTGTTGGCGATACGATCCTCGAAGTTGTCGATCACTATGTCTACCTAGGACAAACTATTCAACTAGGTAGAGCCAACTTCGAGAAAGAGGTTAACCGACGGATCCAACTCGGCTGGGCAGCGTTCGGGAAGCTTAGGGATATCTTCTCGTCCAAAATACCTCAGTGCCTAAAAACCAAGGTCTATGACCAGTGTGTGTTGCCAGCGATGACCTACGGAACAGAGACGTGGTCTTTAAATGCTGGCCTCATTAGGAAACTCAAGGTCGCTCAGCGTGCTATGGAGCGGGCTATGCTCGGCATCTCTCTACGAGATAAAATCCGAAATACGGAGATCCGTAGACGTACGGGAGTAACTGACATAGCCCGTAAAGTTAGCACGCTGAAGTGGAGGTGGGCAGGCCACATCGCTCGAAGAACCGACAATCGATGGGGAAAGAAGGTTCTCGAGTGGCGACCACGGACTGGACTGCGCAGCGTAGGCCGTCCCCCCACTAGGTGGACCGACGACTTAGTGAGAACCGCTGGGACTCATTGGATGCTAGTGGCACAGGACCGGGAGTTATGGCGTGCTAAGGGGGAGGCCTTTTTTTTTTTTTTTTTTTTTTTTACGCGAGGAAATGCTTTATGCACACCCCCCGCCTGGGGACGGCAAGGGGTAGTGTGGGACTCCCAAAACAGCAAACTGTAATCCGATCCTAGGGTTACCCACTAAAACCTCGCGGCGGCCTTCCTCCGGCGTAGGGGTGGCCCAGGACAGTGCATCTGGTCCACCCCGCCGTCGCCCCCCCTCTGTTACGAGGGGGTACTCATCTTCAGGGAGCCTCGGCGAGGCTCCCCCGGGTGGGGCGGCCCCGACCACGCACTCTAAAAGGCGCGCGGCCGGCGGCGCCCCCGACGACCCTCCCTAGCCGCACCGGGGGGTCATCCTTCCCGAGCCGCGACCCGGGCGCACCCGCGGGGTGTGCGCTCTCGCGGCCCGTCGGCGGCGGCGATCACTGAGCTCGCCGCCGCCGCCTTCGAGCGGGATCGGCTCTCTCCCGACCCCGCTCGGCGGCCTCCTTCTGGAGCATCACTGCTTCGCAGAAGGAGACCACGACCCTCCACTCCTCCTCTCCCACCAGCATTGCCGCGATCAACGCCGGCGGGGACAAGTCTCGCCCGATCCCGTCGACCAGGACTCGGCGCTCGGCCGCCCAGGCCGGGCAGACCTCCAGCGTGTGCTGGGCCGAGTCCAGGTCGGATGCGCAATGGTGGCATCTCGCCGTCTCTTCACGTTTTATTCGACTCAGATACTCACCGAAGCACCCGTGCCCGGTGAGCATCTGAGTCAACCTGTAGGTGACAGTGCCCCATTTACGGAGCACCCAGGCCTCGAGGTGGGGCAGGACGGCTCCGACGGCGCGTGAACGCGCAGAGCCCTGGAGGACCAGCGCGTCGCGCCAGTCCCCCAGGACCCGCCGGAAGGCCTCCCGCCCCCGCACCTCGTGACCCCGCGCGTCCGGGCCCCCACCTCCCCGGCCGAGATCGTACGCGGCTGCGTACATCTCGGCCAGGATGATGAAGGGAGGAGTACGCGCGAGGACCGTCGCCGCCTCGTACGATATCGTACGGTAGCCCCGTACGATCCGTATGGCCATAATCCGCTCCAGGCTCCTCAGCAGAGCCCTGGAGCGGGAGGCCCCCGCAAGGTCTCGCGACCAGACGGGGGCCCCGTACAGAGCCACGGACCGCACGACGCCACCGTAGAGACGGCGAACTCCCTCTCCCGGTCCCCCGAGGTTGGGCAGCAGGCGGTGCAACGCGCCTGCCACCCGTCGCGCTCGGGGGACCATCCTCACGAAGTGCTCCTCGAAGCTCCAGCGGCTGTCCAGGGTGAGGCCGAGGTACTTCATGTACCTGCCCACCGGGACAGCCGTGTCACCCACCTGGATCCGCGAGGCCGGTGGTTCCCGGCCCCGAGAGAGCCGGTGGAACCACAGCGCCTCACTCTTGTAAGGCGCCACCTCCAAGCCCAGCCCGCGGATCCGTCTAACGACGATTGCCACCCCCAGCTCAGCGAACCTGAGCGTACGCTCGAAGTCGGGCCCCGTGGCGACCACCAGAGTGTCGTCTGCGTAGCAAACGACACTCACGCCACGGGGCAGACTGGTGCGGAGGACCGGGTCGTAGGCGAGGTTCCACAGCAGGGGCCCGAGCACGGACCCCTGCGGAACCCCACACGAAACCTCCTTCCTCTGCTCCGTCCCGTTCCGGTCGACATAGTCCACCCGTCTCCCCTGCAGGTAGGCCCCGATTACCGACCTTAGGTAGGGAGGCACCTCGTGGTATACGAGGGCCTCCCTGATGGCCGGCCAGGGGAGGGTCCCGAAGGCGTTGACGATGTCTAGCGACACCGCCAGCGCGACCCCCCCCCGATCGGACTGCCGGTTCCGACAGGGCCCGCACCCGACGCACCGCGTCGATGGTCGAGCGCCCCTGCCGGAACCCGAACTGGCAGTCCAATATGTCCGGGCCCACCTGCGACAGGTGGCTGGTGATACGGGCGGAGATAACCCTTTCAAAGAGTTTCCCCGCCTCGTTCAGCAGGCATATCGGCCGGAACGAAGACGGAGCGTCTCCGGTCCTCCCTTGCTTCCTGATGAGCACCAGTTTCGCCGACTTCCAGTCGAGGGGGAACACCCCGCGGTGGAGGCAGTTAGTGAACAACTGCCTCACCTTGCTCCCCAGGACTCCCAGAGCGAGCGCCAGGACCCGGCCCGGGACTCCGTCCAGGCCGGGAGCGGCGCTGCGGGAGGCGAGCCGCGAGACGGCTCGCCCGAGCTCGTCCTCCGTCACCTCCAGTTCGTCGGACCACGGAGTGTGGTCCGACTGAGACGGAGGAACCGAGGGACCGCCCTGGACCCTAGGGAAGAGTCCGTCCACGACTCTCCCCACGACTTCCGGGTCCAGGGATTCCGTCAACGGAGGGACCCACGGGGTCAGCTTGCCCAGTACCATTTTGTACGGGCGTCCCCATGGGTCCCTGTCCAGTCCCTCGACGAGCTCGTTCCAGGACCGCTCGCGAGCCGCAGCGATGGCGACGCATACGGCGTGCGCGGCGGCCCCGTATTCCCGTCTGGCTCTGAGAGCCTCCTCGACCGTGGTTCGCCTTCTTCTGCGGGCTCTTTTGTACCGGCGGCAGGCGACAAAAGCGGCCTTGCGAAGCCGCTCTATCTCCTCGCTCCACCAGTACATGGAGCCCCGCCGGGGCGGCCCGACTCGCGGCATCGACGCGTCACAGATCGACGTCATTGTGTCGCGCAGCCAGGCCGCTTGCGTCTCGGGATCGGGCGACCCCGCTCCCTCCGCCCAGTCCGCGACGCTGGCGGCGGCCACGACCATGTCTCGGTCGAGCCGCTTGAGAGACCAGCGCCGCGGAAGGGGGAGGCCTACGTTCAGCAGTGGACAGACCTAGGCTGATGATGAATACATAGAAAAACACCCAGACGCCACACAAATATTCATGTTTGTCACAAATATTATTTACTAGCTTTTACCCGCGGCTTCACTCGCGTTGAAGCCATTAAAAAACTTTTTTAAAAAACTTACAATCAACTTTATTGAAATGCAACAACAAACGATAAAATATATTTCACTGTAACAAAAATAAATAATTATGGACTTTAATAATTTTATAAGATATAAATGCAGAGTAATAATGTAGGATATTTTTGTAGGCTATATCATAAGTTTTTCCTTCGGGTGAAAATATATATAAATTTAAGAAAGTAAGAAGAAAAAAAAGTATCCTATGTTGCTTCTTATACCCCCAAGAATATGTGTACAAAGATTCATGATGATCTGTTGAGTAGTTATCCCGTGAAAGCGTAACAAACAAACTTACATGCACATTTATATATTAGTAGGGTAGGGATAGGGATAAGTAAAGTTAAGTATAAGTATCAACCCTCAATACTGTAATACCGTCCCTCGCGAGGCATAACAGCCGCTGCCTACACCTTCGGATAGAAAAAGGTGTGAAGTTACGTTATGTTATCTAATTTACGAATACTGTAAAACTTCATTACTGAAGTAGCTAAATTTGACGATTTTTTGACAAACAATTGTTTTATCTTTCGTAAAAAAAAAATTTTTTTACGAAACGCCTGCCAAGCGTGGCGATTATGGCAAAAACCCCCCATGGTACTACAAGGAAAAGCTACGGCCCCCAGTCACGGCAGCTCCGCTATTCCGTTGGCTCACGGTAGCGGGCTCGGTAACGGCGGAGTAGGAGGTGCTAAAAATCACCGGTCGCAACACGGCCACCATAAAAAACGAACTTTGGCCCTGGTAACACACAACATACGCACGCTTAGGACTGACGAGAGGATCACCGAACTGGAAGAAGAACTGAGTAAGATTCGATGGGACATTGTGGGATTATCGTAAGTCCGAAGACAGGGGGAGGATACGGTAATCCTGCGGTCTGGAAACTTGCTCTTCTACCGGGAAGGCGATAACACCTCGCAAGGTGGTGTCGGATTTATCGTTCACCGGTCTCTAGTAGCTCTTATGGCAAAAACCCCCATAATTGAGCGGACTGGTAGTTGTGGCGCTCTATGGGGGAGGCCTATGTCCAGCAGTGGACCTCAAAAAGACTAATGATGATGATGATGATGATGTTTGTGAGTGTGTGATAATGTCACGTCAAAGATATGTTTTTTTTCGTCTCATTGTCAATATCTATTATCTGTGTAGATTTATACATCAGCCATCTTCTCTTTTTGTCCATGTTAAGATGGATTGAAGGTAAGACAGGCTTCCCGTTCGTGGACGCGGCGATGCGTCAGCTGCGCACGGAGGGCTGGCTGCACCACGTGGTGCGTAACACTGTCGCCTCCTTCCTGACTCGCGGCACCCTCTGGCTGTCCTGGGAACACGGCCTCAATCACTTCCTCAAGTATCTGCTCGACGCTGATTGGTATGCATTTTATCAACTCGGTTTGCTCTTCCACATCAGAATCGAACCTAATGCATTGTAAAGCTTGTATTTACTTAAAAATGTACTATACCACATGAAACAATATAGTTAGTACACTAAACCTGTCAATATTTTATGAAATTTAGCGGCTACTAGTAGTATACCGAACACGCAACAACAAACTATAGACTGCGTATAATATAGTGTGGAGAACTTTCGTCACGGCGAAAATCATGTTTACCAGCGCCTATAGATGTTTTACACCAAAACCATATATAACAATAAATAATTTATTTTTAAAACGTTTCACGCCTGGAGGCCCTAACTCCCGAAACGTGCATCAGTATAATATGCATGTTTGGGAACTGAACTACCTGAAACGTTCAAGTCATTATAGAAAGGACTTACTAAAATTCGATTGCCCGTTTTTGATGGTGGTCGAGGAGATCCCCTTGCCTACAGTTTTTTTTGTCTATAGTGAACGACCCTCCGACTTGTAAGGTATATGACCACTCACTTTGACCACACCCTAATCGAAGTCAAAGTGTGGGATCAAAGTGTGCGGTAGGTCTTGCCGTCACCTCAAGCGTATAGTTGTTGGTGGTGATGATGATGGTGGATGATGGTTGTGGCGGTGGTCAGGTCGGTGTGCGCCGGCAACTGGATGTGGGTGTCGTCGTCTGCCTTCGAGGCGCTGCTGGACTCGGGCGAGTGCGCGTGCCCGGCGCGCCTGGGCCGGCGCCTCGACCCCAGCGGCGAGTACGTGCGCCGCTACGTGCCCGAGCTGGCCGCCATGCCCGGCCTCTACATGTGAGTAAAGTGGCTCAACCCGCGTCTCGTTCGGTGAGACAGGTATCCGGAGGCCCACCCCGTTCTAGCTAGACGCATACAACCGAGACGCGGCGATACTTTTTTTACAGGATAAGAGGGCAAACGAGTAAGTGGGTCACCTGATGGTAAGCCACTACTCACCGTCCATGAACGCTTTGGTGCGTTTCCGTCATATAAGGGAGTAGAAGGGGGGAAAGGAAGGGGAAAAGGGATCGGGCCTCCGGATACCTCTCTCACCAAAAGAAACGCGGCACGAGTCACTTCACAGCGATATTCCGAGAGGTCGTGGTATTTCACCTGTCGAGCGGGTCCATTCATTCAGCGAACTGCAATTAGTTGCCAACATTCAGTTGACCCGTTTGTTCGTTTGCCCTCCTATTCCATAAAAAGCTCATGCCTTTTGAGAAAAGTATCCTCGATGTCTCCCTTCCCCCCTCCTGTTTCCCGCTTATCTTATCTCAAAAGTCGACAGCGCGACTGTGACACGGTGCGGACGTCCATCGGAGGCGCTAGTCACTTACCACCAGGTGACCCACTTGCTCGTTTTCCCCCTCCCCCCTTCACTTTTTTCACCTTTTTAGGGCGCATTTAGATTCGCTGTGTAATATACGTGGACCTTTATATTAAATTGTAAATTCTAATACCTACCAATTTAGTCGGTGGTCCACCCGCTTCTGTATCAAGAAGTCGTATGCTACGAATCCTGGCTTACACCAATGACTATTCAAAATTCTTTATGTGTGATAAATATCGATGACTGAAAACTTTGAGCCCGGTGTATGGCAATAGGTTCGCCACCTATTCCATTTCGGACGTAAACATAACGGCGAGTCGCTGCCTACACACGTGAAGTTATGGTACTTATAGTGATGGTATGGTAAATCTTAATAATCTCTGTAACTTAGTGTTTGAACACTGCGCTTCTAATTCAAATCGAAACGAAACACAACTGAATGAATATTTTGCCTATGACGGAACCTACACATATCATATCTCCGTTAATTATACCAAATATATATTTTAGATATGAACCGTGGAAAGCACCTATTGATGTTCAGGAGCGCGCCAATTGTATTATCGGTAAAGATTATCCGGCGCCGGTTGTCAACCATTTGATCGCCGCACAGAGGAACAGGAACGCAATGCAGGTGCGTACACACTTATGGAACACGTGCACGTATACGTACAAACTTACTGAGGTCCCGAGTTTGATGTTTGTATGATGTTATATTATGTTATATTGCTGATATATTATTCATGCTCAATATTATCTATATATTGACTGCGGTACAGGCATATTGTTATCACGATATATAAGTTTATTTCGAACATTATTTTTAAAAAATATTCGAATATGTTTTTATTGAATTCAGGGGCATGTTTTAAGGATTCTAGTAACACTTTCATATGTTTTAAGGTCACGTCTAACCAACAGGAAGCAGAACTAGCTTCATAAAATGTTACACCATTAATAGAACCAACTATAGTGAGGCCAACGACACGAAATAAAAAATGTAAACAAAGTTTCAGGGACTCAAAACATTTATCATTTTTCCATTATTAAAATCAACAACTAATTAGTAACAATAATAATAATAATAGCAAAAATTAACAAGAGAACCAACACAGTAACGGATTAGTAACAAGACAAAAACAACCAAATACGGGAAACGAAAATACGAGTCACTTCGAACGATTTTCATACAGGAATGAACTTGTTATTAGTTGATAACAAAATTACGGACCAACTGTTGACAACCACGGTATCAACTGCTGTCACGTACCACGAAGTGCGCAACGATAGCTGTTTTCGTCTAAGTGATGTCTTTACTGCATAGGAGTAACAAAGACAGAGATATTAATCGCTCGGATATTCGTGTCAATCGCTAACTGTCGCAAAGTAACTCGGTAAGAGTGCGTTTGTTTACAGTTTTTATCTCGTCTCGTATTTACTTATAATTTGGGACCATTTTTTGCACATTTAGAGATATCTCACAATGCTACATTGATTACATTTACTCTTGCGTCCTAAGCAGGACGAAAGGAGCGCCATATATGACTTTTAAAACTTCACTTTCCCATATGGCATGTTCAATTTGATCCTGGAAAGTAAGTACATTGTGACCTTTTTCACGTCCTCTACGTCGTTACACTTTTGCACTGAATATCTGCTTAGTCATCATCGCCACATACCCAAAGTAGCGCCGCATGTAATTTCTAACTTTAACACCGTCCGATGTTAAAAGTCTTAAACACCCGATTTATTTCCGATGCACTTTTAATTATTGCATATTAATTTTGTATTAGTAAATATCTTCTACTGCGTGTTCGGTTACTATCTATCCGCTCATGATTTAATTAAATATATTTTTAACTGTTGTTTTTGTCCTGCTATTCGCACGTTTTAGTTATACTAAATAAAGGATTTAATCAAAACCCAATTTGAATTATGAAAAAGTAAATACACAAATGTATAATAAATATTGTAATATTTGCTGATAACAATATACCACGGTACTTTGCGCGGGAGTTATGTGCCCCTTTGTCCCTTCTCCCGCAGAAGTTGAGAAGCGTAGTCGCTGACCGTCTGAAAAAGGACAGTTGGCTGAATATTGTCGGGGTTCGTACAAACAAATATTCATCTAATTTTATTTATATACATATTGGGAGAGGCCTATGTCTAGCAGTGGATTGCAATAGGCTAATGATGATGATGATGATGACATATACAAAGAAGACTAACGATAAGAAGTAGCTTGAATATAGTTTTTGATAGTTTTCTGGGTACTAAGTACTTAGGCGGCAAGATATATCTATTTACTGATCCTACAGTTTACTCATAAAGTTGGCTATGGCAGAGAGTTAAAGTAGGTTGCAATGCAGCTTGAAATGCGAGTTTTATTTAAAATTTGCGGAGTGACGCTCGCCCTCTACGTCAATAACATGGTTGGAATACAGGAAGTCGGATTAAAAGAGAATATCTGCTAGAGTGTAATGAGAAAGCCAGAAAAGCGAGTGAGGTGTGTGTGTCTATCCCGCAAGGGAGTTGGTGTGAAATTAAGTAAGTATTCAGTTATCCTGTCACACAATGTATCCATAATGTTTTTAAAATGTTTTCTTGTTTCTTTCACGAATAGGTGTGACATTATTTTTATCGCCCCGCGCTTGAAGAAAGGTTATGTTTAACAATTGTTCAACTCAAAAGTGCAACAAGCCGAGCAACGGCTGACACGCACACCGAACACTGGAGACCGTTACGTATTTAGTATTAACTAGGCTATTCAAATAAGATCACACTTACACCGGATACGTTATTGGTATTAAAAAGCTATAGTTGTTGTTGAATGCTTAAATTAGCAACATGTATTGCATTTTAACTTTGCTTATGCTATAGCTTCGAAGGTTATAGGTATATCACTTGAAAAGGTTATCCAAAATAAGTTAGTAATCTTGCAAATTATAGTGCTTTTATCGAAATTGTGTGATTGTAAAGAGAAAAGAAGACTGTTCTTCACTAACCGATAGCAAAGAGGAGAGGGTTTTTTTTAGATTTGAATGTCTTTTTTTTTATTTCAGCCCAGACATAACTCCGCCATAGTTAGGGCTGAGTAGGGCACAACCAAAATTTTTTTTTCTTCAAAAGAGGTTTTAATACACAATAGTTTTTCAAATTTAGAAAAAAAAACCTGGTTTTATTTAATTTTCTGCGTGTCTATTGATATCTATGTTTGTATGTATATCCAATATCTATGTATACCTAGTTGCATAATGTATAGCAGCAAATGTGACCCAGCAAACGTTGTCTTGCCGAAAAATAAAATTTTAAAAATAGGGGTTGATCGTAGGGGGTTGAAAATTTAGGGATGCATGTATTTTTGTATCCCGTTTTATAAAAAAAATAAGAAACAGAAATATGTCGAAAAATTAAAAAAAAAAATTGAGGGGTGGGCTACCCTTGTGATTTAGGGGGATGAAAAATAGATGTTGTCCTATTCTCAGACCTACCCGACACGCACATAAAATTTCATGAGAATCGGTCGAGCCGTTTCGGAGGAGTTCAATTACGCACATCTAGACTCGAGAATTTTATATATTAGATTATTATATTGATACATAAGATATTGAACACTCGCTGCTTCCTCTTTTTACCGGACTGCCCAGAATGGGTACCTATTGTTATAACTAAATTTCATCATGAGATCTCCTACGATGGAGTAATTCATATAAGAGCCTTCATAAATTTTAACCAATCAATCTCTCTACGATTTGATACATCATCCACAAAGTCAGTGGCAAAATGGTATCCTATTATACTTTTTTTTTTCTATTTGACAAACTAAAATAAAAAATAACATGAATTTTATTTAAAAAAAAAATACTGGGGTGAAACTGTCAAAATAATATTATACATTTTTTTTTTAATTCAGGAATTGCGCCAAGTTCTACAAAAGGCTCCGCCGCACTGCTGCCCATCGTCCGAGGATGAAATCCGGCAATTCATGTGGCTGAACGACTAAAGAGAAATACTTGCTACGGAAATATGTCTAAATTTGTAGATTTTTTTTAATTGCAAGAATTATACTTATGTAGTAGCGTAGTACTCGGTAGTACCGTAGTACCTTCTTCGCTGTGGTAGACTTCAGTTGGAGAAGAACGTTGCGCACCTAAAGTAAGATTTAACTACTTTTTTGTGGTGTTGTTCTATGTCTGTATCTGTAAGGATTTTTGAGATAAGAATACGCTGTATAATTATAGACCGTTCAATTAATACGCAATTTGAGGGAGGAGGTTACGTCAAATGTTATGACACTTTACAATGGTGGGTGGGAGGGGAGGTTAGAGCATTAGGTTCCGTAATATTGTTTTGTAAAAAGGTACAAAAATGCGGTATGTAATATTTTAACGAGTTATTTAAATAGTTTGTGGTATTTTTAAACCGCGTTCATTAATTTATTTCACAAAACAAAATAAATGGAGTCGTGATTATATTCAAAGAAACTGACGTTTTAGTAATTTAATACATAGATGGTAGGTAATATTTATTTAATCGAATTTGAAGTCCTAAAGGGTCCAAAATTCAGAAGATTTTATATTTACTGTTTTTAAAATCAGCATATATAATATATACACATATATATGCTACACACTACACACACATATATACTACCTATATCACTACATAGTATAAAACAAAGTCGCTTTCTCTGTCCCTATGTCCCTTTGTATGCTTAAATCTTTGAAACTACGCAACGGATTTTGATGCGGTTTTTTTTAATAGTTAGAGGGTGTCAACGGGGTGGTTTTGATCTATAATTCATGAATAGTGTAGTGAAAAAAAATGATAATTTTCAAGATTTAAAACTTTAATCGAAAACGCTGCCTGAACCCTAAGTGATAAATCAAAACAATGTACTACATTATTATACACCTTTAAAAGGTCCGCGAGGTCTATAAAAAAGTCCGCGAGGGCATATGTCTATGTCTTAGGGATAACCCACAATGACCATTATTATTTTTTTACTTTTTACGAGAAATAATGGCTTATTTACGAAGCAATTTTAAACATTACAGCATTAATTTTCATCCAATAAAGTGTCTTAAATAGATTGTGCTTTTAATATAGATTAATATAGCCATTTACAGCATGTAATTTAAACTAATATTTACGAAGATATTACAGTATTAACATAGCGGTACATAGTAGTTGCGTTGCGCGCCAAAACGCATGCCGATAAATAGCACAAATTGAACTTTTTAAGATCCAAATATTACTAATTTATTTCTTTTGATGCGGAACGAAGTTCGCCGGGACAACTAGTATATGAAAGTATAAGAAAAACCAAAGTTTTGTTTATACAATAAATGTGGTACTATTCCTAGATAATATATAAATATATAATATGTTCCTTAGTTTGTGATATACGGTGTATGAGTATATAGTAAATTTGCAGTTGCTCCTAGAGATGGGCGAAGGAAAAAACCCAAAAGATAAAAACCCGTTTATTTTCCCTAAATGGGTAAAAACCCGGTATTTATGAGAGAAAAAACCCAAGTTTGTTTTCCATATTAATTTTAACATATTAATCACTGCCATCACTTTCTTTATCGCAATCTATATGAAGCACGTCGCAAAACTCCATTTCCTTTTGGTTCCCACTTGGTTGTTCATTAATTGGACTGGTTGTTGGACTCGATAATTGCTTAGGCGAAGATAAAGGTTCGTCATCTTCATGATTTTCTTCGTCTTTATATTTGTAGACAAGATTCCAATTATAAGAAATATACGCTACTTTTGCTGCCCTGTCCGTCGTCAATCTATTTCTTCTATGGCTGTGTATATGTGCATGCGTGCTAAATGATCTTTCAGTAGCAGCCGAAGTGCAAGGAGCAGTCAAAATTCTTACAGCAACTCTACTTAATAATTTGGATCTGCAAAGTCCCTTCCACCAAACTACTGGATCCATTTTTGCGACATTTTTCCAAATAAATGGTTTACCCCATAAACCCTCTTTAGCTCTATAATTAGCTAAATCTACACTAACGTTGATATTTAGTGATTGGCTCACTTCATGAATATATTCCATGGCCTCCACTTCCTGTTCTTCATCTAGTTCAATGGCTTGGGATTTTGGATCCAATATATATGCAGCACAATGAATTGGCTTCGTGCAATTATCCGTGCGTTTGATTACGTTATTTATTATACTTTGCTTGTATTGTTCATCTAAAATAGATATTTCTGGCAACACAAAATTGAGTGTGGATTTAATGTCTTTGAAAGCCATGTATACTTCATTTATATGTATTCCATTACCTTCTAGCTTAAAAATTGTCCTAGTAGTTAATTCTAATAACTTAATACAATGTACAGTCATCAACCAAAAATTTAGATCTAATATATTTGATTTTATTTCTTCGGAAATAGTAGCGTCCTTATGCACTGCTAAGGTTTGTAATGCAACTTTCGAATTCTTCAGGCTCTTTAAAGCGGTGCAATAACTGCCCCAGTGGGTTTTTCCGGGCAACTTAAATGTTTCGCCTGAAACCTTATTTTTTATGATTTGGGCTAACAAAGCACTCATTGCTTGACTTCGTTTAATTGCTTTTATGGTGTCTATGGCAATCGATATAAGTGATTTAACAGGTTCTGGTTTTAAACAGTCTTCGCATAGTAAATTTAATGTATTTTTTACCATTTGGAATGCTTTTTGGACATTATTTGCGTTATCTCCGATAAGGGTTATAAATTATATTCTTATTTAAAATGGCCATATTATGCTGGATGCAGTGATTTATACGTAATTGACTTACAAACATACTAACAATTTTTGTATAGGCTTGTTGTTGTTGGGGTTGCCAGGGATTGTGTAAGACTAATGTTCTGTAGTACAATTTTTATCATAATACTTTAAAAGCGACTGCAAATGTTACCAAATAGAGACGTATAAAGCCAAATAAATATATATACTTTACTATAATTCTATTATTTGTTTGTCAGAGTTTATATATTTATATACATATTCTATATCTTTTAAGTTTAAACGTATTTTATTGATGTTATAATTAATAGTTAGATTTAAGCATGCGTATTGTAATGTGATTGCCTTTATGGTAGGCATGAATAGGAGACAATATTCGGATATGACGATTTCCGTTTTTACTACTACAATGTCACAAAATTTAATCGAATTGTCTAATTTTTTTTATGGGATAGGAGGGCAAATGAGCAAGCGGGTCACCTGGTGGTGAGTATCTAGCGCCGCCCATGGATAACACGAATAGTGTTACAGTTGCGTTCCCAGCCTTTTAGGGATTAGGATGGGAAAGGAGTGGGGAAGGGGGATACCTTTCTTACCGAGCAAAACGCGGCATGATCTTCGATATTCTGAGAGATCGTTGTATTTCACCAATCGAACCGGCCAATTCATGCAGTGAGCTGCATGGGTCTACCACTCCTAAAATGTATTCCGAATTCTACTTTATTTTACCATTGAGGATCTCATGGCCAATTATTATCGTTAGTTTATAATATTGCCAAATATAACTAAGTTTAAGATATTTTTAATAACATCGATATTGGTGTTTACTGTTTATAATTAAGTGTAGAATTTACATTTTACTGAATTATATTGATATTCGTGAGTACAGAATAAAGACCAAAAATTGAGCTAAAGGCCCTGTATTGCAGTTGAATTTTGTAAAAAGAAGTGGGTGTTGGAAAACATTTCCCGCTTTTATTTGCAATGGCAACTGTAAAACCGAAAACCTGGTTTTAAATTAAATAGACTATGGATAAATGAATTTTGTATGCATTTATTGTATCTTTGAATGGTTATTAAAATAAAGAATCTCATCAAAATAGAAAATATTTTATTTACATCTCAATTCAACGGTATGATAAAAATAAACATTAAAGATATTGCAACAGTATTATAATTATAATGTATTTGCTAAATCTTGGTGGAAATGGAGAAAGCCCTAGTAGTTGGAATGTACAGTGGGTGGCTAATATTTTAAAAACAAATAACTGCTTTATAGATTACAAGTTTTTCGCGCGGCTTCGCTCACATTGATAATATATGTAAATTAGAGAAAGAAAGAAGAAAAAAGCAAAATGTTATTTCTAATACCTCCAAGAATATGTGTACAAAATTTCATGATGATCAGTTCAGTGGTTATCGCGTGAAAGCGTAACAAACAAACTTATATTCACATTTATATAATAAAGTAGGGATAGGGATTACTATTTTTATTGTAACAATGTGCTAATTTTATGATAAATCTGAAAGAAAAGAAAATGATGATAAGAAAGTTTTGTAGAGACAAACCTGTTGCACCGACAACAAATGATGAGAACAGGACAAGGAGCTAATAATGCTGATGAACAGTGTGCTAATGTAACACCACAGCTTTTAATTTATATTTTAAAAAATAGAAGTTTTAACTTCATGATGATCAGACATGATCAGGACAATTAAATTGTTTCCCCATAGATTTTATATTACATCACAAATTGTATTATGAGTATATATTATTTTTTATATGACAACATTTGTAATTACTGCAATCCTACTGATTTCCACCAACAACATGTTTAACTATATATAATATTGCTCTTATTTCATGTTCATAATAAATCCTTTGGTTATCACTTCATCAAAGACCATTAGTAGAATCCGACAACATATTGACAACTTCTGAGAATATTTTGCTGGTTGTGGAATTTGGTAACTCTTTCACTGCCGCTAAACCTTGGCCTGCCAATTTACCAACCCTGGGATCAATGGGCACACTACCCATAAATGGTATTTTGGATATTTCTGCCAAAGATTCGCCACCACCACTTGAAAATATGTTTGTGCATTCACTGCAATTTGGACATTCGTATCTGGAAAATGTATGACAAAAATCAATATTATTTTATTATCTAATTAAAAGAAAATATGTAGAGTTGAATGAAGTAAATAGATATTAAAATCAAGTTTCTAAAAGTACATAATTTAACATCATTCAAAATGGACTATGAATCTAATTCCTAAAACAGTTTTTTATCAAGTTGTAGTTAACACTACGAGGGCGGTCCGATAAGTACTTAGCCTCGCCGCCCGATGGCGCACTATCGCAACAGAAATTTACTATCGTGTAGTACATTCTCGTAGACGACTACCCTCGAAATTTCAGTCGAATCGGACTCGTAGTTTTTTTTTGACCGCGTGTGGAAGCAGGAGTGTCCGCGGATTTTAGAAAAATGGAAAAAGAGCAATATCGATCGGTGATTCGATTCTTGTTTTTGGAAGGGAAATCGCGCAGCGAAATCAAAGAGCGCTTGGATGCTGTGTACGGTGACTCTTCTCCTTTGATGGCGACCGTCAAAAATTGGTTTAACGAGTTTCAACGTGGTCGCACGTCGGTTTTTGATGAGCCACGCCCAAGTGCCCCGAAAACGGCTACCACGGAGGATAACGTGACAAAAATTCACGATCTCGTTTTGGCAGACCGCCGATTGAAGGTGCGTGAGAAAGCTGAGACACTAGGCATCTCAAAAGACCGCGTGGGTCATATCCTACATGAAATTTTGGGCATGAGAAAGCTGTCGGCGCGATGGGTGCCGCGTTTGCTCACTCCGGACAACAAGCGCAACCGTGAGACCATTTCAGAGCAGTGTTTGACGCTTTTTAAGCGCAATCCGAAGGAGTTTCTGCGTCCTTTCGTGACCGTCGACGAAACATGGATCCACTGGTACACACCAGAGACCAAGGAACAGTCGAAACAGTGGACTTCACCCGGCGAACGTGCTGCGAAGAAGGCGAAGACTGTCCAATCGGCCGGAAAGGTGATGGCCACCGTTTTCTGGGATTCCCAAGGTGTGATCTACATCGACTACCTGGAGAAGGGCAAAACGATTACAGGGCTGTACTATGCTGAGTTATTGGGCCGATTCGACGCCGAATTGCAGAAAAAACGGCCCATTTGGCGAAGAAAAAAGTGCTCTTCCACCATGACAACGCACCGGCTCACACCTCTGCCCTCACCACGGCCAAATTAGTCGAATTAGGCTTCGAACTGCTGCCCCATCCACCGTATTCTCCAGATTTAGCTCCGTGCGACTTCTTTTTGTTTCCAAACTTGAAAAAGTCACTCGCCGGGCAGAAATTTGAGTCGAATGAAGATGTCATCGCCGCCACGGAGGCTTACTTTGCAGACCTCGAAAAAACGTATTTTTCAGACGGGTTAAAGAAGTTGGAGCATCGCTGGGTCAAGTGTATCGAGCTAAAAGGAGACTATGTTGAAAAATAAATTACCACTTTTCCAAAATTTTCGTTTTTCTTTTGTAGGCTAAGTACTTATCGGACCACCCTCGTACACCAAATATATAAACACAGGCGGCAAAACGGTGTATCTTTCAAAATATTAATACACTTTATAATAAAATGAGGTCTTAGTTCTCTTTTCTGCCACTAGCTGCGCTAGATTTTCGGGCACACCGATGATTACGTACCTACATCGAGTTTAGCAATTAAATAATTAGCACCTGTTAACGACAACCACTTTCCACGTAAGAATTTGAATGAGTGGTTATAGAAGAATCGGCCCTCTACCCGCTATAATCGCGGCCTTTTATGAAGACCATTCGTTCAACATTACATTCGGACTCCTGTGTTTCTATACTTCATGCACTACATATTTAGTGTTAACATAACTTCACACCAAATCCCTTGCGGGGTAGGCAGAGAGAACGGAGCGCCATAGGGCACGATTCTTACACACCTCACTCGCTTCGTTGACTTTCATAACTCTTTTCATGCACGCGCGTCGATTTTTGAGGCTCCTAACATCACCTTCCTCCAGAACACGTTCTATTTGGTCATGGAATGTGTGTCTAGGCCGTCCTCCACTCCTACATCCATCCGTTTTTGCATTGTATATCTGCTTAGTCAGTCTTGCATCATACATCCTTTCTACATGTCCGAACCATCGGAGCATGCCCTTTCTTACTTTTACACCGACACTCTCTTTCAATCCAACTTCCTTCCTTATAACCTTGTTTTCCACGCGGTCAGCGAGGGTCACTCCGCAGATTTTGCGCAATGCCCTCATTTCGACTGCTGTTACTTTCATAGACACTCTGCCATACCCAGCTCTCGCTTCCATAAGTTAGCGTTGGGATCAGTATTGCATTGTGAATTGCTAGTTGGGCTTTTCTGCTAATATCTTTTGCGCCCAGGAATCTGCCCAACGCCCCATTAACTTTATTTCCTAACGCTACTCTTCTTTCTACATCAGCGGTGTACCTTCCATCCCTACTAAAAGCGCATCTAAGATATACAATTTCATTCACCTGTTCCAGCATTACATTGTCAACCATTATCCTTGCATCCGTTCTGGATTCCTCCCTTTCAAACACTATAACTTTCGTTTTCATCACATTCAATTGTAAGCCTTTCATCAAACAATCATCTTTCATAATAGTGACTAGTGTTTGCAGATCAGACGGCGATTCGGCTAAGAGCACGGCGTCATCTGCGTAAAGCAGGCAGCTCACAACTAGGTCACTCATTCGCATCCCTACATTCGTAATCACTCACTCTCTGGAGACAACTGTCCAGGTACAGGATGAACAGCCGAGCGGACAGCACGCAGCCCTGTCTGACGCCGATATTGACGTCAAACCAGGGCGACAAGCCGCCGTCAACACGCACACACGCTGTGCAGCCCTCATAAGTGGACTGCACGGCGCGCAGCAGTGCGCCGCTCACCCCGTAGCCCGGGAGTATGTCCCACAGATCCTTCCGTAACACTCAAACTGTCAAACGCTTTTTCCAGATCTACAAAACCGCAGAAAACCTTCCGGCTAACAGCCAGTTGTTGTTGTGTTAACGTTCATTTATTTATTACCCTATGTACCAAAAAACTTGCTTGCAAACTTACCCGCTCATATTTTCAATAATACCAACAATGGGTATGCCAGTTTTTCTACAAAACGTGATCTCTTTACGTACATCCTCGATGGCCACTTCCTGGGGTGTTGTTACTATTATAGCACCACATTGCGGTACATTTCGCAAATTTTCCATAACTGTAATGTGTTCATCGGATGTGCCTGAAAAATAATATCAACCTGAGTAAATATGTATGCTATTAAATTTATCACATCCTATAAAAAAAAATGCTTCGTTAAATGTTGACATTTTTAAGTGGAGGTGGAAGTTCAACCTCTGTTATATGTCATAAGAGGGCAGAAGGAAGATACAGATCAACTATGATAAAGTCAAAATTCTAATAGGTACATACATATATAACGTCACACCAAGTGTCTTGCGGGGTAGGCAGAGAAAACAAAACTTATTTAGAGAATTCTAATAATCAAATCTTTTAATATTTAGTGTTCCTTGATAATCTGTGAGAATTATGTCCTTTATGCAAGAATTTAAATTATGAAATTTAATTTTGGATTTAAACAATGCTGTTGATCATTAATATAGACTATAATTTGTTTTATAATTATAGATATATAGGAGCATACCAGGAGGTGTATCTATGATAAGAAAATCCAATTCCTGCCAACAAACATCTTCAAGAAATTGTTTGATCATTGATGTTTTCTTAGGCCCTCTCCAAACTACAGCGTCATTTCGTGAACTAAGCAGAAATCCAATAGACATCACTCCAAGCTTTTGTTCATTATCTAGGTAAACAGGTATCCATCCCTCAGGCCCTTGGTGAACACTTTGATTCTCCAAATTTAATATATATGGCACACTAGGGCCACACAAGTCTACATCTAGTAATCCGACCTGAAAGCAAAGTCATCATCATCATCAAGCATAGTGTAAACTAAATTTAATTTTGTTCTAAACTTCAATAAATGTTCAGTAGATTTCGTAAATACCTTATAACCTCTTTCCTTTAAAGTCAAGGCAAGCTGCGTGCTAACGGTTGATTTTCCCACTCCACCTTTACCAGAAAGGACTAATATTACCCGTTTAACGGAATCCAACATCGCTATATCGTGCTAAATAATTTTTGAATATAAATTGCTTCAAAATTTGAAAACAAAAACACTTTTTTGAGTTTGACAGATTTTAATTTTTTTTTAAATTTGTCCATTATTGGACAGGCTAAAGCTTTTAAGCCATGCTGCCTTGTCTGACGTCATTCTTTAATATGAAGTAATGATGATGAAGATGATGATGAAACTTAAAACTAACCTAAACTAACTAACCTAACCTAATCATCCTTTAGTCGTGGCACTTTATGCATGATGTTGCGAGGGAGTCCTGACGACACTGTAGGAGAGCACACTAAACACGATATTTACAACATACCCCACATTTGCACTCATATACGGACACTTATTAAACAAAAGACCACGAATTTTATCCAATAATATCCATTGAAACACAAGTCTGAGAAAATAATGCAAAAACGGATATGACTCTTCCACAGTCCCGCACAAAACTCCTGTTGACTGTTGAACTGGTTCAACACCCGGTAACTCAGTCCTTTAAGTCAGAAGTTTGCGTGTTGTCTGATTAAATGATTCTTTTAGTTTTTTTTTGTTTCGACGTATAAATGCATAATAATAAAAATAATTGCCTGGTGAGACGCGCATGTTAAATTAAAGAATAATAATTAAAGAAAATGCTTACATGTGTCTCAAGTTTGGATAAGAAAAGCATTTTTTTTTTAATCTGTCTATATACAATCAATATTTTTCTTTAGGCAGAGGAATAGGAAAACGTAGAATGATAAATAAAAAACTTTTAGAAATAAAAAGAAGCATTGAATTGACGTATAAATGAATATTCATTCATTTATATTTCACGAATATAAATGAATATTGATGGAGATATTCTGGGTAAAAATCACTACGAATTGGAATCATGGCAAGTATGGCAACACTCATTTTTTTTATTTATTCAGTTTTCTACAAATTTCAAGCGTGATGGTTGCGTCGAACTTTTGCTAATTTACATTTTATAGGCAATGATACATTTTTCATTTTTTTAGGCAGTTACTGGATGTTTTATGACACAATTTGTGTGTGATTAAGTTCACTGTGATAATTTTCTTTCACAAAAGTAGTGTACATCTTGTGTTGGAGTGTTTTATTTTCATGTAATATCAGTTTAGTGGTTGTGCAAGGATTTGCCCCATCGACATTTGACTACCTGCCCTGCTCTGCATTCTTTGGGATACAAGAGGTAGATATTAATATTATTAAAATTTATATGACATTTTATCATCTCGTATTGATAATTTTTGGTGAACGCCGGAGCCGCCGTTCTCTTGAGCTATGTTTGGATTGATTAATTTTTACGATACGGGCATACAGAATTTGCCTCGCTACGGCCACCCCTAGGATATACCAATCGGGAATAACTATTCTACATATCGTTCAGGAGCAAATTACTGGCTTTAGGCAATGTCGTCCCTCGGGTAGTATAAATTTTTTAATGAAAGAATTAAATCGATTATTTTTCTAATCATTAGAGGACATAAAAAAAGTCGGTATTCATTAACAATATTTTATAGCTTTAATTATCATTTCAATGTGGACTGATAGTCTCATTAATAAAGAATATCAATAGTTTAAAGAGGTAATTTGTATATATAAATAAGGGAGTGTTAATTTTTTTTATTTTCTTTGAGGCTAATTTTTTAATTAAAGAGATTTTCTTTAAGGCTAATAAAGTGTGGTGTTGTTATTAAAAAAAATAATGAAGATAAAAGTGAACAGATGTTTTGGAGAAAAATAAGAACTTATGACACCATGCCAAATTATTTGATCAAAAATTGTTTAATTATCACAATAATTGAATTAATTTGTTATTCATATCCTAAAAATTATGCATGGGCTTAAAATTAATGAATGCATGACGAGATGTATGACTGATGAGGCGAAAGATGTCTGGCAGGAACGTAGCTTGTAGAGAGCCAAAGTATTTATGTAAAAATAATGTGTTAAAGTTTCTGTAGTTCAATATGGGTAATCTTTTAAATAGTCTTTTAACCATTTTGTGCTAATCACCCTCATATGACATGGTAACTAATTGTTTACAACCAAGTAAAAATTCAATAACTTAAACACATACTGAAGTCCATTTTCGAACTCACTTTGAAACACAGTGAATGTAATTCTTCTTTCAGACAAAATTTTATTTTAAATCTCTCATAGGGAAATAATTATAGTGTCAAGCATAGACAATCCAGCAACACCCTTAAATTTTTATTAGCCTCATTTTTTTAACTAAATATTCTAAGGTGTTTAAAACAGCTGCCATTCTTGCATCTGCACACTCATCACACATCTTTTTTTTTATTTCAAATTCTCGCTTCTAGTAAACTAATGAGCTATAGAACAAGCTACATAGAACAATTACTTTTCTTTATTTTTGTTATGATTGAATTTTGTTGTAAAACAAATTTATTTCCCTATCTAATATATAAAATTCTTGTGTTGCACTGTTTGTAGTTAAACTTGTCCAAAAACTGCTTAACCTATTCCCTTGAAATTTTGTGTGCATATGGTCTGTGTATCGGACAACATCCATTTTTCATCCCCATAGTTGTTTTTTTTTTATTTTTGGTATTCTTTTATTTTTTATGTAAATTTATAAGCATTAGAAAATACACACAACCTGGTTTTAGACATGTTATTCATTTCAAAAGTACAATTCCAGTTTTTTAATCAAATATGTACATTAAAAGCATAAATTGACGAGCCTATCTTTTAAAGTCTGTTAAAAAATCCTACCAAGTCTCTTCTAATCTAACAGTGGTAGAGACAAGCAGTTTTCCGCATGAATGGGCTGGCTCGACTGGTGAAATACCATGACCTCTCAGAAGATCGACGTAAAGTGGCTCACGTCGCGTTTCGTTCAGTGAGAGAGGTATCTGGAGCTCTACCCCCCTTCCCCATCCTTTCCTATTCTACGCCCTTAAAGGTTGGCAACGCAACGGTAACACTATGTGTGTTGCTAGTGTCCATGGGCGGCGCAGGTTACTTACCATCAGGTGACACGCTTGCTCGTTTGCCCTCCTATCCCTTAAATAAAAAAACAAGTAAGCTTCACCAACCAACCAATACTTGTGGTTTATTGTCGTCCAGCATAAGTCATCGCGATACGTGTTATTTTTATTTATTTTTAAAACTGGTATTTATTGAAGGCGCTTAATTGATTATTTGTGTTTGTAAGTGAGGTGAATGTCGCTGTGTAACGGTTTCGCTGAGTCACAGAAGACCAAAAGAAAAAGAGAGAGAGAAGTTGAAGAACCTACATAAGTGATGTAGGTATTTCCAATACTGACGGCATTTTCAGGTTATGATAAATACTATTTTAATAAATGTATCAAATTGATAATGTATTATAAACGAGAATTTTTGATATTCAATGCATACTTAATAAATACGTACACGATGTTATCTAAATTAACAAAGTTAATTTACCAGAGCCTAAAGTTCGGTAAAGTTTAAAACTTATGAAAAGTTTCCTAAAAACCATTGATGTACAACCAGGTTCACACTCAAAACTTCCTGAAGAGAAGACCGCGTGCTAAACCGCTAGTCTATTGAGAAAAAAATCCTGCAAATTTTTCCGCAAACTTCATAATGGCGGAACTTAAACGATGTGTCCATGTAAATCAATTTGTTTGTTTGATTTTTATATTACCGTTTTGCATGTACTACAAGCTCTGAATACCAGATTCCTATCGACCTTCAACTTGGTAACGTGGATGATGTGTCGCGGTAACTGAACTGCTTATGACTTGTGTTTGCAAACAACTCGGTAATGCCAGGTTCTGAATATAAATGATTAGTTTGTGCATTTGATCGACTTCAAGTACGCAAAATATGTATTTAAAGTACAATTGTATACACAGAATGTATTGTTTTATTAATAAAGACCGTTGGTTCTCTTGATGGTACAGCCATGGTTCAGCGCCGCGCTTCTGAATCAGTAGTCTGTGTTTCGAATCCCGATATTACCACTCACCAATGGCTATTCTGAAGTTATAGGAGAAAAAATCCCCCACCTATTGTAATTAGGTACGACCTCATAATGTACGACCGATTACTCGTAAACACTCCTCTAAGAAGTTTCGTAATAAATAATTCTTTAATACCGACAACCAGACCTCAAACTATTACTACTAGTGCAAACCACGAAGTATACAGGTACAAGGCAGTTCTCTTTTCTGCCACTAGCTCCGCTAAAATTTAGGACGTACCGATGCTATTAATATTACACGTAATCATGCGTTGGAAAGTTGTTAAGTTAGTTAAATCTCGAAAAAATCGAAATTACATTAACTCGCGTTTAGTACCTACATTAAATAGAGCAGTCACCAGCAACAAAACTTACCGCGTAAAGATTAAAACGAGTACCAACTTTTTGAAAAAATTCACGCAGTACCGGCGACAATTCCGTCCCCTAAATGGGAGCCCATTCATCCAACTTCACGTTCGGACTCCTCGTATCTATACTTCGTGGTGCAAACAAAAGCCTGTGAACTAATGGCAATAATGCCGTTCTCTAGGAAGGCCACCATCCATCGTGACCTCAATAGCGGTCGACGGCCGGGGGGTGAATCACCCTACGCGTAGGTACCAACTGTCTCTCGCATCCATTATACGATTTGTCCATTCTTATCATAATTTTGAAGAAGGTTATCGAAGTCTCTGATGATGTGGGTTGCTTACGCGCTGGCCTAATAATTTTCAGTGTTACTTGAAGTTAGTTTTGTTAGCAATGTCGTCAGTTTTCCAACTAAGATTTTTTTTTTACAAAAAAATGCACATCAGACTTTGAAAGTGTCGGCTGAGTTTGAGCCGGCAACTTTTACCGATTTTGAAACACAGCAGATTTTTGTTTTCTAAATATAGCCGTGCGTAATTTTTGTATAAGATGGGGTGGGCAGCTAGTTTCTTACAAATCGTCTTCGATGTCACTTTTCATTTTCTAAGGTGCCAATTAATTTTCGTCCATTAATAACGCGAGTCTTTGGGGGAGTGATAGGTCAAACTAAATCTGACTGAATATCACTGCGTTTCAGCGTCTAGTTTTTTTTTTATAGTGATATTTAAAAATTTCTTGATCTCTTTTCTCTATTTATCGTAAATATTTTACCAAAGCGATGAGATAGTTTTTATTAGTATCGGTGGTCCAGTGGTCGAGCACACGGCTTCTGAATCCAGAGGACGCTGGTTTGAATCCTGGCACACACCAATGACTTTTTGAAATTAATTTCAAAAGTTGTGTGTGATAGATATCGACTTCTAAAACTTTGTGCCCGGTATGGCAATAGGTTCGCCACCTATTCCATTTGGGACGTAAACAACGGCGAGTCGAGGCTTAACAGCAGCTGCCTACACCTTCGGGTAGAAAAGGCGTGAAGTTATGTTATGTTAGTATTAACTAATCAGTTGTTTTAACTTTTCAATTGCCCAGATCCCAAGTAAGTAATTTGGGGTTCTTTGGGCAGTATTATTAGTGTATTACACCTTTTAGAATTTCCCATTATCCACTTTACTGCATGTATTGGGATCCGCACGACCGGTAAATTCCACGATTTCTCAGAATATCGGCTTAAAGTTTTATTCCACGCATTATGATTAGTAATTTTTAAATTTGCCTTCATCAATAAGTTCATTTTTTTCACTTTAATTTGTTAATAAAAGATCAACTTGTGAACTTAACCAAAATGGAGGAGGCATTTTTAAATAATACAATCGCCCAAATTTATAACACCAGTGGGGTGAACGTAAATAATTTATGTTACCCTGTTAAATTTAATTGGGGGAGGGAGACCAAGGCCAGTGCGGACGCAAAGTGAGGGTGCACTTATTAGCCCGGGTACCATCCCCACGTGAGTCATTGCCGTAGCGGATTGTGGAACGAGTCATATTTTATGAAGGCTTCCAGGAGTTGTTGCGACCCCATGAATCCTGTCATGTGCTCAAGCATATATATATATATATAAATATATATATATATAGTCTTATTGGGACGTTATATTTGGAATCCTCATCAGGCATCTATTATCAAAATGATTTACACTTCTTTACTTCACTCCGTGGGATCAAGTTGATAGTATCCTCTCTATAATGAGCTTAAAAATTGTATATGACATATTTACTTATAATAAAGAATTAATAAGATTATTTAAAGGTCTCTGTTTAACTAAAAACAATATGGCTGATTATTGGAACCACTTGAACAGTTGTCATTACTTCTACCAACTTTGCTACAAGGCCTATGTCGTTAATAAAATTATAATAAAAAATAGTCAACAAAATATTGAAATATGTAAGTATTTTTTGGCTGTTTTTATTCGTAAACTGTAGTTAACTAGTTGACTCCGCGAACTGTGTTTCGCCTCAGAAGCAATAAGAAGAATTAAAAATGATCATTCTGGGTTAATCCATAAGAGATAGACATATTATGCCATCACGGACTTTTTGTAGGCCTTTTGAAGGTGTGTATAATAATGTAGTACATTGTTTTGATTTATCACTTAGGGTTCAGCCAGCGTTTGCGATTAAAGCGCTAAATCTGGAAAATTATCACTCCAAACGACCACCCTGTGTGAAATACCACGACCTCTCAGAAGACCGACGTAAAGTGGTTCATGCCGCGTTTTGTTCGGTGAGAGAGGTACCCGGTGGCCCAACCCCCTTTCCCCATCCTTTCCTTTCCCCTATCCCTTAAAGGTCGGCAACGCAACAGTAACACTATATGTGTTGCTGGTGTCCATGGGTGGCGTTGGTTGCTTACCATCAGGTGACACGCCTGCTCGTTTGCCCTCCTATCCCATAAAAAAAAACCCTGTAGACACTCTATCTATTAAAAAACACCACATGTGGGGACAGACACCTGAAAGCTACTTTGTTTTATGCTAGCTAATGATACTGGTGGTTGAAGAAAAATACTTGGTCGATATCATGTTCCGCAAACGTACGTGATAAGTATGTCATTAGAATACTACAGAAGAAACCTTGTATTACTTGACCATTTAAAGAACTAAACAGCAAACCATTTATAGTCTTAAATAACATGGGGATTTTCTAATTACTACGTAGGTACCTATTATGTCTGCATTCTTTGACGTACTTGTTAAAACTAGTATCCACTCACCCACTCCTCAGATTTTCTTTCTTCTGGTTCGTAATGTCTTAGTGTTATTTGTTTATTTATATTTATTTAGCCAACTAGAAAGTTTATACGTCCTAGTTTTCATCCTACATTTGATCCCATAGTATAGGCAGTGTTTTTGCCGCAATTTGAGCCCAATTTTTTGTCACCGTCTTTTATACCGCTCATGAGGCACACGTGCGAAATTTTCCGAAATTCCAAATGGAAAAAATACTACACCGCCTATTATATTATAGCGTAATAGACCATCTATTATATTATAGGAAATATGCCTTTCTTCTTGTTAAGACACGAGAATTTAACAGTTTTTCATATACTAAAAATGAAACTCCCGTGCTCCCCGTGTACTCAAATTTATAAGGATCGGTCGAGCAGTTTCTGAGATTCAAATCATATACATACATACATAAACATTACTCTTTCATAGTTATTAATGCTTTAAGTTTGCCAATTTAAAGCGAATCGTCTAAATCCATTCTGGGCACATATTGTCACATACACGTGGCCGGAAACCTTTTTAATATGGGGCGGACAGACGACCAACTGGACATATGGCTGCCTGACCAGACTAGGATTGAATAAATTATTTAAAATAAAAACACTGATACTGAACTTAGCTCAAATTTCAGCTTATATTTTAGTTAATACTTATTTCATGTACACTTAGGTTATTTTATCTGTCGTTTTGTTTTCTAAGTAATATTATAACTTGAACACAATACACACAGCGCCCTCTAGTTCCAAGCTAAGTAGCTAAATATTTGTGTTATAGAAACTAGATAACGTATATATATACATGTAGGTTTACTTTTCTTTTATAAATAAATACTTCAGATTTTTACAGGTACATGGAATAACACCCAGACCCAGATGACATACAAAAAAATCCGCATTCACTTTTCTCTGCCTACCCTTAAACGGAGTTGGCGTGCAGTTATCTTGTTCGTTATAACATCTATCGTAAAAATATAGCGTTATTATTATATAGACGAAACAGTTTGTGCTAATAACAAAAGTTAATTTACGTGAATTGCAAAATAATTGAATGTCTGCTGGTTTAATTGAAAACACTACGAAAACTATCGACTTGGCAATTTGGTTTAACATTTTTACGTTGTTAAGAAAACATAATACCGCTACCCCGTAATTATTTGAATCGTATTTTTTATGTATATATATAACAGCTAGGCAAACTGGCAAGCGGTTCACCTAGTGGTAAGCAACACCGTCGCCCATAGACACCTGCAACACAAATAGTGTTACAGTTTCGTTGTCGACCTAGATGTATGATGATATTGATTGTATGATGGGAAAGGAGGGTAAATGGGGTGGGCCTCCGGATACCTCTCTCACCGAACAAAACGCGGCGATATTCCGAGAGGCGGTGGTATTTCACCGGTCGAGCCAGCCCATTCATGCAGCGAACTGCGTATCATCCGTCTTCCTTTTGAGAGACACTCCAATATTGGCGTATTGAGGTGACTTTCCGAAAATCTTTTCAAAAGCGATAGTGTATTGCCGATGATTAAACAATTCGTCATCTATTTCATGGTCCCACACAGTTCACCGTATGAATGGACCGGCTCGATCTATTAATACGATATATCTACTATTTCACAAAATAGTACGCCCTCTCAAAAATCAATGAAAAATGGCTCATTCTACTCGTTATCTCTCATACGTTTCGTTTGGCGAGAGATTTATGCGGAGTACCACTGCTTTCCTCTCTTCCTCC
This sequence comes from Euproctis similis, assembly GCA_905147225.2. NCBI lineage: Eukaryota > Metazoa > Arthropoda > Insecta > Lepidoptera > Erebidae > Euproctis > Euproctis similis. Next base: position 3,427,779 of record LR990117.1, on the reverse strand, counting down.
TCCCATTCTAAAGAGCGGCAAAGAAACTGTGATCCTACCGGTGTTGAAGACATTCATGAGCGGCTCTAGCGCTCTTTCCCATAAAATATAAAATATTTTATTCGGCGGAACCCTGTCTATAGGTTTGAGTTTTGCGGGTGTGAAAATACAGGTATAATGTGTTGAGTAATAGTTTGGTTCAGGAAGATACATAATATACCAAGTATATTGGAGCGGAACACGTCGTTTAGTCATTCGGGAACGGGACGCGCGCGCTAACTTGTGTCTCGTAAATCATTCTGAGTGCACAGAGTAACTATTCTGTATAGGTTAGTGATACGAATTGTTTTTTTTTTAATATCCAATTTCGTAAAACAGCCTTGATATAAAACTTTTTACTCCCATCCTCCTCCTCGAGTCGCAGACGAGTCCATCGATCTCGCAGTGATAGTGTTTTCCTATCCATTTTTCATGTCTAAATGTGCTGCAGACTTTTTTATATTTCGTTTTCTTAAAATGTTTTTAGAAGTTATTTTGTTAAAATTGTAATAAACTTTGTAAACTCCTAACTCAGAATTATTCAAACTTCCTGGTGCTCTTTTTCACGGTTTAACAGTAGTTGCCTACAGCTTCGAGTAGAAAAAGGCGTGAAGTTATGTTATGTTATGAAAACTTTGCTATATATGTATATCCTTCTCCGAGGTCCATCCAATCTATCTTCATATCAAATTGTATCGTAACCTGTCCAGATTTTTAGCATTCTCGGTAAGCACATGTCACGCGAAAGAATTCGCGGCCAGAATCACGGTCTTTAGATTGTACCTATTTACTTATGTTGTTTTGTTATTTATAACTTTTAATAATTTTATATGTGTTTAAAATAACGACATTTAATGAGAGTAGAGGCGGGCGCAGTGACCGCGCAGATGTCTCGCGAGATAAACTCTTGTCTCAGACTCAATGGCTAACGATCCGCTGTGAATTGGGTTAATGTCTCCATTTGCAAAACTGTACTCCACTGTAACTGCCTGGCACATTTTCGCTATGGAAAACTGTGTTTTTAACATTTGCTGAAGCACTAGACTAGACTTAAAACTAAATATTGAAAAAAGTGTACTCTGCCATATAGGGACGCAGTAGGATTATCACTGCCAAATTGCCAATGTTTTATCAGACAAATGCTTTAATACTGCGTAATATAACGTAAAGCCTTTTTCTACCCGAAGATGTAGGCAGGGCCTGTTAAGCTACCAGCTACTGGGCACAATGTTGTCAGTCATTGAATTTTATCACAGATTATTATCGAAAGTAATTCCGAGATATCCAGATTGCCCGGAGCTCGACCTCTAGATCACCGAGACTGTTCACATTAATAAAAACAAACCAATAATCTATTTATTTCTTTATTATAGTACTCATTTCAATCTAATATCCATCGAATAAGAAAAAAGCTGCATATCCGCGGCTGAAAGTACAAATTCTCTCTTAATCTTTGTCTCTAAAAACTTATCAACTTGAAGAAATCTACTTCTGGTATTGACCATGAACTTACAGTTACATTACAGCTGTAATGTCGATATAGATAAAGGTAGGGAGAGAGAGAGAGAGAGAGAAGGGTGGCACTGAGAATCCAATCAAGTCCCCGTTCCCTAGAGACGGGTGACTCGATGGAATGTCTCCTTGTATTTATTGCCTATTGCTTTCTTTTGACGAGCATTACCCAGTGTGTATGCACTGGAGCGCTTTGTGGGAGTCTCTGGTTTTGAATCTTTTGAAAGATAATTGATATAACAGAAACGATTCTAAAAATACGCGTTTATTAAAATAGTTTTTTTTTTGTAGAGAGTGACATAGCTGTAGAATGTCTACCTATCGCTTCCTGTGGCTGTTCTAAGAGGCGACCAAAAATGACCTATGACCTGATACCAACTCTACTACTGATTCTACCACTACTTCTCAGAAAATCGACGTAAAGTGGCTCATGCCGGGTTTCGATCGGTGACGCTCAACCCACATCCTTCCCCGGTCCACTTCCAACCCCTTCTCTATTCCATTTTAAAGGCCGGCAATGCAATTGTAACACTATATGTTTTGCAGGTGTCCATAGGCGGCGATAGTTGCTTACCATTATCTGACACGCATGCTCGTTTGTCCTCCGTATCCCATCAAAAAGTTCGACTATTTAGTACTTACAGTTCAGAGATCCTTATTAAAGATTCTGGCTAACAAACTAATGCTTTACACCAATCTATTATTACATTTGGATCCAGAAAATTACTCCATCCATTTTAGTTATTAAAGACTTGAAGTTCTAGTTCCAGTTAGTACCATATTCTAGGTAAAATAAACAATAAAACTTACTTTGGAAATGATATTGTTAACTTTATATAGGTACATTTGACTAGAAATAATACTGAATCAGAAGCATGCAACAGTTCAACGGCTTGCCACGAAAAGGGCAGAAGTCAGAACCTTCAACTAGCGTTTGAAGTATTTGGTTTTTGTGAAATCAAGTCTTGTATTTTATAACATAACATAACTTCACGCCTTTGTTACCTGAAGGTGTAGGCAGCGGCTGTTAAGCCTTGTCTCGCCGTTATGTTTACGTCCCATATGGAAAAGGTGGCGAACATATTGCCATACCGGGCACAAAGTTTTTAATCATCTATATTTATCACACTTAACTTCCGAAAACAATTTCGAAAAGTCATTGGTGTAAGCCAGTGTCAGGATTGTATTTTATTTTTATATATTTTATTAGTTGGATTAAATTTATGCGACCGTCGAGTTCGTTTGAATTGTAGCGTGTCCATGTGAAGTTAAGTAAACATTTGTCAAGTAAGTAAGTACTGGTAGAAATTACCTCATCACTTTATATAAATAAACAAAAAAAATGTTGTTGGTTGGTAAATGAGTTAATTTCTGCTCAACGCGTAAATGGCGATGAGGGAGGTATTATGAAACAATTCCCTGTCTATCTTCGAAATGGTGTCACGTGTTCTAATCAAAATCTTATTGCAAAATTGCTAAGGGTATAAGAGATATAAAGGAAGGTGTAGGCAGCGGTTGTTAAAGCGTCGATTCGCCGAACCGGTACGTTACTTCTCAAATGGAATAAATAGGTGGCGAATCTATCGCCATACCTACACTTGGCACAAAATTTACAGTCATCGATATTTATCACACATAACTTACGAAAGAATTCCGAGAAATCATTGGCATCGAAGAGTCCGGAATCGAACTCACGACGTCTGAATCAGAAGCGAGGAGCTCGAACACTGGCCTACTGTATAAACTTACGCGAATGTAGTTGCGGACACCGACTAGCATAGTAAAAACTATGGTCGGTTTGGTGTGTACACTCACATGAGCACTTTTCATAAACCGTGAATCTATTTTTGGAACTAACTTCCTTAACTCAGTTTGTTGGATGCAGTGTGGGTTGGCAGATGTATTCTAATGTGAACTGCTATCATCTGCTCTACTGCGGTTCATCATTTGTTATGTTCACAACTCTTCATCATCAGCGAGGTATAAAAAAAGCTAAATCAAACCGCAATTTTGTAAAATGAAACCAAAAAAAATACTGCCAACTGTGAAAATACGGTCTATAAAACAGTTTTGTCCGATTTGGTCTCATAATAGGTACATAAAAAGGCCTTTATTTTAAACTAGTTCCGACTCCGCCAACTTTGTTTCGCGTAAAAATTAATGAAATAATATAAAATATGGTTAATGTGGCTTCTCCTTAACAGATAGACTTGTATACACCATCGCTGACTTTTTTTGTAGAATTTTCACAGTTGTATAATGAAATTTATCACTTTTTTAAAAATACATTAAACATGAATAGATACAAGATACAAACCACCTCGTTACCGCCCTCTATGTATTAAAAGAACAGAATCTAAATCCATTGCGTAGTTTCAAAGATCTAAACATATAAGGGGACAGACAGCGGAAAGCGACTTTGTTTTGTACTATGTAATAATAATAAAATGATTAAATGTCTCTTCTAAATGACACATTGTAATATACATATAACAGAATTCGTTTTAATATTATCCGGATTATAAAACAACAGAATCGTTCATTAAATGTTCTAGCTAACTTTATTGGACAACAGTAGTGCAACCAGTTTATCTATTAAATATTAAATTTATCAGCAACTATGTTCCCGGTCTATCAGCGCATGTTGGGCATCCTGTGGCCGGCTGTGATAAACTATGATAAATTGAATGCATTAACCGCACTGCATGAATCTTGCTGATAAAATAAATTATGATTGAGGTTAGAATAAAATCCACGCAAAATTTGCGGAGTCTTAGTCGCAAACAGAGATAGTAATTTATTACAGATTTATGGGAGAGAGTTTCTCTGAGACTGTGGTGTATATATATAAAGTCTCAGCATTTAAGTCTTATCTATATATAAGTCATTATTTTATTAAGGTCTAAGTCACGAAGTATAGATACAAGGTGTCCGAATCTGTAATGTTGAACTAATGGTCTCCATTTAGGGGAAATTATTTTTGCCGGTGAAACAAAGGCAATTAGAACTGCAGTAAAAGGTAGTAACTTCAAGGTAGTCCAAATTAGTATATTAGTTACTACTGGGAATCTATTAAAACAAGATCAGTTGGCAAGCGTAACAATTTCAGGTCATAACGTTTCCATACTTTACCCACGAAGTATAGATACAAGGAGTCCGAACGGTACACACTTTGCTATATATTATTTATGTACACAATAATAAACTCAGATCTTAGTTCTCCTATTTGCCACTGGCTGCGCTGGAATTTAGGACGTACCGATGCTGTTATTGTATTGTTGGGCTTACAACACTTAATAAATTTCTGAGGATATCCTGAAACTTTTATTTGAATCCACGTTTCTCAGACGATCCTTATCCAGAGCTGTCAATAGCAACAAAAGTTCCCGCGCAAGTAAGTAAAAGAGTACTTCTTGTAATATGGCGCGCACCATTTTTCAAGAAGTACTCGTTTAAAGCTTATTTGTGGTAGAGCCAAGCAGTTTGCTGCGTGAATGGGCCGGCTCGAGTGGTGAAATACCACGACATCTCAGAAGATCGTCGTAAAGTGGCTCAAGCCGCGTTTCGTTCGGTGAGAGAAGTACCCGGAGGCCCACCCCCTTCTCCATCCTTCACAGCCCCTATCCCTCAAATGTCGGCAACGCAACAGTAACACAATATGTGTTGCTGGTGTCCATGGGCGGCGTTGGTACTACTATCAGATGACACGTCTGCTCGTTTGCCCTCCTATCCCATAAAAAAAAATACTGGAATTACTTATGCAGGAACTTTCGTTTACATACATACATACATAACTTCACGCCAAATCCCTTGCGGGGTAGGCAGAGAGAACGGAGCACTATAAGGAACGATTCTTACACACCTCACTCGCTTCGTTGACTTTCATAACTCTTTTCATGCACCAGAACACGTTCGAGGACGACCAAGACACACATAGAATGTGTGTCTTGGTCGTCCTCGACTCCTACATCCAGCCGCTTATGCATTGTATATCTGCTTAGACAATCTTGCATCATCCATTCTTTCTACATGTCCGAACCATCGGAGCATGCACTTTCTTACTTTTACACCGACACTCTCTTTCAATCCGACTTCCTTCCTTACAACCTTGTTTCCCTCTGTTGTCTAAAATTGATTTAGAAAACGCACTTATTTCTTGAGAACCATATTTTGTATTGAACTATATTATAATTCCCAAACTCTAGAGATATATTCTGTACTGAAAATTTTAGGACAACTTCACGCCAACTCCCATGCGGGATACGCACAGAGGGTGAAAGGAGCGGCCATAAGCCACGATTCTCAGCAAACTCTTAAACCTGTTAATTTAATTCCATGATTTATTACGCCTTGTATTTTAAATGAAAATCAAAACAAACTTAGTTTGTTTATTAAGATGTTAATTAAATCCTTGCAAGACGAGTCCGCAAATAAAGTCATCGCGTTTTAAGAATTAATTACTCGATTCAGTGAACGCTTATTTGCTTGGTGTAATGTTTCAACGGTTTAACGCTCCGTCGGATTGTAAATGGGCTGATTTAAAAACGCACGTTTTCGTGTTAAAAAAGTAGGAACAAATAACATAACTTTACGCCTTTTCTAACCGAAGGTGTAGGCAGCGCAAGCCTCGTCTCGTCCCAAATGGAAGAGGTGGCGAACCCAAAGTTTTCCGTCATCGATATTTATCACACATAACTTCCGAAAACAATTTCGAAAAGTCATCATTCAGATTCGAAACGGGGTGCTCGACCACTGGACCACCGAGAAGAGAGGAACAAATATCTTTTTTGTATATAAATTACTATGTATATAAAATATCTAATTCTTCCTTATTAAATATTTGCCCCATTAAATATTTTCAAAATCCCCTAATATTTATGTAGTTGAAGTGTTGCTTGAAAATAGTCTGAATGAAAAACGTCTTTTAAACCTGACAGCTTTTTGTTGTTTAAAACTCAAAGCGTAACTGGCATATATGAACTTCTGCTCTAGGGTTCATAATTTCTCGACCTTTTCAATTTCTCGGGTTTCGAGAATTCTCGAGGCTAATATCCCGGGTCTTCTCGGGTTGTCGAGAAATTTACATTTACGAACGTTTTCTCATATTATTTGGTTCCAATAACATCAAAAATTACATTCAAAAACGTATTTTCTTATGAATGAATTAAAAATTCTCTCTTTTTAAATCTATACAAATCTATACTTATATTATAAAGCGGAAGAGTTTGTTTGTTTGTTTGTTTGTTTGAACGCGCTAATCTCAGAAACCACCAGTCCGATTTTAAAAATTCTTTCAGTGGTATATAGTCCATTTATCGAGGAAGGCTTTAGGCTATGTTATATTTTCAAATTAATTAGGGATCCTTACTATAAGTCCAATAATGTAACCCAAGGTGTAAGAAAATGACTCGAAAATAATTCTTACATCGTGAACGCTGCGAAAATTATTGATTCTAGAATAAAACAATGTACTACACTTTTACAGAACATAAATTTGTCTATAAAAAAGTCCGCGATGGCATATGTCTAACTATTGTAGTTATCTCACAATAAGTGTTTTCTGAGTTTTTTAAAATAATTAAATTGATGTCGTTATAAAAATGCTTTATTTTGTACCTTGAATTTAACTTTCCTGAAAATAAATTACTTCAATATAAAGACAGATTCAATACCTTTCTAGAACTGTTTGAATAATTCAATTCGGACATTTAATTCCAAAGATATCGCAAAATACAAAATGTAAGTATTCATTTCATAGGGAAATATTTAGTTACACTGATGATGTATCCGACTCGGACAGCTCGGACCGCGACAGCTAGCAGGTAGATTTTTTTACGTTTGTTTCTTGCTAAAAAGTACCGGTGGTCCAGTTGTCGAGAACCCCACTTCTGTATAAAGTAGTCGCGGGTTCGAGTTCTGGCTCACAGCAATGACTTTTTGAAATTGTTTTCTGAAGTTATGTGTATTTAGATATCGATGACTATAAACTTTGTGCCTGGTATGGCAGTAAGTTTGCCACCTATTCCATTTGGGATGAAAACATAGTGGTGAAACGAGGTTTAACAGCCGCTGCCTACACCTTCGAGTAGAAAAGGCGTGAAGTTATGTTTTGTTGTTGTTTATCTCTTTGTCATCATATCGCTCAATACTTTAATCAGAATTTAAAATTTAAAAAAGTCTCGGTGGCGCAGTGGGCGAGCGCACGGCCTCTGATCCAGAGGTCCGGGGTTCGATTCCAGACACTGGCTCACACCAATGACTTTTCGAAATTGTTTTCGGAAGTTATGTGTGATAAATATCGATGACTGACAAACTTTGTGCCCGATATGGCAATAGGTTCGCCACCTATTCCATTTGGGACGTAAACATAATGGCGAGACGAGTCTTAACAGCCGCTGCCTACACCTTCGGGTAACAAAAGGCGTGAAGTTATGTTTAGTTTAAAATTTGTAGTATTTAATCGTATTTTGTGGTATTTTTATTTATAAAAGTTACTAGCTTTTACCCGCGGCTTCGCTCGCATTAAATCCATTAAATAGATATCAAAGATCATTACTATAGAAGTTAACCAATATGATAACTCTGTTTTATTGCTTGGCTGGAATCATTAGGTTTTAAAATTACTACTTACAATGACGTTTAAAAAACTAACAACATTTTTTTAAGGTAAAATATATAATACACGGTAATACAAAAATAAATAATTTTGGACTGTAACAATTTTATAAGAGTATGTAGGATATTGTTGTAGACTATTTTATAAGTTTTTCCTTCGGGTTCAAAAATATGTAAATTACTTTAAAGAATATGTTTACAAAGTTTCATGGTGATCGATTGAGTAGTTATCGCGTAAAAGCACGCAAACAAACTTACATTCACATTTATATTTTACTAGCTGACCCGGCAAACGTTGTCTTGCCAAAAAATTAAATTTAAAAAATAGGGGTTGATCGTAGGGGGTTGAAAATTCTCAGACTTACCCGATATGCATACAAAATTTCATGAGAATCGGTCAAGCCGTTTCGAAGGAGTATGGGAAAATTGTGACACAAGAATTTTATATATTAGAAGTAGGATAGGATAGGATAGGAATTAGGTTACATTTTTATTGTATAAGGGGCAAACGAGCAGGCTTATGATAGTTACAAACGCCGCCCATGGCCACCTCATCACATGCAGTGTTACAGTTGCGTTGCCGGCGCTTACAATGGGATATGAGTGGGGTCGGGAGTGGGTTTCGGTAGGGGAGGGGAAAAGGGATTGGGCCTCCGAACACCTCTCTCAGCGAGTGAAACCCGGCTAAGGCCACTTTTCAGCGATAATCTGAGAGGTCGTGGTATTCCACGGGTCGAGCCGGCCCATTCATGCAGCGAACACTGCGTGACTTTACCACTGACAAGGTGTGACTGATGTGACTGATTTATAATACATTCTAGATATATGTAATAAACTTTACATTTTTAAGATCGTGATATCTTTTAAAATGTAGTAAATTTATATCGATAAGCTTAATCGCTAAACCGACATCATTTGACTTATAAAAAAAAACACTCACTGTGAGCTAGCTACCCCGGTTTGAACATATGGTGGCCCGTTTTTTTCGTTGAAGTCAACAATAGTGACCATATAAAAAAAGTTGTTTATGTTGTATTAAAAAAAACTAAAGGTTGAGCAAAAACTTGGGACAAGTTCATTGCTATATTCATTGTTTATAAGTGGCATTGCTAATAAAGCTTTCTTTGAAGTTGTAAATAATATCAATGTCTTGGTTGTCAGTACGCAAATACATACTAGCTAAGCGAGTGACACGTGTAATAATCGTGCCTTATGGCACTTTGTTCTCTCTGCCTACCCCGCAAGGGATCTGGCCTGAAGTTATGTATGTATGTATCAAGAACTTGAATTGAAATAAATATTAGTGTTAGATAGTCCATTTATGATGAAAGCTTTGGGGTATTAATATGATTGCGGCAATAATCTTTTGAGTGGAAAATGTATAAAATATGGCGGTACGAAGTTCGCGCGGTCTGCTAGTACCTAAATAAAATTGACGTGACCGTTTGTAATTCAATATTACAAACGGTGACAAAATACCTGCTTCCTACTACATTCATATGAATTGAATATTATTTACGGTACACATACCAAAATATATTTTTTTTTTTACAAGTTTTTTCCTGTCTGTTTGTTCCGGGTAATCTCTAAAAAGGCTGGACCACTTGTGATGGGACTTTTATTGGCAGGTAGCAGGTGTAATATGGAAAAACTGAGTTTTATTTATTTATTGCTTCCGAGGCGAAACAAACTTCGTTGGGTCAGAGAGTATTGCAATAATAAATATTATTCAAACTCATAATTATATGAATGAAAACCGACGGATTAAAAGAGTATAGAAGCGAATGTGAGTTGCAGGGTCGGAATCGGGAGACCAGGACGGGGCTACCACGACCAAATAAATGGTCTGTTTAAAAACTGTTTAAAAAGGGCAAAATGCGTAGTACCTGAAACCGACGTGAATGCATATCGAGAATGCATGAGATGTATGACTGTGGATGAAGCGAAAGAAGTGTGTCAGGATCGTAGCTTGTGGAGAGCAAAAGTCTCTGACTACCCTTACGTGATACAGGTGTAAGATTATGTATGTATGTATGTCATAATTATAATGACAGCACCATTTTAACCGGTTATTTGAACTTATAAACAAAAGTAGCTTCTTTTAATTTAAACAATAAATTAACAGGAATGACAACGTCAATGTCTTAATTTAATTAAATACAATCACAGCTTAATTTTGATTGGTTAGGTAGAAAGGAATCAACTTAAAACTTCTAAAAAAAAATAGCGTCAAAATATTACGTGAAATAAAACGTTAATATCTCAAATTAAGGTATTTATTGAAAAATAATAATTTAAGTCATTATAATTTCTCGAGTTCTCGAGCTTGATTTCCCGGGAACAAAGCCCAACGATTTCCCGGGAATTCTCGGGTCGAGAACTCCCGGGAATGAACCCTATTCTGCTCCCTCTTCAAATGAAATGGTCATTTGACAAGCAGGGAAGGAATTGATAGCATCTGTAACTTGTCAAAGCAAAATGCTTAAAGATCTTTTTCAATGATCTCGATCTTTTGTCGTGGGTGCGTTTTATTATTGTTCGGTCGGACGAGCTGCGCGTGCGCAACTATGCGAAACTGAAATGTTACTTGCGTTTGGTTAAGTCGGCGATGTGCGTATTACGCTATTTGATTTAATAATTACAGCCGCGAGTGTAAGTGCTAAGTGCTTGTTACAAGCTATTTTATGTTATTTAAACATTAAGTTAACATAATTTTACAAGAAAACTACGTAAGCTATTCACGGCCAGTCATTATTGGACTTTGTACTTTATTCTGTTGTTTTTAAAGATTGAATTTGCTTTTTTTTTTGCTACATGTGCGGTTGTTACTTGTTACTAAAGTATAGATTTGAGAAAAATGATTGGGAATAAAATTTTAAACTTTTTTTAAAAATATTTAAAAAAAATAAATTATTTTGGTGTCTGGATAAATTGAACGCGTGGTGGTAGTAGGAACTTAATATAATAGGTACATAACAGTGGTAGAGCCAAGCAGTTCGCTGCATGAAAGGGCCGGCTCGACCGGTGAAATACCGCGACCTCTTAGCAGATCGACGGAAAGTCGCTCATGCCGCGTTTCGTTTGATGAGAGAGGTACCCGGAGGCCCACTTCCCCGTCCCCATCCTTTCCTATCCTACTCCCTTAAAGGTCAGCAACGTAACAGCAACACTATATATGTTGCTGGTGTCAATGAGCGGCGCAGGTTGCTTACCATCAGGTGACACGCTTACTCGTTTGCCTTCCCATTCCATAAAAAAATACTTCCAATTCTGTAGGAACAAATATTTTATATCGCGGACGAAGTAGAATCCTTTTTACAACATAGGATATTACATTATGCATAGATTTCATTTCAAAAATAAATAATAAAAATCCTTTATAGGAATTTCCTTGTTTATATTTTTTCCCCCATTTCCTGTTGTTTTATTTCATCCTGATTCATAGGCAATATTTAGGTACTCGTCGATATTAATTGTTTGTCTACATAACCCCTCAACTAGCATTTTATGATTTAACAGGAAGCGTTGGATAAACCGATCATAGGTAACCCGGAGTCACCCGGCCGGAAGTCGAGGAGTGCATTAAATCAACACTTCCCGTGTGCGCCGAAGACGGCTTGTCCAAAAATGTCCACCATTGACGAATGTACCAAACGCATCGGATATTGGACATCACGTACTTCTAATTCGAGAATTATGGATGCTTGTTGAATGGAAATGTTCTTTAAGCCGTAGTGCAAAGCATATTATATCTCCCGAAATAGGTAGCCGACCAGCACTGGTACTCCTGAGTGACTAGGGTTTGTGGCTCCACGAAAATTCACTAAACAAATAATAATTCTTTTAGCTTTTGCATATTGGTTCTCTATCCCCGCGATAGGATAAAAGTGGGTCGAAAAAAAGGCCACTAAAACGGTCCAGGATTTACTAAGCAGATGTATAATGTTAAAGGGGAAGAATTATATAGGAGTTGAGGACGGCCACGTCACACTTGTCATGGCTAAATGGAAAGCATCTTGAAGGAAGGTGATATCAGGAGTCTTAAAAACCGACGAGCGTGTATGACAAGAAGAACCGGCCTCATCGCGCTCTGTTCTCTCTGCCTACCCTGCAAAGGACGTGGCGTGAAGCGAGTATCAAGCATTGTGCAGCTGGCCGATATGATTTGCCACGCATATTGGCAATATTATATCAATCGCTATCGGTCATTGTTCCTGTTTAGTCGGCAGGAATCTTTATCAATTTATTGACGAGCTGTTTTTTTATTTAACGCCAAAATCGGATTGAAAAATTTAATGCTGTAATAACATATTCGTGTTACAAATGAGGCTTTATTTTCTTAATACGCGGGTCGTACATTCCAGGTAGAAAAACCAAGGATTGCTTTTTTTATCAAGCGAATTAAGTCGTGAACAGCAGATAGTCTTAAAATATAAACTCTACAGAGCTCAATTAACGTCTCGCTGGTTCCGTGGTCGAGCACCCGAAAAGTCGTGGGTTCGAATCTGGGCACACAGCGATGACTTTTCGAAATTCTTTCGGACTATATGTGTTATAAATATGGATGACTGACAACTTTGTGCCCGGTGTAATGGCAATAGGTTCGCCACATATTGCATTTGTGACGTAACGTATGTAATGATTCGGCGAGACCATGCTTAACAGCCACAGCTTACACCTTCGAGTAGAAAAAGGCGCGAAGTTATGTTGGGTTATTTAAAGAGACATTGAATTGAAGTTTTTGCTTTCATTACCATGCAGTTGTTAAGGGTCTCATACTCTCGCACCTTAGAGCGACTCGCTGCATGAATGGGCCGGCTCGACCAATGAAGTACTATTCTACATGTCGGGACCATCGGAGCATGCCTTTCTTACTTCAACTACACTCTCTTGCAATCTAAATCTCATTTCGACCGCCCTTATCCTACTTTTATGCACACTCTTCTATGCCTAACTCTCGGTTCCATGAATTATTTAGTTTTTATTATTCCTTTATTTTATTTGTGATTTTAGTAATATATAATAATTTTACTACTGTTTTAATAATATATAATAATTTTACCATACTATTTTGACAATGAGCACCTACTTATATTTATCTATCCAATACGACCAAAGTCGAGGAATTTTGCGGTCAGTGTTGTAGCGTATTCATCATTATTATTATTCAGAGGAATAACAGTCTGATTTATTTCCATCGCATTAGTTCAATTTCCAATGATTCCGCGTCAACTGCTGATGATTCAACAAGCCTATTATTCTTTAGGGTACCTGCAACACGTTTAGTGTTACAGTTGCGTTGCCGATCTTTAAGGGAGTAGGATGAGGAAGAATAGGAAGGGGGTGGCCCTCCGGGTATCTCTCTCACCGAACTAAACGCGTGAGCCACTTTAAGTCAGTATTCTGAGAGGTAGTGGTATTTTACTGGTCGAACCGGCCCATTCATGCAGCGAACTGCTTGCCTCCACCACTACTGATCTACTGACTTACGTCAATCTGAGTCGATCCATTCATTTAGGAAACTGTGTGGCTCTACCCTTGGTGTATTACTTTTAACACTAGTAAAACAGAGTCACTTTTGAAGATCTTCAAGCTGTTTAAATGTTGGAGTGAGTTGCAGTGCAGGTTTAATTCAGGAAAATATGACTCATCCAAATTTGTGAGTTAGCGTTTGGTATTGATGAGTAATTCTTTGTGAATGATGCTCGTATTGTATGTAATTGAATTGGCTATAACAATAATACTCTGAAGTGGAAATGCCTCTTGTGATGTCCGTAGGTTCTTACACGTGTGGCCACGGCTACAACTGAGCTTCCAAATGATCTCTGTGTCATTCTTTCTTTTTCGAGTTTCATATATTGGAAAAAATAATGACGGTCAGCTTCAGAATCAACAAGTCAAGAATCTAGAAGATCGATTCAAGGATCACACCAGTGACTTCTCTGAATTCTTTCCAGTAGTGTTCGGGCAATAGGTTCCGCCACTTATTTCATTTGGAATGTAACGATTCAGCGAGTCTTGGCTTATAGGCCCACACTTTCGGCTAGTGAAAGGCGTGAAGTTATAAAATATAATTCGTAATGTTTCTTTGGAATCAAACCATTTTTGTTAATGACCGTTTTGTTCTCTTGTTGTTTGATTTGACATGATTTAATTAATCAATTCGCTGAGTCCATGCAAATATTGTATGAAATTGATTCATTTCTATGATTTTCTTCAAATATGAACTCTAAAATCACTTATTTAAGGTCCATTTACATATTTATGTAAATCGATACTAAACATCGCGAATGATAGTGAATAATTGATAACACTTCACACACACACAATGATGTTTTTATATGAAGATAGATGGTATTGGCCAACATACATTTAAAAGTACCGTGTGAGTATCAAATTATGGCCAATTGAAAAGAGTACGAACTAGTACGAATAAAACATAACACACATAACAAAACTTCACGCCTTTTTCTACCCGAAGGTGTAGACAGCGGCTGTATATGGCGACCTATTGCCATACCGGTAACATAGTTTTTAGTCGTCGATATTTATCACACATAACTTCCGGAAATAATTTCGAAAAGTCGTCGGTGTAAGCAAGGATTCGAACCCATGTGACTTCTTGATTCAGAAGCGAGGTGCCCGACTACTGGACCACCGAGACCCTAATACTACTAAAAACGTTCATCTTTCGGTGTCTCTCCATTACTGAATAAATACTACCTTGTTTTTATTGCCTGTCTGTATAATACTGTTTCATCCCCTGATGTTGCGCCAGTTTGCTTCTCCCTACTTTTCGCTTGCCTTCCACCTTTTCCATCAATACGCTATCCAGCATTTGGTTTTTTTCTTGTCTTAACATATAATCCAGGTGTTTGACTTTGCTCTGTTTTTGGACATGTTCGAACAAGCTTCGTGTTTTTTGGCAATTCGTTTCAAAATTAACTCATTCAATAATGAGTAAAATGTAAAAGTAAAGAATGGTCTGATGGTTCGGACATGTGAAAAGAATGGATGATGCAAGATCGACTAAACAGATATACCGTGCAAAAGTGGAAGGAATCTAGGAGTCGCAGACAGCCGAGACACACTCTCTATGACCGAATTGAACATGTCTAATCAGGAGCCGTAAAAACCGACGAGTCGAGGCATGATTGGGTATATTTCAAAAGTTCGAATATAAATCATGTAAACTTGTTAGTATAATTTGTATTTTATTTTTCATAAAATCTGAAAACCTTCCTTTTATTTCGATTTATATACTAAGTATGGTGCAGACAGTGATTAATGATATTTTTCTTTTTGGCAACGTATTTATAACGCTGTATAGCAGTAGCCATTGTTGATGTTTACTACAGCGCGCGGTGAATTTTGCTGAACAATTGTTATATATTTGGACTTTACTTTTACTGTAGGTATACCGGCCGTTGTCTGCGAATTTGTTCGCGTGTTAAATACAGTTTATGGAGCTCGTCTTTTGATTTAGCTCTCATTTAAATGCACAATTTACACTCACATAAGGCAGAGAGGTAAATGAGAACTTTTGCAATTGATACATTTTGTGGAAAACCTTAATTATTGCTGAAAAAATTAGGTACAGTAACTTGTCGTAATCATGGCAAAAGTCTATTAGTTTTATAGAATACCGGGAATAAACAGACTCAGTTGCATTTACTTAGAAAAATTGTATTTTAATATTATAAACGGCCTCTTTGTATAATGTAATCGGTTTAGATAAGTGAAACAGTTTTCCGGGAATTCCCTAGTTAATTGACCACTATTGCTGCTGTTATTTTGACATCGCATTGTTGTTATGTAGCCATACTCAATTTATTAGAAAAAAATATATATCTCGGCCATGTAGACGTTGACTATCCCGCATCTTAATTTAAAAATCTCGGCTTCGAATTCTGGCGCACGCCAATGATTTTTTGCAATTTATGTGTGGTAAAAAAAAATCATCTTCGCTCCAATATTCTTTTCCTTTTTTTAGCTTCAGCTTCAGCTTCGTATCTCGTATTCAAGATTGAAGATCTGGTATTTTGAACCAGAGATGGTTGTTTTTAAAGTTTCCGCTTGTATGAACTGTCGCACTGAACTTAGTCCCACACGCCCGGTGTGATTCTTGGCACACGCAAAGAGAATAACTTGCCGGGAGAATTTTGCAGTTATGAGGCTTTTTTTTCACTGTTTCAGTTGCAGTTTAAAATGTTTCATCTTATGCATTTTACACTTTAAAATTTGATGAAGCCGTTTGATTGAAAGCCTGTCACCTGTTGTCTATATCGTAGGTATTAAAAGAGAGGAATAAGTAGAAGATTTTGCAGATGTGAGAATAGATTTAAATAAGTAACCCGTTATACAGATTAGGTAAATAATCCGGCGTGTCAGTCGAGCCGTAATTGCTGCCGCCTAAACCTTCGGGTTTTAGAGGCTTGAAGCTACAGTGGATGAAAAACAAATACGCTTTTTTTCTGTTTTTCCCCTTATATCATCTTTGAAACTACGCAACGTATTTTGATGGGTTTTTTAGGGTGGGTTTGTATGTACAATTCATGGAAAATTTATTAAAGAAAAATTGATAATTTTTCGAGATTATTTTTGACGCGGTACAAGATCAGCTAGTATTAAATATAAAGTCACATCTATACTTTTATTAGAAAACTTAATAATTTGTATGTTTGAACGGGGTAATTTTAGGAACTAGTTGTTTTATTTGAAAAAATAATAATATTTGGAGAGTCCATTTATCGAGTAAGGCTTTAAGCATCACGCCCAGATCAGTAGGAGCGAACCACTCAGCATTTTAGTTGTGTATTATATTTAAATAACAATTAAGTATTTAATAATTATAATTATAGAGGTACACAGTTTCCACTGTCAAGACTGTCACTTTTTCTAAACGAAGGTGTAGGCAGCGGCTGTTAAGCCTCGTCTCGCCGTTATGTTTACGTCCCAAATGGAATAGGTGGCGAACCTATTGCCATACCGGGCACAAAGTTTCCAGTCATCGATATTTATCACACATAACTTCCGAAAATGATTTCGAAAATCATAGGTGTGAGCCAGGATTCGAACCCTGTGGCCTTTTGATTCGGAAGCAAGGTGCTCGACCACTAGACCACTGACACCTTAATTATTTTAATGTTAAAATATTCTATTCCAACCTCTGTAGAAAAGTTTTACTTTATTAATCTATTTAAATGCATTAAAATTGTATTTAGCTCCTTTGACTTAAGTTGACATGTATTATCGGTATGTATTTACAAAAAAAGTATCTATTGTGTCTGATAAATATGTAGTTTCTATAACACAAGCATTTAGTTGCTTATATTGGAACTAGAGGGCGCTGTGTGTATTGTGTCCAAGATATATAGACTTTGTTTGATACCGTTTCATTTTGTTTTGATAACCCATATTTAAACTGATTCTTAATTTATTAGTTTTAATTGACGGGATTGTTTATATACGTTTGTGAATCGACACGTCTATTAATTTTATTTACAAACTTGCAGATAAATTTTAATGTAAATATATATATGTACTAGTACTATTATGTACTAGATGACTCGGCAGGCAATGTCCAATATCAATGAAAACAAATAATAGTTTTTATTATAAACTAGCTGACCCGGCGAAATTTGTTCCGTATCAAAAGTAATAACTGCTGCCCCGCTATGTTAATACTGCAATATCTTCGAAAATATTCGTTTAAATTACATACTGTAAATGGCAATATTGATCTATATTAAATGCACAATCTATTTATTACACTTAACTGGATGAAAATTAATGCTGTAATGTTTAAAATCGCTTCGTAAATAAGCCATTATATCTCGTAAAAAGTAAAGGAATAAAAATGATCATTGTGGTTTATCCCTAAGAGATAGACATATGCCCTCGCGGACTTTTTTGTAGACCTTCTGAAGGTCTTTAATAATGCAGAACATTGTTTTGATCTATCACTTAGGGTTCAGGCAGCGTTTGCAATTAAAGTTCTAAATCTTGAAAATTATCACTTTTTATTTCTACACTATACATGAATTATAGATCAAAACCACCCCGTTGACACCCTCTAACTATTAAAAGAAACGGCATCAAAATCCGTTGCGTAGTTTTAAAGATATGCGCATATAAGGGGACAGACAGCGGAAAGTGACTTTGTTTTATACTATGTAATGATGATAACATACAGAATAACTGTGAATCTCCGGAACTCACCTAGGTATGTAGCTTACGTAAATTTTGCGATGAAAATGAATCCTATTCAAATTTATATTATTCTATCCTATACCCTTTCTTATGGTTAGAAGGTGGCAAACAAGCTTGCGGGTCACCTGATGGAAAGCAACTATGGTCGCCCAGAAGCATCATCACGCTCGTTTCTAGAAGGTTCCTAGGTCGTAACGATCAGGAAATATCTGTATTCCGCGTAGGTATCAAAGGTAGGTAAAAAATATCCAAAAATATACCGGAATACATAAAACTCTCATAAAAATACTGCACGGGTTCAAACAGAACATACGTTTTTAACCTACCTTAAACATACACGTCAATCTAATAAAAACATTTGGAATTTGTGTTCATTATACTCTGTCCACTATATGAGTGGATTATTGACAGGTCATGCCTATGAAGTTTCGTATTGTGTGAGTTAACATTTAGATACAAACTTGATACTAAAAATAATGTACTTCATGAACAGTCACCGTCCACTTAATGACGTGCCAAAAATAACAATTTCTACAATTGTGCCATAGAAATAGATAATCGCTGTATAATCGGTAGAAATAAATGTTAGTATGTAAATAGTATGTAATCTATACTTATATTTTTTTTCCACTGTACATATTATTCAAAATTAAAACGCATCGTTGAGTATTATCCTTGAAACAAAGACGGCATAGATGGACAACAGGAAAAAATTGAAAAAAAATATTATTTATTAATATTATAATATCGATTGATTAATACGATTGATCTTACTTTCGGACACATCACCAATTATGTCAGTTGGCGACCTGTCAAAAAACCACTCTTATCGTGGACAGAGTATAGTAATTATACTTAATAGCTATGTATCTATAATTTACAAAGGTCGCAGTTAAGTTTGACATTCACGAAGATACTTTTAACCGAGCGGTGATAACGGACGCGTTCGAGGTTAACACCGGCTGATGAAATAGCGCTGTTACTTTTTAACTTGTTTGTTTTAATATTTTATTTATAACTTGAAGACTTTTTCTGCACTACTTTTACACGAGACGTAAAAATATAAACATTCATACAACATATTCACCTGTTTTCTGTACCTAATGGTATTTGGGAAGGATATTTTTTTATGAAAAAACAGAGTACAGGTCAAAATATTTATTTAAATTTAGCCAATCTGATTTTATGTCAGGAAAGTCATTTATATGGACTTTAAATTTTTCTAAGGAGACAAGAAAAGGCTATACTCGGATTTTTAATCATACAACAACCACTGACGTTTACGGTGTTGTCAGTATAAACTGTGTATAAAATATAACAATTATAGGTACGAAATAAAAGTAAAAAAAATAAAATTGTTTATTACATATTTTTTGTTATATTCATCTTCGGATGATAAATTATCACTATCATGACATATTTACGACTTAAATTTTAATACAGTTTTTAAAAATTCTGATTAAGAAAATTATTTGTTACAAAATGTTTTAGAAAATTTATTACTAAAGTATTTGAAAATATTTGTTGCCGAGTCAAATTATTTATTAAATTGAGTAGTATAAGTTTTAGAGTGTTAAGTATAATTTGAGGTTATTAACTATTTCACTCATTGTTCATTCATCTGATCGAATAAGAACTGAATGCATCACTATTACTTTAAATTTGGCAACATTATTTTACAAAGTGACATTAAATACTGTCAGTTAGCTTTGTATAATTAAAAATACGACTATAGTAGTGTACATAGTACGTATAATGTTTTTTGCCTCTCACCCTCCCTCTCTGTCTCTCTCTCCCTCCTACAAATGCTTTAATTGGGTATTACTTATCAATTATATTATCAGTTTACACATTTAACGAACCAAAAACATTGTTATTAATAATCCGTCGATATTGAAATATGTTGAGAGGAAAATTAACAATAATTGTACGAACATAAATTACCCATTTTAATTATCTAGTTTTAGCCATCAAACATGTACCTATCTACGCTTAATATTTGGGAATCTTTTTACTCCAGTACTTGACTTTCAAACATTTGCCTACACATTTAGATCTTTTAGGTTTATAAAGTTTAATAGGATAATCAAAGTGCTTGAAAATATTATGTTGAATAGTTTCCGAGATACCCGATCTTCCTGTGGCACATCTGCTTAGTCACGCTTTCGTCTTCCATTATTTCCATAATCCGGTGCTACTGAGGCATGCATTTCTCTATTTTTTAACAACAGTTTTACCAGTGGTAGACCAACACAGTTCAATGCATGATTTGTCCGGTTCGACAGGTGAAATACTAAGAACTCTTGGAATATCGATGTAGAGTGGCTCTTGCCGCGTTTCACTCGGTGAGAGAGGCATTCGGAGGCCCATCCCCTTCCCATCCCAGTTCCGACACCTTCTACATCCCATTGTGAGGGCCGGCAACGCAAGTATAATACTATATGTGTTCAGCTGTCCATGGGAGGCGTTTGCTACTCACTATCAGGTGACACGCCAAATCCCTTGCGGGTATGCAATGCAGTGAGGAAGAAGGGCCAGAAAGCAAGTTTCTCTTCTTTCTTCTTCTCTTCTTCGACTTTCATAACTCTTGTCATACACGCTCGTCGGTATTTAAGTCTCCTGACATTACCTTCCTCAAAGACACGTTCGATTTGGTCATGGCAATATCTATTTTTATTTTCTACATTACTGCGTAAATAAATTTAGTTACAAATTGATGATAATACGGTCTCACATTTTTATGACGTAACGACGAAATTTAACTTGACACTTGACGACGTCGAGTTCGTCTTTCGCGCCGGCTAATGGCTTTTGCAACACTCCGAGGAAGCCGATAGGTGTCGAGTTCGAAGTTTTGCTGATGAATATTCAAATGGAAATTGGCAAGTTTCGACGTTTTAACGAAATTCAATAGGTAATATTATTTTACAGCTGGTGTGACGTTCATACCTAAAGGTGTAGACTGCGTTGACAATGGAATACGATGAACAGTATTTTGTCATATATATATTTGTCCATATTTCTGGAATAATACTAGGCAACTAACCAATTTAACATTGTTTACTACTAGAAACAAAAAACGTAATATTTCGTAACACCCAAGATGTGGGATTGGCTTGTTGGAGCATAAAAAAGCGCGTAAGAGTACCCATTGAACGGTTGGGTCCAAATCTCATATCGAATTTTTCTGCTCCTAGATTTGCAACTCCACCTCACCGTCTCTAGAACACCTCGCGTAATTAATGGACGCCCTCTAAGGATTACGCATACTGGTTATGGTCCCATAGTTGTCTTTTTTGATTAATTAAATAGAACGCATATTGGATCCATGGCCGTTTTTTCTTTAAATCAATGAAATAACATTCTAACAATTCAGCTTCCCAGTCTACCTAGCTGTTGGAATAGATACAATATTTGAAGTCTTCAATCAATCTTTTCTGATCGCGTGTTCCTAAAGGAAATCCAAGTCCAATAAGCATTTGTGAAGACACCAAACGAATTTGATTAGCATATAGATCAGGTTTCAGCTGATGTTCGGTACGCGGAGACAATTCGATACGGGCCGTGAGGAGCCTTCATTAAACGACGCCAACTTGTCTTACACAACACTAGCTGTTGCCCGCGACACTGTACGCATCGGTATATACCGTGTTAGTAGCTCGGCAGTTCCCCCTGATATGGTCAGAACCAGCACGCCGTAGTCGGGTATTAACTTTTGTGACGCGTCGGTTTTCATTTTTTAGGCGCGAGATCCTATTTTTTTTCATAAACATAATTAGTATTATGTTCCTGGTCCCTGGTCCCAGTGTTTGGGGTGGGCACAACAGGATCTTCTTTTCTACACTTCCCTACAATACACTTCTTCCACACCAACACCCTTTACATTTACATTACAATAAAAAGCTACTTTTATTAGTATTTTTTTAAATATAAGTCAGAAATAATGTTATAATATTCACCATAAATCAGAACGTACTCTAGCTGTTATAATAGGATAAGTTCTGTCATAAAAGATTAGTAGTACGTCTCCGCTTAGTTACCATAACTTTCTGTGAGTGTGCAGATGTAGAAATTATTGTGCTTGTGCCCTTAAATCAGTTCCGCAGTAGTGATTATTTTTCCATTTATTAAGAATTTACACTCTTTTTATTAAAAAAGTTAAAAATTGTAACTCTTTCATTTTTTTTAAAAGTCTCGGTGATCCATTAGTCGCTTCTAATTCAGAAGTCGTGTGCTCACAACTTGTGATATTGTGTATTTGTGATAAAATTGCGCCCGGTGTATGGCAATAGGTTCGCCACTTATTCCGTTTGAGACGTACTAACATAACAATACGGTGAATCGAGGCTTTTTGACAGCTGCTGCTGCACCTTCGGGTAGAAAAATGCGTACGGTTACGTTCATGTTATTTATTAAGAGTATGAAAAAAGCCATCGATACTAATCCCTATCTCTCGGGGCGCTAATTTGGATGTTTTTTTTTCTACCAGATCACATTAGTTCACACGGTATACTCTGTCGAAATAGCTGAACTCATTCCGAATCGGACTGAGCGGAAGCGAAGTACAGCCGGACCTAATTAGTATTAATTAGTAATTATTACATTTCTTTTTGTTACATTGCGTTCGCTTAATTTGTTACCATTTTTGCCACCGGAATAATGTCTTTTAAATGTGTTCTATGATTGTGTATTTATATATATTTTTTTTCGTTTTATTACAGGTACGTACGGCATACATCCCCATTTTAAGGATATCTTCATGCTAAAGTAATTTCTTGTGAGTATAAGCTAATTCAATATAGGCCGAGCAGAGGTAGGTAATTTTGACAATATTAAAATATGTTTTGTTGTTGTATTTTTACGACTCATATTTTCAAATGAAGTTCTTTGAATTTGCTTCATTTAAAATAAATATCATAGTAACAGTGATTATAATATCAACTGTTATTACAGTAATGTTTGTATTCGGGTTGGGATGGAAACCGGTGACTTCTGCGCAAGCAGCAATTACCTACTGGCCACAATGCCATAAGGCCAGTCTTAAATGTCATTTTTAAGTAATTTATTGTAGTTGACTTACTTGCGTATATTTCGATAGGAGTTAGTTGTGACAATATTTTTAATCTAAAGACAATTGACACGTGGTGGTTACCACCACGAGTGATTAGAACACGTGGGTAGGTGCGGTCCCGACCTCCAGTCCGCTCGATAATGCGGAGGCTGCGCGCTGAGCTCGCGCCCGGAACTGCCTCTCCAACAACCAACACACCCTGACCTCCCCTCGCACCATACTGACCGCCAATCGTAGTTTCCACTCACCTTTACTCAGAGCTCATTCACAACTGGTAGTATTCAATACTCACAACCAAATACAAGAGCTCTCTGTGCACACCCAATTCCTATACCCATCGGGGGTTATCTTTTTTTGGTCATCAAACAGTCTCCGCTTTCCTGGAGTACGAGTATAGTAAGGCGTCTAATAACGACATTGTGATTTACGATAATCTTTGCCAAGATATTTGTGTAATAATAGGGAATATCACGTATTCTAATATTTCGATTCCGATAAATATTCTAGATATTATTTATGTATTGAAATGTTCGATTTGTCTTTATATGTATTAGGTGTTATAAGTTTATGAAGATGTTTGTTAGTAGGAAAGATAATGTCATGAAAATATTATATTATATCGAAATATTTGCCTAAATAGAAAAAAAATATTATTTCTTTTTGGCAAATATTTGTCTTATATAACAATTTGTCTTATCTCCTGAAAACAACCTTCATTTCTGGGAACTTTGAGTGGGAGAAATATTCGTAAAATCTTTTACTGGCTTTTTATAATCAGAATTAAAAAAAAATGTGAATTCAATATAACATTATTATGTATCTATTGAATATATCTCCTTTTATAGAATTAAACACGTTGTGCCAATGTCAGCGGAATTACGTATATATGCATGCCAGTAATGAGATTTTGATACAATCAATGAGATGCCGTGTTAGTACCGGCAGAGTGATGTAAAATAGCATTATTGGCTCATTTTTATTGTTAATATCGCGCTAGGAGATTGAAATTCTTCAAAAGGTTTTATTGTTATTGTAGCGTAATGTCACAAGAGAAATCTCAACGAGCTAGTCCGCTATTAGTCACTCGAGCCGGATTAGTACGAGTCCGGCACGATCGACGACAGGTTCTCTGTGTATTTTCTTAAAACAATTATTCTATTGCACAGATCAAATATTGAATGCTGTTTGCTTCCTCTCTCTCTCTCTCTCTCTCACTTCTATGTCTATGTCTCTTAACTTTGTCTTTTTCGAATTTTATCTTGTTTAGTTTCTGTCTGTGCTCGATTGATATCATGATTTTATATTAACCGAAAGAAACCATTGGTGATATGTAAAAGCTTTTCCTTCCACTTTTTATGCTTATCGCTTTTATCGCTTATCCCACGAACTTCCTACGAGTGCCATATGATATACTTTGCCCATTAAAACTGTCCTTGCTCCGATATTAATGATCATAACGTGATGTTATATAGTCTATAGTCAGTTTTTAACCAGTACTTCCCGAGATTAGCGCGGTCAATAAAACTATCAAACCTTATATTATTAGTGCAGATAAGTATGGATCCATTTCTAACAGTCGATAACACAACACGTGCTTCTCAACCGCTAACTGATCCTAAACAAACACATCGCATCTATTAGATAAAGTCGGTTAAGCAATATGTGCAATCTCTTCCGGCAGGGGGAGTGCGCCGCTCACAAAAACGTTTGATCCGATTATACTCGTATTATTATTTTTAGGTCGCCATTACGGGCACGGAGCTCACGTAGGTGTACGGTACCCTGATTTATCTTGTTAGGAAATCATGAGATTCATACTATATTCATACATAATAATAAATTTCATTCATAAAGTTATGAATGAAATTTATTATTATTAAAAAAGAAAAAGAAAACCTGATATAAAAACTTTTAGGCTTTCGCGTTGCATATTACTCAGTGATAATGATGAACGGGAATTAACGCGACACTGTTTTAGGTAAACAAATATTTACCTTGATTAGCTTGACGTTTCGGCCAGGTTGCACTGGCCGTGGTCACAAGTCTGCACGGCCAGTGCAACCTGGCCGAAACGTAAAACAGTGTCGCGTTAATTCCCGTTCATCATTATCACTGAGTAAAACCTGATATGTCTATAACTAATCAATGAATTACGTTTCGGTGGTCTAAGTCGAGCACCCCGCACTAAATCAGCAACCATGTCATGGGATCAAATCCGGGCTTCACAGCATTCGTTTCGGAAGTTATGTGTGATAAATATCGATGACTGACAACATTGTGTCCGGGTATGACAATAGGTTCCAACGTTTGTTAACTTTGGAAATTTGGGACGTGAAAATTCGGCGAGTCGAGGCGTAAGAGTCGTACATTGTCCGGTAGAAAAAGTTGCGAAGCTACTCAACCAACATGAAATCAAAAAATTCAACCACGAAATGTCGCCCAAAACATATTAAAATCTTGTCATCTTTTTAAACACACATTAAACCGGAAAAGGTTCTGCAAAAAGTTTGCACAGTCCGAGCTCGAATAGCTGGACCCCTGAAATCTTTAATCTAATCTAGACAAATATTGGTTATAGGCTTGGCATGCCGAAATCGCGATCGTACACCGGACGCAAGCAATATTGACTTTAATACTCGTGTG
The DNA here is from genome assembly GCA_905147225.2 of Euproctis similis. Classification (NCBI taxonomy): domain Eukaryota; kingdom Metazoa; phylum Arthropoda; class Insecta; order Lepidoptera; family Erebidae; genus Euproctis; species Euproctis similis. The sequence goes on along the minus strand of LR990117.1, from coordinate 3,401,708 downwards.
CAGAAGTTTAAAATCGCGATGCGTTTTGAAAATGTTATAGAGCTCAGTTGTTTTGAGATAAGGGGTCGTCCATTAATCACGTGAGGCTTTAAATTCTGAGGTAAATATCACGAACTGAGGTGCACGGTGTTCCTTAATTTCATACTATACTCTACACGTGGTTTTAAGGATAAAACACTAAAATACACGTGGTGATTGGGAAGTTTTAAATCTCACCACGTATCACCAAGCGAGAGGGGGGTTTAAAGAGAGTTTTTTTTAAATCTTTATTTTTTGTAAAGGGGTTTAGTCACATGTTGACTATGTCAATATCTACATGGAGACTAATCATATTAATAATTAACTTATATAGTAACTATTTTATGGAATAGGAGGGCAAACGAGCAGGCGTGTCACCTGATTTTAAGTGACCAGCGCCGCCCATGAACACCTGCAACACATGTAGTCTTATAGTTCCGTTGCCGACCTTTAAGGGAGTAGGATAGGAAGTGATGGGTAAGGAGGGTGGGCCTTCGGGTACCGCTCTCACCGCACGAAACGCGGCATTAGCCACTTACGTCGATCTTCTGAGAGATCGTCCTAGAGGCCGGTCGAGCCGGCCCATTCATGCAGCAAATGGCTTGGCTCAACCACTATCATACCACTGCAGGCTCTTGGAGAAGACTATCTACCAGAATCATTCATACGGCGAACTCCTTGGCTCTACCACTACGAAACTAAAGCCCGAATACTGAACCGCCACTCAAATATATAAGCGCCACTTAAGCGTTTAAGTAGCTGTCACATTAGCCAGAATACGTGAAATTTGAGCAGTAAGTAGCACATTATTGATTGTCAGATTTGAGTGGCGGTTCAGTGTTCGGGCGTTAGCCTTTTCTAAATTTGGTGAAGCCAAAATTGTGTTGCAACGTTGCAACATGATTTATGGACGACCCCTGCTGCTGCACATTTTTCGTCTGGTAAAATCGATTAAGCCCAAGGCGTTATTTAGATGTGGAGTTAGATAAATGTTTGTGTTCTGCGCGGAGATAAGACGGGTCGCTGAACCCACGCGCGATGTTCAGATGTGCCCTTTTCTTATTCGCTTTGACCTACTTTATTGTTTAACGCAGATTTTTATTTGAATGCATTATGTATTTTTTTATGTTAAACTTGTATTAATAATATTGCAAATGGGAATATTGTGATATTGTTATGGCAATATTGTATATATTTATGTTAATAACACATTAGCCGTTTGAGCCTTTCTTGCCTTCATGTAAATTTTATACGTACATAATATAAAAAAGAAGAAATAAGGTGAACCTTATCTTTATTTTGTTCTTATATATATTGTGAACCTATAACAGTGGTAGAGTCTTGCAGTTCGCTGCATGAATTGGCTGGCTCGACCGGTCAAATACCACGACCTAAAAGAATATCGGCGTGAAGTGCCTCGTGCCGGTGGTATAGGATTGGCATGGGATGATGAGGGAAGAGTGAGAGTGTAGGAAATGTGCAGAGGGAGATATGAAATAATATGGATAGATTGTGTGTTAAACGATATGATTAAGAAGGGTGTGTATGAAAAAAGCGACCGATAGGGAATAGGATAATTGCGCCGACTCCAAAAGACGGCATCAGGGCAGGAAGATGACGTCTTTTTTATCATCCTCTCTCTCTCTCTTTCTCTGACCTTTTTCCATTATTTGGGGTGAGAACAACAGGATTTTCTTTTACACACTTCCCTAACATTTACTTCTTCATCGCTAACATCTTCCTAAATCATGTCATGAATGTCATTTTTCAAACAGACCACGCATATTTTCTTAGGTCTTCCTCTTGTAATGAGACAATAATGTAATGTCACATTCAGGTTTATCATTCTTCTCTTTATTATGTAATAACAATTAACAATCCGAAATAACCGGTCATAGTAAGAAGATAAAGTACCACCAACAGCACAGTTGGTGACCCACTCCAGGAATGTGTGTAAATACTAGAGACCAGACACTAAGAGACGAGACGCGCGGTATTTTTAATTATTCCAATGTTAGAGCTTACATTATTTAATTAACAGCTAGAGTACGTCTGTTAAGTTTTTAACAGACTTCCAAAAATTGACACCGACGAGTTATTTTCGTTTGGGATGGGCACGCGTTTCCGTTTTAATGTTTTTGTTAATTTATTACCAAAAATAGATTTTGTCTTTAATTGATTCATTTACGGTGACAGTGGTGAAAGCTTTTAAATAATTGTTAATATTTATATACATGAGGACGTTTATAAAACCGCCTCTCAGAATATCGAAGTAAAGTGGCTCATGCTGCGTCTCGCTCGGTGTCTCGCGTTCCTCATCCCACTTCCGACCCCTTCCATACTCCATTGTAAGGGCCGATGACGCACTTGTAGCACTGTGTTCAGGTGTCCATGGGTGGCTTTTATTGCTTGCCATCGGGTGACACGCCTGCACGTTTGCCCCAAATAATAATAAACTGTAATCTGAAACGAAACATCTATTTCTTCTATAGTGATGACGTCGAATTCAGTTTGGAAGATCCCGGGTTCGAATTCTGTTACACATTTATCAACCTAAAACTTTCAAATACACATATATATAGTTATTCATACGGTCAAGATCATGTCAAGACCAAACACTAATTGGATATGTTACGGCCAGCGTAAGTAAGCGTAAGTAAAAGTATCACATTCTCCCCCTGCCTACAGTTCTGCCAAGGTTTTTAACATAACATAACTTCACGCCTTTTGTTACGCGGCAGCGGCTGTTAAGCCTCGCCTCGCCGTTATGTTTACGTCCAAAATGGAATAGGTGGTGAACCTATTGCCATACCGGGCACAAAGTTTTCAGTCATCGATATTTATCACACTTAACTTCCGAAAACAATTTCGAATAGTCTTTGGAGTAAGCCAGGGTCAGGATTCGAACCCGGACCTCTGGATCAGAAGCCGTGTGCTCGACCACTGGACCACCGAGACTTCGGTTTTTAAAACACTCACAAAATAAGAAAAAATAAATTAATTACATTATTTACAATATATACAATTAAAAAACTACCTGAAATCAAATTTCTCCGCATCTCGGTCTACTGGCAGCGTGCCCAGAAGAATATAACTTGTTATTAAATACTCAGTTCAAAAGTAAATTCAAATATAATTGTTTATTAGGTATTATGAAATCAACGCTGTGTAATATATTCACAAGGTCGTATGTATGTATGTAACTTGTATGTATGTCATTATGTATGTATGACAATGTATGTACATAACAATACGCATACCAATCATTGCATACGAGTATACGCTTCGCTTTTAACCGCGATGGCCTATTCAATAAGTTTGTGACGCAAATTAATTATATTTCTTTACGAATGTAATAGTAAGTAAGTCAATTCGTTCAAAGTTTACTTACTTAATTAGCTGTATGCCAAGTCCCATGCGGGGCAGGCAGGGAGAGCAAACCTCCATAAGGCACAATTGATACACACCTCACTCGCTTCTTCATCTTTAATAACTGTTGTTATACACGCTCGTCGGTTTTAAGGCTTTTGAAAGGCTCCAGTGGTCCCGCTTCTGAATAAAGAGGATGCGGGTTCGAATCCTGGCTCACACCAATGACTCGTCGAAATTACTTTCGACAGTATTGTGTGATACAAATCGATGACTGAAAACTTCATGACCGGATGGGCAATACATTCGCCACCTATTCCATCGAGGCTTAACAGCCACTGACTGCACCTCCGGGTAGAAAAAAGCATGAAGATGTTAATTTTAATATTACCTTCTTCAAGGACAAGTTCAATTTAATCATGGAAATTGTGTAGTGGCCGTCCTTCCTTATACTAAATGCTTCAGCTTTTGCACTGTATATCTGCTTAGTCAGTTTTACAAGTCTACGTATACGTTATCAATAAGGCGTGAAATGGTGGAGTACATTTTTGTTTATTGCCCAAAACGAAACAGTAATGTGCCTCAACAGTCGTAAAAGATAATTTATAGTTTTAGTATGTAGGTCGGCTTTCCTGAGTCAAATAGGTATCTAATATCGGTTGTAGTTCTCGAATTATCTATACATATAAATGAAATTGGAGTGTCTGTTTGTAATATTGAAATAACCACTTTTCACTACACTTTGAATGTAGTAAAAAGTGGTTGTATATACGGTATAACACTAAAATAACAATTTTTTTTTACAATATTTGTCTGTCTATTTGTTCCCATAATTTAGTAATATCAGAAATGGCTTGAATCGATTTTGACGGAACTTTAATTGGCAGAGTCAGCTGATGTAATAAGAAGTAACTTAGGCTAATTTTGCTTAAAGTCTTTTATTTACTGTCATAATGCTTTCGAGGCCAAACAAAGTTCGCATGTTCGCAAACCAAGGAGTTCGCTGAATGAATGGGCTGGCTCGACCGGTGAAATACCATGACCTTTCAGAAAATCGACGTAATGTGGCTCATGCAGCGTTTCGTTCGGTGAGAGAGGTACCCGGAGGCCCACCCCCCTTCCCACTCTACTCCCTTAAAGGTCAACGCAACTGTAACACTATATGTCGTGTTGCAGATGTCCATGGGCGGCGCTGGTCACTAAACATCAGGTGACATGCATGCTCGTTTGCTCTCCCATACCATAAAAAAAGTATGCATGCAGACATGGATGCTTTGCGTGCCATTTAGACCTTAAAAATACTACCCACTAAAATCTTTAAAAAGTATCTAGTGTATCTAATGTAAGTATCTAGTAATATTTTAGAGAGTAGAAAACCAAAAATAACAATAGTGAACATTCGTATAGGAAAAACTCAAAACTTCCTCACCTTGTAATAACAGAAAAAACTGTGCATTTCGCCTCCGAGCAAAACCCCATTGCATAGTCCTCGTGAACAATATGGCACACGACCGCAGATCTAACTACCTACCCCCTAAAAGGTAACCGTGGCAAATGTCTCCATGAATTTGAACTCTATTCCCTTCTACATAAGGTTCTACAGTCTATCCGCACAGACCATTCGCTACGCCCCAACGTATTATCATGAACTTTGACTCTGAATGGCAAACACGTTCTTTTTCTTGTCGCCGTGACGTCTACACGTTTTGTTATAAAAACGATCTTATTCACATCTGCTGAAGGTTTATTTTCAGTTGTGTTTAGTGTTTCTTTGTTTAAAAAAAAAACTCTGTCGGCTATCGGCGAAAAAGTTCACGTGCATATTTTTTTCTTTTGTCGAAGCCGTGTGTGTGTGTGTGTGTGAAGGCTCGTCAAAATGTTACTTACATTTGAAATAATATTTATATTTCTATTCCTATAATGCTCCGAGGTAAAGCCTTATAAAGAAAGGATTTCCTTAACGTCTTTGTTGGCGGGTTGGGTCTTTGTAAAGCATAAGCAAGTTACGCACGTATAATCTGTAAAGGAATACTAATTAAGTAAAAATTATTAATGAAAACATCAGAAGTTTCGTAGAATAATTGCCGCTGCCTACACCTTCTGGTATTAAAGTCTTTTTCTACCCCAAGGTAGACTCGTAGACCGGGCTCAAAGTTGTCAAAAATTGATCATAACTTCCCTAAAGTATTCCGAGAAATTATTGGTCCGGAATCAATCCCACGACTTCTGAATCAGAAGCGGAGAGCTCGATCACTGGACCATCGAGACTGGGGCATAAAGTTGATTTTTTTATGGGATAAGAGGGCAAACGAGCAGGCGTATCACCTGATGGTAAGCAACCAACGCCGCCCATGGACACCAGCCACACATATGGTGTTACTGTTGCGTTGCCGACCGTTAAGGGATAGGGAATAGGGGATGGGGAAGGGGTATGGGCCTCCGGGTACCTCTCTCACCGAACGAAACGCGTCATGAGCCACTTTACGTCGATCTTCTGAGAGGTCGTGGTATTTCACCGGTCGAGCCGGCCCAATCATGCATCGAACTGCTTGGCTCTACCACTGGATTTTTTTACTTGTCTATCTATTTGCTCTCTGTAGACTACAAAGTCCACTGGACTTGATTCCCCTTTACCCTAAAGACATTTGTCTAAGTTGTAACGGCTTCACCTGGACACCTGGAAAAACTCATTTATTTATAGTAGTACCCTGGGTTAGTTAGTAATTCTGGGATTTTTTTTTTATGGGATAGGAAGGCAAACGAGCAGACGTGCCACCTGATGGTAAGCAACCAACGCCGCCCATGGACACCAGCAACACATATAGTGTTACTGTTGCGTTGCCAACCTTTAAGGGATAGGGGATAGGAAAGGACGGGGAAGGGGGGTGGGCCTCCGGGTACCTCTCTCACCGAACGAAACGCGGCATGAGCCACTTTACGTCGGTCTTCTGGGAGGTCGTGGTATTTCACCGGTCGAGCCGGCCCATTCATGCAGCGAACTGCTTGGCTCTACCACTGTTAGAAAGGATAGTTACGTCTACATATTAAAACACATCTAGTGCTTATCACCAGGAGCGTACATAACGTTCCAATTAATTTGATACCCTCAATAGTTAAATTTGCATGAAGTTTCCATTACGTGTTAAGAATTTAGTGCCGTCATGACTATATTATCGTAAGATCTAACACAGTGGAGTGGGAATGTCTGTGGAGGGCGTAGGGAATGTTAAAATCGGACTTCCCATGGTGCAGTCGGTTGTATAAAGACTTAAACTCTATAAATAAAGATTGTGTTACTAATAAATTTCCTTTGATTACCATAAAATAGCATTTAAGTAACATTACTTGATCCCCTGCGCGGCTCAGTGGAAGATGACCACAGCCCATTCTGCGGTGGTTTGCTGAAGAAAATATATATACATAGTTTTATTCTGTCCCAGTTTATTGGGCCTCCTAATACATCGGCACTGACCGCTTTATGACAATAATAATATTCTCAGAGGTATTTCGTCGGTCGAGCTGGCCTAATCATGCAGCCTACTACGTGGCCCTATCGCCCGAATACTGAACAGCCACTCAAATCTGACAATTAATAAAGTGCTACTTACTGCTCAAATTTCACGTATTCTGTCTAAGGTGACAGCTACTTAAACGCTTAAGTAGCGCTTATATATTTGAGTGGCGGTTCAGTATTCGGGCTCATGACAGTTAAAAATGAGAGCCCTCACGAATCCATAGTCAGTTGAAAAGACAAGCGTTATTGTACATCAAAACTAGAATATAACTCTAATAGTATATATATATATATATATATATATATTTGTTTCCATAAACAGTTCGTTAGTGTATTTGTAACCCGGTTTATTAGGAGCACAATGGCTGCCAAATATTATTGTTCCTCCACACAATGGGTGAATGTTACATCTAACTTGGTCGTGTCTATTAGCCAGGGTTGCTAACTGTACGCGTTCCATGATCAAGTGATGTATTTAATTTTGTGTTATCTTAAGAATGTGTGCCAACCCTATTCGTTTTGTGATCGGCAGAAACGTGACGACTATCTTACTGATGGGTGTCGTCTTGTCTATTCAAACTGCAGAAATGGAATTAGACTAAACAATGTAGAAAATTATTCTTAATCATAACATAACTTCCACGACGTTTTCTACCCGAAGGTGTAGGCAGCGGTTGTTAAGTCTCGACTCGCTGAATCGTTATGTCACGTCCTAAATGGAATAGGTGGCGAATGCACAAAGTTGTCAGTCAACTATATTTATCACACGTAAGTTTCGAAAAGATTTCCAATAAATCCCGGGAATCGAACCCACGTCGTCTGAATTAAAAGCGGGGAGATAGTAAAAAGATAATAAATAAAGATTACATACAAAACACTAAAGTAGACAGGAAAGTGTCTATGTTTGTTCAGTAATTGGTATAATCCTATATAATAACATTCTAAATTCTACTCAAACGTAAGCGAACCACTTATACACAGAATTTTTGTTATAATCCAATAAGTAACTGTGAGGGTTCCCTTTTGGTAAATTTATCCAATGGAACCCTAAAAAAGCCGCCAAAAAAAAACTTTCTCGCTCTATAATACGCTCGTTTGAGTAACTGGTTGGTTATAAGAAGATTCTGATAGAAGGTTGAAGAAGTAAAGCGGACAATTTAGATATGTACGGAAATTCTAGAAACTTAGTACTTACAGTAAACCATTTACTCTGTGTGGGCAGCAGCAGCGGGGTATATTAATTGATTTACCGCGGAGACCTTAGTTCGTTTCCGTGTGTCACGCGATAATAAAGCCTTTCCCTATAAACATTGGCTGTGCGTCGAGACCTAGGGGCAGTTACGTTTTATTAATTTACACAAGTAACTAAATTATATGATGTAGTTTGAAATGATAATGTCAGTTTGTAAAGTTATAAAATAATAATAAAAAAACAAACAAAATGTGTTGCCAGTTTAGCTATAATGGGTGAAAATGTCCCGACGAGCCTGGTTCTAGCCGGTATACTAAACTATTGGAGGCTGGTAGGAAGATGGGTAGACCGGCATGAGGATCAGCTACTCTTAAAGGTCATAAAAAGGCAGTTAAACCTAAACCACGTACCTATCTTAAAATTCGAATTCCAAATCTTACTATTCAAAATTTGAAATCTTACTATTTGAAATTCGAACGAATAATAATGATAATGTTGCCAGCGTGAATATTTCGACGGTTTTGTACGGTTTCAGCTAATTGAGTTTGGTGCCGTCGCCAATTTCGGCTCGTTCACTAAATGCCCGAAGTTACTGATATTCCTTTGAAACTTACTCCGCGACGGCGGCACCGAGTTCCGTACGTTGCTTTAATGTATAATTGGTAGCTTTTGTTGGCTTATGATTATATATTATTAAGGTTCTATGCAGTTCCGCTAAGAATATTAATTGTGTTCTGCGTTAATCATTTGTGATACATAATTATTGCTATTCTTTTAAATTTCTTTTTTTACTTCTGCGTTATTTAATTCAGCCATGATTTTTGTGCCGTCAATTATGCTTGACTGCAATAGTAGTCATGTTGCGTACTATTTTATAAATAAAAATAATAAATATTGGTTTATGTATTTCCAATTTAATTTTGTTAGTTAGTTAATAATAATTAACAAATTTATGTAAGCTAGTAAATTGGCTAGAAACGAAACTGTATAGGTTTAACACCACTTTTTAAATTTCCCTTTTAATAAGAAATTTGGAAATCCTACATTTTTTAGAATTTCCCACTAGTAATGGTGTAGTATAGAATATATATATATATATTTTAAATACTGTCTCTACGGTAGTACCATAACTAAAAGAAGAGTTATATATAAATACCTACCTATACTTTACCAATTAATTAATATTATCACTACATAGTAAAAAACAAAGTCGCTTTCTCTGTCCCCATGTCCCTTTGTATGCTTAAATCTTTGAAACTACGCAACGGATTTTGATGCGGTTTTTTTTAATAGTTAGAGGGTATCAACCACATGATCTATAATTCATGAATAGTGTAGTGAAAAAAAATGATAATTTTCAAGATTTAAAACTTTAATCGAAAACGCTGCCTGAACCCTAAGTGAAAATCAAAACAATGTACTACATTATTATACACCTTTAAAAGGTCTATAAAAAAGTCCGCGAGGGCATTTGTCTATGTCTTAGGGATAACCCACAATGACCATTTTTATATTTTTACTTTTTACGAGAAATAAGGGCTTATTTACGAAGCGATTTGAAACAATACAGCAATTTTCATAAAGTTAAGTGTATTAAATAGATTGTGCATTTAATATAGATCAATATTGCCCTTTACAGTATGTAATTTAAACGAATATTTACAAAGATATTACAGTATTAACATAGCGGGACATAGTAGTTGCGTTGCGCGCCAAAACGCGTGCTGATAAATATCCAAATTTTACTCATTTATTACTTTTGATGCGGAACAAAGTTCGCCGACAAGAATAATATCTTTAAAAATTTGTTAATGTTTCAGTTCAAAAAATAACCGTTATGAAATGAAATCTGTTAAAATTGAGTAAAATCTACATCTCCTAAACTGTCATCGCAATCCCGGTAAAAAGAGCGTTAAATATATCTAGCACAAATTTCACGGACAGTCGCGTCCGTTCCGCCCTGTAAACCTCCATTATTATCCTCTAACAATTGTTGACGAGACTGTACGTAGTACTAGAAAAAAATAATCAAACTAACAGTCTCTCATTTCTTTTTGTATAAAAATCGGTAAAAAATAAATTGATCACTCTGATGATTTTGACGCGAATAGCTTTCAAATATTTAACACAACATAACTTCACGCTTTTTTCTACCCGAAGGTGTAGGCAGCGGCTATCGATAGTTTTCAACTTCCGAAAAGAACTTCGAAAAGTCATTGGGGTGAGCCAGCGTGAGGATTCGAACCCAAGACCGCTAGATTCAGAAGCGGGGTGCTCGACTACTGGACCACCGAGACTTTAGCTGTATTTTGCGATAAATCTCGATGATGACTCACAGCATTGTGCCTGGTGTATGAGAAAATAGTATCCGCCATCTCTTCCATTTGGATGGCAAATAACAATCTTTACGAGCCGCTGCCACACCATCGAGTTGAAAATGGTGTGGGGTTAATAAAAAATATATCTACGAATCTTATCATCTTATATGGCTGAGCTTGTTTAACTCCTTAAGTAAATAGACAACTATCTGCTTGTTTGTTTAGATATAGGTCTTAAAACCGCTAAGCGCCACTGACTACTTTATTTATAGACACAGACGTCTGTGACGACTCTTGATTGGAGAATTTTGTTTCATAGAGTGTGAATTCTATTTTAACAGTGGTAAAGTCAAGCAGTTTGAATGGGCTGGCTCGACCGGTGACATACCACAAACTCTGAGAAGATCGACGTAAAGTGGTTTCGAAAAATCATTGGTGTGAGCTCGGATTTGATCTCACAACTTCTTGATTCAGAAGTGCTCCCCACGCTGTCTAGACCACCGAGAAGACACTTAGCAGTTAATTTAATACTCTAGTTTGTTCTATATTTGTAATTTAGTGCGTGCGTGTGTGGAAGTCCCCCAGTAGACGACCTTGGTAGCTGCGCCGAGTCTCAGTATCAACGGTATAAATTTGGCGGTCAGTCTGCAAGGCCGTCGTCGCACCGCACCGGTCGATGACCCACTGTCGTCCGCTAATAAAGGCGAAGCCACGTGCTTTACATATATGTAGCTATAAATATATTTTTTTTTATGGGATAGGAGGGCAAACGAGCAGGCGTGAGCACCTGATGGTAAGCAACCAACGCCGCCCATGGACACCAGCAACACATATAGTGTTACTGTTGCGTTGCCGACCTTTAAGGGATAGGGGATAGGAAAGGATGGGGAAGGGGGGTGGGCCTCCGGGTACTTCTCACCGAACGAAACGCGGCATGAGCTACTTTACGTCGGTCTTCTGAGAGGTCGTGGTATTTCACCGGTCGAGCCGGCCCATTCACGCAGCGAAGTGCTTGGCTCTACCACTGTTTAAATATACACACAAAGTTCCATACTTTTATCAGGAATGACCACAGGAATAGGAACCAAGTCTCTTTTTGATTTTTAGCTATTAAAACGTCTTATATCTATACTATACATCTAATTAAAATATCTGTTTGTAATATTGAAATAACCGCTCCTTGTCTGTCTGTTTTTTGTTTGGACCAATTCTGACGGGGCTTTTATTGTCAGGTAGCTGATTTAATGAAGAGTAAATTAGGCTACTTTTATTTTAGAAAATAAATCTTTAATTTGCCCATTTATTGCTTCCGAGACGAAATAAAGTTCGCCGGGTCAGCTAGTGATGATGATTAATTAATTTATTAGTAGATTATCACTAATATCCGTTGTCAAGTTTCCAAAAATGAAGCGGTTGTTGATATATTCAACATTAATATTTGACTGGGACTGGGCTGGGAATCGAATAAGCCGTTCTCCAATCAGTAGTCACCACACCACTGACCAATACACCACAAAGCATGTCAATGTGTTACCCCAGACTGCTGTAGTACTGTATTACATATGTGAACAGATAATTTGTCCACCCACACATGTTCAGTGCGTCATCAGAACCACTCTCGCACGGAGCGACAGTGACATGTGTCAGTGTGTTAAGCCGCTAATGTTTTTAATCAACGTGAGAATGCTAATGGAACCTATACACGAAGCCCTTTACCATGGGGATAGGGAGTGAACAAGAGCACTGTCGACAACTTAATGTGAGAATATACAGATGTACATTTTCGAAGTGATTACTTCTTATGTGAGTGTAATCGACTTTCTTTCGTTACGCGTTACGGCGCCAGTCTGTTCTCCCTTTCTCTGACACGCAAACGGCGGCGACAAGCAGCCGTTCCTCTCTCATTTTAACATGCAAAGTTAGAAGTAGTAGTGGCAGTAGTAGAGCCAGTGATTGGGCCGACTCGGTCGGTAAATTAGGACCACCTCACAGAAAGTCGACGTAAAGTGATTCGTATCGCGTTCCGTTTGGCGAGAGTGAGATATCCGGAGGCCAACTCTCCCCTCCCATCCTTATTCCGCATGCTCGTTTGCCCACAATTTGTCATAAAAAATGTTACGACAAATAAATGTCTGCACGCAATTGTATTTGTTATCTGTAGTGCTTCATTAGGCGGCGCTTGCAAAAGACCATTCTGGCACAACGGAGCGCCGTGCCCCGACCTCGGATTCCTTAAAATGTACAAATATAGCGTCTGCACAATTACTTTCTTTCTTGATGGTTTTGTAGTCTACTTATAATTTACTTTACTATCAAAAACTTAATTAATGTGTCGAGTTTTTGTATTTTATCATAAGTTTTGAAATGTTTTTATGTGGAACAAAAACGTCAATAAAAAGTTATTATTTCTCCTAAAATCGGTTCATTACTTTAATAAAAATATATTATAGGCCTGCCACAAACCACGATTCTTAAATGTTTTCTTCGCTTCATCGTCATTAAATTTCTAGCTTTACGCCTTTTAAACACTAAAGTAAAGGTAGCAGAAATTGTGCCTCTGGTAGTCGTATTTTGTTTTTTGGTTTCAAGGTGGGTGGCGGAACATATTCTTGTACATCTGGCAAAAAATTGACAATCATCAATCATCATAAAACATATATGGCGCTTTGTGTACAATCTATTTGTGTTTGTTTATTTATGTGACGTATTTGGTACTGCCTATATGGCTGTACTTGGTTTAGTCTTATCAGTAACCATTGTTCTTTGCCACGCTCCTTGGCCCACGCCGTCTACGATTCTGTTGTTGTTACGTGACAAGAATTTGTTCCGAGTTTAGACATGTCATTTAATTTTTCTAACATCTAAATGCTAAGATTGGCCACGGCGTATTTTTTATATTTGCAAAACATAATTTGCAGGGTCTGCTAGTATTTTATGTAATAGAGTACTTTAAAGTTATAAATAAGTAAGAATGGTTTTATGGTGCTCTGGTCTTTCTGCCTACCCGGCAAGAGACTTGCTGGGTACTAACGTAAATAATGAAGTAATTATTAATTTTATGGACAATGGACACACATTGTGACACTATGGACACACATCGCCCTTAGATATTCTAAGCTAAGCATTTAAGCTAAAGCTAAGCAACTAAATGCTTGTGTTATGTATATTTCTACTTGGGCAAGAATCGAACCTGCCGACTTCTATTACAATCGGATATATTACTAATGCCCCACTAAGCCCGTCCTAAATTTATTTAATAAGCTAAGCATTTAAGCTAAAGCTAAGCAACTAAATGCTTGTGTTATGTATATTTCTACTTGGGCAAGAATCGAACCTGCCGACTTCTATTACAATCGGATATATTACTAATGCCCCACTAAGCCCGTCCTAAATTTTGATTACTTATGTACTGAACATACAAGGGAAAATTAGATATTTTCAATTTCTGTCCCATCTAACTAGTTTACTGACAACAATTGAGTTGTTTACCCCAAAAATCGAATCGAAAGACCGCATCGTCCGTGAATCATTCTGTGCTTCGAAGAAATCTGAGGCATTCACATTGGAATTGTTTATAAATGACCACATAGGACGAGACCTCAAGGAAGGGGATGTCAGGAGCCTTAAAAACCGTCGAGCGTATATGACAAGAGTTATGAAAGTCAAAGAAGCGAGTGGGGCGTGTAAGAATTGAGCCTTATTGCAGTCTATTCTCTCTGCCTACTTTGAAAGGGATTTGGCGTGAAGTTATGTATGCACGTTGTGATAGAAAATACATATAATATTATTAAGCAATAACAAAAATCAATTTATCGAATCAACCCGAAGCTGGCGCGTAGATGATGCGATATCATAACATAACTTCACGCCTTTTGTTACCCGAAGGTGTAGGCAGCGGCTGTTAAGCCTCGTCTCGCCGTTATGTTTACGTCCCAAATGGAATAGGTGGCGAACCTGTTGCCATACCGGGCACAAACTTTTCAGTCATCAATATTTATCACACATAACTTTCGAAAAGTCATTGGTGTGTGCCAGTGCCAGGATTTGAACCCACTACTCCTTGAATCAGAAGCGGGGTGCTCGGCACTGCGCCACCGAGACTGTATCTGATATCGATATTGCCAAAACTCACTCGACTATGCAGATTGACTTGAGAGAAATGAAATTACTCTGAGTATTTTGAGGTATTGTTGAAGATATGTCTACCGCAGTATAGTCAATACATCGATATTACACAAGTGGAAGAAGTGATTGTACGCTTTTAAGCCTTGACAAGCGATTGTGATCAAATATATGCAGTGGCAAGGCCACGATCTCTTAGAATTTTAATGTAAAGTGGCTCATGCCTGTGGTATCTAGAGGAGCACCCCTATCCCGACCCTCCTCCATTGCTATCTGAAAGTGTGCTAACGCTTTAACAATATATGTATTGTAGGGTGTCCATGAGCAGCGATAATCACTTACCATCAGGTGACACGCGTTCTCCTTTGCCCTCCTATCCCATAAAATGAGAAGAAAGAAGATGTTACAGCATCAAATATACTTTTGTTATGCAATAAGTGTTATGAAAAACCGAGCACCAAATCCCATGTGTGTCTCCTGACTCCAGTTGTACCAAGATATACTTTTTTTATTACTCATTTAAATTCAAGCCCACATCCCGTGAGAGGTAGACAGCATCCTTCGTAAGGCGCCATTAAACTAAGAGTTTTAAAGAGAAATAAATTGTCGCCTAATATTCTTGGCGATAATTTTAAATGAACGTATAAATCTAATAATTTATTATATTGTATAATAAAGATAACGAGGTCGATGTTAAAACGTGATGTTGCCCGCTTTAATATTTTAATTAAAATTTTATTCAGGGACCATTAAAATTCAGTCGTACGCTGCTTTGGCTATTACCTACATTAAAAATTATAATACAAAGTATTTATGTAAAATCATCAGTATCTTACATACATAACTTCACGCCAAATCTTGGCTGTCCTCGACTCCTACATCCATCCGCTTTTGCATTGTATATCTGCTTAGTCAATCTTGCATCGTCTTACTTTTACTGCCATCAGGATCTTGATAATGCATTAAAGTTAAATATATATCTGGGTTGATCCTGTATATATATTTTAAGTGTAATACACACATAACTTCGCGCCAGGTCCCTTGCAAGAATTAGGCAGAGAGAAAAGAATGAATCGTGCCAAAAGGCACGAATAATAATATTTTTTTATGCTCATCATATTTGTAATAGTCTCGGTGGTCCAGTGGTCGAACACACGATTTCTGAACCCAGTGGTCGCGGGTTCGTATCCTGGCACACACCAATGACTTTTCGAAATTGATTTCGAAAGTTATTTGTGAAAAATATCGATGACTAAAAATTTTGCGCCCGGTATGCCAATAGGTTTGCCACCGTTTGGGACGTAAACATAACTGCGACTCGAGGCTTAACCTTCTGGTAGAAAAAGCGTGAAGTTATGTTATGTATGTATTTATTTACTCTTTCATTAGTAAGACTCAATAGCCGGCTATCATTTTATTATTAATAAAACACATTACGGTCAATACACTGTTCCCTTGAATTTATGGAATAACGTATTTGAGACATGGAATAGGTAGACCATGGATCAGTCAATCTATTCCCCTCATTCGGAGGTCGATGGCTATTGAGTGCAATAGCGATGACAATACTAACCACAAAAATTGCGTCAAGTGTTTAAAAAAACATTCATTTGTAATTTTAATTGTTTAGTTAATACGGTTCACTAATAGTATATTAATAAAAAAACAGCAATTGTATATTAATAAAAAAAGCTGGTCCTGTACTAAAATAAATTTTAATAAACTCGGGAGTAATTGAGCCTGTCCGATATGGGATCGTGCGGGTACCAGATGAATAGCGCGGTTCCGCCGTACAGTGTTATCAAAGATTGCTTGTTAAAATTATTGCTATCTGGGTAGCACCACAAAGCGAACCTTCATTTTTATAAACTTTTGTTACCTCAGCCACGAGTCTTTTAAGCCTTGTGAATAGTCAAAATAAATCGTGACTAGAAGTTTTATCTGTGCTGTTTTCCTTTTTAAAATTTAGAGACAACACTTACAAGCGTCTTAAGTTAATATTACCCGGGATGTGTTACTTGCACCAGTATCGCATCGACCCAGCTGTTTCACAGTTTACTTAACAAAAACAAACATCACCCGTTTATATAATCGCGTATGTTTATAAGTATATTGTATATATATTATGCGACTATTTAAATGTGTTTTACCAATATTAATTAATTTAACCGCAGAGTATTTAAGCCAAATATCTCAATTTAGATCGCGGCAGTAGTACAGTAGTAGTGGACTGCAACCGTAATTTCCTCTGACATCCATTATACCCTGAACTGTGTGATGTGATTGAAGCGGTCTCGGTTTTGTAGTACGCGTGTGTCGATTGAGGGGTGTGGGGTGGGTCTGGGTATCTTGGTAGTGATGGGGCAGAGCCCGGCCGGAGCTCAGCGCGCAGCCTCCGCTGTATCGAGCGGCCGCGCCCGCGATTGCTCCTTCCATTCGACCGGTCCACGGCGGAGGCACCACGACCACGTGTCCGTCCAGCTTGGAGTCCTACTATAACCGGTTATATCACAACGCTGTGAATAAAAATAGTTTCTATATTCCAAAGTCAGTCGTAGTCGCTAGACTACGACTGACTTTGGACTACGACTATCTACAGTCGTAGTCGCTAGACTACGACTGTAGATAGTAAAAATACTATATAGTATAGCGTACTATTACTGCTACTACTCTTTGTACTATGTCGGATACTGTGTTTAGTTGATATTAATGAATAAAATGTCCATTTGTTTTTAAACATAACTTCACGCAAAGTCCTGTACGGAGTATGCAGAGAGAATATGTCGCTTTAAGGCACGCTTCACTCGTTTCTTTGACTTTCCTAACACACTTCATACGCGCTTCTCGGTATTAAAGGCAACTGATAACACTTTCCGCAAAGACACGTTCAATTCGGTCGTCCAAACAGTGCCGTGGCCATCCTCTACTGGTACATCCTAACACTTTTGCACTGTATATCTGCTTGTCAATCTTGCATCATTTCATTCATTGTACATGTCCGTACTATCCATATCTTCTGTAATCTACAATCGAACTACGACTTATAAATATTCTGTAAAAGTAACAAACATAAAAAAATATATATATAACGTCACGCCGTTACGCATACCCCAAGGTGCAGGCAGCGGCTCTAAAGCCTCTTCTCGCCGTTATGTTTACGTCCCAAATGGAATAGGTGGCGAACCTATTGTCATACCGGGACAAAGTTGTCAGTCATCGATATTTGTCACACACAAACTTCCGAAAGTAATTTCGAAAAGTCATTGGTGTGAGGCAGGATTAGAACCCGCGACTTCCGGAATCAGAAGCGGGGTGGTCGACCACTGGACCACCGAGACATGTTTTTTATTTTTTTTCAAATTTAACCGCCGCTGAAATAGCCATATTGTCTTATTACCTATTTGTAAATTAAATTATGGCCTTTCAAGTACGACTTGTCTGTATATAGTTGGGCGAATGTTTTTAGTTTTTATCGAATAAATGGATGGATTGTTGGATGCAAATGGCTCAGGACCGGGAGTGATGGCGTGCTTAGAGCTGATGATGATGATGATGATGATAACGCATAAATTCTATACTAATGGTATATGTATGTGAGTTAGTTTGTTTGTTTGTTTATATGTGACAATATCAATAGCTAGTGATCCAATTTAAAAAAATATTTTTCATATTTGAACGCTCGTTTAGAGAGCTATTTACCCTCACTCTACTTACTCAAGGGAGCGGAGCATTAATAATAAATGAGTTATAAAATCCGACAGAGGCTTCTCCATTTAATATAAGACTGAAGATGTGTCGCTTGGTATGTAGGTATCTTGTGAACACAATATAACATAAGCATAATTTATCAGACGAAGCTCCACTTTCTTTTTCATGACTCAAAAATATCAGATTTTATTTTTTTCCGAACTGCTTGGCTCTAATAGCACTGTACTCTACTATAATACCTTAATTAACTACAATATACTTATCATAACTTCACGTAACATTTTCTACCCGAAGGTGTAAGGCAGTGGCTCTTAAGCCTCGACTCGCCGGTATGTTTACGTCCCAGATGGAATAGGTAGCGAACCTATTGCTATACCGGGCACATTTTTATTAGTCATCGATATTTATCACACATAACTTTCGAAATTTCGCTAAGTCATTGGTGTGTGCCAGGATTCGAAACCGCGACCTCTGGATTTAGAAACCGTGTTGTCGACCACTGAGAATTAACTAATTATGTATTAATATTGACTAATGAAATCCGAAATGGATTGAGAGCAATCGAGTGATTTATTTATTTGCCGGCCTACTATTCGGTGGGGCGTGAAGGTTAGATATAAAGCTAGGAAATTGAAAATGAAGCTAATTAATTATTTAATGGCCTGATTGATTTCTATTAATTATGACATTTATAGTTTCGGGAATACTTAATGAACGTTTGCTACCTGATAAATTCGTGCAGCGATGTGATATTTCCAACTAAATATTTTTTTTTTTTATACGACAAGGGGTAACATGGATTCGGTGGATATTTCGTATTAGAAAATATTTATTTTATTCCGCTTCTGAATCCAGAGGTCGCGGGATCGAATCTCACGTTGGCACACCAATGACTTTTCGAAATAAATTTCGTAAGTTATGTGTGGTAAATAGCATCATCATTTTCCTGCCCTTGTCCCACTCTATGTGGGGTCGGCACAACATGTCATTCTTTTCCATTCTCTCCTGTCACTCGTCGTTTTCACACTTACTCCCTTCATATTCATATCAACTTTTATACAGTCCATCCATCTCTTTTTCGGCCTTCCTCTACTAATGTGTCCATCCACAGTCATTCTCATCGTTCTCCTTGTGACATGGCTTTCGTCCCTTCTCATAATGTGGCCATACCACGCCAATCTACCACTTCTAATTTTTTCCGTGATTGGTGCTACTTTCATGCTTCCTCTTATATACTCATTTCTTATTCTATCCCTTTTTGTCACACCACACATCCATCTTAACATTCGCATTTCTGTTGCATGTACTCTCCTTTCATCCACTTCTTTCATAGGCCAACATTCAGACCCATACAAATGTGTGGTAAATAGCGATGACTAAAAACTTTGTGCCCGGTCTGGCAATAGGTTCGCCAGTTCGCTACCTATTCCATTTGGGACGTACACATAACGGCGAGACGAGGCTTAACAGCCGCTATATACACCTTCGGGTAGAAAAAGGCGTGTAGTTATGTTATGTTATGTTATGTAGAAAATAATTTCCAAAAAGTACTCGGTCGCTTCGGTAGCCCCGGTATAGCACGTAGAATCCGGTTTCACGTTCGAATGCAGGTCAAACATTTACTTTACCGGAAGTTATGTTTTGATCTAATTCCACAATTAAATAGACAATGAATAGTTATCAATAGTGAACTCCAGTCGGACAGAGCTGGTATATTTCCTGACTACGCCGGAAGGTAATTAAAATTTTTATATCCTGTCTTTACGTACTATTGAAGAGGTCTTTAGTTTTTATTATACCTACTAGATAATAGCTTTTATATTTCTCCAATTGATTGAATATTGAACTGGCCTGGCGAATTATTTTTTTCTTGGGGTTTGAGCCACCAACGCAGCCCATGTACACCTAAAAAAAGATAGTGATGCAATTGCGTTGCCGGCCCTTACAATAGAATATTTAAGGCATCAGAAGTGGGATGTGATTGTAGAGGAGAAGGATTTGGGCCTGCGGATACCTCTATCAACGAGCGAAACGCGGTATAAGCTACTTACGTCGATATTGCAAACTGCATGGTTCTACCACTGTTAAAAATATGAATGATGCATTATCTTTCTAAACAACTCTTCAAATACGTTCGTTGATTGGTTTGTCAGACAGAATCTGGAGCAGGTGGGTAATTCAATTAGATTGCCTTGGTTGCGACTTAAAGTTTGATTGGAAACTTCCTCGCGGCTCTCTCGTGCCTCTCAACTAGCCTGGAGCCAGCTGGCGTTTCTGTCGTAGGTAGGGGTACCGACTGTTTCTCCCGCCTCATCCTGGATCGGCCGCTCGCACAACAAGACAATTGATTTGTAATTATACTATTGTCTGCGTTTGCGATTTCCTTAGAGGGTCCATAAGACCTTGAAACTATTTAAGACATGCGAGGAGTTCTCTAGAAGTAAGTTGTTTGCTGTCAAATATGATGTGAACTACGATTAATTAATTTTCTAATTAAATATACATATACGACGCGAATAATATTTCCGAACCTAATGGCAGATTACGGCTGACAAATTAAACGTTCGTTATTTAAACATGTATCACCATGAAATATGTATTAGGTTTTGATTTATCAAGATGGCGGCCTTACTTTATTCTACATTTGACAATGTTGCATCCGAGCACAAGTTTTAAATGAATCCGAGACGGATGTTGTAATAATATCAATTTAAAAACATGGACCGATCGATGTAGCGGAGATATCTGTGCGGTTTATGCCAGCCAGGCCAATAAAAAATATACAATAAACTCTGAGGCGGAAAGGGAAATGCCGAGACTCGGTTCTCAGCGCTGCAGATATGTGTATAAAAAAAGAAAATGATTTTTTTTTCATTCACTTTGCGTTTAACCTCTTTTGTCGAGTATAAAATTCAGACAGCACAAACGGCCAACTGGTTGGAAATAAAACAATTGTATGGTAGAGAAAAAAGTTTGTTTTTTATAGTTATGTTGGTCTCGTCGAGTTGATTGAAGTAGTATGTACTTTATTTCGACATCTTTAAATTATTGGGTTGAGTTTTCTAAGCCAATCAAAACGATAATGTTTAAAAGTTGATTTGGAGTGGTTTTACAGATTTTTACGTTTTTAATGAGTGCATGAAAGTGCAGACTGCGCTGATATAAAGCTCTGAATTAGTTGGGTTAATTTGGTCGCATGGAATACCTTCACCCCACCACGACCATAAAGAAAGATTTATTCCCAAGTGTAGTACCTATGTTGAAATTACAATGGCACTACGAATTGAGTTTTCAGACGTATGTCGCTTTCGGTGCGTTGTCTATGAATACTGTGTAATCGTTTAATTTTGCACGCACTATTCGTCCCTCGAGCCGGACTCTCTCACTACGACGTAGGTACGCCATTAGAGTTTGCACCCTATGCAAAATGTTTACTTTTAAATTGGTTTGATTTATTATTACTGAGGCTTGAAGGCAAATTTAAAGTGTATTATTTTGATCTTTTTCTGACTTTCAGGAACATACCTTGCACCTAAATAATATTGTTAACAAGAAGTAGGGAGTCCATTTAATCTTTGAACACATTACTTACTTTCTATAATTCTTCCTTTATTTTTAACCTTGATCGATATTCGACCTTTTTATTTATTTTATCATTCACAATTTCCCCGTACACTCGTCTGTATGCTCAATGTGTTTGCAAAAGGGGATACGGATAACTTATTTCCTTCACATTTCACTCCTGTTATCTACTTGACTGAGAATATATAACTGTCTTACCCTTTTCAATTATAAGTATTATAGTCGAGTTTATACTTATATAATGAAGTTGCCGAAACTAGGTCTCCCCCGCTGTCAAAGTTGCATCGCAGTGGGACGGGACTCATCCGCTCTAGTCGGACGGACGGACGTACGCCGGACACGAAGCCGGACGCGCCGGCCGGTTATCAGGACGGCTTTATCCATCCGCTGTCCCTCAGCTGTCCGGTGCAACGTCTCAACTCAATTTTGAAACTGAAAATGTTTAGTACAGGTTCACTTTAGTGGGATTAGTTTCGTGTTATGAAATGTCTTCATATTAAATTTCGCATTCGACAGAGGTAACAGAAAATGTATGAATATATATTTTTCTTTTATATTCAGGTTCACATCAATTACTTCTAGGAATTGGTTTCGAAAATCTACATTGTGTCCGTTTTGAACATAATAATTTGACGAACCGAGGTAGAGCTAATAGCAGTTGTCTATGAAGTTATAAAAATAGCAATTTTTTTAATACTAAATACCTACTGGTCATTATTTTTCATCTACTATTTCTCCTCGTTATTTTTACTTGATAGCTGTGGGATTTTTGGTAAGATTTTCTTAAAATAATTTTGACACGCTTGCATTCAATTTTGGACATCGCAGATATCTTAGACTGTATCTGTTGAAAGCCCAATTATTGAAAGCACCACTTTCAAGGGTGGGGTTGACACCAAAGGTTTTACTTTTCCACACTTCATTATCATTCACATCTTCCACACTAATACCTTTCTAAATCATGTTGTGTCTCACACAATACATCCATATGTTCTTAGACCTTCCTCTTCTCTTATTTCCTTCCACATTCAGGTTTATCATTCTTTTCGCAACCGGTGTGTGTCTTTATAGCGCTACTCTGATAGCTCTGTATCTTTAGGCCGGTCATAATCATTACATCATTGCTGTATCTATGCCAATAATACTTTTCTGTACAATGATTTCCAATGATCTATCGAATCCCGGTCAGTCGGTCAATGTCCCGGCCCAATGCAATCGTCATGTTGGTCGATAACATGACACGGCATATGCATATGCATGCGGGTATTATGTTATTTGTGTTCTTGTTACTTTCTTAGAATTGCACGGATCGATTTCGCAAGTCTCCATGTGAATAAGGTTGTATTGTTTTAAAATTTAATAGTGTAGTATTGGATGAAGGTACTTCGAGCTTCGTGGTGCAATTGACTCCAGAGCAAGGGTCGGTATTTATGACGATTATCCATGAAAGGCGTGGGTGTATGAATGAACATTTGAGATGCCTGTATTTACACGAAAAAAAAGGATACGTATACTAGATAGCCAGTTTCCATAATTCGAATATTTGGTTGCTAGGCCTGGAAAACTAGAGGGCGCTGTGTCAAAAAACGACATTGAAACACACATTTTATTTTGTTGCAATTAAGTACACCTTTACGCGGTTTTAACACTTGAGTGTATATGTACTTAGGGTTTTCTTTAGTGTACAGCGCCACAAGGAGCGTTATGTTTTAAAAAAATTATACTTGCAAAGTTGCTGACAGAGGATTTAAGTTACTCATAATAATCGATCACTGTCCATTAATTAAGAAATTTATTTAGAACAATAGAATAGAATGGACATAATTACTTAGTGCAATAAAAGCCTTAATCCGAACGTATAATACGAGACGTTCGGATTAAGGCTTTTATAATAAATAAGCTTCATAATTTTGGCCATTGTTTTAAGCTTCCATATGATATCATGAAAGCTATTGTTTCAACTTTGCCCAAGAGGTCTACCCAACGTTCTCGGTTCTTTGTATAATTAGTGACTCAACACAAATTGTGTTTCTTCGAAACGCTGTTTCAAAATTCGGATTTTTTTACCCGGCGATGTATGTTAATGTCTTTTTGGTAGGTAATAATAAGTGCAGGACTAAATAGTGCAGGTCTGGAGATCGAGCAAACCGCTTCTGAATCAAAAAATTGAAAACTTGAAACCGAAGTAATATTAATAGTGGTAGAGTCTGCTGCATGAGTGGGCCGGCCCGACCGGTGAAATACCACGACCTCTCGGAATATCGGCATGAAGTGAAGTTCGTGCCACATTTCGTTCGGTGAGAGAAGTGTCCGGTGGCCCGATCCCCTTCCTTTCCTCTCCTACTCCCTTAAAGGCCGGCAACGCACCACGGTGTTCATGGGTGGTGAGTAGTTGCTTACCGTCAGGTGACCCATTTTTCGTTTGCCCTCCTATTCCATAAAAAAACCGAACACTTACACTAACGACTTTTTGGATTTATTTTCGTAAGTGTACGGTAATTAATAGATTCCACCTCATATTCCCTTGAAACGTAAAAATGCTACTTGTCGAAGTCCAACAACCGCTGCCTACACCTTCAGGTAGAAAGAAAACGGGAAATTATAACCAAATAGTTGTCGGGTCACACCGCAGTATGTAACTGTTTTTATGCAATACTAAATGATTGGACACCGGTTTAAGTTATATAAGGGCCTTGAACTGCTCTTTACGGGTACCGTATGGTATTTTTTTGGTATTAAGTTACTTTCTTTATTATGTAGGTACGGAACCATAAATCGAGCGTGGACCAACGTACTTTACTCACATAACATAACTTCACGCCTTTTTCTACTAAGGTGTAGGCAGTGGACGTTATATTTACGTCACAAATTTTCAGTCGATCGATCTTTATCACACTTAACTTTCGAAATTAATTTTGAAAAGTCATTGGTGCTCGACCACTAGTCCACCGAGACTAAACTCGTTCATTTGAATAGGTACAACCTGACCCAATTTAAGCCGTAGTCTAGACTGGATCTACATCTATACTTGTAATCTGTACAAATAAATAAAGTTGAAGTGTTACTAGTTTTAAAATAAACAATGAAATAGTGTTTTTGTATATTTTTTTGCCTGTCTGTCTGTTCATTCCGGTTTTAACCCCCACTTTATTTATTCCATGATTCTTTTCTATCGAAAGTTCATGGCGATAAAATTGGAAGAAAAAATATGGATGGATTATGCGTGGAACGACATTGGTGAATCGTGGGTGAGCACGGCCATAAGTAACATTATATGCCGGGATAGAAGATTTTGTTCTATCACAAGCAGATATATCGCTATATCAGAACCGATATATCAGCTACATATATATAATAATATGTACGTTAGTCCATCTTTCTGTCTGTAGTAAAAGTATACGAGGTCATTCATACACACGCTACTAGAGTAATGCCTTATTGATTTCTTGCCCACTAATTAGATAGTTAAAGTAAATATAATTGTCGATACATTTACCCCTTTATATCTGAAGGGTAGGCAGCGGCGTATAATGTCTCAAAAGTAAAATATGTTGTGCAATTCTCAAATAACGAAAAAAAAAAACTATTCAATGCCCGCCGTTACAAGGTTAGGTACGTTGTTGAATTTTGATTAACTGTCAAATGTTGGCTATTAAAATCACACGACTTTAAAAAGAAACAAATTGGTATGAAAAAGAAATCGTTTATTTTATTACGCTAGTTTATTTAACAGCTATTGAAATTATTTGAAAACCCCTCTTTTTGGGTTAGTCAGCCCATTTGTGGAAGACTACTATGGGTTATAACATTTCGCCGGTGCTCAGGAGAGCTTGCTAGTAGTCACTGTTGTCAGCAAGTTATACCCAATATACATAACAAAGTTTTTCTTAATTGTAAATATACCAAAGCTAATGAAACATAGACCGAAAATTATTTTTGCTTCCATTCCCATTCCAACCCCCCTTGCTGATTTTTTTCTATCCTACTCCCTTAAAGGTCGGCAACGTAACTGTGACACTATATGTGTTGCAGGTGTCCATGGGCGGCGCTGGTCTTTTACCATCAGGTGACACGCCTGCCCGTTTGCCCTCCAATCCCATAAAAAAATCCGATAAAAACTTCTCACATCAACCGACCATCCTCGAGACCAAATTGCAACAGTACCTGAACGGAAAGTGGGACAAGTTCAGCTCATAAGTGAACAAGATCACCTAACTTACAATCTTGCACCACGCGTAAACCAGTCAGTGACTCACGGTATACTTACGAAGCGGTTTATTGAAGTAACATGTTTTATTTAATATACCTAAATGTGGAAATTGATTGGAAATGCAATATGCAACTAAGCAGATATACAGTGCAAAAGCGGACGTTTGCAATAGTCAAGGAAGGCTGCGCTTTTCATGATTTTGATGAGCAAAATCAAAATTAAAAAAAAAACAATATTTTGATGCACCGTGTCTTATGGCACTCTGTTCCCTCTGCCCACCCCGCAACCTATGTATGTAAATATGGGAGTTATAGTATGAGATCATGTTTTTTTTTGCATAAAGGCCGTATGACATAATGTTTCCATATCTATTCTACAAAAGGTAAATAAATAATGCTACCCAATTTAAGAAAAGGTTTAATTTTTTCTCACATTCAAGTTGTTCTTGAAGCAAGGCCTTTTAATATACATTGCACAAGATTTGTGTAAGTTATAACCTCTAACTAATATAGTATCTTTATAAGAACCAATCGTCTGATAGTATACACGCGTATATTTGGAAATTTCCGAGTACGAATCCTTACTCACCTCAATGGTTTTTCAAAGGAAAAATGCTGATGACTTGAATTTTGGCCGGTGTATAAAGACAGATTTCGCTCTTGATGTCAGAAAATTAATTCGGTGTGTTACTTCCCACCAATATGGGTTAGGGGGGAGGACAAGCAAGCCGGTCACCTGGTGGTAAGAGTCTCGTGGACACGTGCAACACAGATAGTACTGGTGGCGTTGCGGGAGTTGTTTTGATGAAACGCGTGTTATGATATTCCGAGAGTTATTTATAAAAATAGGTAGTATTTAAAAAACCTTTTGTCAAAAGAGAAGTGACATTACAATACGTAATGTAGCTTTATAGCAATGTTTTGTTCAGCTTTAAAGTTTGTTAATGTTCAATCACAAACTACATTTCGCATGATCTTTTTAATTATGAATTAATAAACGGATTGCGCGCCTCAAACCTTCACATCACAATAGCACCGCTCGACTCGCTTACTCCTCACTCAATTGTCAGTAATTTGTTGTGTCACATGTCGCCGTCGTATTGTGTTCGTGAGATTATAAATTTATCGTTTTAAATATTACATACAGATGTACTTTTATATGTACACGCCATTGTTTTAAAATGCATTGCACGAGTACGAGAGTATTATTGTTGACTTAATAATACCGTAATCGAATCCAGTGCGGAGACTATCAATTCAATACAATTGTAGAAAATGTACTTGTGTATATGTCTCGGTTCTGATTCAGAAGTCTTGGTTTCGACGCCGGGCTCACACCAATGATTTCTCAGAGTTATTTTCGGGAGATGTGTACTAAATGTGGCGGTGTACATAGCAATAGGTTCGATTCTATTTGGGACATGACATAACGAGTCGAAGCTTAACAGCCGCAGAATACACCTTCGGGTAGAAAAAAGGTCGTGAATTCATAATACCACTGCACGCTGTCTTTAACGCCCTTTAAAAATCAAGTGTCGCTCCCATTTTTTCCCAATAAAGCAAATTATTAATATGGAAATTTTGTATGCCAACTAAGTTAATTTAGTTTTCCTATTCGTTACATTCGTCGAGGCATAACTATTGTCACTGTGCCTACACATTTATGTATTAAAAACGTGAAGTTATATTACATTACTAAAATTTATACCTAGCTTAGTCGTTGGCTAGTTAAGTAAATTGAATGAGAATTAAACGCATTCGTGACAACTTTGAATGATAAATAATGCGCTTGAAGGTTTTATTGGAAAACCCGCTCTGTGTGAGGTCTCCGGATTCGGAATACCGGAATCGTTAGTTGTTACATATACCTATAATATATGGTTTACTTTGATTGTTTTATTTCCAATGGCGGGAACTTTCTTACAAGTTCTGTCATATCCCGTTTCATAGAAGTGATACTTGATGACTTGAAGCGTTGGACATCGCAACTAGTATCTTCTTAATAGAAAGTTATGTTATTTATAAATGTTTAAGGCTATATTTTTTATCTTCACGCCTTTACTATGCGAATGTGCAGACAGCGAATGTTAAGGTGGCGGCACATATATATTGCCATAGATGTTTATCACAAATAACTTCCGAACTGTATTTTGAAAAGTCATTGATGTGAACCCGTATTCGTACCCACTACTACTTGATTCAGAATCGGAGGGCTCCAACTCTGGATCACTATTGTTGATTATTATAGATACTATAAAAACTAAAAAGCTCTTGAAATGGATCTTTTTTTTGCTCGCGAAGCTGCAAGCATATCATCATCATCAGCCTATTGCAGTCCACTGCTGGACATAGGCCTCTCCCAATGTGCGCCACAACATCCGATTCTCTGCCTTCCGCATCCAGTCTTTTCCAGCAGCCTTTCTGAGGTCGTCCGACCATCGGGATGGTGGGCGTCCTACACTACGTTTACCAAGACGCGGTCTCCACTCTATGACCTTCTTACTCCATCTACCGTCGGTCCTTCGGCAGATATGACCAGCCCATTGCCACTTCAGCGAGCTTATTCTACGAGCAATGTCGGTTACCCCAGTTCTCTGGCGGATATACTCATTCCTCAGTTTATCCTTTAGAGATACCCTGAGCATAGCCCGCACCATAGCACGCTGAGCGACTTTAAATTTGTAGACTAGCCCCACCGTGCGTGTCCACGTTTCGGCACCGTAGGTCATCACCGGTAGGACGCACTGGTCAAAGACTTTTAGTCTTCATACATTGCGGTATAGGCGAGCTGAAGACCCGAAGCAGTTTGTCGAATGCAGCCCAACCCAGCTGAATCCTCCTTTCGGCCTCCTTCTCGAAGTTTCCTCTACCTAACTGGATAGTTTGGCCTAGGTAGACGTATTTGCTTACGACTTCGAGAACTGACCCTTCGACGCTTATCGTTCCGGGCACGACATGTTCATTGAACATGACCTTGGTCTTGTCCAAGTTCATACCCAAACCGACACGCCGGGATAACTCGTCTAGGCCGCGCAGCATTCCGCTTAACTGTTCCAGCGACTCTGCCATTACAACGATGTCGTCCGCAAACCGAAGATGTGAGATGTACTCACCATTCACGTTGATACCTTGTCCTGTCCAATCCAGGGTCTTGAAAACGTCCTCCAGAGCGTTGGTGAAGATTTGGGAGATATGACATCTCCCTGTCTTACACCTCGATTCAGCTCGATAGAGTTCGTCACCTGATCCTGTATCTGGACAGCCATCGTGGCGGTGTCATACAAGCATCTCAACACCTCGATATAACGCCAGTCAATCCGACATCGCTGTAATGCATCCAGAACTGCCCAAGTTTCGATGGAGTCGAAGGCTTTTTCGTAATCCACGAATGCCATACACAGCGGCTGATTGTAGTCTTCGGTCTTCTGTACAATCTGCCGAACAGTATGGATGTGGTCCACGGTGCTAAAGCCTTTTCGAAACCCTTTATATATGTAACATAACATAACTTCACGCCTTTGTTACCGGAAGGTGTAGGCAGCGGCTGTTAAGCCTCGACTCGCCGTTATATTGACGTCCCAAATGGAATAGGTGGCGATTGGCGTACCTATTATTTCTATTTTTAATTAATCAGTTTCTTATCGTTTGTTACAGATGTACTCTCGGTGAAGGCAACCCAAGATCATTCGCTGCGAAAATGGCGTCGTAGATTCATTCAACGTCCAATCGTCACGGTAAGATTATCCCATGATACTTGAGTGTTTTTGGTATTGATTCTATGACTATACTAGATAATACACAAACACCCAGACGCCATACAAACATTCATGTTTGTCACAAATATTTGTACTTGGGTGGGGATCGAACCCGCTAACCTGGATTCTGCGTGGTGCATTGGTAAAGCGTCGGTAAGCTCTTCGAAGGGATAATGTCCGACCGAAGCTTCGGCTTCGGCTTCGGTCGCCATCGGCCAAAAGTGCGGATACCTCTATTACCGAGAGAAAAGCGGCATGAGCCACTTTACGATGATATTCTTGTTTGGTTGTGGATAATATTGAAGAAATATATTAATGTACTAATAGTTTATAAACCTTCGGCTTCGGCTTTGGCCGAAGGTTGTGGAGATTGCCGATTAATCGGCTTCAACTTCGGCCAAAAATAGACCTTCGGTCGGACACTAGCAAGGGAATAGGTATTATTGATGTCAACATCATTAATATAATGCAAACTTGATACAATTTTTACAACTATCCTAAGGTATGATTTTCTTAAAAAAAACTGCTTTTATTTTCAAAGCTTAGGAACAACTATTAAAATTAAAATAATCCTTTCTTCTTGCAATCAAGTGCGTCAAGCAAGGATTTAGAAATCTTTTCTTGATAAATGGACTATTCAGCGCTCTATTCGCACCAATAGTTTCTGAGAGTATTGCGTTCAAACGAACAAACTTCACATTTCTAATATTTTTTTGAGTTTTTTTTACCGGTAAACGTGTAAAATATTGCGGCACGAAGATTGCCGAGACAGCTAGTCAAATAATAAGAATGAGAATAATTGTAAGTCAAAGATACTTTAAAAGATCTCAAGTCGATGGTAATAAAAATAAATGATGTTTGTTTATAAAACCATGTGATATCTCTGACACCACATGGTCCACATTTGCAGCGCGTCGGAGCTTGGTCTTATACAATTAGAGATATACTTTTGTCTTTGTTTAACAGTTGAAAACTGAATTCGTTGAATGATATTTCGAAATTCGAAATTATAGTCCCCGGTGGTCCAGAGGTCGAGCACCCCGCTTGTGAATCCAGAGATCGCGGGTTCGAATCCTCAAATTACAATGACGTTTCGAAATTGTTTTGGAAAGTTAAGTGTGATAAATATCGATGACTGAAAACTTTGTGCCCGGTATGGCAATAGTTACGCCACCTACCATTAAGGACGAGGCTTAACAGCCGCTACCTACAACTTCGGGTAGAAAAATGCGTGAAGTTATGTAATATTATGCATGCTAAATTTCGAAATTAAAGACGTGTTAATTGACTAATTTCACTGTTTAGTTCGACAATAGCATACACTTTTGTAACCGACAATAATGCCTGCCTGTCTGTTTTATTTACTATTTAATTGGACGTAGTAAAAACTGCATATAAATTAATGGAACGCCTAAAATTTGTTAAAAATTATTTGTAAACTAACCGACCCGATAAACTTCCTTCCGTACAACAACAGTCAATGAATGAGTAGATTGCGTTTTGTAATAAATTAATTGCTACGAAGTTTATTATGACAATAAAATAATTTATTTATTTTACGATCCTCCTTAAAACTAATCTTTAATTACTATTATATGTAAACGAAGTACAAAGGGCAGCTTTATAGCCTTGAGCTTTACAAGCAATTTTATGTACCTACGTAAATGTATTTATGTAAATTAAAAACAGCAATTTTAAATTTTGTTTGTTTTGGTAAAGATACCTCAAACTATTTATTTCTTCAATATATTCAAGACCCTATTATAAAAATATTACTACAGATCTCTTTTTATTATTATCAGTATAGATATGTATATACGTATTATTTAGCCACCTCGGTGATTTGGAAAGATCTCGCTTTTGGATCTATGAGGCGTGAGATCGAATCTGGGCTCACTCACACCAATGATTACTCGGAATTATTAACGAAAGTTATGGGTGAGTCGAAACTTTAACAGCCGCTGCCTACACCTTCAAGTAGAAAATGGCGTGAAGTTGTGTTATATATAAGTAAATTAGTTATCCACTAGTACAGATGGTGTCGTCTATTCCAGGTGTGATAGTGTCAGGTCGCGATGGGCGCGCCGGCCGTCTCCGACGAGTACACGCCGCCGCGTCTCTCGCGGCTGCTGCACTCCTTGCCGCACATCAACGTCACGCTGCACAGGGTCAACGATACCTTCGCACCGAACTCGCCCGTCTATCTGGAGGCAAGTGACCACTATCCAAGAGAGGATTAACTAAGAGATTCTTTTCTATAGAAGAGGGGGCACCTGGTAATCAGTAACTAGCGCCACCCATGGACGTCTACAACACTACAGGGGTTACAGTTGATTTGCCGGCATTTAGTATGGGAGCCTGGAAGAGGAGTGGGTGATGAGATGGACATCCAATTACATCTCTCACCGAACGAGTTGCGGCTCGAGCTACTTGACGTCGGCTTTCTAAGAAATCGTGGTATTTCGCCGGTCGAGTGGACGCATTCATATAAAAAATATCGTGACATTATTCATTCCAGCAGCAGGTTCAGGAAGGCCAAGAAGCACTTTGAAATTTGCTGCTTTAGTTTTATAGAGGAACCGATGAGAAAGTATGACAATGCAAGATAGCAATTTGAGGAGTACGATAGTAGTTTTTTGTAGAGTTAAATTCTTTCTGTTACACCTCAAAAGCGTTGGCGTGAAGTTGTGCCAGTATGTGACCTATACATTACCTGTGATGTAACTTAGGAAATGGTTGGATCGGGAGCAAGTGGGTTGATGGAGCTGTTTAAGAACCACACGCGTTAGATGTTCTCTTTAGATGATTTGGTTGGGTGGTGCGTGGGATTTTATATTTGTATGGTGGGCAGACAATAGCCACCTTCTCGGTTAAGGTTATCCCTAAACAATAGTTACAAAATCTGTAACGAATCCCATCTGAATCCCCAATATCGATATCGACTTTGATGTTTTTACGTTTTCAACTGTCGAAGATAGCTGTAGTTAAAACCTCATCAAATAAATTATTTTTTGGTTACACCTAAGTTTGAAGACTTTATGTACCAGTACTTACAGAACTTGAAACCTGCCCAATAAGTATTCAGAGTACGAATTCGACATAGACGACAGATAAATATCTAAATATATAAAAACTAGCTAACCCGGCGAACTTTGTTCCGCATCAAAATTATTTTTTACAGCGTTTTCAATAAAAAGTGCTAGATGTCGAAAATTATAACTTTTTCTTTGCTACATTATACATGAATTATAAATACAAACCACCCCCGTTGACATTAAATAAACCGCATCAAAAACCCGTTGCATAGTTTCAAATATCTGAGCATATATGGGGACAGACAGCGGAAAGCGACTTTGTTTTATACTATGTAATGATCTAACAATGCCACTGTCTATTGTTCTAGGGACAGTACTCTTTCAGTAGAAAATAATACGATCATTAATTTGCTTTTTCCTCAGGGAACGACGACCTTAATTGTGTAAAGCTCTTTTCAGAAATATATCTTTTAACAGGAATTATCTCCGACCTAAAAAGAACAATAGATCTACTTGTATTTACGAATGGGTACAGTTAAGTAAGATACTTAAACATAATTATATTTATTCAATATCTTTATAACCATAGATGTATGCAGAAACTGCCAACTTTGCTCACCACGCTTGCAACGTTGCCTCTTTTGGCTAATTGTTTCGGCTAATTGGTTTGGTCTCTGGATTTACCCATTTTGCCTTATGCCAGATAGTTATTAAATTAGTTATATATAAGGAGCTGTTCAAGTATTAGGTTAGCTAGTAACTATAGGGGGGTGGGGGGGTCTTTGCTTTGCTTATTTTTGATGACATGGGGGTAGAGGGGTCCAGATGATGATTACGTCATTAGTAGCTATTTAAAATACTCTCTTGAAAATTTTTTTTTTAATCTTTACGTAATTAGGAGGAAGGGGTTAAGAGTTTTGCTTACTTTTGCTCACAAGGGGGGTGGAGGTGGGGGTAAATAATTGTAATAAATCTGCTTACGTAATACTTGAACGGCCCCTAACATACTGAAAGATTTCCTTTTATGTCATTGGTGTGTATCTAGATTTGAATTCGCGATTGTCTTAATTGGAAGCTGGGCTTTACAAAACCCCTAAATTGTTACGCTCTCTACCAATCATCGAGCGCAACCTGTATTTTTTGGTTAATCTGGTTATTATCTGTACATATTTTAATAAAGTTGACGTTACGTTCCAGAGCTTGGGCATCCTTGGTTCCATACCAGGTGCATGGCTAATCTTGACCCTGACCGTGTTGCTCATATACCTTCTCACGAGATGCTGCGACAGGAAGCAACGTCCCCCGAGGAGTATCACTGCTTTGAAGGTTAGCAAATTTGTGATTTGTCTGAGAGGCTGTGATATTTCACTCATGGAGCGGTATTGCAGCGCCTACAAAGAATCCGCCTATGGGATATATTATAAGTTCAAACTATGAATGGCATCTGCTTTAAGTTAACCAAATACCAAACGCATTACCAAATATTTAATTCAACTTTTGCGATTAGACGCTGCTTACAGCTCTATGTATTAAAGGCGTGATGGTATCATTTAAAAATCTGAATCAGTAATATAGTCAAGTTTGTAAAGGAGATAACTGCTGACAGTCGTTACAATGTTATGTGCATTAAATTAATTATAAATTACTTATGATATAAAGATCACACACTGCAGAGGGCATCGTTGCGCACTAAATATAGAGCGCTGTAAATATAATTAAAATATTATTTCTCACGTGATGACTCAAAACAACATCTGTTGGGTGCTGGTGCACGATGAGAAACTTAACGGCACGACAAGATGTGGTAACTGTTTTACGTTTTTCATATTAAATCATGTGTCGTCTGATATAACAATAATTAGGAGTACCGAGAAATCATATCATCATTATTAATTGCCGCCAGTATGATCTTGCGGTTATTTGTAATATCAAACCTTAAATTAACAGTAACAGCCGCTAACTACACTTTCGGGTAGAAAAGGCGTGAAGTTAGAAAATAAATTATGTAACGGCGCGGGAAAGTCAGGTTTTTTTTTCTAATTTTTGACGGACAAAATCTAAGTTTTTTTAAGACATAGTCGCAAACGAGCAGGCGTGTCACCTGGAAGCAATTTACGCCGCGCAAGGACACCTGCAACTTAGATAGTGTTGCAGTAGTGTTGCTGGTCTTTATAATGGGGTAGGGAAGGGACGGAAGTGGGATTTAGATAGTGGGTATTGGGGAATGGGTTGGGCTTCACTTACCGGTCGAGCTGGCCCATTCACGCAGCAAACTACGTGGCTCTACTACTATTAATAAATTAATATCTACATTGAGACATTTTAACTGCCATTTTCAGATAACTCTGATGATACTATCCGTGTTGTGTTGCGGTGCAATCGGCGTAGGACTGTTCGGCAATGACGACCTGCACAACGCGATGCTGCAGAGCATCCAAGCTGGTAATCAGCTTGCAGCGCTTGTGAACACCGTCAAGAACCAGGTGAGTTGGTTCATGACCTGACTAATTATTTAAACAGTACCTACATGGCTTTTTAATTGACTTAACAAAGGAAAAAGAACTTGAAAGAGGTTATGTCAATAAGGTATTTTCATTATTCTATCTGACGTGACCGACAGCCTAAAAAGTTAGCACACTGAAGTGGAGATGGGCATGCCACATCATTCGACGAACCAATAACCGTTGGGTTAGAAAGGTTCTCGAGTGGCGACCACGAACTGATAGGCGCGGAGGAGGCCGCGTAGCTGGAACGGCGACCTGATGACACCGTAGGAAGCCAATTGACGCAAGTGGCACAGGACCGTCAGTTGTGGCATTCAATGGCGGAGGCCTACGTCCAGCACTGGACCTCGAAGGGCTCATGAGGATGATTATTTTTTCATGTGGGCGAAGGCATAATAACAAAAAAGAAGTTTTATTCCGAAATAATAATAAATAAATAATAATTGTAGGAAATTATATTTGGAATATGCTTTAGTACAGGCCTAGTTTTATAGTGAGTGACTACTGTGTGTATATACTTTGTGTATATGTATGTGTGTATTACTCTTCGAGTGAGGGTCGTAGAAGCAGACCTGGGAATTTGGTTAGATTTCGTGGGATCAAGTATTGAAAACAAATCAGGTTAATAGAAATATATAAATCCGAGCTGAAAATGTTTGATTCCAGTCGGGCATACTGGAGGAAGCGATGGGTTCTCGTGCGCGAGCTCCTTTGGCGCGGCTGGCAGACGCCCTGGACGCGCCCGTGGCGAACCAGACTGCACTTGGAACGTTGTTGAGAGCCCTCTCAGCGCTGAGGAACAACGCCAGTGCAGCCGCCTCCGCTGCGGACAACTTGCGACAACCATTGGCCAAGTTAAACTTGGACGCTTTCATGAAGGTAATCTTTTTTGTTTTATTACCCAGTGGAAACCTGTTACAAATATCACCAGCACCCTAACCATCACCAGCAGGATAGTATACTAATTAATCCTGCCCATCATGCGACGGGGTTGCGGGAATCGTGTTATTATATTTCAGGGTCATCCAGACCATTATCGGTTTCCCTTTCGAAGGTAATCTAAATTAACGTCTCGACTCTGCTAGAACTATTGTTTTTATGTGTCATATTTAATTTTCCAGAAAGCATGGGTCTGGGAAGCTGCTCGCTGGGCGGGCGGCATGGCCGGTTGGTGCTGCGGAGGTGCTGTATGCGTGGCGCTGTTAGCTGCAGCCGCGAGGAGATCACGACGTGCACTTCTCTTGCTATGCGTAAATATACACTTGTCTATTATATGTCTATGTTAGATCTCTTATGGACAGATATATATTAGCCACAAATATGGTTCTTAAACCTCACATTATGCTCTTTACACATTTTAATGACTGTACTGTTAACTGATAAAAATACCGTCTTTATTATTATAGGGACTGTAATAATAAAATATAACATAATAACATAATTTCAAGCCTTTGTTACTCGAAAGTGAAGGCAGCGGCTGTAAAGCCTCGTCTCGCCGTTATGTTTACGTCCCAAATGGAATAGGTTTTTTAGTCATCGATATTTATCACACTTAATTTCCGACCTCTGGATCAGAAGCCGTGTGCTCGACCACTGGACCACCGAGACTCAATAAAGTCAGTATTTTTTATTATACGCCGTAAGTTTATTGTTGAAATATCAGAATTGCGTAGTTTAAAAATCTGTAAATTGATTTTCATTTGTTTCGGAGATAGACAGAATAATCAGGTAGACAACTAAAATGTAAAAAATACTACTTATTATGTACTTGTGTCGCGGTCCAGTGTTGTGACGTGGTGGTGACGTGGTGGTGACGTGGTGGTGACGTGTGCAGGTGGGCGCCCTGGGCGCGCTGGTGGCGTGCTGGGTGGCGGGCGCGCTGCTGGCGGCGGGCGCGGTGGCGGCGGCCGACGCGTGCCAGGCGCCGGCCGCCGCGCTGGCGCACCACGCGCCGCACCACCTGCCGCAGGACGTGAGTTCGACACCTGCTTCCGATACGACACAGTGGAAGTGCAAGTGCAGATCGGTGAAATACCACGGACCTCTCAGAATATCGGTGTCAAGTGACTCATTCTGCGTTTTTTTCAGTGAGGAAGATATCCGTCCACCTCCGTTCCCATTCAACTCCCTTAACTGCCTGTAATAGAATTGTAACACTATCTTTATTTAATGTATCTTTGGTGGTTGTAGTCACTTACCGCGAGATGATCCGTTTGTTTCTTTGCCCCCCCTTTCTCATAAAGAACTTCACAATATGGTGGTTGGTATGTAGAAAGAATGGATTGGACGATGGATGGACTAAACAGACATACAATGCAAAAGCGGACGGATGTAGGAGTCGAGAACGGCCAAGACACACATTCCATGACCAAAAAGAACGTGTTCTTGAGAAAGGTGATGTTAGGAGCCTCAAAAATCGATGCACGTGCATGAAAAGAGTTATGAAAGTCAACGAGTGAGGTGTGTGAGAATCGTGCCTTGTGGCGCTCTGTTGTCTCTGCCTACCCCGCAAGGGATTTGGCGTGAAGTTATGTATGTACAATATCCAGTATGTACGCAGATGGTCCACTACTACCTGTCGTGCAAGGTGTCCCGGGAGAACGTGCTGACGGCCGAGCTGAGGAACGCGCAGCGCGCCGTGGTGGCGGTGCGGCAGGCCCTCGCCGTGCTCAGCCGGGGCGCGCCGCAGCTCTTCAACGACCCAGGTCTATATGCTTGCATACTCACCATGTGCTTAGTAGTCGCCATTAACTATACTACGTCCATTATATTATTGTATTTTACACAGATGGTAATAGTTATTGCAAGAGAATTTAATGTATCGATAACTTATTAAAAACCTTGATTTAGAAAAATCAAAAATCGAAAAATAAAAAAATTGGTATCATGATTTTTTATGGAATATCTATTTAGAAGTATGTAGCGATAAAGCTATATATATATATTATCTGTCATTTTAAAATTTATTATAAAACGATTGTGGGTCAATTGAACAACGGATTTGGCTGAAATTTGGAATGAAGATATTATATATTTAATCCATTACGTCCAGATTTTATGAGAATATCTCATAAAATCCGGACGTAAGCGACAGATACGAGTGGTGCGGAATTCGGGGCGTATTATTTTATAACTCTAAATTTATAAACCATACAAATTTATTTTCTTATTCACGAACGAACTCTCTTCATCGATGACGAATCTTCACCGACACGGATAACGAGAATTGGCTCTGCCACCACATAAAATCAAAGACCGATAAAAGTCGAACATTCCTAAAATCGCAGTGATCTTTTCAATGCAATATTTTGCAATGTTATATTTTGTTCGGAGTCATAAGTTATGACGCTAGAAAAAAGTTATTGCAACAGATCTGTCATAAGCTGTCTAAAAATGCAATAATATGCGAGTGATGTGTGTAAGAATCGTGCCTCATGGCGCTCCGTTCTCTTGTCTACCGCGCAAGGGATTTGGCGTGAAGTTATGTATGTATGTATGTATGCATGTGTTGTGCAGGCCTGCAGCCGGCGCTGGGCGCGCTGGGCGCCGGCACGGGCGAGGCGGAGCGCGCGCTGGTGGCGCTGAGCGGCGCGCTGGAGTGCCGCATGGCGCGCGCCTACTTCGTGGCCGCCGCGCGCGCCGCCTGCGACGCGGGGCTGCAGGTACGGTGGCTCAGGCACTCAGTGAGGGGAGGCCCCGCCCCTGTCCCAGCCTCCCCTCCAACCCGTCATAGCAGTTTTGCTCTCCTTTCCCTTTGCAAAAAAAGCTGTTTTGGTTTTATCTAAAAACTACTGTGCTGTGTTTCGTGTATTACGATTAATAAAATGTACGACCGTTGTTCTGTTGCAGGCGTTGTCGCTACAATTGTTGGCCGCCGTGGTGGCCGGCTTCCTCTTCACTGCCATCGTTCTCGTCGATTCGCACGCATGGATTTATATTAACACTAAGTAAGTTGTGTGTTAATTGTTATAAATATAATGTGTGCGGGCATTACTAATAGAATATGTCATCCGTGTATCCGGGTATTGAGTCAAATCAATATTCAACGCGTGGGAAGTACCGCATGATGCTCTAGGAGATTTTTGGCGACCTTTCTAAGGCTTTTGATAGTGTTCATCATGAAACTCTAATCAGAAAGCTTCATCGCTATGGCAATAGGAATAAGACTCTCGAACTTCTGATTTCTTATTTGAAGAATAGAACTCAAAGAATCTATATAGATTGTATACAACCATCTGGTGCCACGGTGACAATTACGGGTTCCGCAGGGGTCAATTCTAAAACCATTCTTATTTTTGGTATATGTTTAATGACTTGACCTATTATGTAAGGGAGAATCAAGACATTGATACATCATTATTGTTTAAAATAAAAAGGGAACTTCGCAATTATGACTGATTATTCATTGGTTCAGTATAAATAATTTAGTTTTAAATAAAAAGAAAATAAAATATATTAAATTTACTGCGTTTAATTTGAAGCATGTTGCAATCGATGTGCAAATAAATGGTGTAGAGTGAAGTCGACTGTGTTCCTTGGCATCACTGTAGATATAGATTTTGTATATGCGGTATGGAATTGTTATTATTATATTATTGTTAGTAAATTAATATTTGTGTTAAACATGTAGTAATGCATTAAGTGTATATAAATATAATAAGACGTTGTCGATGTTGACTGAGCGGGTGTGGTCTTCTGTGCAGACGGTCATGCGGCGGCGAGGAGCAGGCGCCCTTCCTGTCCAGCGGGGGCAGCAGCGCCGCCAGCCGCACGCTGCCCCGCCCCGCGCCCTTCCCCAACGGCAAGCCGCCCTCCTACGGCGCCGCCGTGCAGCTCATGGACATCGAGCGGCCCAGGTACGTCTGATGTGTGTCGAGAATGTTCTAACACTAGGCACTGAAGTGCTCACATAGTAATGTGAAGCTCGCCGCGCAGGTCGCGCGTGTCGGGCAGCGCGACGCTGGGGCGCGGCGCGGGGGGCGGCGGCGCGGCGGCGCTGGGCGGCGCGCACACGCTGGGCCGCGCGCCGCACAACGGCAAGTACGCCACGCTCAGCAAGCAGTGCAAGACGCTCGAGAGCAACGACTTCTACTGAGAGCGGGCCGGCGGCGGGGCGGAGCCCGGGCGCGGGGCGGAGCCCGGCCGCGGGTCGGCCGCCGCGCTCAACCGGTTCGACCCCAAGTACGCGTCCTTCGGCCCGCGCGCGCCCCGCCCCCGCGCGCCGCCCGTCTCGCTCGCTACCTTCGGCGCGCCGCCCCCCGACAAGTACGCCACCGTGCGCCCCCCGCGCCGCGCCGAGCCGCAGCCGCTGTCGGCCGCCGCGCTCGAGTACCGCTCGCTACAGCGCCCGCGCCGCACCGTGCCCCCCGCCACCGCCGCCGCCCCGCACCGCCGCCGCGCTGACCGCCCCGACCGCCCAGACCGCCCGGACCGCCCCGACCGCCCGGACCGCCCAGACCGACCCGACCGACCCGACAGGCCCGACCGCCCCGAGCGAAACGAGCGCGTCGAGCGGATCGAACGGACGCACCCGGACGTCCGCGATCTATACGCCGTCACCGAACTGTAGTACGAGCAGTACGTGCACGCGAGCGGCCACGAACGATCGCTGCGGAGCCGGCCTCGGACTTGACGACTCCGTGACGAACGGTGCGACCTCCGACTGCGTGCGTGAATCAATGCCCTGTCACTACACGATGTGTTCTTTGATAAAGTATTTTGTGAGGAAAATGCGACACGATATGTTTTTTCTTAACTGTCCAATTTACTATACAGGTTACAATTTACTATACTATCGATGTCTGTTTATTTACGGTCGTACTGAACATAAGTATACATGCAATTTCATACAATTACAAAAAAAGTAATTAATAATTTAATACGACGCAATAAGTGATACGAAATACCTATTTTGTATCAACGAGATATACGTTTTGGTCGTCTTGAATTAATTTTGATTCTGATTGAGACACCTGAAACGTGACTGCTCAAATTCTTTATACTATATATATGAATATATATCGGTCTAACAGCTACGACTGAACTTCGATTGAATTTTAAATCAACTGAAGGTTAATTTAAATTTAAATACAACTGTTGCCTGATGACCTGATGAGGTATTTTAAAACATGAATTTGTGTGTCGCTTGAGTGATACATGTTTATCTACATCCATAACTTGAAACTTATTCATACCTGTGATCTGTTTGTAGTTGCGCTTCTAAAAGATTCCTGTTGCTCCAAGTAAAATGGCCGTTAATTCACAACTTGAAAGTATACTACCAAAAATACCTACTTATTGGGAAGTTTAAGTATTGCATAGCGAGAGTATTGCTAGATGATGATTACTTCATCGGTAGATATTTACTTTTTACACACACGGCAAAAAATGTTTCAATAAAAAAAAAAACAATATATCTATTACTTGATTTTTTTTACGTAAATAAGGGGGTAGGGGTAAATAATTATAATAAATCTGTTTACGTAATACTTGAATGGCACCTAAAAACGCTATCTATATAAAAATTATTAAATAAATAAAATAAAGAACACTTACTAGTCAAAATTTTATACAGAAATTCATTTAAATGTCAAAAATTATAGATATAGATAAATATATATCAAGTTGCGCTATTTTTGTTGTCTATATTATAATTATTTGTAAATATAATTATCATTTAGCACAAATATTAAGGTGTTACACACATTTCGGTAGTTTGAAACAATTATATTATTTGGAAGGCCTATAAATGTACTATCATTTGATCTATAAATTAAATATTTGATCAATAATGATTGTCTATATTTGTGTGTGTTTGAATTATGAAAATCTAATACATGCTGTGGTTAGAGAATGTTATTGACCAATATTTTAATGTTTATAAAAAAAAATATGTTCATAATTTCGCTATGAATAAAATTTATTCGACAACTGCTGTAACATCCAAAGACTATCTATTTCAGTGTTTCTGAACGCGGATTGTAGCTCAATATAGTTTTTAGAGAAAATTCTGCGTAAGCAAAATATAGCTACCCGACTATGCAAAATGATGCGTGATTTTTAATTGTCGTTGGAATCTTGTGGGGAAAATCACTAATCTAGTGAATACATATACACACTCATAAACTACCTTTTAAACACAGTCGGTTAAAAATAAATACTGCCAAATAATAGCAAATCTCAATTTTGAATGCAAAGTATCCCAGCTCAGAGCCGGGGGCAGTGTAGATTTATTTTTATGCATTTTATGTCTCTTAAAATTTTTATGTATTATATAAAAAAATGTTTAATATAAATTATATAAAATAATTTATTAAATTGTTTTATAATGTATTGAATTCTATTGAACCAGCCAAGCTTAAGTTTACAGAGATTTTCTTGAAGCAATCAAATGATAAGTCTTTTTTATGGACAGAAAAAAAGACACAATTATTTGAATTTTACTAATCCAGAAATTTTTTAGAAAATATACAAAAAAGCTACTTTAACTCTTTATAATTAATTATTAATAATTGGATACATTTGGAACATAGTCACTGACTGTATTGTTTTTTTTATGGTTATGTATTTATATTATTATTAATTATGAAGAAATTTGTGCT
This sequence comes from Euproctis similis, assembly GCA_905147225.2. Lineage (NCBI taxonomy): Eukaryota > Metazoa > Arthropoda > Insecta > Lepidoptera > Erebidae > Euproctis > Euproctis similis. The sequence goes on along the minus strand of LR990117.1, from coordinate 3,358,781 downwards.
ACTGGTTCTGACTGAAATTCCTTATAAATTCCTGTAAAAATAAGTTATGCTTTTTTTTGGTCAAAAAATTAAAATATACATTTATCAAACCCCCCTCGAATCTCGGTGGGTTTCATAACCATACTGTATAATTAGTATTTGTGGCTCAAAATTTTAAGCTGAATTATAAATGCTCGGAAATTATATATAATATTTAAGTTAGGCACTATTATTTTGTTTTTTTTTTTGGAATTTAATGAATATTTTATTCAATTATTTTATATTGATTGTAAATAAAATATAATAAATGAATATGTTATAAGCATTCCATCAAGTGTTTGTATTAGTGTGATGTTGGAATTGGTAGAGAACAGTGTAACGCTGAAGAAATGTATCAAGTATTTGTAAATAATGTTTCGAACAATGCCAGCAATGGACGTTGAATTAATCTGATTCTTGTATGTAGTTGATAATATTAATGGAAAAGTACTGCTCTTTGCTATAACACCACGATATATATAAATATAAACTAATAATAATTAATAAATATAATCTTGAAAATAACTTGAATATGCTAGTTATATTCATGAATATGTTTTGAATATGATAATTAAATTAACGGTATCTATTTAAGTGTAGTGCCTTTCTGGTTTCTTGTCGTAATCATTTAACAATTTTGGTATGTTTTTTTATGTATATGCCAAGTTTAATATCATAATAAACTTTGGTTTTCAAGTAATAACTCAAAATTAGCGTTGCGGCTTTGAAGTCTAGAAAAGTATGTATGCATTTAATATTTCAGCAATATTTTAATAAAAAAAAAACCGTTTTGTAATTCATTTTATTTTCACTTATAACTGCACTAAAAATTGTTAAATAATTGCGATAAAAAAAGAAGAAAGCGTTTTTAGAGTAAGATGGAAAATGGTACCATTTTTTTATTACATATTTTAAGAAATATAAACGAACAGTTTTTGTATCTCAGTATTGAATAGGCATTTTTTGGTGAGAATTTACAACGACGTTTGTAAGAACTTTTGTAAAACTAACTAATTATTGTGTATATTAATTAATTAATTATTTAAGTTTTTTTTTGTTCATATATTTCAACGGTACCATATTAATGAACAGTGTATTCGCCAAAGATAATGCATAATTTAAATTTAAGTCGTAACTTAGATAGCAAGTAAGTATGATATAGTTTAAAATTTAAAATTAATTTATAGTAATTTTTACTAATTTCATTGATGACATTCTATCTTGAAGTCTGCACACCGAATTGTTAACTTGATTGACGTTTTCATTTGAAGTCGAGATCAGTAAAAAGCTAGAATTAAATAAACAACTGTTATTCCAAGATCTCTCTAGGTTAATGCATGCAATGCATGTTTTTAAAAAGGTTAAAAAGGTTTAAAAGGTTTTTAAAAATTGGTTTAAAAAATATAATGCGGTTTAGTGTTCATTAAGAAGAACAGAAGCTTGTACTGAGCGAAAATAGGATTCTGTGAGACCATACAAAATATATTTATTTCTAAGACTTTCGTGAAAATGATCTCTGTAAAGAGTTCGAAACGTCGGGAAATAAATATAAATAAGTAATAAATAAACGCGATATAATCCTAAAAGTTGTTTTAATCAACATACAAAATGTTTGTTATTGCGAGGTGAAAAGTCGGTGTGTGGCTCATGCTCATTCGATCCCATTAGGCTCAAATATATATACATATAATTAAATTCGGCCATTAGATAAATCAATAGTATTTTTAACTTATTACTGGGATCTGAATAGATTAAGTTGCTAATTTAGTTTGTATTGAGTAAAAATCATCAGATTGTATTCTATATAATTTTGAACCGAATTCAAAACTCATAGGAAATTATTGTTCTCCTCAATAAATCGGGTAAAATTTCACTCCGTCAATGGTCGATTCTTACTGGTTTTGTATGTGATTCAGCATTAAACACCTAATTACATATTAAATACCTCGCAGTTTCATTATTAAACTATTTCTAATACGTACATAAGATATCTCTTTTTGAAGTCGGTTCCAAAATAACAAAATTTTCTTTGTCACTTGTTAGGACTATTTTGCACAACAATATACATAAATAATAGAAAATCCTAACAAAATTTTAAATCTTAATGGCGCCATTTTGTAGAAACGAAAATTCAAGAAGAACATTTTGTTAGAAATGAATTTTTTGACAAAACCATTTGTAATTTTAAATGCATTTTCTAATTGTGTCACTTTTGAGACTAGGTAATTTTATATATATATATGTTTGTACGACAATAATAATTGTCGCATATATGACTCATGTGTGTATGTAATATTGGTCGAATATGTTGTGTTAATGATCGTATTACGAGCACTAATACTAATGCAATAACGAAAATATGCTATACATATAAATTCATATAAATAAATAATATGTAAGAGAAAAAAAAACACATTTTTGAATGTAATTACTGCACAATATTATTATTGTAATCGTAAATTATGATAAAACATATTATAGACAGGTGTATTTGTAAAGTATGCTAGCTGTATTTAATTTATTTGATATATCATCAGCCATTTATTTTAACTAGGACTCAAATTACACTATTCGCTATAAATATAAGGTTAATGCAGTAGGTTGGATTAGTTTCGTGAAAGAGTAAATTTTAAAAAAGAATGTTGAATATTGGCAGAATATCTCAATTGCCTTTGCATGTTTTGTTAAATAAAAATAAAAAATTAGAATGAATGAATGATTTGGAAACGGTTGTAAAAATGGTGGTGCTATCTGTGCTGGACGTCGTAACAAGAAAAAAAAAAGAAATATTAACTCGAGTCAGGAAGCGAAGTGTATTTTGAGTCCAAAAGTTTGAGACCCTATTTTTCTGTAACATGTGCAATTTTATATTATGTCTATAAAGACATAAAAGGTTACCATACAAATATTGAGTTATGTCTCACGCACGATTTTTTAAAAATACTTTTATTTATATCCAATATTTTGCAAATATTGTGACATGATTAAATTTATAAAAAAATGAAACTTCGCTTATGTATGTAATTTGCTCTATTTAACTATATATTAAATTGACAACTGATTGAATGTAAACGGGTATAGTGCTAAAATGAAATAGTGTTATGTTAAATGCAATTATTTAAATGAATACATTATTATAACATTAAGCTATCACTAACGAAACGATTGATTGAAAAAAAACGATCTGTCAAAATTATTTGCCCAAAGTTGGATATTTTTTTGTTGCCACATATTTTCTTTTTTATAAACCCACACCTTTTAAATTTCGAAAAAAATCTTCAAACTTTTCCTTTACGAAGTGCCATACATTATGTTGTTTTCTTTTTTTTATTACAACAGGTGTTTTCGAAATAAGAGTTGTAAATGTTTTTGTTTGATATATTATTTTATTATTAATATTTTTCTCGCTCTATGAATGTTTTTGCTTTTCCAAGTCAATTATGGTGCGCCCGTGAATGTTAACTTACATGTAAACTGCATTGGTCGCCCGCCACGTTGCAAGAAAAAAAAACGGTTTTTATTGACTTAGTAATTGTTCTTTTAGGACTTATCACCAGAACGCGTAATTTTGCATTTGTGGCTAAATCGTCAAAATTTTATTCTGGTAGTTTCTAGTAGTTCAGAGGAGGGTAAATGGTTATTAGTCTGATGTATTGTTTTTGATTATAAATATATTTCTTACTAATGTGTATTTGAAGTGTAAAATGTGTAAAAAATCCAATATATTTTTGGAAATATGCGCCATGAAAGGAACTCTTGCAACTTGGTGTGTGATCGAATGAATTAGTAATATAAGTCTCGTCTCGTTATAACTTAAATTATAAACGGTTGATAATAGAACCAGTGTACGAGTTTACATTGAAAATAAATAAATGGATTCAAAATATTGAGGCGTTTTATTTTTGAAGTGATACTTCTTATAGCAGGTTCAGAGCTTGGGCTACTCTTTCTTTCACATAGTCGCTTCCGCCAAAGCTTTAGCCAACTGAAAGCTGTATGAAATTTTATAAGCAGAGCTTCAGAGTGCAGAGTTTCTTTATGAATATGTTAAGTCAGCGAAACATGGGTTTAAGTGTAGAAATGTTACGAAGAGGAGAGAATAGAGAAAGGTCGAAAAAGAGATGGATGGATTGTGTAGAGTGGATATTAGTATGAAGGAAGTAAGCAAGCGTGGAGATGACGCGTGATAGAAGAAAATGGAAATCATGTAATGGGATGACATATCTATCCTACCGAGTGGAGAATAAGGGCAGGAGAGAGATTATAACTAGTGGAAACCACACTCAAGACTGCGTATTTTTGTACTCGATTCGAGTAGAAATGAATATAAATTCTCAAAAAAATAGGTTATATTTACATATGCTATGTAAATATAACCTATTTTTTTGAGAGATCTTCACGCCTTTTTGTTCCCTAACGTAGGTAGGCAGCGGCGGTTATGCCGTTGTTAAATTAAAAAAAGTCATTGGTGAGTCAAGTGAGTGAGTGTGAGTCAGGACTCGAACCAGCGACTTCTTGATTCAGAAGCCACCGAGACTAATATAGAATTAGATTTTTATTGCTTTATTAACCCTAGATTACGAACCTTCGTCGATTCGACGACACGGTTTTGAAAAAAACGCGAAAAATTTCAAGCGCGCCATTGTAGTTCTTTCATACCACAGCTAATCTCTGTTGACTCGTTCCCCCCACGGCAGACAGTAGTGTTTAGTGTGTACGAGGCCTGTAAGTGGCGTTTCAGGAACCATGGCTCGTCGCACGATAACGTGACATTTTATACAATTTATTTTTATATCTTTTTATCTTTCGAAGATTTATTTTATTCATATTCAATAATATTTTACTAGTCTTTGTTTTAGATACTATTTGTCAGCTCATATTACGAGACGAAAGTGATGACGAGAATTCATCAAGGAGCGAAACAGAAGATCGCGTGGAGGTTAATCGAACGGGTGGCGATGAAAAAATTTCTGCATTGAGCCAGCCCCAAGTTCTAGGTCAAGATGATCATAATGTGCCTCATGTACCTCCTGTACAAATAAAAGGGAAAATTTAAAAGGCAAACGGAAGGATGGCAAAAAGTATGCAAGAAATCGCTATGTGGCGAGCACAAAATATACATATGTCACAAATGTATTAGTTCTATTTTTTTTTATGGGATAGGAGGGCAAATGAGCAGGCGTGTCACCTGATGGTAAGCAACTAATGCCGCCCATGGACACCAGCAGCACACATAGTGTTACTGTTGCGTTGCCGACCTTTAAGGGAAGGGGATAGGAAAGGATGGGGAAGGGGGTGGGCCTCCGGGTACCTCTCTCACCGAACGAAACGTGGCATGGGCCACTTTACGTCGGTCTTCTGAGAGGTCGTGGTATTTCACCGGTCGAGCCGGCCCATTTATGCAGTAAACTGCTTGGCTCTACCACTGTTAGACTGTTCATAGATTTACACCATTTTTTTACTTTATTAGTTTATTACATTCTTTATTATTAATAATTTAAGTTTTTTTTTTATTTAAATTTATGTTCTGTGAGAACATTATAAATGTTACCAAAATTATTTTGCACGAAAACTATGAACTCAATGGGAAGGCTGTTTGATTAATAAAGGTGCCATTTAGTCACTGTAAAAGTAAGAAAATTATAAATAAATAGTGTTTGATTAATTTAGTGCCAAATATCTATACATTTTATTTTAATGCGACCATAAAAAGCTCTTCAATAAATAGCGTTGTCGAACCGACGAAGGTTAGTATTAACGTTCGATTAATAAGGTTAGTGATCTAGGGTTAAACATCTCTCAGTGATTTTTTCTTAAATACTTCAAATATATGGACAGGAGTCTCATACTACTGTCAGATGTCATCTCGGTGGTCAGGGGTAGTATCGAGCACTCTTCTTTTGAATCAAGAACCGTGGGATCGACTCCGGACAATCAGACCAATGCGAAAGTTACATGTGATAAATTTCGAAGACTTACAACATTGTGCCCGGTGTATGACAATAGGTTTGTTCAACTATTCCAAATACATACATAAATAACTTCACGCCAAATCCCTTGCGGGGTAGGCAGAGAGAACAGATGGGACAACATCTACGTCTATTACAAATGGGACGTAAAAACTCAGCGAGTCGTAGCTCAAATGCCGCTGCCCACACCTTCGTTTAGAAAAGGCGTGAAATTATACAAATAACATTATTATTATTTTTACTCAAACAATACCTCTCGGTAAGTACGTAGGTACGTGGTATGCATTTATTTTATGTCTTTAAATCAGCCATCTGTCTTGTATATTGTTGACAGCCCATTATAATATTTTGTAACAAAGAAAAAATATTCCGTGAATAATGAGGCCTCCATATTTTCACCTCATTTCATTTTGAGAACGTTACCGAGTAAATTATGATGGATTCTCTGAGCGTTCACAAATGTAGACATTAATTATATTTCTTTCTTGATACTTTTTAAGTTCTAATCATACTCGTTGGAAGCATAAATTTATTATAGCATGGGTTCAGTATTTTTGAGGCACAAGAAAGGTATACACAAACAAATACTATATTTTTTAGGGGCAAATGAGGAGGATGACATCTGGTGGTAAACTGGTAAGTGACTATCGCCGCCCAACGACACCTGCATATAGTGGCATTGTTGCATTGCCTGCCTTTATGATACTATAGGGATGGAATCGGAGATGAGAGGGAAGGGGTGGGCTTTTGGATACCTCACTCACCGAGCGTGACCCACTTTACGTCTATATTCTCGGAGTTCGTGGTTTCATCAAACCGTATAATTTTACTATTAAGCCCACTACAAGCCCATGGAAAAAAAGCTGTAAAAGACCCAACTTGAATATCGTTTAGAAGACTGTTACAATAAACTGGCTTCTAGTTCATTATACAATTTTAGATTTATAGCTAGGAATAATCCCTATTTATTATCAAATTTAAAATAAACTTCAAATATACTAATAAATCCTGTTGAAAATAGGGCTCTTATTTTGAGGAAAATAAGACTCTCAGACGAAATTCGCCCGAGCGTTTTATACATTAATTTGAAACTTATGTAATAAATTTTTGTATGCAATAAATTTCTTTGTTATCGAGAAGTTTGTCACTTGGTCCCATAAATTTTTGTGCAAATAAATGTATGCTGAGGACACGACACTCGGGTCGTACAGGGGAGACGACTGGGTCCGACTTTTTTACTCTGTTAAAAACCCACCTCTATTGGTGGAACAACAGACTGCACATTAAAGGTCGGCGGGTTCGACCTCAACTCAAATACAATTTTATTTGTAATAGTTTGGATAATTGTATGAAGTTTGGTGATTGTTTGGTGTGAAATATTTTGTTACAATACAATACAATACAAATAAGCTTTATTGTACACATGAAACATTACAATACACTGTTCACAAATTATTAAATGTACAATTGGCGGCCTTATCGCTACAAGCGATCTCTTCCAGGCAACCTAAATGGAGACCTGGAAAAGGATAGTATCAGGGGTAGTGTGTACACATGCAGTTCCAATGATATGTACCTAATTATTATCATACTATAATTTAATCATTATAGCATAATAGCAACCAGGCTAGTATAAACTACATAAATAGATAAATAAATATATACCTACTTATTATATACATACTTAGATTACATAAACTATAACATATAAGAACAGAGGAAACAACAGATTCTGGTTACAGGGAATGCTAAGTCTGGATGTTACTTGATTAATAAAATAAGACCATATAAACATGTGATTATTACTGTGACAGATAATACTCCCTCACCAAGGACTTAAATTTGTGTAAGGACTTGGCACTTCTTACCATTGGATTGTTACCATTGGAAATTAGAGCAAGAACGTTATGAGTATTGTGTCCAAAATATTAATACTAATCGATTGGGTATTTGACCTTAGCTACTATATATATTTGTCCTAAAATCCAATTATATGTTAATAAATTTTGTCATAAATGTTTTTGACTTTTAGAGGGAAATACATTTATTTTTTAAGGGATAGGAGGCTAACGAACAGCAGGGGGCTAGAGTCACCCTTGGAGACCTGTATTGCAGATGGTGATACAAGCACGGCCTTTAAGGCAGGAAGACGAAGGCGGTGGGCTTCCAGATACTTCTCTGACTGAACGAAACGTGAGCCACTTAACGTCACTTTACGAACTGCGTTGCTAAAACACTGTTGAACAAATATCTTACTAAACAAAATGTTTCCGTAGAAAATTATGTCGTAAACAAACACAACATTGAATCTCACTTTTGCGCTTCAAAATTTTGGGGCCTTTCTCTTAAAATTAATTTCGCTATATTATGAATCTAGTGACAGACTGAGTGACGTAACTCATCAGATCGTTATATCAACAGTGGCGCGGCAGTAATGAATTTCGTATGGATTCCACAATAATTAAATGGCGGCCGATGAATTTGGCGAGATATTTGAATGAATATTATTTGTTTTGGTATTGTAATGCAATGTCATTAAATAATGGACGATATCAGCTTGATCTTTCACTGTTACGGCCACGCAAGTTAAGCATACTGCTCATCTTATAACATTACAATATTTTCGAAGAGTATCTTTACGACTTACTTAATTTATCTCAATTTTGTTTTCTGTTTAATCGTATTGCACAAATTAAATTAAACTTCTATAATTTGGTATCACGCGTCATTGCCAAAAACATATCCAAAACTCACAATGGACTTGTTTAGTTAATTTTTAAAATATATTGTTCCAAAACACACTATATTTTTGACTTTATACTAAGTATATGATGCATTTTTTAATAATCAAACAAATATCTGCACAAAAACGCACCTGACTGTCATGGCGTCTTGAATTAGGTACGTCTCGCCGTGGTAAACATATTAGTATGTGTTTTTTTCAAAGACGTTGTCTATGTTTTAAATGATTTTTGGCACGGTGTAACATCATCTAGGACGACAGTTTGTTGCCATGTGTCTCAATGCATAATATTTAAAAATTATACATAATATGCATAATTTTTTAATTTTTAATTCTAAAAATATTATACATAATATTAATAATATATTTTTATATATTAATCAACAAAAACTAATCCATCCGATTCATTCTTAGCGGAAATTAGCCTATTGTCAGATTCAAACTCTTGAATTCAAATTGAGAAAGGGATTGCTGAACCATCAGGCTCCTGTGAAAAAGTTTTGATTTTGGCACGATACGCTTCATTAACAGCTAATGGAGAGCAGATCTTAACGTAATCCTGAAAAAAAGCCAAGTACCAAGGAGTGGTATTGACAGATAGTGATTTTTTTTTGTCTGGACCAGATTATCTAAAAAAACATCGATGCTTTGAATAATATCGATAATAAATAATATCGATCGCTTAACAAATTGTGAGCGATATATTTACGCCTGTTATTGGCGCGATGTTTTGTCCTCCAGAATTTTCGTTTCAACTGTCTAAAAGACTGATCCGAGTGACCATATCATATGATATCCTCCTTCTCTATATATCCTGTTGCACTTAATTTGCACTTGCATTAAATTTTAAGTGGCCATAGAATATTTGCGTTATGAGGCTTCAAATTTAAGTGCTCTGAAGCACTTACCCACTAGCACATGAGTGCATTTCATGCTGATACTAATGATTAACTCAGTTTATTGCTGGCTGGCCACCTGGCTATGTTGTTGAGTTTCAGTATATTCTCAAAATATTTAAAAACATCTTGGCAATATACCCCTTTTTGTATTATGTTGGTTAATATCGAAATATTCGTGTATTTCGAAAAAGTCTCGGTGGTCCAGTGGTCGAGCACACCGCTTCTGAATCCAGAGGTGCGGTTTTGAATCGTGGCACACACCAATGACTTTTCGAAATTAATTAATTTCGAAAGTTATGTGAGTTAAATATTGATGACTAAAAACCTTGTGCCCGGTAATACGACGTAAATATAACGGCGAGTCGAGGCTTAACAGCCACTACCACAGCCTACACCTTCGGGTAGAAAAAGGCGTGAATTTATGTATGTATGTATGTTATTTCGAAAAATTCGCCTTAATTGAAACAATCGTGTTGATTGGGAAAAATGAAATGCTTCAAATATCATCAGTGTTTTCTTTTTAACATTTTTATTAATTAAACGTAATTATTTATATTTTTAATCATCATTTTATACACTATTAAAGTTGGTTAATTTTTCTCTCCTGTAACAGTCTTTAATGAACTTAAAATATAAATTCCTATCTTTATGCCCAACGTGACTCAACCGAGCGCAATGAAATGAAATATAGCTCCACTCAATTTTAATTACAAGAAAGCGCTAAAATTTAATTGATCCGTGCCAAGATCAAAGCGGATGAGCACAAAGGTGAGATTGCTTTGAAGTGTCACAGAGGCTAACGAGCCGGGTGGTACTGTGGAGAGAGACCCTCGTGCGAGCGAAACACGCCATAATCAACACGTCGCACATTTAATTGGTACACGGCTGCCTTTGACTTATTATTGCCTACTCATTAAAGTGGCTTGTACGAAGTAAAATAATTACGTGTATGTTCCCGCCATTTAACGTCGAAAAGCTCGTTCTCTAGAAAATCTCAAATACGAACGTTAGAAATTCTGTTAAAAAATTATTGTAGGTATTCTTTAGATGAAATTTTTTACGTTAATTAGTGCGTCAAAGATTTCCATGTTTGTATGAATTAGAAAAACTTGGCTTAGAATTAGTGTAGGCACCGTCCTTTAGGTAGAGGCATAATAGAGTCGCGGGGAGTCTTAAAAATCATTTGGTATATAGAGATGAACCTTATGATTTTTCGGACTCGCAGAATATATAGTTATAAACGAATACAATTTTGATATTCATGATTTGCGAAAAGTTATTGCTACCCAATATTTACAAGACACTTGATGGCCTAGTGGTTAGATTATTGCACTTGTAATGCAATGCTTGTAGTAGCGGCTTCTAATCCTTTACAAATGGATTTTTTATTTTTAGACAATTTTATACATATGAAGTAGTTGGAAAAGACAAAGGATTTCGGAAGAATTCATTCAAAAATATATATCAGAGTGTAATTAGCGTGAGATGCACTTGGAATTAAACTATACGCTATATAGATTAGTAACTAAAACTTTTATTTGTGATTTTCACAGTCAGTTCCTTGATATCAACAACTTAGGCGACTGCTTTCTTGGAGAGTCAAGTTGCTTTTTATTGTGGAATAACTTACAAGATCACTCATGAAATTTCGAAGTGAATTAAGCATTACTAAGAGTTCAGTTTGACACAGACACAATAAATATATTATTTATACATAGACGTAACATCTGGCAGGGAGCTAACAAGTTTATTTGTCTTATAAAACTTCCACAGGCACGTCCAGAAACAGATTAAGACTTTCCGAAAACCAATTACACGTTGTCGAACCAACTTCTGACGATCTCGTCTTCATCTGCATATTTTATTATGGAATTAATTCTATTATAGACAAAAGTTGAAGTTGAGTTGAGTGTGCTATTTAGCTAACATTTGTTTCGATTTCATCAGAAACATTGCCATGTTTGTGATCACAGCCGGTGCTCCTGTTGATGATGGTGAAGTGTCAGGTTGATTTTTTATTAAATAGTTAACAAACTAGTAAGCGTGTCACCTGAAAGCAAGCAACAAACGCCGCCCATGGACACGTGAACACAGATAGTGTTACACTTGCGTTGCGGCTTTTACAATGGGATATGAAAGGGCTCGGAAGTGGGATGGGAAGGGGATAGGGGAATGAGTTGGGCCTCCGGATACCTCTCACCGAGCGAAACGTAGCATGTTCCATCGATATTCTGGGAGGTCGTGGTATTTCACACTCAAAGTTTTAGCCAGTATTTGGACTATAAATATTGTGTTGTTGTGTTGAACTTGACACATGATTTCTGATAATTCTAAGTTGTGTGCCACTTTCGGAACCAGCGTATTTCCAAATGCTGTTGCTACGCTAACCCTATAAAAAGGCTATAAAAAGGACAGGATTCTGGACATGTGTTACTTTTATATTTATTGATATATCTGCATGTTTGTATTGAAGCAAAATAATTTATGAAATTAGATTAAATTAAAACTGTTAGAGCTTCGAGTGGAAGAAAGTATCCAGTCAGCGCATAATGAATTCTTTATATATCTCTACTAAGTTCTTACAAGTGTCACACAACTGGCGGATTTAGTGATTACTCACTATTTACTTCACATAAAACTCATTGAAAATTCTCAGTGCTGAATGTTTGTTGGTGTACTTGTGAGAACTAGGAATGCAACTTTCGAAAAAAAATTGATAAAAAAAAAATAGTTATCCCTCCTCTAAATGGGCAAAACGAGAAAATTGAATTACCTGGTGACAACTAACGCTATCCATAGACATCTGCAACATCGGGAGATTCACAGTGGCGCTACCTGCCTTTAAGAAGGGACAGGAAGATAAAGTTGGCCTCCAGATACTTCTCTTTCCTAATCGAAAACCAAACCTTGATATTGCAAACGTTTATAATTATCCAAGTTTAAAGGGTTCAGAGTAACTTGTGCGTCAAGAAAATAACATTATAGCTTTTCTCTTTCATTTATACATAACATAACGTCACGCCTTTGTTACCCGAAGGTGTAGGCAGCGGCTGTTAAGCCTCGTCTCGCCGGTTAACTTCCAAAAACAATTTCGAAAAGTCATTGGTGTCAGCCAGTGTCAGGATTCGAATCCGGACCTCTGGATCAGAAGCCGTGTGCTCGACCACTGGGCCACCGAGAAGATAATTTATTTATATTTATATACTCTTTCATTTATATTTCTAAAAATATAATTTGGCAAAGTTGTTCTTTGTTGCGTTCTCGCGCAAACGAGAGATGCAGGAATGCATTTATTAAATTTGCTTTCACAATCGCTTAGAGGAGATGGAGATAGCGCCGGCAAAGAACGTAAACAATTTGATATTATGAAGGAAACTAACATTTGTGGTAAGTGTGTGTTCCTTTCAACCTTTACGGAATATGAGATCGTGGGAATTATTTCATTCTGTATGCAACATACAAAACTATTTCTTGGGTTACTTCTTGGCCTCTTAAACTGAAACCCTGGTCAGCTGCTAGTCCTTGACTATATGTGCAATACCTATTTTCCCAACATTTTAAAAATACATTTTCCCTTTAAATAATGGATTCTTATGAAGAAAGAAGTGTACAAATCTTTGTACCTTATGTGTAGATTAACATGTAACTTATATGCCATAAGCTTATACCCAATACCTAAAGGAATCCTATAGGAGAAGATGGCACTATTGTCCACCGATGCCATAACCAAAAAAAGTATGTAGTATCTTTACAGATAACTGGTCTGGATGACCTGGAGGCCTTTTGATTTAGAAGTCTCTGGTTCAAATATTGACTGTAATTTCCCTTTCTCCCCGCTGTGTTAAATTTGAATAAAAATATCGCCAAATAGGTATAAATATTACATATATGATAATAAAATAAAATAATATAACATAGCTTCACGCCTTTGATATCAGAAGGTGTAGGCAGTGACTGTTAAGCCTCGTCTCGCCGTTATGTTTACGTCCCAAATAGAATAGGTGGCGAACCTATTGCCATACCGGGCACAAAATTTTCAGTCATCGATATTTATCATACATAACATTCCGAAAACAGTAGTAATAATAAAATTGTAAAATAATAATAACATTTATATTAAACTTATTTATTTCTATTTAAATGTATAGAAGTTGTAATGAAATATTTAATTAAAACGTCCAAGTTGTATTAAAATATCGGATCTTACAATAGTCGCCGGCAGATGGCGTACACGTTTTGTCTTCAGAATTATTTCTTAATTAAAGTTGTCTCAACATTTTCAAGGGTGAATTAAAATTTGAAATATTCTTGTTGTGAAGTTTCTTGGATTGTCTTAATTCGACTAAGTCCAGAAATGTTTGAATAATATATTTATACATTTACGGTTTGAACGCAAACCAAATATCAATCTTAAAAACAATACTTTTTTGCAAATAAATCGTAAATGATATTCGTCAACTAAAATGCTCCCCGTTTTCATAGTTAAACCCTTATCTATACACCAGCAAAAACCGTATTAAAGATGATGCAGTAGTTATTACGTAATCCGTAACGAAATTTGACTTCTATTGCTCTCCTAAATTAGTCTCATATTTGTTTTACTTAAATATCTACAAGGACATGGGCATGTTGTATTATAGGTATTCAAATACGGTTCATAGAGGGCGCTTTTAGGGGATACCATTGTTGACATGATTGGTGAAGCAGAATTAATGTGTGCGTCTCATGGCACTAATGAGGTACTATTGTTACACCATTCATCACTAAACATATGTAACATGGTTCCTTACACACGATGTACTTCTATATAGAGAACGTACTGGTTATTTAATTTTTAATACTTGAGTTCAAGAAAGATAGATAGGTGTAGCTTACGTGTCTCTCTTTCTGATACGTGGTTAAATAACAATGGAGAAAAATAATATCACAACTTAAACACACATACATACATAGCTAGACGCCAAGTCCCTTGCGGGGTAGGCAGAGAATACAAAGCGTCTTGAGGCACTATTCTTACACACCTCATTCCCTTCTGAAATTGGTGGTAAAACAATAATTTAAATGCAGTTTTTTTCACATTCCCGGTGGTTCAGACATTTAGAAAGAATGGATGATGTAAAATTGTCTAAGCAGATATACAGTGTAAAAGCGGATGGATATAGGAGTTGAGGATGGCCACAACACATTTTCCAAAGTCAAAGTCAGAATAACTTTATTTTATTAGGTCTTCACAGACACTTAAAAATAGTCAACAAGTACAGATTATTATTATTTAAAATGAAATAGAAACACGAGCGCTTGTGGAAAGTGCCTCCGTGGAACAAAATAAGACACGGACGCAATCGCCACGAGCGGCACGATTCCGAGTGTAGGGGCTATCATGAGAAGAATCGAGCAAGAAACTCATGTGCCAAATACTCTTTTCTAACTATTTGATCTAAATAACAATATTATTATCACTACTGAAAACAAAGAAGTATATGTAGTATGTAGTAATGTCAGAAGCCATAAATACCGATGAGCGTGCTTAACAAGAGATATAAAAGCCAAAGAACCGAGTGAGACGTGTAAGAATCGTGCCTTATGGCGCTGGCTCTCTGTTCTCTCTACTTACCCTGCAAAGGACTGGCTTGAAGTTATATCTGTAATCTGTATTAATAGATCAATTGTTAGGTTTTCTGTTTTGCCACATCAAAAATAATACGCAGCAGTGAATCTTGACATCTGTGTTGCCAAATCTAATATATAAAATTCTCGTGTCACAGTTTTCGTTCCCATACTCCTCCGAAACGGCTTGACCGGTTCTCATGAAATTTTCTGTGCATATCGGGTAAGTCTGAGAATAGGACAACATCTATTTTTCATCCCCCTAAATCACAAGGGTAGCCCACCCTTCAATATTTTTTTTAATTTTTCGATATATTTCTGTTTCTTATTTTTTTTTTATAAAACGGGATACAAAAATACATACAACCCTAAATTTTCAACCCCCTACGATTAACCCCTATTTTTTAAATTTTATTTTTTGGCAAGACAACGTTTGCCGGTTCAGCTAGTAATAAATATATTATTATTATATACACTTGAGTCTCGGTGGTCCAGTGGTCGAGCACCGCGCTTATGAATCAAGACGTATCGTGGGTTCGATATGACATGACATGATTGTCGTAGACGAGCGAAGTCAAATGCTGTATCTAGTATATTTTATCTGTATTGTTGCTACCGAAAGTTACTTCCGAAGGGATTGTGGTCACCGAAGATGCTCAGTGTCAAGACAAACTTGCTAATAAGACACCGCCAGAGTATCGGAGAGAGTCTTGAGGAACACTCAGAGGAGTTGTGAGAGAGTGAGTCTTTGTGATATTTGATAGTTTGAAACTGATACTATTGAGAATCTTGGATAGGAAATAAACAGTTTTGTACAACTTCAATGTTCTACAAACCTGTGAAGTTTGATATCGGGAGTAGCACCGAACCTTGGAAGCTTAAAACTTCCAAGTTCTCTATTGTTTTAAAGACGTAAAATTTTATTATTCTACATAACATAGCTTCACGCCTTTTTCTATCTGAAGGTGTAGGGAGTGGCTATTAAGCCTCGACTCGCCGTTATGTTTACTGCCCAAATGGACGAAATGGCCCAAATGGCGAACCTATTGCAATACTGGGCACAAAGTTTTCTATCATCGATGTCTATCACACATAACTCTCGAAAAGTCATTGGTGTGAGCCAGGATTCGAACCCGCGACCTCTGGACCACCGAGACTTAATGAATTAATTGTTCTAGATTTACAGGTTTAGTTAATTTGAATTAAGATTTCTTACAGCAGCTATCAGAATCTTCTCGGAAACAAGAAGTCTCAGATTCGATGAGCTCACCAATGACATTTCAAAATTCATTTCGAAAGTTATGTGCGATAATTTAGATTATTTGTTTAGCAATAGGTTCTACCATTTTTCCATTTTTAAAGTGAAACTTTTATTACATCGTCTCAAACTTTTTCGTCTGCGTGTTGCATGTCGCGTGACGGTGACGTGAAGGCGCTCGTCAGAGCGCCTTTCACGTCTATTATCGTTTATTTATATTAATTAATTACCCAAATATACACTTTATTTTTGTAAATAAATACCGTAAAAACATGTAGAAAAACATGTAGAAAAACACCCCCCGACGAGGGATCGAACCCGCCCCGACCTTGTGTTATCGGTAGTGCGGTTTACCGATGCACCACGAGGGCCGTATGTATAATCGTCTAATTACCGTCCTCTTTACCAATTTCGACACATTTTCTAGGATCGGGTTTGTTTGTTTGTTTGTTTTTTACATACATACATATACGTACGTACGTATTGCAGGCGGAGAAAAAAAAAATTATGTTATTTATAAATTGTGTTTTTATAAATTGTGTTTTTTGAAAATTATATTTAAGTACGAATTACATACTATTTGAAAATTATATTTAAGTACGAATTACATACTAATAAAATAATGAAATATCAATAATATTTTTCGATCTTACCGACAGAATAATAAATATATACTAATATATACTATGTACTAACATATTATATTAGAAACATATACTTAATTTTTTGCAGTGATAAACTGTAATAAAAGCAAAGCAAACACACATTGACTTCGTGTTAGTTAACAACGCCATCTGCTGGAATAGAAATTTCATGAAAATCGTTGGAGCCGATTCCGAGATTCCAATTTTATATATATATATATATATATACAAGAATTGCTCGTTTAAAGATATAAGATAAGATAGTGCTCTTTATATATGTATTTGTCACATTTTCATAATAAATCGAAATATCATATTTACTGGAGGAAAAAATATCGTTTTGTTTTGTAAAGATCCTTTGTTGTAATGTTGTTAACGTTTAATAGGTGTCGCGTTATCCCTAGTGCCGTAGCTGGAATACTTGTCGATTCGGGCGACATCTATCGATATAATACGATATTACGGCAGAATCATCAATAGTAGCAACCTAGTAGCGCCATCTAGGAATTATTGTCGTGACCACGTAAAATAAAAAACATTTATGAAACCCTATTAACAAATATTAGATGGCAAGTAAATTAAAATAGCCCTTATCGCACAATCCCCTGAAAGCCGGTGACGTCCGGTTCGAAAACGAAGCCAAAGCAAACTTTTAAAAAAATTGCTGTGAAGTAACTGTTTTACACTGTTGCACTCTAAAAAAATATAAATGTTAATCATTTTATCAGAATCATCAATTTAAAAAACTTACTAACTAAATTATTGAAAAATAATTATTGAAAAAATATTTTGTTTATGTATATTTAAAAAGTAGATTTAAAAATCAATAACCCAAGACTCAATTTTAAAAGTTTCACTTTTACGGTGGTTTCATAAAACCACACAATTTTTTTTACTATTCCATTTAACCGTCAATGCTTAATTGACTTGCTGGGTACTTAGGCCTTAGCGTAGAAAAAGGCTTGAAATTTATGAATTATATAGATATAATACAAAAATTGGTTCCTAGCTCTTTTATTGAAGGTATCGTTAATATTGTATTTGTAGCACATCAGGTTCAGCTTTTAACCCTTTAATAAAACGTACCATTTCTTATAGAAAAATCAGAAAATATAGATTTATCTCAACACACCTAAACTTTAATAATATCTACTACGACATATTTTCAACTAGAAAAATTTAATAACGTACTACCGCAGTTCATAGAACAATGGCCGCAATGAATCTTTCAGACCACAATTCAGAAATTAAAAACCTAAAAAAAATTCAATTGTCATTCCCTTCATGCCCGCCGGCGTGAGGATGTTCCTTTGCACGGTGTAAAAATATCCCTCCCCGTTTCTACCCCAAATTCCCCCTTTTTCCCCACCGAACTCCACCCCACCTCTGAGGTTAGACAAAAGAAATAGCGCGTGACATGAATAGCACTCAGACACGGATTGATGTCCATCGTCTGTACTGGTTTTTAATAAAAAGGAATTCCAGGGTTTTTACTTAAATAATGTACTAAAGATTATACGTCAGACGCTTGGAAATAATTTAAAAATTTGAAAAGACATGTGTTTACCATCATTTTCATTACTTAGTATAAAACAAAGTCACTTTCCGCTGTCTGTCCCCTTATATGCGCATATCTTTAAAACTACGTATTGGATTTTGATGCGGTTTTTTTTTAATGGTTAGAGGGTATCAACGGGGTGGTTTTGATCTATAATTCAGGTATAGTGTAGTAAAAAAAGTGTTAATTTTCAAGATTTAGAACTTTAATCACAAACGCTGCCTGGACTCTAAGTGATAAATCAAAACAACGTACTACATTATTATAAACCTTTAAAAGGCCTATTAACATACAGCGGGACAGCAGTTATTACTTTTGATGCGCAACAAAGCTCACCGGGTCAGCTAATTTGATATAAATAAAAGGATCGTACCTAGAACTGAGTTTAGAAAGGGTTTGAACGATGTTAAGAAATTTCTTTGGAAGTATTTGATTTTTGCTAGTGCTAAAACATAAATACATTCACGCCTTTCTCCAATGGTAGGATAAGCAGAGACTAAATCTTTCCATTTGCTCCGATCCTGTTGTACCTTTCTTGCTTCCTCCACTTTAATCATCGCCTTCATTCATAATTCGTAGTACAAGTCCGTAACATAAGTCTTCAAATATATTATTTTAACACTAGATTTTTTTATTACCAAGTACCTATACAGCCGTTCCTTTAAATAGTACGGAACAGAAATAGACTAGGACACATTATTAAAGAAAGAAAAAGGATTTAACGAAATGCATGTAGCATTTCGTTAAATCCTTTCTTTCCATTTTGACTGCATAATTAATATTATTATTTCTACAGCTATTGGAGCCAGCTCTATGAAGACTATACATGACAGTAAAACCCGGAATTGATTTTAATTGCAATGAGAGTATAAACTATCTTTATAAAGAACAGTAGGGATACACTTTAAGTGTATACATTTCATAGATTTTAAAGCTGTGATCATAGAGTTTGGTTAAGGAAAATAACGACAAGACAGCAATGACGGTGTTTTTTTAATCAAATTATAGTTAGTTCCTGTGTATGAACTATATAGATGGTGTGACATATTATAAGGGGACTATTAGGGAATACATTCATCATGTAAGGTCCTTTGTGGGGCATGCAGAGAGAACCGATAGCCAGAAGGCACGATTCTCACACACCTCACTCTCTTCTTGGACTTTCATAACTCATGTCCTAAACGCTCGTCGGTTTTTAAGGCTCCAGACAACACTTTCCACAAGGAAATGTATGTCATGTGTTATATTAAGTTCATCTCTTAAACGAAACTCTGAATTAGTGCGGTAATTAAATTTTATGTATTTCTATTTGACATGTATTGACATGCTCATAAATAATTTAAAAATAGAATATGAAATGGCGGCAAAATTCGTCAAAATTAAATGCTTATTGGCTCTTTTTATTTTTTGATGGTTTAGTGTTGCTGATATTACTATTTGCCAGTCTATAGATAATTGATCTATGATATAAACTCACTTTGATATCAATTAATCAAATTGAACGAAAATTACGCGCTAATTATTCTAAAGCTCCTCACAATTGTGATTAATATTGAGTTTAATTGCACTAATGAACTATAGTTTAACCATGAATTACGAAATTGAATTATAATGCAATAATATTTGCATAGCTTTTGGGTTTCTTATATTTTTTTTTTGGGATAAGGGGATAACGTGCTAGCTGGTTTTTTGGTGGTAAAGAAGTAACGACGCTCCTGGACACCTACAGTGGAAGTGTTATAGTGTAAAGGAAAGGGCAGGAGGGTTTGGGCTTCCGGATACTTCTCTTTTCGAAAAAGACGAGGCATTAGTGGTTTCATGTCGATATTCTGAGAGATGATATGTCAGCGGTTTTCACCACTGTCCTTCTGACTTTGCAGAAACATTTACTGTGAATGTGGTATATAAGTAAGTATTCAATATATTCAAGAAAAACCAGTAAAACGTAATTAAAATAAAATGGAAGGAAGAATTAAAACCCACAAAGAATTGGCTAAGCTACTACCATTCGACTAATCAATGTATTCAAACAGAATAGAGTAAAGGAGAACGTGAGACAATTTAAAATTCTGATTGGTCTTTTTCCAATTACGTATGTCTAAAATAAAATTAACTGACATTTTTAAAGGAGGAAAGCTTTTTCCGCTTTTAAACATGAACTGACTGCATTTTATAGGAGCACTATAGCCTGTCATTGATATTTAAGCACGTTTTGGAACGCACCCAATAAAAATTCAATTGAGTTCGAAATTTAAAAATTTGTCGTTACGATGTTTGACCTTTTAAACCAAAATGTAACAGCTATGTCATTACAAATTTAAATTTTGAACCTTATACCAGTAGAGTGAAAGTTTACTTTTGTTTGTTGTAAATGTGACCTATGTGTGCGTAATAATACACGTGTTATGATTTTAAGAATTGTAAGTCAGTGTCGGCAAGTAATGCTCGTTCGTGACTCGAATGTCATTAGAATATTCCAGACTGATACAGTTCCTGCGCTACGCAGAAAAATTTAACACGACTCTCCCTTAATTTTCTTTTGTGGGAAATAAAAACGTGACAGAAATACTCATAGTTTGATCGACTTGGAATCAGGATTATTTTTCTTGAATTTATAGTTGTT
Source organism: Euproctis similis (assembly GCA_905147225.2). Classification (NCBI taxonomy): domain Eukaryota; kingdom Metazoa; phylum Arthropoda; class Insecta; order Lepidoptera; family Erebidae; genus Euproctis; species Euproctis similis. The sequence continues at coordinate 3,337,462 of LR990117.1, read as the reverse complement.
TTTTTATTTTTTTAATGCATTTTCCTTAAAAAAATCACAGTCTTAAATTAATGATCTCATTTTTTTGTATTCTATACTAGCTGACTGGGCGAATTTTGTTTCGCCTCGGCAGCAATAAATAAATAAAATATTTTTTCTTAAAAAAAGTAGCTTAAGTAGCAAAATCGGTCCACTTATTTCAGAGATTACCCGAAACAAACAGACAGACAGACAAAAATTGTAGAAAATGATATTTTGGTGTATGTACCTTATATATATATATATATTTATATGAATGAAATAGAAAGCAGTTATTTAAATATTACAAACAAACATAAATTATTTAATATAAAATATATATAATATAAATTATTTAATTAACATAAAATTTAAAATTATTATATTATTGTGTCCAAGATATTAAACACTTAAATTTTATTTATATCTATAGACTGTCAGTCATGGATATTTTCACCCATAACTGCAGAGATTTGCCGAAAAGTCAGTCAGTCGTCAAAGTCAATATGTAGGTATGTACCTACCCGGGTTATTTATGCTTTTGAAAGGAGAGTACCCTCACTATAATTTTAGATTTTATACTATAGGTTTACGACTAGATGTTGGCGGCCTGTAGCGCCCTGCTTGTTTGGGCATCGTCTATCTAATCTGCTGTTTGCTATTCAGTCGCTGATGCCAAATCACCATGCCAAGTCCAATATACCTCTCTCATCGAAAGAAACGTGACGTGTGCCACTTTACGTCCCTATCTTGAGACGCCGTGGTAATTCACCGGTAAAGTCGACCGATTCATTTCAGCGAGCTGAGTGGCTCTACCGCTGACAGAAATGCATTGTATATTTATGTTAATATTAGGTCCAGATATAAAAACTATTTATCTAAATTGACAATACGAGATTATTTCAATATATATTTTGATATAATCAAAATAAAGAATGATTGATGAACAAAGAAATTTAAAAGAAACAACCCAGTTTTATTTCCATAGAGAGCGTATTATGCAGCCAGTCTTGTTACTCCGAGAACGTCTTTGATTATCCTAATGATTGCGATGAACGTCGGATAGAATTGAAGATATAAAAATATACTAAGTAACTATTTCTATTATTAATATATTCAATAAACCAACAAAAATTGTACGGACTGCATAATAATATAGTATTGGGTCGGCATAGTCAGTTTCTTGTGCAATTCTTCTCATGATAGGTACTATTTTTTTGGATTGGGCGATTGCGTGCCTGGTTTGTTGATCCACGAAGGTTACATTTTATAATTTGTTTTCAATTTAGTCACGACCTAAAATAATAATAACTTGGACACAATATACACAGCGCCCTCTAGTTCCAAACTAAGCAACTAAATGATTGTGCTATGGATACTAGATAACGGATAAAATTACATATATACTTTTATTGTGTAAATACATACTTATGATACATAGAAAAACACCCAGACGCCATTCATGCTTGTCACAAATATTTGTACTCGGGTGGGGATCGAACTCGCCAACCTCGATTCTGCAGTTGGTAGCTTTACCAATGCACCACGTGGCTCGTCACAGCTAAGAACATAATAGGGCCTAAAAACTGATAGTGGACTAATAAAACTATGAAAGAACTTGTAAAATTTTTTACTATATCACATTCATTGTTTCTTATGAGCGTCCTCTTTGAAGAGCTGATAGATTATGGAGAAGTCCTTTTCACCGTAGCCACGTGCCTGCACCATGCGGAAGAATTGTGTCGTAATTACTCCGAGAGGAATGGGCGTCCTCACGTTGAGCGCCATACCGCTGGCCAACTCTAAGTCCTGTAAGCAAAGAATTGGATAAGAGGATTTTAAATTTTATGAAATAGAAAAATAGGAACCAATTTAGGTAACCGGGTACCTGAGATCCCGTATTGAAATTTCTATCAATATATGTTTCAAATAATTCTGAAATTATTATAGGAGGAATTTTGTTCTGGTACCCAAAATAACCAAAGATATTGGTAGTAGAAATTATGCCCTTCTTTTTTTGGATAACAGATAATTTCCGAAAAAACTACTGGTTAAAAACATAACATTCTTCTTGAAGTCGAGTCCTCTGAATATAAGTTATGAAACCTACCAAAAATTTACTTTGTTTAATTAAAAGTTAATTCAGAATATGTCAATAAGTACCAACCTTAACAAATAGACTGTTCTTGAAACCGTTTTCATAGTTTCTGCTAGAGGGTGCAGTAGGGACGAGTCCGGGAACTGGACAGTACACCTCAGTGGACCAGGAACGAGCTGAAGAGTTATTGAGCACGTCCAATAATATCTTGGGATCTAGTCCAGCTCTGGAAAAGCACGTTTTTTATATTAATCATATTAATTATTTTTGCTATAAAGATAGTAAACTGATGTGAAGTTCTTTTCTTACACGACACAAACTAACACATCTTCAAGTCCAGATTTTTGGGCTTTGATTTGACTTGAATTAGACCCAACCCAAATCTAATGCAATCTTACATAAAACTATAATATTTTTTGTTAATGTAGTGCTTTAGTGTATCCAAGATTCTGGACTTCTTAAGAATTGGTTACTTCCATCAATCCAAAATCTTTTGTATATAAATCGAATTATATTTGAAATATAATCTATGGACATTTTTTTTTATTTTGAAGAAGAGTCTTTCTGAAGATCAGTATTAACTTAGAGAATCCATGAAAATTCTGATTAAACTTACTTTAAGTCTCGGTGGCGCAGTGGTCGAGCACACGGCTTCTGATCCAGAGGTCCGGGTTCGATTCCAGACACTGGCTCACACCAATGACTTTTCGAAATTATGTTATGTGAACGTGAAAGTGAACGGATGTTATGTGTGATAAATATCAATGACTGAAAAACTTTGTGCCCGGTATGGCAATAGGTTCGCCACCTATTCCACTTGGGACGTAAACATAACGGCGAGACGAGGCTTAACAGCCGCTGCCTACACCTTCGGGTAACAAAAGGCGTGATGTTAAACTTACTTTATTCCCATATTCATGCACTCAGCAGTTGCCATGCCAGTAATGCCCATCAGCATATTATTAGTAAGCTTGGCGATCTGTCCGGAACCAATGTCTCCGCAGTGGAACTGTTTTGCGCCCATTGCTTGAAGGAGTGGAAGAGATCTATCGAAATCCTCCTTGCGACCTCCTGCCATGAACGCCAGAGTTGCGTTTTGCGCGCCCATGACACCTGAAATTTAAATGATCCCTGCATGTATCCTTTTCTCTACGGTGCAACCATAAATGAAAGATTCTTGATTTTTCAGTGGGTGAAATAACAGGTGACTAATATTTAGGTTACGTTATTATGTTATGCTTCCTCTCCCCATTCCACTTCCAACCCCTTCCCTATCCCACCAACGAAAACCTTTGGAAAATCGAAAATCGAAAATCTTTGGATAACACGGATAATTCGAGAGGATGACATGTTGTGCCGACCTCACTTGAAGTAGGATAAGGGCAAGAAAATGATTGTGTTTTAGAGTCAAATCACATAACTTCATTTAGTGTCCCTAATATTCAAATGCCTACACCAAACAGGTAGAGAGTTTAATGACACCGGAAATAATTATTAGAATCAACAATTTCCAGTAAAATATCAGAAAATTGGTTGATGTGTGAAATGTGTTGATATGTGAAAGAGACTCTAACTCAAGAACTCTGTATCATAAGCGGAATGCTAAGCCACTAAGTCATTTGAAGCTGTAAGAATTAAATATACTAGCAGCTAGAAGGACATAGGCTCCAGGTTTAAGAAATAGCATATTCTCAAGGAGCCCTGAAACCGCATACGCAGATGATACTGTAGGAGAGTAATGTTACTTCACTGTGTTTTTTTTGTAAACTTGCTGTTTTATTTTCAAATCTATATATATAAATAAAATTAAAGTGTCTGTTTATAATATTGAAATAACTGCTTTCTTCTACTACACCAAATAATATTTTTTACCATTTTTGACCAAGTTTGACCGGACTTTTATTGGCACATAACTTGTGCAATAAGGGGTACATTGGGCTATTAAAAAAACCTGTATTTATTTATCGCTTCCCACGTGGAACATAGTTCGCCGTGAAAAATTGTACAAACATATTTTATTTACTTTTATTTATCGTATATTACAATGGTATCAAGTGCGAGCATTGCCTCAGGGTACGTTTATCAAGATTGTAAACGGCTGTTTGTTGCTATGAATATTTTATCTTATCTATGGTCTTTTCGAATGATATTTTGTTTTTTTTATTTATTTAGGTTATGAGCAAACGTTTATGTAACTCGCGATAATAATTCACATTTTTATTAATATTTAGAGAACATTCCGTGCTATTCTCTTATCTATTGTATTCCATTGAATTTTTGGAAATATTTTGCGGTTATAAAATATGGGGTTTTTCAGTGGTAGAGCCACGCAGTGCGCTGCATGAATGGGTCTGCTCGGCCGGTGAAATACCACTAGCCGAACCCCTTTCCCCGTCCCCTTCCCATCCGACTTTCGACGCCTTTCATATCCCATTGTGGGGGATGGCAACGGAATTGTAACACTATTTGTGTTCAGGTCTCCATGGGCGGCGATTATTGCTCACCATCAGGTGACACGACTCCTCGTTTGCCTCCCAATATCATAAAACGAAAAAAAAGGGGACGGACAAATTTGTGACAGACGTATGAAGACAACTTTTTCGGTGTTATGGGGCACGTTAATCGCCGCTGCCCAGTATCTTCAAATATTAAAGTCGTTATAATAAAAAGTTACAAAAAGAATGTAGAAATATATACTGTAACGATACCCGAATGGTTTAGCACAAGATTTATCTGGTAAAAGTTTCCGAGTTCGAATTACGGTACACATTTACTTTTTGTAATAATATTCCAAATCCTAACAATGGTAGAACCAAGCAGTTTGCTGCATGAATGGGCCGGCCTCGACCGGTGAAATAACACGACCTCTCAGAAGATCGACGTAAAGTAGCTGATGCCGCGTTTCGTTCGGTGAGAGAGGTACCCGGCGGCCCACCCCCTTACCCCATCCTTCCCTATCCCCTATTCCCTATCCCTTAAAGGTCGGCAACGCAACAGTAACACCATATGTGTTGCTGGTGTCCATGGGCGGATTTGGTCACTAACCATCAGGTGACGCGCCTGCTCGTTTGCTTTCCTATCCCATAAAAAAAACGTTTTGTACTGAGCATGTCCTTCAGGTGTTGAGGGCGTCAGGTTATAAAAAGACCGCGCCTCTAGAGGTTATCCATAAATGTAATCACCGGTGAGGCGAATAGGTTAATAATGTGATGTGATGTAATGATATGATGTGATAACCAGTGGGAGGGGTCGCTGCTTCGTGAGGCCACTTATCACAATATAAAAAAAATATTTTTGTGACTTGAAGTTCGATAATTTATTCAAATACTAGCTGACCCGGCGAACTTTGTTCCGTATCAAAAGTAGTAAATGAGTAAATTTTGGATATCGTGAGGTTCAATTAGTGCTATTTATCGGCTTTAACTACTGTCCCGCTATGTTAATACTGCAATATCTTCGAAAATATTCGTTTAAATTGCATGCTGTAAAGGGCCAGGATCATCTATATTACATGCACAATCTATCTAAGACACTTAATTGGATGGGAAATTAATGCTGTAATGTTTAAAATCGCTTCGTAAATAACCCATTATTTCTCGTAAAAAGTAAAAAAATAAAAATGGTCATTGTGGGTTATTCCTAAGAGATAGACATATGCCCTCGCGGACTTTTTTGTAGACCTTTTGAAGGTGTTTAATAATGTAGAGCATTGTTTTGATCTATCACTTAGGGTTCAGCCAGTGTTTGCAGTTAAAGTGCTAAATATCGAAAATTATCATTTTTTCTTTGCAATATCAGGTATGAATTATAATAGATCAAAACCACCCCGTTGACACTTTCTAACTACTAAATAAAACGGCATCAAAATCCGTTGCGTAGTTTTAAAGATATAAGCATATAAGGGGACAGACAGCGGAAAGCGGCTTTGTTTTAAACTATGTAATTTGGGGGTAAGGGGAGAACGGAATCAGCAGCTTATCCGACCCAACTGTCATCCTCACCTGCACGCGCTTTCAGCGGCGGTGCTTAACAGCCACCGTGGTGTCCCCTGCTAGATAACAGACGAGGCTCTGGCGACCGAGCAATGGCGGTATAACCACACACCTGACCAGGCAACTAGTCAGAAGAGGCGACAGCGGTCTTGGAGTCCAAATAACTTCAAAAATATCTGGGGCAGAAGGCAACGGGAAACCACTGCTGCTACATCCCAAGACAGTCATCATGAATAGTTACAGAATGGATGCTAATTTGTCGAGTGATCCGGCTAGCCCCCGGCGCCTCCCCTCCGGGCGGGGCGGTGTGAAATCTACTACCGGCCATGCCTCAGTGACTCACCAGGCTGCGCATGGAAATTCAGCTACTGCTGACATCAATACCACACGCCCCCATCGTATTGGCACATGGAATGTTCGAGATCTAAATCAACCGGGTAAATTACAGATAGTGGAGAGTGAAATGCAGAGAAAGGGTATACATATCCTGGGACTAAGTGAGACACATTGGAAAGGTCAGGGCCATTTCTATTCGGACTCCGGGAACAAGGTGTATATTTCGGGACCAAGCGACGAAAGTGGAGTGGCTTTTATTGTTCCCTCAAAAATAGAAAAGTGCGTGTTGGGCTATAGGCCCATCAGTGACCGCATCATCACTATAAGACTGAACACCAAGCCCTGCACGCTGAATATAGTACAGGTCTATGCACCGACTGCCCAATCTACCGAGGAAGATGTAGATATATTTTATAACACCTTGACAACCACCTTAAGATAAATATCAAAGAGAGAAATAACTATCATCATTGGGGACTTTAATGCAAAAGTAGGCAACACCAGAGACGATAATCACCTCCGTCGAATTATCGGAAAATATAGAGTCGGTGAACGCAACGAGCGAGGAGAACGTCTTTTACAGTTCTGCAGTGAGGAAAGTTTCTGCCTTACTAATACCTACTTCCAACATCATATCCGAAGAATATACACATGTATTTCTCCCGGTGATAGATATCGAAATCAGATCGACTACATCTTAATTGGAGCTCGGTGGAGAACGTCAGTTATTAACACCATCACTTTTCCCGGTGCCGACTGTGGTTCTGATCATCAATTGCTGACTACCTCCATAAAAGTGCGTCTGAAAATAATTATCAAAGCCAAATAGAACCCCAATCTGCAAAAAGTGGATCTGGCAGGATATCAAAAGAGTTTATCCCAAAAGATAGATAACAGATCGCGCGAAACGCCGAAACATATCAACTGAGAACATCTAAATGGCCTGATCAGTGAAGCTGCTAGTGAGTATGTCATTAAGAAACAAGCTATGAAGGACTACATAACACCAGAGACTAGCCGAATTATTTTGTAACGCAGAGAGCAGAAAGAAAAAGGGACGAGCTCAGCCAGAGACCAGGAGAAGTACAAGGCACTAAGTCACGAGGTTCAAAGAAGGTGTCGTCAAGACTATAATGCCTATATAAATAACATCTGCATGGAACTTGAACAACATAATATACGAAGTGAAACAAAAGACCTGTTTCGTAAAGTGAGAGAGTTAAGTAGGATGCGAAATACCAGGACCTGTGCCATCGAAGACGAAATCGGAAATCTCCTGACAGACTCATCGCTGGTACTCGAAAGATAGAAACGCTACTGCGCAGCATTGTACGACGCAGAAATCCCTCCCAACAGCGGAAAGGAGTGGAAGTCAAGCGAACCCAACATCTTACCTTGTGAAGTGGAAAACGCAATCAGGGCTTTAAAGACTGGGAAGACACCAGGTAAAGACGGTATTCCTGCTGAACTGTTAAAAAATATGGGAACATCAGGAACAGCTATAATGGTGGACATATGTAATGATGTTTGGAGAACTGGAAAGTGGTCAACGGAATGGACCGAATCCGTTTTCATTCCTATACATAAAAAAGGCTCCACGAAGACCTGTGGAAACTATAGAACTATTGCATTAATATCTCATGCTAGCAAAATACTACTCCACAACATTAACCAACGGCTCAATCATTTTCTCAGAAGTCAAATAGCGGAAGAACAAGCTGGTTTTGTTAAAGGCAAAGGTACTAGGGAACAGCTTCTTAATGTTCGTCAAATTATTGAGAAAAGTAGAGAGTTTAACTGTCCGGTGGTTCTGTTTCATAGATTACAGTAAGGCGTTTGACTGCGTACAATGGGACAAGTTGTGGACTGTGCTACATGACATGGGTACCCCAGATCATTTGATTGGACTGGTCAAACAGCTATACGTTGAGAATCGCTCTTTTGTCCGGATCGGCACCGACTGTTCTAATGTGTTCAAAACAAAGATAGGAGTACAACAAGGCTGCATCCTGTCTCCAGGCCTCTTCAATATATATGGGGAATTTATTATGCGGAGAGTGATCGAAACTTGGGATAAAGGCTTTCCCGTAGGAGGGAAACGGATATCGAACCTTAGATATGCTGACGACACGGTCCTCTTAGCCACCTCTTTGGATGATATGCAGGAGCTGTTTCAGAATCTCGAGATTGAAAGTAATAACATGGGTTTCGCAGTAAACAGGAGCAAGACCAAATTAATGGTTGTGGACCGTGCTGGAAAACTGCCTGTCAGCACTAATTCCATCCTAGGAGTAGACACTGTAGACCGCTATATCTACTTGGGTGCACTGATATGCAATGATGGCAGCTGTGCACCTGAGATAAAGCGACGTATAGCTATGGCTAAGGATGCTATGACCAGACTCAATAACATCTGGAAGAGAAGGGGCATTACCAATACCACCAAGGTCCGCTTAGTACGCGCTTTGATATTCCCAATTTTCCTGTATGGAGTGGAAACGTGGACAATACGAGCTAGAGAACGTCAAAGAATAGACGCTTTCGAAATGTGGTGCTGAAGACGTATGCTTCAGCTAAATATTTTATGTTCCCAAATAATTTCCAAAAAGTCATTGGTGGGAAGTCAGGGTTTGAAGCCGACACTTTTTAATCATAAGCAAGGTGCTGAAGTTCTTAGATCATTCTTAATTACGAAATCGTCGTTTGTGTAGTCTAGTGATTTGGCACGTGGGAATTAGTTTTGAGAGTTTCCAGATTCTTACTCCATTTATATAAGTCACAGCGATTAGATGAATCTAACGCCAATGCAAGAATCCACACAGTCAGGCCATTGCATAAACTTTGGCCACTATAACTGCTGCAGTTTGACAAATTAGTGGTATCGGTAGTCCCGTGGTCGAGCACCCGCTTCTAAATCTAGAGATCGCGAGTTCGAATTCTCACACTAGCTCATGCCAATCACTTTTCGAAGTTCTTTTCGGAAGTAATGTGTGAAAAATATCGATGACTATAAAACTTTGTGCCCGGTATGGCAATAGGTTTGCCACCTATTCTATTTAAGACGTAAACATAACGGCGAGTCAAAGCTTAACAGCCGCAGCCTACATCTTCGGGTAGAAAAAGGCGTGAAGTTATGTATGTAGTTGGACAAATAATCATTGCTATTATTGACGTAATAATTTAAATCAAGGTATATATTTACTTAACAGTAATGTTATCACCGTTGATAAGACACGTAATGATGCAACACAAATGATATGCAAAATCACGTGGCTACTCGGATGGATTTATAATTATTAATTTATTTATTATTCACTCTATATTGAGATATGAAGTTACATAGCGATAATAACTGTCATTGAAGTATTGCCACGCCTTTACAATCGTCCTCTGATACATTAACGCCCGAATACTGAACTGCCACTACAATTATTAAGTGCTACTTACTGCTAAGTACAACTTGCTACAATGCAAAAGCGGATGGATGTAGGAGTCGAGGACGGCCAAGACACACATTCCATGACCAAATAGAACGTGTTCTGGAGGAAGGTGATGTTAAGAGCCTCAAAAACCGACGCGCGTGCATGAAAAGAGTTATGAAAGTCAACGAAGCGAGTGAGGCGTGTAAGAATCGTGCCTTATGGCGCTCTGTTCTCTCTGCCTACCCCGCAAGGGATTTGGCGTGAAGTTATGTATGTGTATGTATGTACTTACTGCTCATTCGGGCTTAAATGGGTTACTTTTCAAGCGGGACTCAGAAGGCATAATAACAAGAAGGTATTTTTTTAATGGGCAAATGAGCAGGCGTGTCACTCAACGGCCAGTAACAAACACCGCCCATGGATACTTGAACACATCTATAGTTGCGTTGCCGGCCCTTACAATGGGATGTGGAAGGGGTTGGAGTTGGGATTTAGAGGAGATAGGGGAAGGGATTGCTATAAATTAAAAGAGAAATCAAGAAGAATGTCTTTGCGAAGTAAATACCCCGCTGTTTACTCACCTCCAGAAACCGGGGCGTCTATAAAATTTTTGCCCTTTTCGGTTGCTACAGGCATGATTTCTCTGGGCACGTTAGGGTCGACTGTGCTGGAGTCGATCAGAAGTGCTCCTTTACGACACTATAAATAAAGCAGAATAAAAACTATTATTCTTCTATCTTCATCAATATCGTTTATTATTGCATTTTCCTCCTGGTGGAGGACAGAGCACCTTCGACAATATTCCCAAGGAGAGTTGACGTCAGGCAGGTGGCCGGTCAAATAATCAGAGCCAAAAATTTTAATAGCATGGATAGTTTGAAAGGATGTAATGTTGTGGAAATCCCACTTAGAGTGGGAAATGGATGACTACGATGATTATGATTATCTACAGTTTCTACTGATGCAATTGAACTCGAGAATTTTTTAATATATCTATTAATGCCTTTTGATTCACGCAAGAGGCGTCTTTATAGGAAAAAAGGGATAAAATAGGTATCCGGTTCACCAGGTTAAAAGTTGCTCATGGAGAATGACTTACATGTTCCACCACGCCATCCTTGCCAAGGTAAGTGTCAAGTACGACTTTGTTATTTGGCAGGATTGACACGACGGCATCAGCACCATCAACTGCATCTGCAACAGACTTGGCCCCTGAGATACCGTTCTTGGCGGCTTCGCTCATTGCTTCTGATGACGGATCATAACCGCGGACCTTAAAACCCTGAAAGATAGGTAATATAGATATTAAAGAAATATTTTAAAAATATTCGAAGGACCCGCAATTAGGCCTCGACCTGCTAGTTTCAATAAATTGTAGTTTTAATAACTGTGGTAGAGTCTTGCAGTTCGCTGCATGAATGGGTCAGCTCGACCGGTAAAATACCACGACCTCTCGGAATATCGGCGTAAAGTGGCTCGTGTCGCGTTTCGTTTGCCCGGGGTATCTGGAGGCACGATTCCTTTTCCCCTCGTACTCCCTTATAGGACAGCAGTCCTATGAGGGTGTAAGAGGGGATGCATTGCCTTGTGATGCATTGCGGTCACGGTGTTCATGGGAGGTGAGTAGTTGCTTACCATCAGGTGACCCACTTGCTCGTTTGCTAGGAAGGCCAATAAAGATATCCCATAAAAAATGCATGAATTTGATTTATTATTTTTTATTGTATAACTATTTTATTTATTGTGTAACTCAGAAAATAAATATTTAACTTGAAAGATCTAAAATAGTGCTACCTATTCGTATGGTAAATATTTCGAAAGATATTACAGAGGAACTAAAATTGTTTGAAACAAGAACGCAGAAATTCAATATTTTTTTATTAATATAATTTTACTCTAAGACCTAAGAAATTAAAAAAGGTAAAAATTTGTACATATTTAAAAAAAAAATACGTACGAACGAGGGCCAAAATGACCACGTTTCTGAATTATAAACAGGCGCTGCCCTTAAATAGAAGCTGTTCGGGTCTTAAAATGGTTTTTACTTAAAAAGCTTTTCATCAGCATAACTTAACATAATCTGCGAATGAACTGAAAGGATTTTAATTTTAAATTACACCAAATTTACCATTAACCAGTAGCTAGAGGCGGGAGAGTTACTTTTTTTTTCCTTGAACGTTTATTGAAAATTCACTTTCGAGAGCTACTTTTTATTATCTTTGCAGAAATTTTCTTTAATGCTCAATGAAATGAATTTGTTTTGTTCGTAAAGTTTGTTTTTATTATGGCCAATTGTATTAAACGCTTCGTTGATTGTTCTGTTCAAGAATATTTGAATATGACATTCACAAATATGTTTGTTATATATTCAGTGAACGAATATGATGTACTAAAAAAAAAAACTTATGCCTTTGAATTATTTATGAAGATTTTATGTGATAAATTATTTTAAACTTTTTGTCATTATCTTTGAAGAAATATCATTTAATACGCAATATAAAAATGTTTTAGAGGTGAACGCAGAATCCAAAAATAATTTTTGAAAACTTCACCCCTTTAACATCGCGACACCGACAATATTCCAATGCTTTTTCGTTCAATACGTCACCCAGAATCAAAGACGAGACTTTTGATAGACATACTAAGTAACTTGTTCATATTTAAAATGTTACTATTACAATTTTAAAGATACAAATTATTACAGTGTATTTATTATTCCTATGAGACAGCTTTATTATATCACAGACTTTTTATAGATGTTTTTGGAACTCTTATGCCGTACATGGCTTTTATCTATCTTTTATCGTTTCGGCAGAGCGACAGAGTTCCCTCTGAATGCTCTCAAGGGAAGACTAGACTAAGACGACTTTTTATCAGATATCATCATAAAATAAAATAATTTGGAAAGACCGAAATACTTTTAAGGTAATTGCCTTAGTTTTCAAAGATAACTCCGGAAATACACGCTAAGTTGAACAATTAAATATACACAATAAACATACATACATAACTTCACGCCAATTCCCTTGTGGGGTAAGCTGGGTGAAGAGATAATAAACATACTTGATATTACTTACATAAACAATAAAAACTTTTAAGTGTTAAGAGTGTTATCAGAAAATGTTACACCAAAATGCTCCCTATTGTCTGATTTAATGACTTTTGCACGATTTTTTACTTGAAAATACAAAGAAAGGATTTAAATGATGTATTGTACTTTCACGGCCACAATAATTCAAGGTATAGGCAGCGGCAATTTAGGCTTACATGTAAAATAGGTGATACCTTTTGCCATATTACATCGGGCATAATCTGTTTAGTCATTGATAACACATATCAGTCCTTAAAATGTATTGGTTTCTATTAAGTTTCGAACTTGGGACATACTAAATAGATGTCCACGTCATAATCCACTAGTCTCAAACAAGATTTACAAAAATAAACTTTGTCAATACAGTCTAAATGACAATACATCATTACTACTTTACAGTATTGCATACCTTCACGCCATTGACACTTTAACGTATAGGTAGCTTAATTAAAAAATTAAAGTTAATTAATTAAATTTAAATAATAAATTAATCTTTAAGGGCATAATTACTTAATCGTTTAGTGAAGGTAACTTATTGTGGAGGTCGTGTGTTTGAAATCCACTTGTATCGAGGTATTTTTAAAATAAATATGTAGGTATAAATCCGTATCCGAGCACTGATTTTTCGAAATTCTTTTCGAAAGTTATGTGTGATAAATATCGATGACTGAAAACTTTGTGCCCGGTATGGCAATAAGTTCGCCACCTATTCCATTTGGGAAGTAAACATAACGGCGAGTCCAGACTTCAAAACCACCACCTTCGGGTAGAAAAAGGCGTGAAGTTATATTTTAAATACCTTTTTGACAAGGTTAGCTGCCATGAAGCCACCCATGTTTCCAAGTCCGACAAAGGCGACATTTTTATCAGCACTTGAACTGTATTTTCTAGCCAAAGTTAAAAAGCACTGACTGCGAGACGCCATTTTGTTTATAATATTTCTTTTTTTATATTTTGACGTCCGTCACCAGCGTACGAGCCACGCAACTGAACCACTTGTGGGGGTCAGCAGAGCGATAATTCATTATCTACTAATTATCATTGTATTAATATAATGTTATCACAAAACCCGTAAAATATGTACGTCTGTGTGTTGCATATAATTACTAATATATATATTGTATCATCATTAGATATATATAAAAAAACTTAGATGTCCCTTAACCTACCCTTAACTACCTGGTGGTGAGCCGCTTCGTGGGCCTATCCAAGAAGGACCCATTTCGGAGAGCTTGATAGGATAAAGTGTGAGAAATTAGAAGATGAAAGTGTACGGAGTATGTATGTAGACCTAGTCAACAAAAGACTTAAAGACACGAGTCTTTCTGACTTAGGTGTTGAAGAATGAAAGAAAGTATAGTGGATAGTGCAAAAGAAGTATGTGGTTGTGCAAAGAGACATAAGATTCTGAGAGGTGATGCCTGATGGGACGCGGATGTAAAATCCAGCGTCGAAAGAAAGAAAAAAGCATGATTGGATTATGTCTTAAGTTTGAAACAGAATGTTAATATGACAGAGAAAAAGTATGAGAGCTACCGCCGCTGCAAGAATGTTACCAAAGCCTTAGTGAAAGAGAAGTGTGAAAGATTAGTTGCGAATGAGGAAGTGAGGTTGACGGAGAACTTCGAGGCCAATAGCAAATTCTTTTGGAGGGAAGTTAGAAAGTCTCGGGGTTCTTCGTCAACATCCAGAATGGACAAAATTATGTCTAAGGCTGGTGACATTCTTGCAAACCCAAACGATGTATTGGGTCGGTGGAGTGAATATTTTGGGGAAATGTACGAGTATGTTCCGGACGTGGGCGCCGCGAGTGAGTCTACGACTGACGCCGCTGCGCCAATATCTGACGAGGACATTACGAGTACTATGGAAGAGATTGAATGGTCGATACGAAGTATGAAAAATGGTAAGGCAGCTGGAATTGATATGATGTCTGCTAAAATTATCAAACACGGTGGAACTTGTGTCCGGGATGCTTTCCTGACCTTGAGCAATCTTTGCTGGAGGTCGGGTAAGGTTCCCATGGACTGGAGGCGTGCTGTTACCGTCCCTTGTATAAAGGTAAGGGATCACGTATGCAGTGCGCCAGTTACAGAGCCATCAGTTTGATCAGCTTAGCAGCGAAAGTGTATGGGAAGATTATCGAAAGGAGAATGAGGTTGTGGGAGGCTCAGGGTGGTTTCAGAAGCGGAAGAGGGTGCATGGATCAGATTTTTTCTTTCCGCAACATCGTGGAGAAACAACTAGCTGTTAGCCGGAAGGTTTTCTGCGGTTTTGTGGATCTGGAAAAAGCGTTTGACAGGGTGTTACGGAAGGATCTGTGGGACATACTCCCGGGCTACGGGGTGAGCGGCGCACTGCTGCGCACCGTGCAGTCCACTTATGAGGGCTGCATGGCGTGTGTGCGTGTTGACGGCGGCTTGTCGCCTTGGTTTGACGTCAATATCAGCGTCAGACAGGGTGCGTGCTGTCCGCTCGGCGGTTCATCCTGTACCTGGACAGTTGTCTCCAGAGAGTGAGATCGACGAATGTAGGGATGCGAATGGGTGACCTAGTTGTGAGCTGCCTGCTTTACGCAGATGACGCCGTGCTCTAGCCGAATCACCGTCCGATCTGCAAACACTAGTCACTATTATAAAAGATGATTGTTTGATGAAAGGCTTACAATTGAATGTGATGAAAACGAAAGTTATGGTGTTTGAAAGGGAGGAATCCAGAACGGATGCAAGGATAATGGTTGACGATGTAGTGCTGGAACAGGTGAATGAAATTGTATATCTTGGATGCGCTTTTAGCAGGTATGGAAGGTAGTAGTAGTAAGGAGTAGTGATAGGAAATAAAGTAAATGGGGCGTTGGGCAGATTCCTGGGCGCAAAAGATATTAGCAGAAAAGCCCAGCTAGCAATTCACAATGCAATACTGATCCCAATGCTAACTTATGGAAGCGACAGCTGGGTATGGCAGAGCGTGCATGAAAGTAGGGTAAACGCGGTCAAAATGAGGACATTGCGCAAAATCTGCGGAGTGACCCTCGCTGACCGCGTGGAAAACAAGGTTGTAAGGAAGGAAGTCGGATTGAAAGAGAGTCGGTCTAAAAATAAGAAAGGGCATGCTCCGATGGTTCGGACATGTAGAAAGGATGGATGATGCAAGTAGACTAAGCAGATATACAATGCAAAAGCGGATGGATGTAGGAGTCGAGGACGGCCTAGACACACATTCCATGACCACATAGAACGTGTTCTGGAGGAAGGTGATGTTAGGATCCTCAAAAATCGACGCGCGTGCATGAAAACAATTATGAAAGTCAACGAAGCGAGTGAGGTGTGTAAGAATCGTGCCTTATGGCGCTCCGTTCTCTCTGCCTACCTCGCAAGGGATTAGGCGTGAAGTTATATAAAGTCCCTTAAATGCTTAGATCTTTGAAATTACGCAACGGATTTTGATGTGGTTTTTTAAATAAGTAGATAGAGGGTGTCAAAGGTAAGTATAAGGTGGTAAGCATAAGGTGGTTTGTAAGTATAATTCATTAATTTAACTCTTTAATTCCAAACGCTGGCTGTTCCAAACGTTGGTGTAACTCTATCTCTTAAAGATAACCCAAAATGACCATTCTAATTTCTTCTGAAGTCTGCAAAATTCAGCTGAGTAGACTAGTTTTAAATAATTTAATTCCTACTTTATAGCCTTAAGTTTCTTGCCAGTTATTCTTAAAAAGCCATGTGGCCGGAACTGGCACTAAGGTTAGTTTTCACTTTCAAGACAATGTGACGAAAGCGAATCTAAGCTCCGCAGATTTTAGATATTCTTGTATTCTAAGTACTTTGATAAGTCCAAGGAATAAAGATATTTTGTTATTTTATTTATTTAATTTGGTTATATCAATTTGGTTATTAAAATTTTGGATTTAGTCTCAGTGGTCACAGAATCAAGAAGTCGTAGGATAGAATCCTGACTAACTCCAATGACTTAAGTAGTTATGTGTGATAAATATCGGTGACTGAAAACTTTGTGCCCGGTATGGCAGAAGGTCCGCCACCTATTCCATTTGGGACGTAAACATAACGGCGAGTCGAGAACTGCTTACAAATTTGAGTAGAAAAAGGCGTGAAGATATGCATTATTACGTAGTTGATTTCAATTCAACTAATCTAATCGAACTAAATTAGATTGGCCTTGTTTTGGCATGTCAACCGATAAACAACACGTGTGTTTGTTAGCTAAGTATTTGGTTATTAGGGTTCCGTACATATAAGGTAAATACTACATTGTTGACAGTTTCATAGCACATAGTATTTATGTTGGGCAATAACAACAAATATATTAATAGACAAAACGATATTGTAAGGAGCAGACCGTGCGCGAGTTCAACTCGCACTTGACCAGTGTTATAATTGGCATGAATAATAATTGCACTTCAGACTTTTTATTTTATTTTAGGTCATGCAATGTTATTGCATCTATCTACCCGACTGCGTAAGAAGGAGGCTATTAGATTCTATGTTTGTATATATGTATATATTTTATTGTGAACTACAGAGCTGACAAAACAGTCCCATAATAAACTCATTTTTATAGGTTAGAGGTTTGGAAAATAGTTTGGACTGATTCTGATACCAACCAAATATGCACTTAAGAATATATATTAACCTTTCTAAAGAAAGAAAGAAGAGAAAGATCTAAGGAAGATCTCCAGTGCGCTCCTATTCGTAGCAGCGAAATGTTTATAACATTAGCTTAAAACCTTCCTCAATACATGGACTATCCAACATAAAAACAATTTTTCAATTCGAACCAATAGTTCCTGAGATTAAATAAAATCTTCAGCCCTATAATATTAATATTGACTATGGTATGTCCAATCCACATGTGTAAAACAAGTTTGTTAATAAAACAAGAATTGAAAATAAAACTAAAAAACACAGTTTGTGCTTGTTATGTTGAACGATTTAAAGTTATAAATATATTTTTTATGCCTATTTTTCTTACTTTAACAAAATAGTCTCGGTGGCGCAGTGGTCGAGCACACGGCTTCTGATCCAAAGGTCGGGGTTCGATTCCAGACACTGGCTCACACCAATGACTTATCGAAATTGTTTTCGGAAGTTATGTGTGATAAATATCGATGACTGACAAACTTTGTGCCCGGTATGGCAATAGGTTCGCCACCTATTCCATTTGGGACGTAAACATAACGGCGAGACGAGGCTTAACAGCCGCTGCCTACACCTTCGGGTAACAAAAGGCGTGAAGTTATGTTAACAAAATACCAAATATACCTAATAACCTCGAATAGAATATCGATGGACAACAGCTTCCATCATATAGGACTTAAAACTGGAATTGTCGAGCATAATTTACTCTGCCTACACCTGGATCTGTTAAAATTAAAGTATCTTAGTGCCTCACAATCCTTTTTTGAGGGGGTAAAAGAGCAAATAGGTGATTAGACGAAAGAGTATCTCGAAAATTTAAGACAGGTTAGGGAGGGGATAAACGAGATTAAGACAGAATATGGTGGGGATTTAGGGTGAGTGGTAAAGAGGGGTGATGGGCCTCTGGGCACCTCTTTCACCAAATATAACGACGCATGAGCCACTTTACGTCGATATTCTGAGACGCGGTGGTCAAACCCATCGAGCCGGCCCATTCATGCATCGAGCAGCGTGGAACTGTTGTCCTTGATTTTTAAGTAATAAATTTTGTATAAAGTATCAGAAACTTGTTGTACCAGCATTGTAATCAGGGTCGTTAGTTGTAATGGCACTGAATTAATTAATATACGACTATATTATTTGACAGGCAAACACACGTGTATAATATAACTATACAAATATAATATCGTACTATGTACTAATTCCTATACAAAAGTAAATAATACATAATGTTATAGTAACACCTTTGAATAACAATCGCAGAGACAAACATCAAGAAAATCTACAAGGCGGTCATCAAAATACATAAATTCATTTAATTTTAATTAAAGTATTATAAGTATACTTATTATATAAGATAGTAAGCAAATTAACATATTGAACGACAAGTAAGAACTGTTTCATTTACATTCATGTCAGCACAGAGTAGTTAAACTAGATAATACGACATTGTGAATACAGACTTGTTATATTTTCAAATACATTAACAAACCTTTTTGACGAGATTGGTTGCCATAAAGCCACCCATGTTACCGAGTCCGAGGAATGCGACATTTTTATCGGCACTCGAGCTATATTTCCTAGCAAGAGTTAGTAAACACTTTTTATTGAACGCCATTTTGTTTTATTTTACACGTTCACAAAATGCACGTCTGTAAGCGGCGCGCGCGCAACGCAACTGAACTCAAAGACAGGCATAACGAATTTTAAATGTACATATTTGTTATAATGAACCGACTCTGTTTTGAATGTGACATTAAAAGCCATAATGTTAAATATGTACGCATTATTTAATTTGTTTTGTAATAAAAAATAATTATGTCCCACAGAGTTGTGTGAGTCGTCTTTCTATTAGTGATAGATTTTTTATAAAAAACAGATTAAATTTCGAGAAAGGCTTAGTCGAACTGTGTCAAAATTTTTTTTTTATTTTCGGGATAATGTTATGTTCTTGCAGTAATCGGAAACTCATTTTATAAGTCAGACCTCTGGTAAAACAAAACTCGACAAAACTTGTATTCAAAGTCTATGTAATACAAACATGCAGATAGATATCTGTTACTTGGAAATGTCTAACCAAAAAACACTAGTCACAAATACAATTTTAATGTTGTAATAACCTAGCATAACTTCACGCCTTTTTCTACCTGAAGGTTAAGCCTCGTCTCGCCGTTATGTCCCATACCGTACGTCCCAAATGGTGGCGAACCTATACCGGGCACAAAGTTTTCCGTCATCGATATTTATCACGCATAAATTCCGAAAATAATTTCAAATAGTCTTTGGTGTCAGGATGCAGCCAGGATTCGAAACCGCGACTCCTTGAAGCGGAAGTGGGGTGCTGAACCTCTGGATCACCGAGACCTCAATGTTGTTTTTTTTTTTTAATTTTTATATATCAAAATCTCTCTGTTCTTAATTATTTACTTTTTGTAGAAAAACGCCAACATTTGTAACATTTTGATTAGCAATACGCTGTAGATGGCATTGCTCGTTTGAGTAGAATAGGCGCAAGTTATGTTGTTCATGTGAGGGTGAAATTCAAAAAAATATTACTTCCAAAAGTTATAATATCTACTAGCTGACCCAGCGGACTTTGTTTCTCCTCGGAAGCAATAAATAAAAGATTTTTGAAGTTATTTTTCTTTTGGCGCGTTAGGAAAAAATGTAGAGAAGGTACCTATATTTTTACGATCCGCGGTCACACCGTCACAAAAAACCCGACAACGACACCCCAGTTAGCTATATAACTGGTAACTGTATTCACGATATTTATTTTGTAATAATTAAATAAACTTTATTTAGATCGATAATGCGTTATAATAAAACTTTCACAGTATTAAATACCTTTTTTCCTTTGTGCGTGTCTTTTTTCTTTAAATAGTTTTTTTTTTTAATATTTATATCTTATTACGCCAAACTGTTTTAAAGAAAAAATAGACTAATTTACTCCGGATTACACCAGATTACACGTGCAATAAAAGTCCCATCAATATTTCAACCATTTCAAAGGTTACCCGGATCAGACAGACAGACAATACTTGTATATGAATAAATTAAAGAAAAAAAGAATTTAGTAGAAAGCAGTTATTTCCATATTGCAAACATACACTGCAATTTAATTTATATGTATGTATAGAAAAATCAAGTTTCATGTACTGCAAGTATTTATTATCAAAGAAATGTTAGTGAATACGTAATTGTGTGAACTCATCTTAGCATATAGCCAGGCTTTCATTACAAAGGCCGCTCTGTCGGAGGTCTTTATCCTCCTTAAAAATCGTCCCAAAATCCCAAGATAAAAAAAATTAAGGTTGTACAAAAACCAAAACATAATAAGCATACCTCATATACCTTAATTAACGATGTTTTATTATAACACCGCCCGCCCTTTCATTGTTCGTTTGGTAAAATTAACCGGAAGTTATACCAGCTTCTGTTTAGTGCGATAAATTATATAAAATATAATAATTCACGTAACTAACACCCTTTTGTGTTGTTTGCAAATGTAAATAAATTATACTCCATTGTTCGTAGGTACTCCCATGACGTGGGGAGGCAAATTTAATTTGACTTACATTACGTATTTAACGTAGGAAAATAACACTTGGTTTTTGATTAAATAGTAGAGTCCGACCGAAACTGGTTTTCTAGCCGAAACCGAAACCGAATGTTCGGCTGTCACTTCAGTTTCGGCCGAAACCGAAACCAATGAAATGAAAAACAATGCGCATATGTATGTATAAATTTTGTTTCAATCAACAACATAACTTTTTGTATGGTATGGGGGGCAAACCTGATGGTGAGCAACAAACGCCGCCCAAGCACACCTGAACACATATGGTGTTACAGTTGCGTTGCCAGCCGGTTCCAATAGTATATGGACGGAGTCAGGAGTGGGATGGGAAGGGCAGGGGGAAAGGGAATGGGCCTCCGGATACCTCTCTCACCAAGCGAAACGCGGCAGCAGCCACTTTACGGTCGTGGTATTTCACCGGTCGAACCGGCCCATTCGTGCGGCAAACTGCGTGACTACCACAGTTTCAGTACTACCACTTCACGCCTTTTTCTATGCTAAGGTGTAGGCAGAGGCAGTTTTGCCTCTACTCGTTGAATCGTTTAATCCCAAAAGAAATAGGTAAAAAATGGAATAGGTGAAAAACTAATATTCAAATCGGTATTTGTTTTTGTTTCGTGAAATATTAAGTACCTATTGGTATTTTCAGATATTATTATTTAATGCTTTGTTTTGTATTTGTACTTGTATTTGTACCACTTAACTAAAATGATCATCACTTTCCTGCCCTTTTCGCACTTTAAATGGGTCGGTACAGCATGTCATTCTTTCGAACTATCCATGTGCCAATGTCAACTATCCTTCCTTGGTCGTATTTTCGTTAGTAGGATAGGAACGAGGTTGTAAATGGAATGATAAGGAGAGAGGGGTAGTTGGCCTCCAGGTACCTCTCTCACCGAGCAAAACGCGATCGTATCTAACCGGTCTCGCCGGCCCATTCATGCATCGAACTGCGTGGCTCTACCACTTATTTCATCTCATAATAATAATTACTTATATTACTGTTACACCAAGAATGTAGAAAGAAGAGTAAAGTTAGAAAACAGTGTAAATAAAGCGTTGGGTGGATACCTGGGCGCAAACAATCTGAGCAACAAAACATAGCTCGCTATTCATAGTGCCGTACTGATCCCAACACTAACTTATGACAGCGAGAGGTGGGAATGGCAGAGGGTGCATGAAAATAATGATAATCATAAAGCAGTCGAAATGAGGTCACTGCGCAAAATTTTCGGTATGAGGTTTAGATCGCCTCGAAAAAAGGTTAAAAGGAACGAAGGTTTAAAAGAGGATTAGAAGAGAGTGTCATGCAAGATTGATGCAAGTTTGACTAAGACGGTATAGAAGCGGAAGGATGTTGGAATCGAGTAGGCGACCACCTACTTTCCATGATGAAATTAAACGTGTCCTTAAGACAGGTGATGCCAGTAGTCTTAAAAAATGACGACGAAGTTGATTGAAAGTCAAAGAAGTGAAGGATGTAAGAATTGTACCTTATGGCGCTCTGTTTTCTGTGCCTACCCCACAGAGACTCGGTGTAAAGATTTATATGTATGTACTACTATAAACTGTTACACTCTCAACAAAGATAATCAACACCAACCAACAAAGATAACAAGTCAGAATTAGTACGACAATAGTTCCGGTTTCGGCAAAAGTTTTCGGCAAACCTGATTTTTTGCCGAAACTCGGCCGAAACCGAAACCGAACTTTCGGTCGGACACTATTGAAATAGCATCGCTGCGGCAAGGTGAGAATTAAACCCGCTGTTGAAACGAGCAAAATTATATTAGGTATTAGTTTTTGATTTCAGTAAGAAATTCGGATTATTTCTATACAAATTTATAATTGTAATATAATATAACTTCATACCAAATTCGAGGTGGACAGAGATATATAAGATGGGATTGTTTATATAATAGGTTGGGGAAAAAGTATTTTCGTATTTTTGTATGAAAAGTCAAGACGTTTTTTTCAAAGTTTATTTACATTTATTTACAATATATATGTACCGTTTTGTTGAATAACTTTCTGCCATTTTGTGGGCAGAGACATTATCCCGTTACTGTAGAAACTTTGGGACTTCTGATCAAAAAAACGGGACAAATAGTTTTGGCAGTCCTCTCTTGAGGTCAACCTTACAGAACCTAAAGAATTCTGAAGAGACCGAAACAGGTGAAAATCTGAAGGCGCAAGGTCAGGGCTATATGGTGGATGCACAAGGACCTCCCAGTCGAACTCTCTTAATTTTTGCTGAGTGGCTAAAGATGTGTGTGGTCTAGCGTTATCGTGATGAAAGACCACACCCTTCCTGTTGATCAATTCCGGCCGTTTTCTCTCGACTGCTTCCTTTAATCTCATCAGTTGCTGGCAGTAAAGATCAGAATCGATGGTTTTGCCGGACGGTAAAAGCTCATAATGAACAATGCCCTTCCAATCCCACCATACACACAGCATCACCTTATTTCGTGTTAGGCCAGGTTTGGCCACAGTCTGTGAAGCCTGGCCAACTTTCGACCACGACCTTTTTCGCACGTTCTTGTCGTACGTGATCCACTTTTCATCGCCAGTTATCAATCTCTTCGGCTCTCTTCGGCAAAACGGCTCGGTTTCATTACGTCTCAATAATGAATCGCAAATGAGTACACGGTTCATTAAGTTTCTTTGAGTGAGCTCGCGTGGCACCCAAATATCGAGCTTTTTTGTATAACCAGCTTTCTTCAAATGGGTCAAAACTGTTTTGTGGTCAATTCCCAGTTCTTCAGCTACATCGTAACTACTAATATGCCGATCTTGCTCCACTCTTTCAAAAATGGCGTCCATTTTATTCGTAACAGGGCGACCAGAGCGAGGTGCATCTTTAACATCAAAATTTCCGGACTGAAAACGTTTGAACCAAATTTGTGCTACTCTTACTGACACTGCATCAGGTCCATAAACATCAAAAATTTTTTTCACTGCTTGAGTTGCATTTTTGCCTTTTTTATAATAAAATTTTAAAATGTATCGAATTTCTTCATTAGATTCACTCATTTTTACGGAGAGAAAAACAAATGAAAAATAGCGGGAAACAACTTTTTTTTATTTTTTTCTTTTCTTTATAATGTAACCTTTTTAATGTTACCAAAACCAGCCAGACACAAATAGTACAGTCAAAGAAATTTTATAATAAGTTTATACCTACGTTATGCGAAGACTTTTTCCCCGACCTAATAGCTTACTCGCTAGCTTGACTTTCACTACTCTATCCAATGGACGAAAGAATCACTCAGCAGATTTGAAATACCAGAGCCTCTCGGAGTACCTTTGTAAAGTGGCATATGCCACGTTTTGTTCGGTGAGAGAGATATTTGGAGCCCCTTGCCCTCCCAGTCCATTAAAGTCCGGCAATGCAACATCGGCTTGCTCGTTTGTGCCGTTGTGCGCATCGACGGAGTTATATCAGAAACGCAAACGAAGTTCTGTGCTTTCAACCTATCCTAAGTAGGATATTTCTTACTTTATCCCACTTCTGATTTTGCGAATCAGAAGTGGGATAATTTGAACGAATTTGGGTATATCATCATAATCAGCCCAGATTTGTCCACTGTAAGTAAGTACTAGGCGTCAGGTTGTTTTACTATCATTGAGTTCTATTACAAAGTGGATAGTTATATTATAACAATTATTTTTATTCACTTTATTATTCAGACAAAACAAAAACCTGTTATATTCTGGCTAATTGTTCAAAACTACATCTAGTTTAGAGATGACTAGGGCTTGTTTTGTAACTATTGTAAAGCTAAAATTTCATAGATGCACGCTTCGCGTCGTCGAACAGTTACTAACTAATATTGATTCCCAAAGTTAAGTATAAAGCTTAGTTGCGGTGTTGTTTTCTTGACTACGGCAGCGAAATATCTACTTGAACTTTAGTGATAGGCTTCCGGTAACTAGCTTACAGTGTCTAGCTTTGAGATTACATACACTATTTTGTTATTGGAGAATTAAGTATGGATGCTAAGTACTATAAATATTGGTGATCTCGTGGATCAAAACTCTGATTCTGAGAATCAGAAGTGGGATAATTTAAACGAATTTGAGTATATAATCATCATCATCGGCCCAGATTTGTCCAATGCTGAACGTAGACCTCCCCCTTAGCGTGCCATAACTCCCGGTCCTGTGCTACCTGCATCCATCGACTGTAGGTTCCATGTAGAACCATCGGGGCTTATCCAGAGCCATTTAATTTGAGGCGGTTTTCTAAAGAAAGAATTCATCACATATACTCTCGAGAGCAATGAATCCGGGTCACTTAAAGAATGTTAAAAATCTCGGAAACTAAAAATGATAGGTTAATGCAATAAATTGTATTTAATAGACAATGTAATACTCCTTAAATGAAAGTAAAAAAAATATGAGTCACCATACATTTTATTAACACAAAATTACATAAAGAAAAAATCTGCTGATCTCTCCTTAAAACAAAAATAGGAAACATGAAATTTTTGAACTTTATTACGATTTTCTTGAATTTTAATACTTCGTATTGCCTCCTCGTGCTTCCATTACTGCGTTTACGCGGTTTGGCATGCTGTACACCAAGTTCCTTATACGATTTTGGGGAATATTCTCCCATTCCTCTGTGAGAGCAATTTTGAGCTCACGAAGCGTGATTGGGGGAGGGTTTCGTTGTTTTACGCATCTGCCTAGCTCGTCCCAAGCATGCTCGATCGGGTTGATATCCGGGCTGCGCGCTGGCCACTCCATACGAGTAATGTTCATCTCTTGAAGGTAGTCATTCACAATCCTACCTGTATGAGGTCGGGCATTGTCATGCATAAATATAGCATCCTCACCTAAATTGACCATAAATGGACCAACGTGATCATTGAGGATTTCTTCCACATATCTTACGCTAGTTAAAGAGCCGTTTTCTATGATCACCAGCTCTGTGCGACTTTCAGAAGAAATTCCGGCCCACACAAGTACAGACCCACCACCGTAGGCTACTTTTTCCTCGATGCATGCTTGCTTGAATCTTTCCCCTGGTCTTCGATACACTCTGTGTCTTCCATCGTGCTTGTAGAGCATAAATTTTGATTCGTCGGAGAACATAACTTTTGACCAATCTTCAATACTCCAATTTACGTGGCTCTGGGCATATCTTAGTCTTGAAATACGATGCCCACGCTCCAGTTTAGGGCCGTTTGCAGGTCTAAGGGGTTTTAAGTTAGATTCAGCAAGCCGACGTCTTACTGTCCATGCACTTGGGTTACTTCCTCCGAGGCGTCGAAACTGATTGGTGAGTTCAGTTCCTGTGAGAAAGCGATTTCGAAGCATGGTGTTCACCAAGTATCGGTCTTCTCGTGCTGTGGTATACCTGGTTCTGCCCGTTCCTGGTCTGCGTAGGTTAGAACCAGTTTCTTCGTAACGTCGGAGAACTCTTTGTACTGTTGACAGCGACACACCAACAGTCCTGGCTGTATCGCGCTGACTCCGGCCGGTTTCCAGCATTGTAAGTATTCTGGTGCATTCTTCAGGCGTAAGCGACATAATTTCAGCTTGAATAATGAATATAGAGCACTATCAACATGGTTTATGTACCCACATAAATGACAGATTACAAACAAAAGCAAAACCAAATGCTGTAATTTCGTAGTTCCATCTTCGAAAGTGGCCCTTTTTCAAATTTGATTTTTTTATGATATAACTTTACAATAACTAAGAAGTTTTAATACCTTCATTTAAGGAGTATTACATTGTCTATTAAATACAATTTATTGCATAAACCTAGCATTTTTAGTTTCCGAGATTTTTAGGATTCTTTAAGTGACCCGGATTCATTGCTCTCGAGTGTAGTTTTCCTTCTTCAGGAAATCAGCTAGTTTCTGCTCTCTTTGGTTTCTAAGTCCAATTCCAAATTGCCCTATCCTCAGCTGTCCCTCCGCCTAGTTTTGCTTTAAAATTTCCCATGACCACCGTGGAGTCAGCTTTAAAGGAGTGGACGGCTTTCGAGATATCATCGTATAAAACCTCTATCTCTTAGTCTGGGTATGTCGAGGTCGGTGCTTAAGCCTGTATGACCTTTAAAGAATATTACTTGGATATTCTGAGTAAGAGGTACGCTACTCTTGTCGACACACTAGTAAACCTCTTCAAGTTAGATATAAGAGATTTGTGAACGATAAACCCGACACCACCCCGAGAGGTTTTTTCGCCTTCTCTTTAGTACCTATAGCAGATTGCCAGACTGCTGGATTATAGTGTCCACCCACTGTCTTCGGACTTCTGATAATCCTGTGATGTCCCATCGCACCTTGCTCAGTTCTTCTTCCAACTCGGCAATCTTCGTCTTCCCGTCGGTCGTGTGTGAATGTTATGTATTACCAGGGCCAAGGGTAGTTTTTTGTGGTAGCCCTATCGCGACCGGGGATTCCTAGCACCCCTTACTACGCCGTTACCAGACCCGCTACCGTAGGTCGATGGGACAGAAGAGTCGTCGTGACTAGGGGCCGTCCATGTTACGACGTTCATGAGGTGGGTAAGTGCCGTAATCGCCACACTTGGCAGGCGGGTTGGCGGTCGCAGTAAGCTATGATTATTTTGAGGAAAAGACGCTGTTGCCCATTTTCCTTGTTCTTTATCTATGTCACCGCCCCCATATGACAATATACAATAATTAATAGATTTGGTGTACAATAAATGAATCTTTTCCGGAAGTTACATATGTATGTTTGATAAATATGATATAAATTTGAAAATTGTGCCAATTATTTACTCTATTATTATAACAAATTACGAATGAATGATGATCAAAATATCAATGGAAATGGGTCACATAAATATCTTCAGGAAAAAATACTGAAATTTGTTCGAGTATTTACGGATTTGAAAGGAATGTCCGTTACACTATGACGAACCTTTTATGACCAAATTAATCGTACCTTATCAGAAAATGACGTCAGCGGCCTTCAAAACCGATGCGTGTGCATAACAAGAATTATTGAAAGTGATCGAAGAATGTGAGGAATATAGAAAGAGGAATATGAAGATTATAGGAGTCGTGTCTCAGGGCAATCAATTATTTCTGCTTTCCCTATGAAGGTCTTGAGTTGAAGATAATTTAATAATATATATCTGTAATCTGTACTAACATTATAAGAAGGGTAGATTTGTTTGTCGGTAATAGATACACTCCAAAGCTTTTAGCCAATTTAAATTAATTTATCATTAGAAAAGTTTTTACAGTGGTAGAGCCAAGCAGTTCACTGCATGAATGGGCCGGCTCGACCGGTGAAATACCACGACCTCTCAGAAGATCGACGTAAAGTGGCTCATGCCGCGTTTTGTTCGGTGAGAAAGGTACCCGGAGGCCCACCCCCTTCCCCATCCTTCCCTATCCCCTATCCCTTAAAGGTTGGCAACGCAACAGTAACACTATATGTGTTACTGATGTCTATGGGCGGCGTTAGTTGCTTACCATCAGGTGACACGTCTGCTCGTTTGCCCTCCTATCAGATAAAAAAAAATATTAATGTTTTATAGCTTCACGCCTTTTCTACCCTATACCAAATGAAATATAACCTATTGCCTTACATGGGACATAATTATATGACTCATGAAAATAATTCCGACAATACATTAGTAGGAGCTAGGATTCTATCTCTTGACTACTTGCATCAGAAGTGGGATTTTCGACCCCTAGATTATCGAGGCGACTAAAAGATGAAGAAGCTGTATTAATATTGTTTTCATTAATAATTATCTATTAAAATATGAAAAGCACCAATATTAAAAACAAACAATTAATAAAACTTTGAAACTCTGTTTCGCTGTATCTTACTCCTTTTAATTTAATTTAAGACCTTTTAATTTAAGAGGCAGAGATTCATTGTTAACGTTGTAGTGTTTTGTTTCAATAAAGTTTATTATTTTTGTAGAGAAATTGTCGAGAACGTATAAAATAAAAGAGAAACATTTATTTTCTGTTATTGATCTAATTTTATTATCGTACACACACATCATGTAATTAAATAATATTTTACAATCACACATATTCCAAAATAACATTAAAAATTACACCTAATAGTAACTAATAAAAAACCTTCTTTCCCCTAAATTTTATCGCTTCTAATTATATTTTTAAATAGCCTTTATGCACACAGCAAATATTTAAAGATTGTTTTTAAGTTAAAATCCAATCAATAAATAATTTTATGTTAATTTTATCCAATAAATATATTAATCCAATTATTATCCAATTATCTCTGTAAAAAAAAGTAATCGCTTTTGGAATATTGCCAACTTTTGTCCAGTATCCAGGAGCATGGAAACTGTAAATAATCGTGACTAAAAAATGCCAATAAACTGCGGAAAAAAAAGATTGTTTTTACTCGTTACCAAAATAATATTCGCTCAAACATTAATAATATAAATAAACTATCCTATACTTATTTACATAAAAAAATCACAATTGTGAAGGAACTAAATTATTTAATACAGTACGTTTTTAGTACATTTACTTATCACTAAGTTGGACTATATCTTATCAGAGGCATAAGATACATCAGAGGCATCGAGGTTAAAAAGGCTTTACCAATATAAACGGTGCAATATTATAGAATTATACAATATATATATAAAAAAGTAATTTTAAAAGTTCGTTTGTATCTTTTCTACCGAACAGTTGTAAGTATGGACTCGCCAAATTTTTCAAGTTACGGAACCAATTGCCATACACCGGCCACAATGTTGTCAGTCATGATATGATATTTATTATACACATCTTCCAAAAAATCATAGGAATGAGCCAGGATCTTACGACTTCTTGATTCAGAAGCGAGGTTCTTGATTCAGAAGCGAGGTGCTCGACTTCCAGATCATGGAGCTTGTATCATATCTCTTAAAATAAATGGTTTTCCATAGCATTTTCTCTTAGCTAATTAAATATGTTTTTATGATAGCTGGTTGTATAGTCCTTTGTATACGCTTTAATCAGTCATCAATGAAGCATTAAATATAACAATATGCTACAGGATTATTAATAAATTTAATTATGTTGTATTATATACAAGTTATAATTTTATTGCATTTAATAAACTTTAAAATATTAGCAAAAAAAATTGTGGGAATTCTACTGCAAAAAAAAAATGGTAACGATAAATAATTACGATAAAATAAATACGATAAAATAATAAAATAATTATCAAAAGATCATAAACAATTCAGTTCGATGTACATTATGTGAATGATGTAAATATATGATGTAAGTATTTCATTTATTTTAAACGTAAAAATATTTTTTAAAACATTACGTCATGTTTTGTTAAAATTAAAAAAAAAAAATGAAAATAAACTATAGAATTTTTTGTTTATTAAATTTCGTAGAATTTTTTCCGGACATTTTTAAATTTTATTTTCAAAATCAGAATTAATAAAATTTTGCTTAAATAATGATGAAAGTCGGTAGTTAGTTACAGGCAGATGTGCAGATAATAATATGCATTAAAATGATTAAATAAATACAAATGATTTTTTTTACACTTCTCTTCCTTTTGACTTTAGCAAAATTACTAGAAGTATACATAAAGTGAATGAATGAATGAATGGCAATGAAGTTTTAATAATGAATTGTTACTCATATGCATAGCTTCTGACTATTATTTGGGATCTTCCTATTCCCAAAAAGCAAGCCGAGTCCGGCTTGGATAGTTATTCTAACTTAAGGCGAGATTACACAATACTTGTACTATAATCTAGTTATTTCATGAATAGGAAATGATGGATACTGCAACTGTAATCCCTGGAGTCTATCGATAAGGAACTCTTCGGCTTGTATGACCTGTTTGTCATCAAAGTGTGTCTTCCATCCACCAGCCTCACCTTTCCTCACGAATTGTATTCCATCAGCGTTGGTCGTTGTGTTGTTGACGCTCTTGTTTTTCCTCAAACTCTCAAAACTTAAGTGTTCTGACAGTTGTTTTAGCTGTTCGTCCGTATACTCCTTGTTCAAGAATTGGCACATCCTTTTTATTTCTTTTGGCAGATCCTAAAAAGAAAAAAAAACGTGTTAACGTTTTCATTCACTACCCGGCAGGGTTATAATGCTATATTTTCGATCTGAAAGTAAGTAGGTAAGGTAGGCCGCAAATGGAATAAGCTGCGGAACTTATGGCCTGAACCTATACACCGGGCAAGATTACTTCAGTAATAGATATTTATTATCCTTAATACCTGAAAAATCATTGGTCTCAGCCAAGATTCGAACCCCAAACTTCATAATTATTATGTGAAGTTTTCGACCTCGAAATTTATCGCAATTGAGAATTTTATTATGATTTAGATTTATTTAGTGTATAATATATATATATATATAATATAACTCTGCCTGTAAATGATGGTTTTGCTTAAACTCATAAAGTTTCTTCATAATTTTCGGACTCTTTTCATAATAATAAAAATATAGGCACACACCTTGATCATTTCCTCATAGTACACGAAATGCATGTTCGGATGATGTCTCTTTAGCCAAGCTTCATTTGTGTGCGCCACGATTGGTGTATAGGGTACTGAAATAAAGCATATTTTTATACATTAATACATAACATAACTTTACGCATACTCGAAGGTGTTAAGCCTCGAATCGTCATTATGTTTACGTTCCAAATTAAATAGGTGGCGAATTTATTGCCACACACCGGGCATAAAATTGACAGCCATCGATATCTATCACACATAGCTGCCCAAAAGAATTTCGAAAAGTCATTGGTGTAAGCCCGAATTTGAACCCACGACTTCTTGATTCAGAAGCGACCACTGGACCTCCAAAACTGTTTTTTTATTATAAAAGTTTTATTATTTTTTTAAAATTTACGCTGGTGAATTCGCGGTCCCAGATATTTGTTTGTTTGGATTGGATGGATTCCAGTTTGTTTGATCATGTTCATGTTTGATGGCTTCATAATTTTCCAAAATTCCCGCGGGAATGAAACCACACGTGTGTATTCCGCAGTTTTATTTTTCATACATACATACATACATAACTTCACGCCATTGTTACCCGAAGGTGTAGGCAGCGGCTGTTAAGCCTCGTCTCGCCGTTATGTTTACGTCCCAAATGGAATAGGTGGCGAACCTATTGCCATACCGGGCACAAAGTTTTCAGTCATCGATATTTAGCACACATAACTTTCCGAAAACAATTTTGAAAAGTCATTGGTGTGAGTCAGTGTCAGGATTCGAACCACGACCTCTGGATTCAGAATCCGTGTGCTCGACCACTAGGCCACCGAGACTAACATTATTTTTCATATTTATATTATATTTTCGCGCTCTAAAAAATATCTACAGTTCGAATTCGCTGATTTGATGAAAACTCGTTTTCGATTTTGCATTAATTGGGATGGCTCATGCCGCGTTTCGTTGGGTGAGAGAGGTACCCGGAGGCCCACCCACCTTCCCCATCCCCATCCTATCCCCTATCTCTCAAAGGTCGGCAACGCAACAGGAACACTATAAGTGTTGCTGGTGTTCATGGGCGGCGTTGGTTGCTTACCATCAGGTGACACACCTACTCGTTTGCCCTCCTATCCCATAAAAAACCTTAAATACCAGCATCAGATGAAAATACTTACATAGATCCTTCCTGAACGCCTCCCAAGAGCTGGCCAAGGTATTCCTTACCACACCTTTGTGAATCATCTTGTGTAGATAATAATATGATACTGCCACATCTCTTGGATCTCTGGCAACGTACACAACTTTAGCAACACTCAATACATTTGGTGGCAACAATGATAAAGGCAGATGTGTCTTGATAAATCTTGGAGATGGTGCGTTCTCCAGCGCAGTCCAGCTAGGTACTCTGACTGCGTCGTTAAGACCTTGGAAGTTGCCCAAGTTCATGAAGTTGACTTTAATCAATTCGAAGGCAACTTCGGGTATTTGCGAAGTTATTCTAGAAATAAAAAGAGTTTTATTACTATTTCATGTGTTATGACTCAATTTTTTATTTTAGATATCTAATAACTTTTAAACTACGAAGAAAGAATGGTAAAATACATGAATGGTGAAATCATAAAATAGCAAAAAATCAAACTTACTCTATCATTGGGAACCTTTTATACAAAGGTTTCGACTTGGCCGTTTTAAAGTCCAGATCGTTTTTGGCCAGCCACACCAGCTCTTGCATCCAGGTTGTACCTGGAAAAATATATTATATTTATTAATTTTAAATATAAAAAAAAATAAAACCCCTTCAAAATCAAAATCTCATTTATTCAATTAGGTCATTAAAGACACTTATGAAGGCCAATATTTACAATCCGCTAATTCGATTACTCACGCCCTGAGGAGAATTGGCAAGGAACTCAGGGGAGTCTTTTTTTTACTTAATTATCACTAAACTAAATCACAAATTATTAGAATAATTTATAGAGCAATATGAGGTCTCTCACGTCAAACTTAGGACACAATACGTTAATATTCTATGGACGCTTGAACAGACCAGTCCCCACAAAAGGCACCCGTTCACGAGCATGACCCATATCTCAGCCATCGCCTCCCTCGCCATATTTTAGGAAAGGACCTTTCAGTGAGCATGACATATTCAAGAGACCAGACAAAAAAACTAGTAAGCTTGCCCGGTGAGAAACGTCATACTGCACACAATCCTACAGTCATGTTTAGTTAGCAGATTAACAATATTTTGCTATAGCAAATACAAACAATATAACACAAAAGGAGCAATTCAATTCCAAACGGTTTTATCATTGATATAATCTGCGATACAATAATAAGCCCTTTCATGTAGTCTACTTTTAACATATTTCTTAAATTTACCTAATGATAAATAATTCAACCGCGTCGTTTGGAAGTTTATTGTAAAAGCGTATACATTGACCTGGAAACGCGTTAGAAATTTTATGGAGCCTAGTAGTGGACACAGCAAGTTTGTTTTTATTTCTTATGTTTAATTGATGGATATCACTGTTTTTCTTAAATTTAGTTATATTTTTATGAACATAGTTTAAATAAATTGTGAATGTAACGTCATTATTCGTATCTCTTAAATTTACTTCTCAGTGTATCCCTGGGACTCATCATATAGATAGCACGAACAGCTCGTTTCTGGAGCACAAAAATCGAGTCTACATTCACAGCACTACTCCAAAGCAATAAACCATATGACATAATGCTGTGAAAATAACTAAAATAAACTAAACGTGCAGTATCAACGTCGGTCAGTTGACGTATTTTCTTTACAGCGTAAACAAGCGACTGAGCTAAGTCTACCAGATAACGTCTCTATATGTGGGCCCCACTGTAGTTTAGAGTCTAATGTTATACCAAGGAAGACAACCTTATTGACCAATTCCAGTCTCCTATTGTCCATCACGACATTGGTTTTTAACTTTTTAACATTTTTTGTAAAAAATCTAACATATTTGGTTTTGCTACCATTTAAAAGTAAATTATTAGCACTAAACCAGTTTACTATCTTTGAAAGAGCATTGTTTACATCGTCAATTACTAATTGTTGTCTCTTTATATGCTTTATATGCTTTATATAACTTTGCTGGTCGAGTATTCTGGCTGCTACACCTTTTATGCACGAGTCTACTCCTATGTAGCGATTGATATTTATTATACTTGCTTGGAAAAGAGTATTTTGCACATGAGTTTTTTTTGTTCGGTTCTTCACATGATAGCCCCTACGATCGGAATCGGGCCGCTCTTGGCGATTGCTTTCGAGTTTTCTTATTCCACGAAGGCATTTTCCTCAAGCGTACGTGTTTTAAAATGTAATCTAATTTTAATTTTGCTTCATGTATTTATTACCTATTTTTAAGTGTCTGCGAAGACCTATGAAAATAAAGCTATTTTGATTTGATTTCAGTACTATATTTCAACGTCGGCAAAATGTTGTTTTAAAACTCTACATTAGCTAATTCAATATATATTAATACATTTTGTAAAAATTAAAACATTACACATCATTTTCGGAAAAGTTTTTACCAAGTCTTGAACGCGGCACATTCCAAACAAAATACGTACGTCAGTATTTATAAGTTCAATGTGTCATTGCATAGTCCAATTTTTTTTATGTAATCGTATAAACCAATCTATATCAACGTTATAAAATATCTTTACTATCTGATGGATTTATTTATCGCGACGTAGATATATTGATAATATACAAAAGTGATTATTCATTCCCGTTGCCAAAGTAGGTATATTTTCCTGCTGATATTTTTTTTTGTGCGCGTACGTTGGTTACACCGATTAACACTACTCTATGTATTGTAGTGATTTAAAAAGATAAAAGAAAAAACTGACAGCTGTTGCTTAGAGTTTTGAATTTAGAATTAATTTATTTTTCTAAGATTTTATAATGTATCTTGAATTAACTTTTTAGGGATTTTGAAAAGGTTTCAGGTACAAAAAACTTGGAGTTATGTTTACCATAAAGTAATTTCAACGAAATAGGATGTATTAATAAAATAAGCGAAAGGTTCCGTCCCCTAATACATGGCATATTTAATTAATATAATGTACCTATTGGCGTTTATGGGCAGAATCCCTCTGTCTACGCTTTGAGATATGGATAGCGCGAAGTATCTTCGTTAAATTTTAACATAAAAGTATTTTTTATGTTAAAATTTAACGTAAATAAGAGAAAATTACTTTAATATGACGGTATATTAATAAATATGTGTCATTTCGTTCACTTATTTATCGAATTATAATCTGAGATATCTGACAGATAATCACTATTTTGCATGTTATTAATTTCATAACAAATATTTGAAAGGAAGCCGCGAGATTAACAAATTGTTGTTATAAATATTTTCATTGGTCACAACGATAATATAAAAAAATGTTTTTTTTTTTAATATTTACCCGTAATATAACAAACAAAATGCAGTTTAAAAGTGATGGTGATGAATGTGGAGACAGAATTGCTGATGAAGAATGAAAAAGAGTACCTACATCGACAGTCAATACTAAATAGCATATTTAAGACTCTAAGGAAACCAGGAGGAAGTCTTCATGTTCAAGTTCAGGTTTTATGCCGCTCAGCCCTTTCTGCCTATCCGCAGTGAAATTTAGATTTTTCACTAATTTATAAAAATAATTAAATAAATACTTACCGGATCTCGGAAAGGTTATAACCCAAACGTCGTCAGGTCGCACTTGAACATTATAAATAGCTTCCGCATGCTTCCTGAACGCTCCAGGCATCACATAACCTTCTTTGCCACATTTGACAAACGGTTTTGTGTAACCTGGGAAACAAAGAAGATGATTCTACTGTAATTATAAAGAGAGAACAAGATATTAGTGAAACTATATCCAAAAAATAGTCACTCACTATACAGTATTCGTGAAAAAGTTCTTAAATTAAAATTTAAATAATTCGCTATCGGAGACAAGCTTTTAAATTTAAAATTTATATACGGCTAGATCGGTAACAAACTTCTAAAATCAATATACGGCTAGATTGGTGGCGAGCTTCTAAATTTAAAATTTATTGACCTCCACGTCGGTTCTAAAATTAAAATTGACCTAGTGTCACTTTTAATCGCTCGAATCACCAGCAATAGTTCTAAATTTAAAATTTATATCTATGCGATTTAGCTAAAATCCCTTAAATTGAATTTAATATATCAAAATAGAAGTATTAGTAGTTCTTCCGGTAGGAATATTCCAATTATTGCGAAATAAATTACGTATTCGATTACAACATTAAATAATTATTATAGTAAACTATTTGAAAAACAATTCACTACGCAAACAAATACTCGACAATTTGAAACACAAGAATTAAGGGCATTTAGTGCATTGAGTACGTTGATTATCTATTAATTATACTATTATATATCATGGTACTTTATTTGTGTTCTGACTATTTCATGAGGTGTTATTGAATAGTGCCCTTCTCTAGATAAATTTAACACTAGCACTCAAAACTAAGACTTACTAGTTGTTACTAGCGACTTTTTTCGCTTTTATACATACAAGCATACATACAATCACGCTTTTTTCATATGGAAGTAGGCAGAGACTACTTTTTCTATTTTTACTGCCGCGACTCACATTATCGCTGTCATACACTTTTGTCTGTTGCCGATACTCTTCACCTGGTACTCCTCTAACCCATCATTGATTTGGTGATGGTAGTTTCGCCTAGGTTGACCATTACCAAGTAGCCCTTTTACATTTCTCTCATGTCGTTTTGTCAGTCTTCCATTTCACTCGTTGGCTCAATCGTAGAGTCAATATAGAAGGACAAGTAGAAAACAACAAAAGAGTACTGTCTTTATACATGTGTCTTAACTAAAAGTTAAGACACATGTATACTTTTTTTAGAAGTTGATGTGTTGATTGATGATTTCATAAAAACCTTTTGATACTACAAAAGTCTTTTGAAAAGTGTTTTTTAATAAGAAAAGGGGACAAATTATCCCCATCGCCATCGATGCTGCGTACACATAACTTCTAATATTTCTGTGTATTGGGATCCGTATTCAGGATACCTCAAACAGAATTCAGAAGATTATTTAACATTTTAGGAACTTAAGATTTTAATTTCAACAAATAATACATCTACTTATATTATTAATATTTACGCTAATTAGAGCGACTTAGACATAGAATAATTTAGAGAGACTTAGACAGGCTGTATGAATAGAGCAGATAACAAACTCGTAGAGGATGTTTTGATAACAAATCTAAATCTTCTTGAGAAGGAATATAATCCCATACTCTTTCATTACAGATTGATATGAAGCGATGTTTTTTTTTTCATTTACCGATTTCAATGTATGTATATGTATAATCAAATTAGTTCAACATCCTAAGGCTCATCATCATCATCATCATTAGCCTTTTTGAGGTCCACTGCTGGACATAGGCCTCCCCCATAGACCGCCACAACTGCCAGTCCACTCATTCATGGGGGGTTTTTGCCATAATCGCCACGCTTGGCAGGCGGGTTGGCGATCGCAGTAGGCTGTATTTCCTTGAGAGAGAATGCTGCTGCCCATTCTTCTAGTTTTTCCCTTAGTCGCCTTTTACGACACCCACGGGAAGAGATGGGGTGGCGGTATTCTAAGCCGGCGCCACATCCTAAGGCTGCTAGATCTTTTTTTTAATAGACTTAATAGGGACTGTGGGGTAGGTTGTATTAATGTGTACAATGACAACGTATACATAAGTTACGTTAGTTATTTAAGTTGTTGAAAATACTCTTAAGGGATTTTTAGTGTCTACGATTGGTGGGCCAGCTCATGATGTCTCAAATTATATGTAAATTTCTTCGTATATTTAAAGTGCAAATGTAATATGTTATATGTTTTTTATACCGACGAGCGTATATGACAAGAGTTATGAAAGTTAAAGATGAGAGGGAGGTGTGTAAGAATCCTCCCTTATGACGTTATGGGTGAAGTTATGTATGTAAATATATTTAAAGCTTTCCCCACACACTATTATTGAAGAACTCACAATACATGTCTACACATAAACCTCTTTTAACCATACTCTCACGGCTGATCTATAAAATCAGCAATTTGGTGCAAATAGACGCCAAAGAATAAATAATTGAATACAAAAAAATATTTAACAATGCAACTACAATTAATAATACTATTC
The DNA here is from genome assembly GCA_905147225.2 of Euproctis similis. NCBI lineage: Eukaryota > Metazoa > Arthropoda > Insecta > Lepidoptera > Erebidae > Euproctis > Euproctis similis. The sequence continues at coordinate 3,298,654 of LR990117.1, read as the reverse complement.
CACGTTTCAATATTATTAAAACAAAGTAAATAAAAATATTCATTATGGTCAAATATAGCCTATTTATCAATTATGTCAATTTGACAGATTAGTGATACTTAATCTGTCAAAAGTAAAAAAAAATAGCTGTCAAATATTTTTTTTTTCGTAAAACCTACTAAAACCACTACAGTATTTTATAGTAAAGCGTGAGTCGAGATAAAGACTTGATATGGGTTATGGTATTGCAGATATAGATAAAGCTATGTATTATCTTATGACAATATATACTTGTACATAATATACTGCTTATAGAACCTGACTTGGCCCATTTGAAACATCGTTTCAAATGGGCGGTTTCATTGACGAGTCTCGTGGTGCATTGGTAAAACTACCGACTGCAGAAACGAGGTTGTCGGGATCGATCCCCACCCGAGATTGTACGGCGTTCTTCTATGTATTATAAGTATGTATGCACAAAAAACAAAGTATATATTATGTATTAATATCCGTTGTCTAGTATCCATAGTACAAGCATTTAGTTGCTTAGTTTTGTACTAAAAGGCGATGTGTGTTGTGTCCAAGATATTATTATTATTATAAAAAAAAACAAAACTTTACGTTAAGTGTTACCGGGTAGAGCAAAGCGTCTTAACATAAGCCACAATAATTACACACCTCACTCGCTTCTTTGACTTTCATAACTCTTGTCGAACACGCGTGTCGGTTTTTAAGGCCTCAGACATCACCTTCCTCAAGGACTCGTTCAATATGTTCCTACCATAAGTTATTTAATTTGCCTAATTGTTTTAATTTCATATTAGCGTATTGTAAATACATATACCTTTACATGTTTTTACGTTAATGATTAATTTGTCGACAATTTTGATTGATATTTAATTCTATCAGCTGCTTTAAATTACATATGTATGGACGTAAGATTTTATATTAGACTAAGACTTATATAAATTATAGGGAGATATTATCTATTATTATTTTATTCCTGGTGGAGGATAAACCACCAACAAGAAAATTTCCAAGGAGGGTTGATGTCAAGCAGGCAGCAGGTCATAGAACCACGGACAAAACTTTAGACAACATTGATAATTCGAAAGCATGATATCTTGAGCCCCACTTAGAGTGAGCAACAAAATGATGATATATGAACACACACACACACACACATATATATATATATATATATATATATATATATATATATATATATATATATATAACCTATAACATTCATTAGCAAATATTCCATAAAACGATAGTATAAAAGATCGACTTGAATTGATAGTTCTTAAGATTTGTCCAAACTATTGAATTTATTTATTAAATTATTTATATAATTTATTTTTAATTGATATATTGTGTTTTCCCCATACCAAAAAAGCGATAAATGTACCACCATTAGCTCAGAAATTCTCAATTTCGAAAACTTTAACACATTCCTAAACTTTATAACTGAAATAATATTTCACATATCGTCTACATATCATAATAAAAAAAAAATAAAAAAAAAAAAAAATAACATACGATTCACCACTCAACACAAACAGCACACGATATATACCAAACGGTATCGAACATTGGACCCTGTGATTTAACGAACACCACACACAACACTATCTCACTGACCTATTAAACATTTTCTAATTAATTTCTCCTCTTCAGGACTGACATTGGTTATTTCGTAAGGTAGCTCCAACCAAGGCGCCATGGTTCTGTATCGAGTTATGGCCACAAACTGTACCAGAATTGCTATCAATAAGGGTAATATATATCATAATATCGTAACCATAATCTAATCAACTATTGATTAATCTGTAGCTATGATAAAATGACAGTTTTCAGCCATGAATCTGTCTTCTACAAATATAGGTATATATACTTTTTTATAGTTTAGATATTAATATCAAATTTTTCCAATATTGATCTGAGACACATCTGAAGTGCAACACAGCGTTCGGGATTGTTACGGTGAGCGATATATTTTTACTATTGTTTTCAGTTAAAATTGTTACTAAATTTGTAAAATAATAATAATGATATGAGATTTTGTTGTTTGATGTATAACAAGACGTTAATAAGACACTTTTAAATAATTTTATTCAATCAAAATGTGAGAAATGAATTTTTTTTTTTATGGCCCTCCTAGGGCGCAAACGAGCAGGCGTGTCACCTGATGGTAAGCAACCAACGCCACCCATGGACACCAGCAACACATAGTGTTACTGTTGCGTTGCCGACCTTTAGGGGATAGGGGAAAGGAAAGGATGAGGAAAGGGGGTGGGCCTCCGGGTACCTCTCTCACCGAACGAAACGCGGCATGAGCCACTTTACGTCGATCTTCTGAGAGGTAGTGGTATTTCACCGGTCGAGCCGGCCCATTCATGCAGCGAACTGCTTGGTTCTACCATGGCTCTCTTTCATGCAGGCTAAAAACTCAGTGTGGAATTCTTTATGAAAATCGATTTATTATAAACTCATAGCAAACAAATGGACTTAAATTAAATTATTTTGCTATATTAAGGTTTTCAACGAAATTATCATTATATGCTGCATGTCAAGTCAAGTCAAGTCAAGTCAAAATGGTCAAGTTAAATGGGGTCAACGTGGTAGATTTGATCTATAATTAATGTACAGTGTAGAAAAAAAAAGTGATAATTTTCAAGATTTAGAACTTTAATCGCAAACGCTGCCTGAACCGTAAGTGATAAATCAAAACAACGTACTACATTATTATACACCTTTAATAGGTCTACAAAAAAGTCCGCGAGGGTTTACGAGAAATCATGGGTTATTTACGAAGCGATTTTAAACATTACAGCATTAATTTTCATCCAATTAAGTGTCTTAAATAGATTGTTCATATAATATAGATGATCTTGGCCATTTCCAGCATGCAATTTAAACGAATATTTTCGAAGATATTGCAGTATTAACATAGCGGGACAGCAGTTATTTCTTTTGATGCGGAACAAAGTTCGCCGGGTCAGCTAGTTAATAATAATTTTTATTAAGATTGACACATCATTCTGATACATAATAATATCGATTCTTACATCTATATATTATAATAAACTTTCGATAAAAATAATCACTAGAAAACCTCCGGATGTAGAGAAATGCCTTCAACGGTAGATGAATCAGCATTATTAGGTACTTTTAACATAACATACATAAACATAACTTCACGCCTGTGTTACCCGAAGGTGTTAAGCCTCGTCTCGCCATTATGTTTACGTCCCAAATGGAATAGGTGGCGAACCCTTTTTTTAACGCAAGGAAATGCTTTATGCACATCCCCCGCCTGGGAACGGCAGGGGGTAGTGTGGGACTCCCAAAACAGTAAACTGCAATCCGATCCTAGGGCTAACCAGTAAAACCTCGCGGCGGCCTTCGTCCGGTCCACCCCACCGTCGCCTCCTCTTGCCACGAGGGAGGCCCGTCCTTGGGGGGCCCCCAGGGCGGGGCGGCTCCGACCGCGCGCTGTAAAGGAGCGCGGCGGCGCCCCCGACGACCCTCCCCGACCGCACTGGGGGGGACTCGGCGCTCGGCCGCCCAGGCCGGGCAGACCTCCAGCGTGTGCTGGGCCGGTATATAAGGCATCCCCCGTACTGTCATCTGCATAACAATGAAGATTGCTGCTAAGCAGCATGTCATTAATCCTCCTTAGTCGTTCACTCCTGACGGAGTGGTCGTGGTTGCTGATGACCCATAAATACCGGATAAGGCAGCCCCCGCGATGCTCCTCCATCTGTTTCGGTCCGCAGCATTTCGGATACACTGTACTACGGAGGCCTGTGTCACGGTTTTAATAAGATCCGTCCAGCGCGCAGGCGATCGACCTCGTGATCGCTTACCCTCCACAAGCCCCTGGACAGCGAGTCTTTCCATGGAGCATTCGTTACGAGTAATATGTCCAAAATATTTCAAGATTCGTGTTTGCACAGTCGACGATAATCTTTGATTAATTTTTAGTTCCTCTAGAATCGAAACGTTGCTCCTAAACGCTGTCCAGGGAATCCGCAGCAGTCGCCGCCAGCACCACATCTCAAGTGCATCGATTTTGCGTTGATCTTTGAGGCGAATTGTCCACGTTTCTGCGCCGTAAAGAAATATCGAGAAGATTAAGCTTCTCTTCAGGCGGACTTTTGTGGCTCTGGTGATATTGCGACTACGCCATACTCTTCTCAACCTTTCAACAGCAGATCTTGTTATAGCGCATCTCCTTCGAATTTCGTCTTCACACCCTCCAGTGTTTGTGAGAGTGGAGCCGAGGTACACATATGATTGAACAACCTCAAAGTTGCCAATTCTAATTATGTCAGGATGGTTACGTTCAGCTCGGTCCACTATCATCATCTTAGTCTTGTCTCTATTGACTGTAAGTCCGAAAGAGAGGCTTGTTGTCTCTAGAAGTGTCAGCAGATGTTCCATGTCTTCTTTAGTTTGTGTGAGAAGAGTAGTGTCGTCAGCATACCTCAAGTTCGATATCCTTCGACCTCCCACTGATACGCCCTTGTCCCAGCGTTCGAGAACGATTCTCATAATATACTCTGTATAGATGTTGAACAGTAGTGGAGATAGTATACACCCTTGTCGGACACCAGCCTGCGTGTGAAATTTTTCCGAGTCAACGCCGTCTATCCGTACAGTCGCAGTTCCATCTTCATAGAGTCTGCGTATGAGGCGAACCAAGTGGTTAGGTACTCCCATTTGAATGAGTACGTCCCACAACATATGCCATTTTACGGTGTCAAAGGCCTTTCGAAAGTCTACAAAGCAGATGTAGAGTGGGATATTAAACTCTCTAGACTTTTCAATAATTTGTCGAAGAATTAGGATCTGTTCTCTTGTTCCTCGACCTTTTACAAATCCCGCCTGTTCAATAGATATTTCGGAATATAGAAAAGCTTGCAGTCTTGTGTTGATGACATGAAGGAGCACTTTGCTAGCATGTGTAATTAAAGCTATAAGCCTGTAGTTACCACATTTCTTAGTTGATCCCTTTTTGTGCAATGTTATCAATACAGAGTGTGCCCAGTCTTAAGGCCATTTCTCTGTATCCCAGACGCGGCTACAGATGTAATGCATGATGTCGACTCCGTGCTCACCCATTGCCTTAATTATCTCTATTGGAATTGCGTCGGTACCAATAGTTTTGTTCTTTTTTAGGTGATCAATTGCGGCTCGAACTTCACTCTTTAAGATTGGCGGTTCTTTAGCACCTTGGGACAGTATATCAGTGACATACAAAGGCGCCAAGCTGCTATCGCTGAACAGTTTCTCACAATATTCTTTCCAGACGCCCACGATACCTCGGATATCCGTCACAGTCACTCCACTCGAGTCCTCTATAGCCCAGGTTTTGGGTTTGAATTGACGAGTTATGGTCCGAATCTTCTTAAACAAGTCTTTAGTTTCGTGTCGTTCTACGTTTTGTATGTCATTAATATGCAGAAGAAACAGCGTAGGGGATAGCACACAGCTCTGGGGGACTCCAGCATTTACAAGTTTTAAGTCAGAGCATTTTTTAATTTAAAATATGTTTCTTCCGAAATAATTCTTCGTTTAAATGGTAAGTGAAATTATTAACAGCCAGTATTCTGCAATTTAATTGGGAATATGTCCATATAACTATTCCATAAACAAATTTTTATGTGGACTGTACTTTTTTTAAAAAGGACCTTGTTGTTTGTTCTGACATAGACAACAATTTACAGTTGCGTGGAAACATTCTGTAACTACTCTATTACAATGATAAAATAAAAAAAATACCGCGTTTTTAAAATATCCTGCAGGTTATTAAAGGTATTTTAATAAAATACGATCTGACTGAACCGCGCGCGGCCAGGTGTCTGGATGGGGCTGCCGTCCATATTTTTACAGGGGTATAAATAATACCCGTAAAGAACACCTGTTACGAAATAAATGATAATTTATTGTTTTCCAAATACGAGTTTATATTTTTTTTTTCCGCCACAGAATTTGACGCTCGGGTGCTCCAAATATATTTATTTATAATCGGTTTATACGCCATCGATGTTATTCGATATGTTTTAGCCAAATTTGTTGGTATTTCGGAATATACTGTTTTTGAAAATAGAAAAAAAAAACTTTTATCTTTGTCTAAAAATAAAACCAGATTATTAAGAGAATTAGGTTTTTTGGACATGCTGAATTCAAAAAGTTTTGCTATTTCAGTTGCTTGTCTGGTGAGTCACTTGAGAGAAGAATTTAGCGTACTCCGCTAATAACATCTCAACAGCTTGGGCTGTTCCTTTTACTATATATATTTTATTGTATTTCATGAAATAGTTGTATTTATATCCAAACTGATGTAGGTACTAGGTATGTAGGTAAATGTTAAAATTTAATATTAATTATCTGTGGTCTCTGTGCTCTGATAGTGGTACCCCAGTAACGCTTGTCTATGAATCTCGGCTCACATCAATGCCTTTTAGGAATTATTTTTTCTGACTACTACTATTATGTTTTAACAGAATATAATTTGTCTCGTCAGGTACTGATAATATATTTTCTCAGAGTTCGAAAATTAAGACGCGTATACTTTTTTAAAATATTGCTAAATTTCCAAACAATACAAATATTTGTTATTTAGATTGCTAAATTTTGTAAGTTAGTATACATGTATGTTTTAATATAGTACAGAACTTCTACAATTACAAATGTATAGGGACCATATTATTAAAATTATTAATAAGCGTTAGGGACTCCATGTTTGCTAACAATATGGCCTTAGGTAAATTATTCAGAAAAAACTGAAGTAAGGATGGCCTTTTTGCGAGTCAATATTTTAAAATTTCCCGCGCTGTTATTTATGGACCAATTTATTTTTCTATTAAATCATTCAATGACTGCACTCATTTTGCATTTATGCCACTTAGTCGTCTCGGAGTAAAGGTGTATAGAGATGTTATTATATTTTAACCATACTCAATTAACACTCATGCTGAAAAACGCAGTCTGATAGTAGTCTTTCGAATTTTTCCACGCAATATATTATCTATCCTGATACTCATTTACTCATCGAATTATTCACATCTATAGATAGGTAATTAACAAATTTAATCAAATTCTCACTAATTATTAGTAGTTTATATACGTGAGTAGACCAAGGTCTTCGAGTATATTAGGTTTTTATTAATTTATTACTTCATTAACACGAGCCTCAACAGCAGGGTCGAGCAAACACCTTCTGAATCATCAAGTCTTAGGAACGAATCCAGTTTGTTCGCGGAATTGTTTTCGAAAGTTACGAGTGATAAATACAGTTGAGCCGATACATGGGCATAGGTTTTGCCACCATTTTGCGGCGTAAGAATACTGCGAGATGAGGCATAATAGTCGCTGTCTACACCTTTGGATAGAAAAATACCTGAAGGTTTTTGAAAAGAACTTTAACCGGATTACCATACAATAAGAGTCGTTGATACAACGGTCTACCAAAGTTTTTGTGACTTTTACAAAATTATGAAGATAATGAGAAGAATTATAGGACGAAATAGACTGGCAGTTCGATTACATTCTTGGTTATCGCCTATCCTTCTCGTATCCCACACATAAATAAAATTGAAGTGTCTGCTTGTAATATTGAAATAAATGCTTTCTACATTACATTCATAAATACATTACATACATGCATTACATTCATAAATGGTCTTATTTTCCATCTAAACGAAAATTTTACGGTACGGGCGCATCCATTAATTATGCGAGGCTTTATCTGACGGGCCTCGTGGTGCATTGGTAAAACAACCAACTTCGGAATCGAGGTCGACGGGTTCGATCCCCGAGTACAAATATTTATGACAAGCTTGAATTTTTGTATGGCGTCTGCGTATTTCTATATGTTCCACATCACAAGCATTTAGTTGCTTAGCTTGGAACTAGAGGGTGCTGCGTGTATTGTGTCCAAGATATTATATTATTGAATATTTTTCTGACTCCCCTCTCGCCATGGTAAGAATTTGTAAGATTCTCCTATATCCACTTCCCCCAACCTAATTTCATGCGAAATACTTAAAATTTATGGATAATTATTTTGCTGATTTGATATTTAGTAGCGGTGAAGTCATGGTTGGTGAAGATCGTCGATCTTTTCGTCGATCGTGATCTGTCTGGTCGATTAGCGATCACATATATTAGCTCAACCGGCGAACCTTGTTTCACCTCGGAACCAATATATAAAAGATTTTTTTTTTAAGTTACAGTTTTCAAAGGTTTTATAGTCTAGCAAACCATAAAAATATCATAAGTTTGGTTTCTAAGCTTTAACCTGTCCAAATAGGGCTCGTAATTTAAATGTAACGTAACTATAATTTATTTTGAACTGTCAACTATAAGATTTTGCATAATTTTAGTAATGCCCGTATACTTGTGTTATTGTTTGTAACTATTTTAATGACATAAAAGTAAGTGGTTCAGTGGTCGAACTCCCCGCATCTGATTAAAGAGTCGTGGGTTTGATTCACGAGCACACACATATAAGTTCTTGAGTTTTTTTCGGAAGATATGTGTGTTAAATATCGATGACTGACAACTTTGCGCCCGGTCCATTGGCAATAGGTTCGCCACCTATTCCATTTGGGACGTAACGTAACGTTGCGCGGGTCGAGGCTTTAACAACCGTTGCCTACAGGTTCAGGTAGAAAAAGGCGTGAAGTTACGTTTTTTTTACGTTAGGTACGAAGTAGAAAAAATCAAACATAATATATCAAATCTGTATATCGATAAAATTACTTAATGTTGTTCTCTGTTCTCCGGATGTAATAGAAATGCCTTAAAGGTAGTTCATTACAGATAAATGATTTGGCAAGTTTCATGTTTTTCCTAGTAAATAATTTGATCTACGAAGGAATATTTTTATCTACTTCAACGTGAGTCGTTATTTTTAAAAAGTGGTTGAGCCATACCACGGCCTGTCAGAATATCGTCATACAGTGGCAATGGCGTTTCGTTTCATAAGAGAAGTCTCCAGAGGTCCACCCCCCTACATTCATCCAGTGCCATCCTATGCCATCCCACTCCCTTCAAGACCAGCAACGCAATTATAACACGATCAGTGTTACAAGTGTCTATGGGCGGCGGTAGCTGCTTATCATCAGGTGTTAAGCTTGCTCATTTGCCACTTATTCCATAATAAAGTATTGCCTAATGGTTTTGTACTTCATATCCAATTTAGTGGTTTTTGAATATCATTTTGGAAGTAAATAGCGGACAGATTGTGTCCGACAGTTGGTTAGAAATTCATACGCTGTATACAAGCCATGAAGTAGGTTTAGTATAGGAGTCAGAACGTACCTAATGTTGATGGTCGCCATTTAGGGGAAAGAATGTTCGCCGGTAGAGGGCGCTATTTTTCAAGAAGTACTCGTTTAAATCCTTACGCAACTGTAACATTATGTCTGTTGCAGTTGCGTTGTTGACTATGTCTATATAGGCGGCGTTAGTTACTTATCATCAGATGGCACGCCTCCTCATTTACCAATCTATTCTATATAAAAAAAAAAACACTAGACATATTCACTACCTGAACTAACAAAGCTACAATTGAGAGGTTCAAAGTTCGAATCCATCCTGGTACCACAGACGTGGTATGAAATATGACATATCAGAAATTATTTCTTATGGCTTATGATCCAGAGGTCCGGGTTCGATTCCAGACACTGGCTCACACCAATGACTTTTCTAAATTGTTTTCGGAAGTTATTTGTCGATGACTGCAAAACTTTGCGCCCGGTATGACAATAGGTTCGCCACCTATTCCATTTGGGACGTAATCATGACGGCGAGACGAGGCTTAACAGCCGCTGCCTACACCTTCGGGTAACAAAAGGCGTGAAGTTATGTTATGTTATATTATGTTATATAAATTATTATCAACAAAATATGTTCTCTTAGATCATGGATAAGTCGTCATTGACGCTGACTACACCCTCGGATATTTGAGCTGTGAAGGTACAAAAATATTGCAATCTAAACTAATTAAAACCGTAGTAAGGCCACGCAGTATGCCGCATGAATGGGCCAATTTGACCAGTGAAATACCACTTCCTCTCAGAATATGGACGACGAGCCACTCATACCGCGTATTCAGTTTTGGTGAGAGAGGTATCCGGAAGCCCACTCCCTTACCCTCCTTACCCACACTAATCCATTAAAGGCCGGGAATACAACTGTAACACAAATAGTATGTGTGTATTGCAGGTGTCCATGGCCAGCAATAGTTGCTTACCATCAGATGATCCGTCTTCTCGTTTAACATTATTACCCCATATCGGCCTACATCTAATAGATAACGTTGCTGTATTGTAATTATAGGTAGATTACGTTGCCGTATTGTAATTTAAAACAGCTATTGCATATAATAGCCAAAATAATTATAATTTCTGGAGATAATTTTCGAACTATTGATAAATTAAATCTTTAACGTCATTGGCACTAAAATAATTAAACTGCTGTATTTTTTTCGACTTTGATATGCACAATAAATTTGTGTAAATACCTATTAGTTATTTATTAGTAATATTGGTTTTATCAGAATATTGAAATACCATATAAATAATAAAATTATAGTGTCTGTCTATAATATTGAAATAAATGCTTTCTACTACATTCATATGAATAATACATATACGGTATATACACCAAAGTAACAATTTTTACAGTTTTTTCTGTCTGTTTATATGTTTGTTCCGGGTAATCTCTGAAATGGCTGGACCGATTTTGGGGGCACTTTTATTGGCAGGCTGTTTTATTGCTGGTGTAATAAGGAGTAACTTAGGCTGCTTTTGTGTTTTTTTCACTTTATTTATTACTTCTTCCCAGTTCAAACGAAGTTCGCCGGGTCAGTTAGTCTGGAATAAGATAGGCACCCATTTTTGTTGACATAGTTACTTGATTTTGCATTCCATAATTTCAAAACTCTTTAGTTTTTAAGGTTCTTGGTTAATTATATAATGGATAGTCTGTATAAACAAACTATCTGAAACATTCGTCTTGACGTAATTTAAAGCCAAAACCAACTTTATGAAAGAGAAGTCTCGGTGGTCCAGTGGTCGACCCGCTTCTAAATCTAGAGGTCGCGGGTTCAAATCCTCACACTGGCTCACACTAATGACTTGTCGAAGTTCTTTTCGAAATATCAATGACTGAAAACTTTGTGCCCGGTATGGCAATAGGTTCGCCACCTATTCCATTTGGGACGTAAACATACCGGCGAGACGAGGCTTAACAGCCGCTGCCTACACCTACGGGTAACAAAAGGCGTGACGTTATGTTCATTAAATAAGTAAGTGTTAGTTAGAAGTAATTATTTACATAAGTTTTATTAGTATTAGTTTCAAACTATCAAATATCACAAAGACTCATTCTCTCACAACTACTCTGAGTATTTACTCTTCCTCAACTCTCTCTCCGATACTCTGGCAGTATCTTGTTAGCAAGTTTGTCAGATATTCTGACACTCAGCATCTTTGGTGACCACAATCCCTTCGGAACTAACTTCCGTAACAACAATACATACCAATAATACAAATTTAGTAGATCAAATATGATAGATTCAGCATACGACTTTCCTCATAACCAATTTAAGACTTAGGGGATCATGTCAAGAGCGTGCACGTCGCGATCCCTGCTGTCCCAGAGGGACGCAATCTTGACCGAAACGAATACAGCTGCGCTGGCTGCTAGGGCATGCCCCGACAGCGACGGGCACCGATTAGCCCCCGTCGGTGCGGCTGCACGTGCATGCACATGCGGCGAAGGGGGCCGCCACCCTTCACGCAGCGCCAAACCTGGTGGGACCAGAAGAGGGGAGTGCCGTATAGGCACGTGGAATGTTAGAGGTAGTATGACAAGAAAGATGAATGAGATGATGGATGTAATAAATGAGAGGTGTCTGGATGCCTGACGGAAACAAAGCGAAAGGGGAATGAGGCCGAGGACCTCCCAGGTGGCATGGTTGCCCTATGGTCCGGAGTGGACCTGGATGTCCGTACCGGTGGGGGTGACGGGGTCGTTCTCTCCTCCCGCTTTGCTTCTGGAGTGAAAGACTATGAGTTGGTAGGCCCAAGACATCTTTGGGTTTGTATAAAACTGGGGATCACACGGATCTTCCTGGTAGCAACTTATGCTCCCGTCAGCTCTGCCGATCCCCATGAACTCGAGGAGTTTTGGTAAACTGTTAGGATTATTCTGGATTTGGTTGAAGGAAATGAAAGGATAATTCTGTGTGGTGATCTTAATGAATGGGTCGGAACCAAGAGAGATGGCCTGGAGGCTGTCCTTGGTCCGAATGGTGACAAAAGAGTAAATAATGCTGGTATGCCGATCTTGGACGTGCGCTTGGAACGGAACCTCCTTGTGTCAAACACATTATTCCGTCATAAAGATATTCACTCGTATACGTGGAGACAGAATGAACAAAAGATTTTAGTATGATTGATCTGATTCTGGTAGACAGTCGTCTCCGAAACACTCTAAGGGATACAAGATTTGTGGGCCTATTCAAGCTATGGAGGCACTGGCGAATGCGTACCCATATCGGAGAGCTTGAAAGGATTAAGTGTGAGAAATTAGAAGATGAAAGTGTACGGAGTATGTATGTAGACCTAGTCAGCAAAAAACTCAATGACACGAGTCTTTCTCACTTAGGTGTTGAAGATTGCTGGGAAAGAATAAAATAAAGTATAGTGGATAGTGCAAAAGAAGTATGTGGTTGTGCAAAGAGACATAAGATTCTGAGAGGTGATGCCTGGTGGGACGCGGATGTAAAATCCAGCGTCCAAAGAAAGAAAAAAGCAAGGTTGGATTATGTCTCAAGTTTGAATCAGAATGATAGTATGACAGAGAAAAAGTATGCGAGCTACCGCCGCTGCAAGAATGTTACCAAAGCCATAGTGAAAGAGAAGCGTGAAAGATTAGTTGCGAATGAGGAAGTGAGGTTGACGGAGAACTTCGAGGCTAATAACAAACTCTTTTGGTGGGAAGTTAGATAGTCTCGGGGTTCTTCGTCAACATCCAGAATGGACAAAATTATGTCTAAGGCTGGTGACATTCTTGCAAACCCAAACGATGAACTGGGTCGGTGAAGTGAGTATTTGGGGAAATGTACATACTCGTACATTTTACGTCGGTTTTTGAGGCTCCTAACATCACCTTCCTTCAGAACACGTTCTATTTGGCCATGGAATGTGTCTCTTGGCCGTCCTCTACTCCTACATCCATCCGCTTTTGCATTGTATATCTGCTTAGTCAGTCTTGCATCAACCATTCTTTCTACATTTTCTAACCATCGGAGCATGCCCTTTCTTACTTTTACACCGACACTCTCTTTCAAACCAACTTCCTTCCTTACAACCTTGTTTTCTACGCGGTCAGCGAGAGTCATTCCGCAGATTTTGCGCAGTGCCCTCATTTCTACCGCGTTTATTCTACTTTCATGCACACTCTGCCATACCCAGCTCTCGCTTTCATAAATTAGCATTGGGATCAGGACTGCATTGTGGATTGCTAGCTGGGCTTTTCTGCTCATATTTTTTGCGCCCAGGAATCTGCCCAACGCTCCATTTACGCTATTTCCTACCGCCCCTCGTCTTTCTACATCCGCGGTGTACCTTCCATCCCTGCTAAAAGCGCATCCAAGATATACAATTTCATTCACCTTTTCTAGCACTACATCATCAACCGTTATCCTTGCATCCGTTCTGGATTCCTCCCTTTCAAACACCATAACTTTCGTTTTCGTCGCATTCAACTGCAAGCTTTTAATCATGCAATCATCTTTCATAGTAGTGACTAGTGTTTGCACGTCCGACGGCGATTCGGCTAGAAGCACGGCGTCATCTGCGTAAAGCAAGCAGCTCACAACTAGGTCACCCATTCGCATCCCTACATCCATCGATCTCACCCTCTGGAGACAAATGTCCAGGTAGAGGATGAACAGTCGAGCGGACTGCACGCAACCCTGTCTGACGCCGATATTGATGTCAAACCAGGGGGACAAGCCGCCGTCAGCACGCACACACGCTGTGCAGCCCTCATAAGTGCACTGCGCGCAGCAGTGCTCCGCTCACCCCGTATCCCGGGAGTATGTCCCACAGATCCTTTCGTAACACCCTGTCAAACGCTTTTTACAGATGCACAAAACCGCAGAAAACCTTCCGGTTAGCAGCCAGTTGTTTCTCCACGATGTTGCGGAGAGAAAAAATCTGATCTGTGCACCCTCGCCCGCTTCTAAAACCACCCTGAGCCTCCCACAACACTCCATCAGATATCACCCTCATTCTCCTTTCAATAATTTTCCCATACACTTTCGCTGCTAAGCTGATCAAACTGATGGCCCTGTAACTGGCGCACTGCATACGTGATCCCTTACCTTTATACAAGGGCACGATGACAGCGCGCCTCCAGTCCATGGGAACCTTACCCGACCTCCAGCACAGATTGCTCAAGGTCAGGAAAGCGTCCCGGACACAGGTTCCACCGTGTTTAATCATTTCAGCAGACATCATATCAATTCCAGCTGCCTTACCATTTTTCATAATTCGTATCGACACCTACCCAATACGTCGCTTGGGTTTGCAAGAATGTCACCAGCCTTAGACATAATTTTGTCCATTTTGGATGTTGACGAAGAACCCCGAGCCTTTCTAACTTCCCTCCAGAAGAGTTTGTTATTCACCTCGAAGTTCTCCGTCAACCTCACTTCCTCATTCGCAACTAGTCTTTCACGCTTCTCTTTCATTAAGGCTTTGGTAACATTCCTGCAGCGGCGGTAGCTCTCATACTTTTTCTCTGACATAATATCATTCTGATTCAAACTTGAGACACTATCCAACCATGCTTTTTTCTTTTTTTCGACGCTGGATTTCACATCCGCGTCCCACCAGGCATCACCTCTCAGAATCTTATGCCTCTTTGCACTACTACATACTTTTTTTGCACTATCCACTATACTTTATTTCATTCTTTCCCAGCATTCTTCAACACCTAGGTCAGAAAGACTCGTCTCATTGAGTCTTTTACTGACTAGGTCTACATACGTACTCCGCACACTTTCATCTTCTAGTTTCTCACATTTTATCCTTTCAAGCTCTCCGAAATGGGTACGCGCTCGCCAGTGTCTCCACAGTGTTCTTGAAAAGGCCTACGAAACGAAAGTAATAATATCCTTATAATAATAGTAAAATATATTTAGCAAAATCTATATCAGATACAGAACGTAATCCATTTGTAATAGGCAGCACAGATGTCAACATTCACCACTCCATATTGTTTTGGATGTGGCAAAACAATAAAGACATTATAGTAAATACCACGATCTCTCAGAATCTCAACCAAAAGTCGCTCAGGCCGTGATGCCGTTCGGTGTGTGAGCAATCCGGAGGACCAATTACTTAGTTACATTTAACAATGTCCAAACTTTTCAAAATAATTATTTAACTATTTAGTTTTTCTTTATTAAATGAGGAAAACGAGCAAGCAGGTCACCTAGTGATAAGCTATAAGGTGTCCTGCTTATTGACATCTGTGTTGATAGTCTTTGAAATGGGTGAGAGGGATGGGATTGGGCTTCCGGATACATCTCTTAATAAACGAAACGTGGCATAAGTTTCTTTCCGTCGATTTTCTGTAGTGGTATTTCCATGGCCAAGCCGACCCATTTGTGGAGCGAACTGCATGACTGTACCACTGTATCTCTTGTCAACACCGATGTATCATTCCTAATCAAACCCAGATAGCTCGTGGACAGATGATATATTTGGTGACTCATAGTGACTCACGGCCACTAAAATAGCACTATCTTTAGCAATTGAATGATTAGAGCTAAAACATAATTGTTACTCATTTAATCTCCCATTAGCAAGGAAAGTTACACAAAAAAAAACTAACGTTTACCAGCAATTCCATTTGAGTTATATAAACCCAGACTAAAAGCAGTCAATTTTGTTCCAGTCTATATTAGACTAAGTAATGGATTATTGGGATGCATGAATGAATTCATTTTTTGTAACATCAAGCCGAAGGAAGGGGAACTGCATTTCTGATGCGACTTGCCGTTTTTAGGTGGCAAAATCTATTTCCAAACCAATACCGATTCTGGAGGAAGGTGATGTTAGGAGTCTCAATAATCGACGCGCGTGCATGAAAAAAGTTATGAAAGTCAACGAAGCGAGTGAGGTGTGTAAGAATCGTGCCTTATGGCGCTCCGTTCTCTCTGCCTACCCCGCAAGGGATTTGCCGTGAAGTTATGTATGTATGTGTAGTTATAACATACTTCACTATGTGTTTATTTCATTCCAAGTGGGGGTCTATTTGTAGTATATGTTGTCAAAAGATTTGGCTGTGGTTTTATGACTGGCCGCCTACCTGACGTCAACGTTCCATGCACACATCTATCTAAATTTTCGGAAAAGTCATTTAAGTAAGCTTGGATTCGTATCAGAGATTTTGTTATATAGAAGCCTCTTGAACTCAGCAGAGATGCCTTAAAAGACTTTTAGTTTTCTATAGTTTAAATACAGATTATATATTGAAACGGAACTTAACTTCACGCCTTTTTCTACCAGAAGGTGCACGCAGAGGCTACACCAAGCCGCGGCCAAATCATTACGTTACGTCCCGAGCGGAATACGTGTCGGATCTATTACAATACATAACATACATAACTTCACGCCTTTTGTTACCCGAAGGTGTAGGCAGCGGCTGTTAAGCCTCGTCTCGCCGTTATGTTTACGTCCCAAATGGAATAAGTGGCGAAACTATTGCCATACCGGGCACACAATTTTGAGTCATCGATATTTATCACACATTCCGAAAACAATTTCGAAAAGTGATTGGTGTGAACCAGTGACAGGAATCGAACCCGGACCTCTGGATCAGAAGCCGTGTGCTCGACCACTGGACCACCGAGATTTTGATTGCAATACAGCGGGCACAAATTTGTTAGTTATTGTTAATTAACACACATAGTTTCCTAAAAAAATTCCGAGAAATCATCGGTGTGAGTCCACAACCGAACCCACAACTCCTGAGTTAAAAGCGGGCAGCTCATAACTACTGGACCACCGAGACTTTTATGTATTGATAATTGAAAACAAATGTTATAGAAAAATTAAATACAACTCTAGTTGCCTTCTCTATATGGAAGTACATCATGTGTACGGAACCATGTTACATATGTTTAGTGATGAATGGTGTAACAATGGCACTTCATTAGTGCCATGAGACGCACACATTAATTCTGCGTCACTAATTCTATACACAATAGTATCCCTGAGCTGATGCCATCAACAAATCTTGTCTTATTACTAAAACTATATACGTATTTATTATAAATATCTTTTAATATATTTATTTATTTCTAAGACTTTCGCGAATCTCACTCATTGATTAAAACAACTTTTAGGATTATATCGCGTTTATTTATTATTTATTTATATTTATTTCCCGACGTTTCGAACTCTTTACAGAGATCATTTTCACGAGTGATGAACAAAAAGATGGTAGTTGTTCAAAAGCTATTTTCATTGATACAGAGAGCACCCACTTTTTGGAAATAAAAATCAAAAAATTGATGTCAAAAATATGATTTTTACTATTGGTAACCCACATCAGACCATGAGAACAAAAGTTAAATACTTATATAAAAGATGCATTCATATATCCTGCTTCTAAAGATCCTTTGTTGTATGATTGAATAAGTAAAAGTTGTTATTATTAAATTATTACAAATTATCTTATTTTCTAAGTTGGTTGAGATTAAAGTATAACTATTATTAAATATTCATTGATTTTAAATTAAAAGGTAAAGTGTTTATTAAAAAAATTTACCACTGGGTCAAAAACGCGGCCAGTCCTGAGAAAGACCCAGCAAGAAAACTCAGCGGCTTTTAACTTTTAATATATTTACAAAGATATTAACTAAAGCAATACCTAGGTATACAGAAGCTAAACAGAAGTGCACCGTTTTTATGAATATTCGTTGCTTTTGTAACTTCACGCCTTTTTTCTACACGAAGGTGTAGGTGGCGGGTGTGGAAGCCTCTACTCGCCGAATCGTTACGTTACGTCCCAAAAGGAATATGTGGCGAACCTATCGCCATTACACCGGCACAGAGTTGTCAGTCATCGATATTTATTACACATAAGTTTCGAAAATAATTTCGAGCAATCATTGATGTGAGTCCGGAATCGAAGCCCCGACTTCTGAATCAGAGGCGGGACCTCGACCATTGGGCCACAGAAATATTTGATGATTTCCTTGCTTACTCGTGAAAAAATACCGTCTCAAATGAGGGGAATCCTATTACATTGTACTTACTTATCTTTATGCTACATCCTTTGTAGGGGCAGGTACAGAGTACCTTAGGCACGATTCTTACACACCCCAGTCGATTTACGACTTTTATAGCTACATAAACGCTTGCTGGTTTTTACATTCACAATTTCTTTGTTCCAACTGCCTTAATATGACAGTAAATATTTTAATATTAATTCACTTCTGAAAATGTTTGAGACTAATTTTAATTAAGAAATAATTTTAAAGACAAAAGCATGCGCCATCTGTTGGCGACTACCCTGATGTCCAATACTTTAAAACAACTCGGGGACTTAATTAAATATTTAATTTAAGTTCCTTTTTTGTGTTGAGCAACATCTTAATAATTTTATTGTGATATGTACAGTATCGAGTGTATATATTGGTCGGGAAAAAGTTGTAAAGCCACGTTGAAAAAGACCTTAGAAGTCTCAGTTCGCATCAAGAATTGTAGGAATTCTTGATAGGAATTTAGATTTTTAAGGTCGTCTCTTCATGGTGTCACAGAGGCACCAAGATGGAGTACTGGCCATAGTAAAAACCAAGTAAAGTTGTGCTACCAGTCTTTAAATATTAAGAAGCTCCAAGTCGCTCAGCGTGTTAGATGGCTCAGAGGTATCGCGAGGGCTATACTCGGTATTTGTTTAAGAGATAAGATCCAAAATATGGATCTCCGTAGACTTCAGGAGTAACTGATATTGCCCGTAAAGTTATCACGCTGAAGTGGAGGTGCTCAGGTTATATCACTCGAAGGGATTCGATCGCTGGCGATGAAAGATTCTTGAGTGGTGACCCCGGATTAGAAAGCGCAGCGTAGGCCGTCCCCACATCAGATGGACTGACGACCTGAGAAAACAGCAGGCCGTCGTTGGATCAAGTGGCACTGAATTGAGAGTGCTAAGGGGAGACCTACGTTCAGCCATTACTTGGGCTAATGCTGTTGATAATAATTATAGAAAATGTGTTTAAAGACCGATTTAATTATGAATACCAATAGTGAATATACTCGTACTAAAATACATTACCATTAATATTTAACATGGAAATATTCATAAATCAATAAGTCACTTTATAATTCATTCAAATAAATTCAATTGACTTTAACTTGACTGATTTAGAGTGAGGCGGTGACAATGAAAACCACCCTTAAATCTGATTCGAGTCAAAGGATAATATACTATAACTGATAAGGGATAAGATCGAATCTCGATTGTGTTAAATTTGATCGTTTATCTAAGGATTAAGTCCTAAATGTCCAAAGGAAGGCGTTCATTCAAATGTAAAGTATTAGATTATATGTATATGAATCAAAATCGGGAGTGAATTTGTTCAGTGGTTTCACAGCGAGACAGATTTTAAGGTTGAATTGATAGGCATTATAAGGCAGTGTAATTCTTCTGCCACAGTTCTATTTTAAGATGGATTATTTGGCGTTTGTTATTACGTTAAGTGATTTCAATGATCTTTTTTTTTATGTGAAAGCGAGTAAACAAGCAAAAATATCACCAGGACTTCTACAACACCGAAAGTGTTGCGTTTCTAGCCTTTAAATTTGGGTATAGGGAGAAGAGTGGGATGGGGGCTCATCGAACTAAACGTCACTTGAGCCGCTTTGCATATATTTTCTGATGGTGGTATTTAACCAATCGAGCCGGCCCATTCCTGCAGTGAAATACGTTGCTTTACTACTGTTATTATTAGTTCGTAATAGTTTCTTATTTCTGAATCTTACTCGGATGGAATGAGAGAATTGCAACCACGATTAGTCATCTACCAATATGCTTGATATCATATCTCCTGATGGATAATTGTTCTAGAGCAGAGGGGTATGGCAGTCTATTCTGCCCAAACCCATATTTATAGCGACGGAAGCCGCCTTTTGCTAGTGGACCGAACTTCTGCTCATCCATGAGCTGGTCATAGGGAAGCTACAGCATCATTAATTCCTTTTGGTCCAGATGCAGATCTTGAATTACCGTGTATTTCGGTTGACCAAACTCCTTTCTTTTTGTCTGAATCGTAGTGTAAGTAATAAAAAAGAAAAATGGTCAGAAACAATCATTTGTTCATAATTTGAAAAAAAAAATGTAAATATTTCACAAAAACAAAATCCAGCTAAGTTATGTTTTAAAAAAACGTAGTGCGGTCAGTTTTGTAAAGAGGTCACTCGACTGTCCCAAGAGCAGCGTGTTGTTGCACCCTCCTTACAAACAAGGTCAAATATATAACTGATATTAAATGTAATTTAATACCGAAAGACTATTAAGACGCAGGTAAGAGAGTCAGTTTGTATTCAAAATATCTTAAAGAGAAAAACGAAGTCTCGGTGGTCCATTGGTCGAGCACCCCACTTCTGAATCTAGAAGTCGCGGGTTCGAATCCTGGCACTTGCTCACACCAATGACTTTTCGAAAGTTATGCGTGAAAAATATCGATCACTGAAAACCTTGTGTCCAGTATGGCCATTTGGGACGTAAACATAACGGTGAGACGAGGCTTAACAGCCGCTGTCTACACCTTCGGGTAACAAAGGCGTGAAGTTATGTTATGTGTATTTTTAGGAGAATGAAAACAACAATAACAAACACAAGAATACACGGAACTAACTCTATTCTATTTATTAACTTATTTC
This sequence comes from Euproctis similis, assembly GCA_905147225.2. Lineage (NCBI taxonomy): Eukaryota > Metazoa > Arthropoda > Insecta > Lepidoptera > Erebidae > Euproctis > Euproctis similis. The sequence continues at coordinate 3,277,685 of LR990117.1, read as the reverse complement.
CCGGATATATCTTAATTTACATAAAGTTACTTAATTATTCACAAAACTCGTTACTTAATTTATCTACCTTAGTTATTAGCGAACACGTATAAACAAAAACAGCACAATAATACAAATCACTTAAATCAAACAAGTAATCGTTAATTGTTAAAAAACCTGACCTTGGCTGATACTTCTACCTATATACTCCACCTCAGTAGTCAAGAAAGTACACTTTCGAAAGTTTATCGAAAATCCCGCACCGGTAAGTGTTTCCAGTACATCCTGAAGTAAACAGATGCCTTCAGAAATATTCTGCTCTTAAGCGGATATCTGTCCTTTACTGTTATTCGGTTCAAAGCGCGAAATTTTAATTTTAACTAAAATAATAGGGCTCGCATATGCCGAGGCTGACACCTTAATTATATTTTTGTCTAATAAATATTTAATTAATTCGCGGACTTTCAACTTCTCTTGGTGAGACAACCGATAAGGGTGATATGCGACAGGAACCTCACTATTTAATTTAATTTGCATTTTGCCTGTATTTACAGTGGTAGACGCTGTGCCTGATATCAAAAACTGCGCAAACTTATCAATCACTACCTTTAATGACATAAAATCGGGACCTCGAAGAGGTGCATTGATTTTAATTGCTTCTGTCTCAACCGTATTAACTAGAGTAGAATTCGGAGCATGCATCAAATATTGATCGTACTTTGATCTCACATATATAATTCCGTCTCTGTCAAGAACCTCTGTGCCTATAATTATAGGAGTGTTCATACATGAAGCAGGAACGATCACAAAATCTACTACTAGAGTAACGTATTCCTGAGCAGTAATAGCCTGCCCTTCAGTACACATTTAACTGCCTTACGTTGGAAATTAAAATATTTATCAGAATCTCAGGACATTAAAGAAATATTAAGCGCTCTACTGTCTACCAGAACGTCTACAGGAATACCCTGTATTACTGCTTCTTACTTCGACTGCTAGGCCACTAGCTACTTGTTTACAAAGATTAATATTTCTATGATTTTTGTTTTGAGTAAGAACTCGTGACTTAGCAAAACACACATTCTCCGTATGACCAACTTTTTTACAAAATGAACAGGTTAGTCTCCGTTTGTCATTGTCAAATCTGGGTTTCCGTTTATCTTCCACCGTTTTATTTCGACATTCAGCCTGAATGTGACCCAATTTACCGCAACCGTGAGCACCACCGCACCACTTGCGCTTAATTGAACTATTGGATTATTGTTAGGCCTTCGAGCCTATTTAGGGTTTGACTTAACTTAAATGGCTAAGAACGCTACCAAATTATCTATGGTCAGATTAGCATTTACAGCACCTGCTTTTACCTGCGCATTATTTATACCTCGTAGCACTATTTGAACCATAAGCTCTTCACTAATCCCTTTTATAATACGTAGACGTAATACCGATCTGCGTGCATACTCGGCGTAGGTTGAGAACTTATCGGAGGTGATAGCCATAACTTTAAATAGCATATTCGCGTAATCTAGCTGACGCGGGCATAACGACTTAATTCCCGAATGAAATTGGGCCACGAGCGATCATTACTAGTACATTCATTCAGCCAATTGTCGGTATCGCCTATCAAACAATTAGCGACTCGCGAAAAGCATTCTAAATCGCCTCAGTTATTCCATTGTTTCGCCCTATTTACCTCACTACACCATATTTTAAAATCGTGCACAGTCGGATCAAAATTTGAAATATAATAACTCTTCGGCTTGTTTTGTGAAATGGCGAGCAATGCATCCGTAACCACTTGTGTATCTATGGTGGACGGACCTTTTTCAGATGCCGGAAATGCATATGACGATGATCCGCCATATTGGATTTAGAATGACGTCACATTATTTTTTCAGTTACTCTCAATGAGCCCTTTCATTTGATATCCATATTGTACAGAAGCTTAAACTATGTTTTCCTCCATCTTGGATATTTCGCCATATTGGATTTAAAATGACGTCATATTATTTTTTGAGTTACACTCAATAAGCCCTTTCATTTGATACCCATATTGCAGAAATACATTCAAAATATCGATTCCTCCATCTTGGGTGGTCCGCCATATTGGATATAGAATAATGTCACACATCATATCATGCATTGTCATCCAAAATAAACGTGTATACAAAATTTCAGCTCAATCGGTTGAAGATATCTACTTCAAAATTGAGTTGCAAGATTCCACCGAACATACATACTTACATACATACAGTGCAAGCTAAATAAAAGCTTTTAAAAATAGTAATTTTCGTAATCGTCTCGCTGGAATTACGGTATCTCACTTCTGGACAAGAAAGTCGAGTTCAAATCCTAGCTCATACTAATATCTTTTCGGAATTTATGTGATAAATATCAATGACTGACAACATCATGCCCGATGTATGGCAAAAATTTCCAATTTAGACATTTTTGCCTTTAGAAACAGAGCCTTTATTAGGGCGTGAAGGTACAAATAATAGCTTAATTTGATTGTTGCTATTGAATTTGTTGCAGCGCCATCTAGCCGCGAATTATAAAAACGCAACCACTACCTCCAAATACACCTATCATATACCTAAAATCTATATTTTATCTTTAAAATAGCTTCATATTTACTAGATGTAGTTTGCAAATTCAGTTAAGCTAACTAAACTAGGACAAATTATGGATGGCGCATCACGGGAACATAAATTGATGCGAGAGAAGTCGCCGGAAACAACTTGTTATTAATGTTATGCTCTTGTTCATCTGGTTATTAGAGGTTGAACTTTATTTTATTGTGTTTGCGTGTAGTATTTGTATTGGGTTCGTCCGAGAATATTGTGGTCGACTTGACGTTGTGCATAAAAAGGTTTAATTAATTCTTAGTTGTTCTGTTCTGTGATAGAAGGTGAACGGAGCAGGTACGTGTTAAGTGTTTTGATTATGTTTTTAAATGGACAAGAGAATTAAGATTAATTAACATTAAGAGAATGTTTACAATTCGATTTTTTAGTCAATAAAAGACAATATTTTCTCAATTGTAAATAAAAAAAAATAGTAGGATTGCAATTGGATAATTATTTTAGAAACATTAAGATTTAGACGGAATTAGATGAAACAAACAGTAAACAAGGCCTCGATTTAATTTTAAAATTTTTTAGAATTTTTGTCTGTCTGATTGTTCTGGCTTAATGGCTGGACCGATTTTGACGGGACTTTTTTGAAAAAATCTTTTATTTACTCATATAATGCTTTTGAGGTGAAACAAAGTTCGCCGGGTCAGCTAGTAGTTAATATGTTATAGTAAGTATATCTAAAACAACAAAATAGGGCTATCGATACATAATTACCGATGCCTATACTATCACAATATATGTTAAGGGCGTGAAGTTATCAGAGTAATTATTTGAAAATAAGTAAACTACGCGATAATTTTGAGAAACCCGTCCATATTAAAGATACCTTTATGTAAATGAACACAGATTATTTTTATTTGTTGACTGGTTAGGGACCTATAAAAAATATACTTTTTATTTATTGGGTTTTATTTTTAATTATTTTTTATTTGTTTTTTATATTTTGCTTGGATTTTGTTTGGTTCGCTCGATCTGAAGATAGATTTTTCTTTACTAAAATTGATTAAGAAGATCTGCGTACAAAAGCGAAACATAGTAAGTAGGAATCGATGACGGCCAGGAGACACATTCTATTACAAATTTGAACGTCTAGCTAACGCCGTCCATGGGCACCTGAACACTGATAGTATCACAATTGCGTGAGATACAATCGGATATGGAAGGGATCTGAAGTGGAATGGGAAGGCGAGAGGAGAAGGGGTTGGGCCTCCAGATACCATTCTCACACAGCGAAACGTGGCATTAGGCACTTTACGTTGATGTTTTGAGAGGTCTTATTTCACTGGTCGCTCCGACCCATTGAGGCAGCGAACTGCGTGGTTCTACCATTGTTAAAACTCTCTATTACTGTTTTTTTACTGGTCTTTGAGAGGATTTTAACAGCTAGGAGAAAACTTCTTTTGGATAGCGTAGTGGAACCGATAAATATACAAACGAACCCAAGATTGTGAAGTTGGTTCGACAACGTGTAATTGGTTTTCGGGAAAGTCTTAATCTGTTTCTGGACGTGCCTGTGGAAGTTTTATAAGACAGACAAACTTGTTAGCTCCCTGTCAGATGTTGCCTGTAGGATACGTAATATAACTATTCGTGCCAAAATCTTATTAAAAATTAACTGCAACTTTAATGTTTTAAATTGCTAGTAATCTTGTAAATTATAATTTACAAGATTATAAGGATGTCACGGTGGTCCAGTGGTCGAGCACCCCACTCTGAATCCTGAAGTCGCGGGTTCGAACCCTGACACTGGCTAACACCAATGACTTTTCACAATTGTTTTCGGAAGTTATGTGTGATAAATATCGAGGCCTGAAAACATTGTGCCCGGTATGACAATAGGTTCGCCACCTATTCCATTTGGGACGTAAACATAACGGCGAGACGAGGCTTAACACCCACTGCCTACACCGTCCGGTAGAAAAAGGCGTAAAGTTATGTTTTGCTAATTTCTCATCCAAAAACTTCAAACGTTGAAACGCAGATGACAGGTTCATAATAAACTAGAAGATGATTTGTAGATGTCAGCCGACAGGTGGCGTTACTAATAATGTTAGACATGAGCTATGTCCTTTGGGATTCTCACTTATTTATTTATTATCAGTTTACAGTCATATACTATTATTATTTTATGGGATAGGAGGGCAAACGATGCAGGCCTGTCACTTAATGGTAAGTGACCAGCGCCGGTCATTGACACATGCAACACTAATAGTGTTACAGTTGCGAGAACAATAGGGGCGGACGATCGGCCGGCATCGGTTTCCGTATATATAAAATCGTCGCCTGTTGTATGTTTGTTTATTGAAATAATTTAATTAAGTTATGAAAATTGAAGATATGAAAAATAACATTAGTTCAGATCGTATAGATATATGTATTATATAGATTAGGTTACATTTAAATAATAAATAAATATTTAATAATAATAATAATAAATGGATATCACCGCTACATCAGCCCCCTGGGAGACCGTTACTACGGGCGGTAATAATCAGGAAAACGCACCTTGCGACCTGAACGAGTAGTAACAAACTTTTCTTCGGTTTTAGGTAATTTCGGGTCGTCAGATGTGTTAGTTGTCGTATGGTTTAATGTGTCGTGATCTGTGTTGTGTGACTGTGAGTTAGATGGTGCGCATGGTTGTATTGGTGTGGTATGTGTGTGGGTTGTGGTATTGTCGTCACACTGTATGTATGCCGGTTTGAGCCGATCAATGGACACACTGACTTTTTTGCCACTAACCAGAAGTATGTATACCTTGTTATCACGGTGTAAAATTTCGTAGGGGCCGGTATATGCAGGTTTCAAAGAACCTGTTTTACAGTCACGTAAAAATACGTGAGTGCAAGTGGCTAAGTCCTTGAAAATAAAGGTGGGACGAATGCTGCCATGGCGAGTAGTTGGTGAAGGCTGCATTGTCTGTATTATACTCCGCAGTCTTGCCGAGAATTGTGACAAGTCTGCAGTATAATCGGGTTTCGCCTGAAAAAAGTCGCCGGGTAGGCGTAGGGGCTCACCATAAACCAGTTCGGCCGAAGAAACTCCGAGATCCTTAAATGCGCTGCGAATACCTAACAAAATGAGTCGAAGAGTCACCACCCAACTCGTGTTCTTATGGCAGACTATTGCCGCCTTTAGTTGGCGGTGAAATCTCTCCACGAGACCATTACACATCGGATGGTATGCTGTGGTTCGCCGATGTCGAAAGCCTGCAATTTCAGACAAGCTTCAGAAAAGAGCAGATTCAAACTGTGCCCCGCGGTCTGTCACGATATCAGTGGGCCAACAGTAATGACATGCCATTGCTGTGTGGCACCGGCTTAGAATACCGCCACCCTACCTCTTCCCGTAGGTCTCGTAAAAGGCGACTAAGGGAAAAGCTGGAAGAATGGGCAGCAGCATTTCTCTCAAGAAAATACAGCCTTCTGCGATCGCCAACCCGCCTGCTAAGCGTGGCGATTATGGAAAAAAACCGGCTGCGGACCGGCAGTTGTGGCGCTCTATGGGGGAGGCCTATGTCCAGCAGTGGACCTCAAAAGGCTAATGATGAAAATAATGATTAACCGTAATGCGCGATCCAGCCACTCAGCAGGGCTCTGGCCACTGTCTCTGCTGTGATATCTGGTATAGGTATTGCCACAGGCCACCGTGTAAAACGATCGATGGCTGTGAGGCAATACATACACCCGTGGGAAACGGGTAGTGGACCAATCAGATCGATGTGTACGAACTGGAATCTAGCAGCTGGAAGTTTGAAAGAGCTTAGTGGAGACGATACGTGGCGTGTGACTTTCGAGCGCTGGCACGCCAGGCAATTGCGTACCCATTCTCTGCAGTCTTTACGGACGCCAGGCCATACGTACCGCTCTGAAACTAGCCTCGCAGTTGCATTAGTACCTGAATGACATAGTGAGTGCAAGCTATCGAAGACTCTTTTGCGCAGTGATCTGGGAACGAATGGCCTCAGATTACCATTACTGTCATCGCACAACATTATGAAATATAGTCAAGAGAAATAGAACAGAAGGAGTGAGAAATTAGATTAAGAATAGCGATAGCACATAGAAACAGAGACACAAGATAGCTGTCCGTGGCGTGAAATTTAGTAGGCGTGAGGATAGCGGAACAATACGATGCGAGCGAGTCGAGCTAACGAACGAATGTGTTGCGCTCCCGCAAGACGGCGGCCGGCGCCCGTATGCGCTGGCCGCCGTGAGTTATGTTATATATATATATATATTATATAGATTAGGTTACATTTAAATAATAAATAAATATTTCATAATAATAATAAATGGATAGGCTATCACCGCTACAACAATTTCGTTGCTCTCTTCTTGGTGGTAGGCTTTGTGGGGTATCGCCTGGTTCTCATCTAATAAAACGGGCCTCGTGGTGCATTGGTAAAACTATATCGACTACAGAATCGAGGTTGGCGGGTTCGATGTCTACCTGAGTATATTTTTTATGACAAGCATGAATGTTTGAATTTTTTTTTATGGGATAGGAGGGCAAACGAGCAGGCGTGTCACCTGATGGTAAGCAACTAATGCCGCCCATGGACACCAGCAGCACACATAGTGTTACTGTTGCGTTGCCGACCTTTAAGGGAAGGGGATAGGAAAGGATGGGGAAGGGGGTGGGCCTCCGGGTACCTCTCTCACCGAACGAAACGTGGCATGGGCCACTTTACGTCGGTCTTCTGAGAGGTCGTGGTATTTCATCGGTCGAGCCGGCCCATTTATGCAGTAAACTGCTTGGCTCTACCACTGTTAGAATACGGCGTTCGAGTGTTTTGATTGATGATTGATGATGATTGACATGATTTTACAAAAAAAGTATATATGTATTATTCCCTTCTTTAGTTTCCCTAAAACAAGAATTTAGTTGCTTGGCTCGGAACTAGAGGGCGCTGTGTGTATTTTGTCCAATTATTATTATAACTCTATTATTGTTGAAATCGTAATACGAAGGTCATAAAATGTGCCTAAAAGTCTATGCGTCATATATTTTTGCACTTTTAATGTAATGATTCGTCCTTATATTCAACTCTTTTGCCTTTTGGACATATTTTTACTCTCTCTCTCTCTTATATATCAATAGCAGGAATAAAATTAAAAACAATCTTTATGGACTAGAGCTCTTTCCTCGCACTGCTTTAGTAATTACTTATTGCACTTGTAAATAATAATATCATCACAATACTCGTAAAAACACTTCATTCGTAATAAGTGATTCAGCGTGCTTACACTTACGAAGTTACCGCACTTGAAAGTGAGTGCAAATTGAGTGCAAGTCTACTTATTTAGTGCATTTTAAGTGCATTCTCAATTAAGATTTTTCTAAAAGACAAGAAATAAATTTGAATAATAAAAATATAGCAAGGTTTTGATGGAGTAAAAGTATAACGACGGAATCACGCAGTTTGCCGCACAAATAGGCAGGCTCGACCGATGAAATCAGAATATCGAACTAAAGTGGCTCCTGCCACGTTTTGTTAGGTTAGGTTAGGTTAGTATTGCCAATCTGACTCCTTTTCCATTTTACTCCATACCCTATTTTAAAGGCCCGCAACGCAAGTTTAATAATTAAATAATACTTAATTGTGTTGCAAATGCCCATGGACGGCTTTAGTCTCTTCCAACCAGGTTTCCGGTTTATACCTTTTTCATAAAATAAAATTGTTTATCAATATAATTTTGGAGTTGCCCTAGTCTAGTGGTTCAGCATTCACATAAACAGAAAATTGGTACAGCCAAAAAAAAAATGAAAAAAGAGACTTAGAACAATTATATTTTCTTTTACTATAATCAAGCAAAATCTGCGGAGTGACTCTCGCTGACCGCGTAGAAAACAAGGTTGTAAGGAAGGAAGTTGGTTTGAAAGAGAGTGTCGGTGTAAAAGTAAGAAAGGGCATGCTCCGATGGTTCGGACATGTAGAAAGAATGGTTGATACAAGACTGACTAAGCAGATATACAATGCAAAAGTGGATGGATGTAGGAGTCGAGGACGGCCAAGACACACATTCCATGACCAAATAGAACGTGTTCTGGAGGAAGGTGATGTTAAGAGCCTCAAAAACCGACGCGCGTGCATGAAAAGAGTTATGAAAGTCAACGAAGCGAGTGAGGCGTGTAAGAATCGTGCCCTATGGCACTCTGTTCTCTCTGCCTACCCCGCAAGGGATTTGGCGTGAAGTTATGTATGTACTATAATAAACACTTTTATTGAAAAAGTTTTATCTTCTAAAAGTTTGTGCTTATGCAGGATTAATAAGTACCACCAATAGCCCGTCTAAAATGAAATAATAATCATTGAAGAACAGCCGCTGAGTTTTCTTGCTGGGTTTTTCTCAGGACTGGCCGCGTTTTTGACTCAGTGGTAGATTTTTCAACAACTACTTACCTTTAAATTTAAAATCAATCAATATTTAATAATAGATAAACTCTAATTTCAACTAACTTAGAAAAATAAGATAATAATCTAATATTTAAAAATAACAACTGTTACCTATAAAATCATACAACAAGGGATCTTTACAAACTTTAGTACTTTGTTTCTTCAGTAAATATATTTTATAAATAAATATTTAATTTTGTTTCATGGTCTGATGTGGGTTATAGTAAAAATCATATTTTTAACTTCAACTTTTTGATTTTTATTTCCTAAATGTGGGTACTCTCTGTATCAATGGTAATAGCTTCTGAGCGACTACCATCTTTTTGTTCATTACTCGTGAAAATGATCTCTGTAATTAGTTCGAAACGTCGGGAAACAAATAGAGAATAAGTTCTAAATAAACGCGATATAATCTATAAAAGTTGTTTCAATGTTATGATATTATAGTAAGAGAATGAGTGACGGACCTTCGTATACTTTATCAGGTATTCATTTCAATAGTACAATAAATAATAATAAAAATTTTAAAAAGACTGATTGAGACCTTTCGCGACCAGATGGTTGGTCCATTCTTTGCAGAGAGGATTAGCATTGCCATTCAGAGTCTTCTGGGCACGCTGCCAGTAGACCGAGATGCGGAGAAATTTGATTTCTGCTAGTTTTTTAATTGTATATATTGTAAAAAATGTAATTAATTTATTTGTTATTTTTTTTTTATTATAAGCCTTTGAAATAGTAGACTATCAATTATTACTAACCTTTCCGATCTGAATCCTTTCTGATCTTCCTATCCGAACATATCCGTATGTTATCGTTTGGCCTATTCATACAAAAAGTTACGATTGTAAAAGTGCTATTTTTTTGTGATAAATATAAATATACGGTCTCAGTCTCAGTAACAGTCTCCGTGGCGCAGTGGGCGAGCGCACGGCCTCTGATCCAGAGGTCCGGGGTTCGATTCCAGACACTGGCTCACACCAATGACTTTTCGAAATTGTTTTCGGAAGTTATGTGTGATAAATACCGATGACTGACAAACTTTGTGCCCGGTATGGCAATAGGTTCGCCACCTATTCCATTTGGGACGTAAACATAACGACGAGACGAGGCTTAACAGCCGCTGCCTACACCTTCGGGTAACAAAAGGCGTGAAGTTATGTTATGTTATGTTATAAATATACGGTAACTGTTAAAACAACTTTTAGGATTATATCGCGTTTATTTCTTATTTATTCGACATGATCTCTGTAAAGAGTTCGAAACGTCGGGAAATAAATGTAATAAATAAGAAATAAACGCGATATAATCCTAAAAGTTGTTTTAATGAGTGAGATTCGCGAAAGTCTTAGAAATAAATATACGGTAACTGTGTTTTCTTTAAATTTTTCTGTTGATTCCAGGAAAATATGGCGTCTTCTAATTTTCCACATGAAATAAAAAGCGTTACCGAAGAGGAGGACAACATTATCAAGAAGTATTATAAAGGTAAGCCGCATTTGATCAGACGGCAAAAAAAAAAATATAACAGCTTAATGTTCCAATAACAATGTTGAAATTGGATGATAATATTTTTTATAAATAAATATTTCATAATTTTAGAAAGATGTCGGTATTTTTTATGGAGGAACGAAAAAATGGCGTTTTCGAGCTTCGCGCTTGTCATTTATGTAATTATTGGGATGGTGTATATTAATGTATGTTTGTATTTTATATGTGCACATAAGTTTCTACATTTTTGATTCACTTTATAGCGTATATATGTATATTACCTGGAAGAAAGCTTAAAAGATGTTGTTGGATGTTATTTATTCAATGGAGAAAATAATTCATAGTTCATTCATAGTTTTCAGTGGAATCATATCATAATTTCACGGCAAGTCCCGGCGGCGTTGGCAGAGAAGAACAGACCGCTACAAGGCACGATTCTTACACACCTCACTCGCTTCTTCGACTTTTTTAACTCATGTTATGTATAACATGAGTTAAAAAAGTACGCGCGTCGGTTTTTAAATCTCCTGATATCACTTTCTGCAAGGACACATTCAATTTGGTTCTATATCCTAGCAGTTTTGTACCTGCTTAGTCAATCTGACGATTTTTATATCTAGCCTACATCGCAACATGTCCCTTTTACTTTAATACCGGCACTCTCTCTCTTTCAATCCGATTTCTGCCTTACAATATTGTGTTCAACGCAATCGGCGATCGTCAATCCGTAGATTTTGCGCAAAGCCCTGGTTTCATTACTTATTAGTTAGTAAAAAATAATTTCTCTAAAATCTTAAGAAACTTTTTATATAAATTCAGGGTTCGTGAGACCGTTTATACGAACCGGACCCGCTGGTTATCTCAGCCAAGCGGGATACGGTGATCACGCAGCTGAGATCTACAACTTAGATGTAAGACCAGATGATATCTGGGTCACTACATTTAGCAGATCTGGTAAGAAACTTTGTATTATATGTCTATGAAAACATTTTTACTGTATAGCAAGAGAAACCAATCGGCAGCATCTGACAGCCTATTAAGGAGCCTTTCAGGTCTTGAAATAATACGTCTAGCAGATAAATTAGTCACTATTTTGCCAAGTATTGAAATAATGATTATGCTTTCAATTACACCTCTACAGATATTAAAATAAATAAAACTTGGAAATTTTAGTTACTTTTAGATTTTTATAAAAGCCTTAATCAGTAGTATTATAATACTTTATTGGATGTCGTCATTCCATTTTTTACGGATTGGCTGCTCGTAACTTGACCTTAGGCTTCCTTTTAAGTTTGATGTGGGCGAAGCGATCACAACAACTACAGTTGTAAATAAAGATGTTCGTGTTTTTTATAAATTTTAATATAAAATTGATATTTTTTACTCAAAAATTGATGTTCCAGGTACCACATGGATACAGGAATTGGTATGGCTTGTGATGAACAACTTGGACTACGAAACTGCATTATCAGTCACTATGAGAGAGAGATACGCTTACATAGAGTAAGTTTGCACTATTGTAAGTTTGCACTATTGTAAGTTTGCACTATTGTAAGTTTGCACTAATGTAAGTTTGCACTATTGTAAGTTTGCACTATTGTAAGTTTGCACTAATGTAAGTTTGCACTATTGTAAGTTTGCACTATTAAATTATAGCTATGGCTCCGTCACATGTTTCATGGCGTTAATCTATTGATTCTACTGATCGGGGTGGTCTCGGTGGTCTAAGAGATCGAACACCTTGCTTTTGATTAAGGAGTAGTGGGATCGAAACCGGGCCTACACCAAAAACTCTTCAAATTTCTTTTCGAAAGTTAAATGCGCTACATATCGATAACTGACAACATCGTGCGCGAAATGTGGCAATAGATTCCGCCATTTTTACCATTTTTGACCAACATTTTAAAAGGCACTGACTACAATTTCGGTTAGGAGAAAGCGTCAAGTAATAAAAAAAAACGATATCGAGGTGGTCAGTTAGGGAATTATTGTTTAATAATTAAATATCATTGCAATATGTAGCGAATGTTAAAAATACTTGGATTATGCGATCAGCAATATCTTTCATTAATTTAGATAATTCAGTACAGAAGAACTAACGTGATACTGAATACGTACTTTGTACTATGATATGTATTAAATTAAATTAAAAGTGGAGACAAAGTAAAAATAGAAAAAAATAAGTTTTTTGACTAACGTCAAGAAGAGATACAAAATTTGCGAAGTTTTTATTTTATATTACTTACTTCAAAAAAGTGGAGATTTAATATACATACTTGGTACAGACATACCACTCATCAGTCTGAAGTTGGGAAACATACCTGTCCACCAGGCTATCGGAGCCCGGCCACTCGCGATGATTTTGCAACTTTGCCAAATGTGTCTTCTCCACGTTTTGTCAAATCTCATCTACCCCTGTCATTGCTTCCACCAAAGTTACTTGATACAGCCAAAGTAAGTTTAACAAGAAGTAAAGGTGAGTTCATTTCATATTTTATTAACAACGTGTACTTCCATTACTGAAGGTTAGCAGTCAGCTCTTTGAATTTATTCCTGTCCTCAGCTAACAATTGTTCCACGGATTTTAAACCGATCCACATTTAACTGTACAATATCTATCATCATTAATCATTTTGATTGATCTGGTGTCAATAGCTGAAATTATGAATCGGCTAGGCGAATTTTTTGGTCTCCACTCTAAAAACAAATCGACTCCTTAATTCCAGGATCAGTGACTTATGCCTACTTCCTTACTACCTATTTTTTATGGTATAGGAGGGCAAACGAGCAAGCGTGCCACCTGATGGTAAGCAACCTGCACCGCCCATGAACACCAGCAACACATAGTGTTACCGTTGCGTTGTCGACCTTTAAGGTAGTAGGATAGGAAAGGATGGGGAAGGGAGGTGGGCCTCCGGGTACCTCTCTCAACGAACGAAACGCGGCATGAGCCACTTTACGTCGATCTTCTGAGAGATCGTGGTATTTCACGAGTCGGGCCGGCCCATTCCTGCAGCGAACTGCTTGGCTCTACCACTGTTAAATGTTATGCCAATCTTTTTGCAACCCCAAGATAACATTTTTTTTTCTTAAAAATAAATACATTTTTCAGGTGTTCTACGTAGCACGTGATCCTAGAGATGTGGCAGTTTCATATCACTTTGCTCATATACTCTTTGGCTACTACGATGATAGCATTCAGTTCAAAGAGTTTTGGGATCTTTTTAGAAAGGACTTAGGTAAATGATACAGTTTTTTATAGGTTGCAAACAAGCAGGCTCATTATACTATGGTGACTAGCGCTGCCAGTAGACACAGTGTTACTGCATTATCAGCCTTTAAGGGCGTGGAATAGTAGGGTACAAAGAAGGAGGATGGTCCTTTGGATACTTTTCTCAGCGAACGAAACGGGGCTTGAGCCATTTGACGTTAATATTCTGAGAGGTTGTGGTAATTCAGTTGGTGTAGTTCTTTTTGTTACATTTCAGTGATGCACACCCCAATATTTGCTCACATCAAAGAAGCTTGGGACCAACGTGATCATCCAAACATGCTGTTTTTGTTCTATGAAGATATGCAAAACGTAAGTCTTTTAAAATTATAAATACTTCTCTCTCTAATTCTTTGTTGACAAGATTTTCCATAACCATATAACCTCGTGGATAGTGGATCATTGGGCAATGTTATTACTTTTAAACGATAGCTCTACTATGCTCAGTAACCCAATTGTGTCAAAACGGGAACTATAAAATACCCCGCGAAAAAGAAATATGATAATGAATTAAGAATATTTTATGTTATAATTTAGACCCGTACCTCTGAAACGGTTTTAACTTTTTTAACGAAATTTCTTCCAGGATCTTCGCAGTGTAATAGATCGTGTGTGCAAGTTTGTCGGCAAAGATTACACCGACGAACAGAAGCAACGTTTGGCTGAACATCTCAACTTTAAGAACATGAAGAAGAAACCTACAATTATTGTACCTAAGTGTGATGCCGAAGAAATCACTTTCTTCAGAAAAGGTGAGCGGTATTTACTCCAGAATGCTGTGAAGAGTTTAAGTTTAAGACGAATTTAGGGTATATTTTATCTTTATCCCTAAGACCAGCTCATCTCTCTCACATTTTAATTATTCTCTCTTCTACTCTCACATTTAATTAAATGTTTTGTACAATTTATTGAAGTAGGATTGACAGTTTGGTTCGTCTAGTGCTTTAGCATATCGCTTCTGTTTCAGAGATGTCTCAGTTCGAGGGTTCGAGGGTTTTTTTGGCGCAAAAGTTTATAAAAACCTGATTTTCTCTAAAACTCATGGTAAACATATAATATTTTTTGCAGAGTTCTATTTTCAATTAAATAACTAATTGCGATATAATAAATTCAACTAGATCAATATATTTATTTTGGTTTTAAATTGAGTCATCAAAAAAATGTCCAAAAACGACATTTATTTTCCAATTATAAATAAAATTAAGCCCTTACAAGATGTAGAATCATGATGATGATCAATCATTCTGTTATAATGTATTAATCAATATAAAAACAAAACAGCATACTCTCAAGAACATTTTTTATACCACTTACATTACGATAAAAAGGTCACGGCCACTTGAGATATCGGCCGCGCTCGGCTCAAATTACATTATTTATCTAAACATTTTTAATCGGAGCCGGATTTTAAGAATGTGGCCTATGTCGTTAATTTATTGATGTATTGGTTTAGTTAACCGACTTAGAGTATAAATTTATCAAAATTGACACCAAAACAAATCGAACAAAAAATAGGGTATCTTTAGAATTAAGATTTTACGAAAAGTATGCTTATGAGTGGTATATTGATTCATTATTTATGATTTACAATAGTGTAGCTATTCGTTTAAATTAAAAAAAAAAACCTTAAAAGGTTTATAAGGTAAATCAAGAAAATCTTATTCTTGAACTTATTGGAACAATTACTCGATTGATAACGTATATTGATGGGCGAAATTTTCGTGTTTTGACTATCACACTATCATTTGGTTGTTTTTTTTTTATTAAAGTTGAATATATAATGATATGATAAAACGGAAGAATTGCTTAGTTTTAATAAACTTTCTAGGACAGAAAAATAGAAATCGAAAGCTACATCGTAAAATGACTGGATCGAGGATCTCATGTGTTTTTTTTTATTAAAATGCAAAGAATATTCCCTTATTTGTGTATATGTTACGGTAAATCTGATTAATTGAAAAATTATTAATATTTTTACAAAATTATTAATAATAACCACATGTTTTGGTAAATGTGAATAAACTATCGAAATTTATTACTTTTAGTAGTAATTATTAATAATTCACGACACATATTAGTAAAAGTTATAAAATAAATAAAAACCCAATGTTTTTTGACCAGCAGGTATTTATTTATAATATTAAACACAGTCTTACAATTATATTAATTAGAGATCACACAAACAAGGTTAAAACTAACCTAACCTAACCACTTATTTCACTCTCTTTGTTTCACTCACCTCATCGTCATATATCCAAACATAAATGCGCGAGTAAATTACTATACTTATTACTTAAACCGAAAACGAATTATTATCACAAACATAAGATAACAGTAAATCAAACTAAAATTTTGCAATACCGAATTAGTTAGAACTGGGGAGCAATTTTTAAAATCACTCAAATTCAAATAATATCAAAATTAATCCAAAAAGGGCATGGACCTTCAGTCTAAGGAGAAAGCATAGAGAGCAGGAGACAGGTTTAGCCGGCAAGAGTCCGGCACTACCCAAACTACCTCATACGTGACGTAGTTTGGGTGTCCATGAGGATTCCGACTCCTGACTAGAAAAAAAAAAACCTAAAATCTAACCTAACCTAAACCTAAACTAAACAACTAACTAACCCTAGTAAGCAACAACAAATAACGTGCACGTGCTTATAAAACAATAACACCGAGCCAACTAAGCCGAGCCACTTATTACATTTATCACCACTAGGGTTAAACTATTAATAATAACCGACAAATGTGATTAATTTATCACTTTAACCTCGACTTTCGGTAATTATTAATAATAATAGATAATTATTAATAATCTTCAATTATTTACTCTTACCGTGACATATATAAGTAATTATTGTTTACTTACCCATGATTTTCTGGTATTAAAATGCAGTTGGAGTTTAATAACTGAAAGAAATACACCAAGAAACACACGCGGACGGGTGCGAAACCGGTACAAAAGCTCCCGCACTTTAAATTAATTTTTGTAAACAAACTTGTACAACAGACTACTTATAGAGTATGTAATAGGGTGTGGCTATTCACTCCGGATCTCCCGACGTCCTGTTTTGGGAAAAAAACGTCCGATTTAGGACGTAAAAATTTACCGATTCGAGGCTAATATCAGCCACTGCCTTCACCTTCGGGTGGATAAAGGCGAGAAGATGTGTACAAAGCAGATGATGAGATATATTTTTCTTGCAGGTAAATCTGGTAATTGGGTGGAATACTTTGATGATGAAATGACAAAGCAAGCAGAAGAATTCATGGAGAAAAACCTTCAATTAACTGATATGCGATTCCCTTCAGTAAATCACTGAAAATATTCATACTATCAAATTTTAAATAGATGTGTGTAATATAGTGATATTTAGTAACTGAAATATAGTTTTTATTAAATTAATCTTTTATTTTTAAGTCCTTAGATTACTTAGAGTTAAGATCAGAGTGCAAACAATTCTTGCAAAAAAGACTTTGCAAACACCGCTTCGCTCGTAAGCGCCATCATAATGTGTATAATATTTTCGGATATAATCAAAATTCCCATAGGATACAATCAAATTCCTTGGTATTTCATATTACAATTTGAATACAACATCAGTAAATATTGTAAACCGTGCAAGCCTAATTAATTGAGTGATACACTTAACAATCAGACAAATATTTTTTGTTAACTTCAATAGATAGTACTTGACTTATTTTATCCGATAAATGGAACTCAGTTCTTCCTCTATTTGATCATATCTGCAGATATCTGTTAGACGTATTTAACGAACAAAGACACTTCAGATGCATTGCAGTATAAATTGCTATCTCTCGTAAGCTTTGTCTCTGTCTTGAAAATGCACTACACAGAGGTAACAATTATTATTTAATAATGACTAGTTCTATACAACGAAGCGAGAACTTGGGATAATCAAAATATTATTAACTGAATTAATTTAATTATGTTATATCTTCATGGCATTAATACTCGACAGTTCAGGCAGCGTTTCCTTGTATTCAATGAAATGAATAAATAATTCCTGAGACTCCTCATTATAAAAGGAAGTCTAAAAGTGGCACCATTCGTGGATAAAATTGGAGGTGTAAGGTAATCTTCATAAATATAAATAACAATAAGATGGATAGACATAAGGAAAACGAGATGGATGTATTGTGTAAGAGTGGATATGAGGATGATTAGTGTAAGCGTGTAGATAACGAGTGATAGAAAAGAATAGAAATTGAAGACATACGGTCATCTGTCAACTGACTTCTGTCGACTCTACCTAGTGTAGGATGTTTTTATGTGGTAGGGGGCAAACATAGCAAGCTATCTGCTACTTGGTGGTGGGATAGGGAGGGATCACAAATGGAGAGGAGGTGGAAAGTATGTAGATCTCAGAGAAAAAATCAATCAATTGTCTGCTAGGTCGTGGTATTTCGCCAATTCATGCAACGTACTCCACCGCAGTAAGGAAAAGAACAAAAGAATGATAATCTCAAATATAAGGATATGATTCGGTTTTAATAAGATTGTAAGTATACATTATTATAAATAAATTAATCATACTGCGTAATAAAGTATCAAATGATCACATTGACCAAGATTATTGACCGACATTCAATATACATTAGATCATCAATATATACTTATTAATTATTTTGCACTTGTTAGTACAGTGAGTGCATTCGGTACAATTAAGGTAACTGGCGTTGTTTAAAACAATTTACTAAATAAATACATATACATAACTTCAAGTCATATTACTTGCGGGGCAGTCAGTGAGAACAGAACCCTATAAGGCACAATCCTAAGACGCCTCGCCTCTTGACGAGAATGACAGAACAATTTATGAAGAAAGGTGATCTTCGTAAATTGTTCTGTTTATTTGTTTGCTTATTGAAATTGTGTCGTGGCCGTCCTTGACTCCTACACCCACCCGCTTCTGCATTATATACCCGCTTAATCTATCCTGCGTCATCTATTCATTCTACATGTCCAAACCATCGGAACATGCCCTTTCCTACTTTAACACTGACGACTCGCTCTTGACCGATGAATACCATTATTAATTTGGATACTACTAAATAAAAGCTTCCTTACACTTTTAAAACATCTATTTTAGAAATACGAGAATGAAACGTAATACTTTAATAAAGTCATCTTTAACTATTGTAATATTTACAAATGTTACTCATTATTGAAGTCGGTGCAACACAGTAGAGTACGTTACCTAGGCTGGCACCGACTCCAAAAATAAGTAACATTTGTAAATATTATAATAGCTAAAGATGATTTTATTAAAGTATTACGTTTTGTATATTGTATTAAGTATACAAATGAGTAAGTTACGTTATTTACCGCTTTTTAGTTATAAAGGTACTGTTTTCATATACAGATTGTGTGTTTTGCGTTCCTAGAAGTCGGTTTAACTTTTTTTATAAAGTAATAATATTTATAAAGTAATTTTTCACAAGTTTGAGTGATATTAATGAGTTGTGAACTTCAATAGAAGTTAGTTCATTTACATGGCTTTCATTTTAGTAAATATATTTTCACTAATTACAAGTCCGTTTATTACATGGTTGATATTTTTAGGAGCTATAATTGTCATAAATAGGATATTGTCATAAATACTTAGATAAAAGAGTATGATAATACTTGCAAATTATTTATATTTTAGTAATTATCATGGGTAGACCCAATAACACTACAGCCTAAATGAAGGCCAATCGTAGCCTGGAAATTATTGCAGAAAATAAAAAAAAATATTTTTACAGAATTGTGTCCTAACTCCTAACCGTATAAGAGTTATGTAGCTTCATCATCACCATAGCAGTATCAGACGTTGATTCAAGCATACCTTCCAAGCAACTCGTAAGTCCAATATACTACTAAGCAGTTTCCATCGACTAACTGCAGTACTGTCTTCCAACTCCTAACCGTTAAGGAGTTCTGTGGCTTCTTCATCAGCATATCAGCATCAGGTGTATATTCCAGGATACTTCACAAGCAACACGCTAGCCCTAAATTATCATCATCATCAGCCTATTGCAGAGGAGCCTATGGGAGAGGCCTACGTCCTGCAGTGGCAGGACGTAGGCCTCTCCCAACGTGCGCCACAATATCCGATTCTCTGCCTTCCGCATCCAGTCTTTTCCAGCTGCCTTTCTGAGGTCGTCTGACCATCGGACTGATAGGCGTCCTACGCTACGTTTACCAAGACGCGGTCTCCACTCAATGACCTTCTTACTCCATCTACCGTCGGTCCTTCGGCAGATATGACCAGCCCATTGCCACTTCAGCGAGCTCATTCTACGAGCTATGTCGGTTACTACAGTTCTCTGGCGGATATACTCATTCCTGTGTTTATCTTTCAGAGATACCTCGAGCCCCACCGTGAGTGTCCACGTTACGGCACCGTAAGTCATCGCCGGTAAGACGCACTGGTCAAAGACGACTGGTGAAGACTTGACGCAGTTTGCCGAATGCAGCAAAACCCAGCTGAATCCTCCTTTCGGCCTCCTTCTCGAAGTTTCGTCTACCAAACAGGATAATTAGGCCTAGGTAGACGTATTTGTTTACGACTTCGAGAAGTGACCCTTCGACGGTTATCGGTCCGGGCACGACATGTTCAATGAACATGACCTTGGTCTTGTCCAAGTTCATGCCCAAACCAACACGCCGGGAGGACTCGTCTAGGCTGCGCAGCATTCCGCTTAACTGATCCAGCGAGTCTGCCATTACAACGATATCGTCGGCAAACCGAAGACATCTTCGGTTTGCCGACGATATCGAGATGTACTCACCATTCACGTTGATACGCTGTCCAGTCCAATCCAGGGTGTTGAAGACGTCCTCCAGAGCGTTGGTGAAGAGTTTAGGAGATATGACATCTCCTTGTCTTACACCTCGATTCAGCTCGATAGAGTTCGTCACCTGGTCCTGTATCTGGACAGCCATCGTGGCGGTGTCATACAAGCATCTCAGAACCTCGACCCGTCGGCTTGGTCATCCGTGTGGAATAAAGAGCAAAGAGAAAGCAGCCCATAAAAAGATTCTATCTCTGCGAGAACCAGGCTTAGAGGTAACGACACGTCCATCCGCAGTTTTCAGCTTCGTCAGATGGGGCCTTCTGACGAGGCTTCTGAGCGAGCACTTTCGACATTTTGTTGCGGTCGATCGCGTCCTCGATTCGATCGACGGAGGTCGCGCCGCATCAGCTTTCTAATACGCTGGTTTAGGCTTTTCCATTCTGACGAAGACAGCTGATCGAATGGAGTTTCTCGCCTTTGCCTGATCAGCTCGAGTGCCTAGGCAGAGAGCTTGGACTCCTTTTTCTGTGATTTCGGGAACAACCCTTGAGACTCTTTCCTCAGCATGCTGACCACAGTGTCGGCTTTTTCGTCCACGTTGCCTGTGGTTTCCAGCAGGTCGAATCGATTTTTAAGTTCCGTTTGGAACTTTTCAGTTTCGGCTATTTCAAGTTAATATTTAGAGTGCCTTGAAGAAGTCGGTGATCACTTCTAGTATTGAACCTGTTGATCACAGAGACATCTCTAAATATATGCTTACTATCCGCAATGATAAAATCTATCTCGTTCCTTGGCACAGAATCGGGGCTTCGCCAAGTCCACCTCCTGTGGAGACTCTTCTTGAAGAATGAATTCATCAAGAAAAGCCCTTCAGACTCCAGGAAGTTGACCAGCATCTAGCCCCTGTGATTCCGGCACCCCAAGCCATATGGTCCGATTTTCGTTTCGCCGCGTTCTTGCACTCCCACTTTGGCATTGAAGTCCCCCATAACAACGTTGTAGTGAGCCTTGGCGGTACTATGTATTGCTTTTGCAATATCCTCGTACATCGCCTCGGCTATCTCGTCAGAGTATGTCGAGGTCGGCGCATATACCTGTATTACCTTCAGAGTGTACCTGTTGGTGAGTTTCAGTACAAGGTACGCTACCCTGGTCGACACACTACCGATCTCCACAACGCTGCCAACGAGGTCCTTGTGAACGAGAAAACCGACACCCCCCTAGGAGAGCTGGTCACCTTCCCGAAACTTGAGTAAGTTGCCTGACTGTAGGGTCATCGTGTCCATTCCCTCTCGCCGGACTTTAGATACCCCTAGACTATGCCAGTTCAAGCAACCCAGCTCTACCTCGAGTTCGGTGAGGTGTTGGTCCAGCCGAAGACTGCGTCCATTATAAGTGGCCACGAGTAGTTGTTTTTGGCAGCCTGCCGTAACCCGAAGATTCTTAGCACCGTAATAAAAACACCATACTCGCATACAACTTTTGGTGGATGCCTTCGATTTTCTCCTGGTTTCTGTCATCAGATCCGGACCTGGTGAAAATGGAACCATCTCGGAGGTAAACAAAATACAAAGAAAAAAAAATTTTGAAATCGGTCCATAATTGACCAAAGAATTGGTGAACATACATAAAAAAAAATATTATACATACAAACGAATTGAGAACCTCCTCCTTTTTTCGAAGTCGGTTAATGAGGCAAGACGTGTACAAATATACCTAAGGTGTAGGCAGCGGCTGTTAAGCCTTGTCTCGCCGTTATGTTTACGTCCCAAATGGAATAGGTGGCGAACCTATTGCCATACCGGGCACAAAGTTTTCAGTCATCGGTATTTATCACACCAATACATTGTAGATTATTCTCAAGTGTGATAAATAGCCAGAATTTAATAGAGTTAATTAAAAAACAAAACATTAGTGAGACAAAATTGATGGGTTTAATTCAAGTTAAAAACAAAAACGAGCAAACTTTTTCAAAATGTCTACACTGATATTCCGTAAACAAATATTTTGGAGGAATTTATGAAACTAACAGTTGCCTGTTACTGAAATATGTGAGGATCCCCAAGGACATTGCTCATGTCTAGCATTATTAGTACCGCCACCTGTCGGCTGACATCTACAAATCATCCCCTAGTTTATTATGAAACTGTTAGCTGCAATATTTCTCAAAATTCACCCTTGTAATGTTCTGGATGAGAAATTGCCCTGACTTTGGAGACCTGTTAGAGTCATCTATACGTGGTAGTAACATACAGTTCGTTGCACGAACGGGCCAGCTCGACCGGGGATCTCTGAGAATATCGACTTAAAGTGTGTCATTCCACGATTTTTTATGCGAGAGCCTCTACGCTATCCCATGTTCAAGTCCGACGGCGCAACTATGGCTTATGTCCTAGAGCGGCGCTAGTCGCTTACCATCATCATCATCATCATTTGCCTTTTGAGGTCCACTGCTGGACAGGCCTCCCCCATAGAGCGCCACAACTGCTGGTCCGTTCACTCATGGGGGGTTTTTGCCATAATCGCCACGCCTGGCAGGCGGGTTGGCGATCGCAGTAGGCTGTATTTTGTTGAGAGAGAATGCTGCTGCCCATTCTTCCAGCCTTTTCCCTTAGTCGCCTTTTACGACACCCACGGGAAGAGATGGGGTGGCGGTATTCTAAGCCGGCGCCACACAGCCACCATCAGGTGACCCGAATGCTTAGCCTTGCTTCTCTACCTCTCCTTTCAATATAAAAATGTTATGTAATTCAGGTTACTGGCAGCCTTAATAAGCGGCGTGAGTGCGTGAAAAGAGTTATGTAAGTCAAAAAAGCAGAGACGTGTAAGAATCGTGCCTTATGGTGCGCAGTTCTCACCGCATAACCTGCAAGGGATTTGGCGTGAAGTTATGTTTTGTTATGTTATGTAATTCATTTTTTAAATGATATTAATTCTTTGTACTTTATATGAATTTATTTACTAGAAGTAATTTTTAAATTTATCAAATTTGATCAAACAACCTTGTTCGCAATACGGTATAGACGTAGTACATGAAATATACGTTTTACGTATATTTTATAATTTCGGTGATTTTTAATATGATTATTTGATACTTTTTGACTATTTATGTACTCATACCACCGAAATAATATACTCACTAGGAATACTGACTTAGTAGGAATCCACTTTGATGTTTTGGCGAGAAGGTGCGCACCGATGATTAAAAGCAGGCTTTTTCATAGTGAGGAAAAGCACAGGGGGCGGAGAAAAATTTTTACTAAAATTTACTATCCACCGAAATAATAACTTTTTCCAGGACAAAAGTTGACTGCTTATCAATTGAAATTGAAAGAAGATAAACAAACAATATTGGATTTTTCTGATATGCTGTACCTATTGTCGTACCGGGAACAAAGTTGTCAGTAATCGATATTTATCACAACACGTAACTTCCGAAAATTTCGAAAAGTAATTGGTGTGTGCCAGTGCAACACATGTTTATCCATTTTTGTTATTTTCCTTTAGTCAAAAAATTTGTTGAGGATTTTATATTTGGTTATATATATAACATACAAACATATTTTATCGAACCTGCGACATGTCGGGTGCATGAAATTGTCATTTAATGAAACATGTCCTCGGGGGTAAGCCATTTTTTAAAGTTTATGTCTTCTTACAATGCCTTGTTTATATATATTTGAAGTGTGTATGTTCATACGTAAAAATTTTAATCTATTTGAAACATACAAAAGTAAACGACACTGTCATACAGTTTGCTGCCCACAACATAAAATGCACTTTTTAATAAAAGTGTATTTGGTATGGGCCCAAAAATGTATAACAACCTACCGAGAGACATTTTAGAAATTCTTGAAGCGAAACGTTTTAAACGCCAGTTGAAAAGACACCTAATTGCTAAGGCTTATTACAGTGTCGAAGAGTATTTGAATGACAAATTATAGTTATTTGTAAATGTTGGACGTATTGTATTGTTGTTTTTCCTGTGTTTTTGACCTAAAATCTCTGACTGTAATTAATTGTTGATATGACATTGATATTGTATTTTAGTATTTTGTTGGACTCTATTTGACATTGTTTTAATTTTTAGATGCCTATATTATCAGTATTATATTGCATGCTGTGTTAAACTTAATCGATATTGTGCGCCTATTAGGCATGTTACGGTTGTACCTGCTACATTTATAATAAGACCTGATTAACCTGTAACAGACAATGAATAAATGAATATGAATATGAATATGGGATGCGCTCCTAATATGAAAAATATTCAGTATCTACCCTGCATTCTACGTCGCTTGAAATTGAAAATATTACATATAACAATAAAGACGTAAACTAATAACATCAAAAAGAGTATCTAGCAGGGTAGGTAGAGGGAACTGACCACGATAAGACACTACTTTTAAATGCCTCACAGGCTTCTTCGAATTTCATAACTCTCCTAAAGGACTCGTTTAATTTGGTCATGGGAATTGTGCCATGGCCGTCCACGCCTCCTAAATCCTTCGTTTTTTACATAACATAACTTCACGCGTTTTGTTACCCGAAGGTGTAGGCCGCGGCTGTTAAGCCTCGTCTCGCCGTTATGTTTACACCCAAATGGAATAGGTGGCGAACCTATTGCCACACCGGGCAATAAGTTTACAGTCATCGATATTAATCACACTTAACTACCGAAAACAATTTCGAAAAGTCATTGGTTTGAGCCAGTGTCAGTATTCGAACCCGGACCTCTAGATCAGAAGCTGTGTGCTCAACCGCTGGACCACCGAGACTGTTTTCGTTTTTTTTACACTGTATATGATTTTATTTGTTGAATTAATGCGATTATCAGCGACAAATGTGTCAAAATTTTAGAAAAACACACTTTTAAATGTGCGCTGATCAAGTTTCCAGAGGAATAAAACTTTTGCGTGTACAAGGTATTCAAGTAGACGTGGCCCTATTCTTCACTGACATTTACCAAAGCTCATTCGATGCCCTCGAAACAAACGGCCCACCCAACCGAATATTTTACGATGATTGCTGTGCGAACTGACGCTGTTTTCGGAAAGCCAAATTTATTGGAAAAATATTCTTCGAAATATATCGTCATATGATGATATCTTGACAATATGATTATAATATACACTACCCTTTGTGAACGGCCTATTGTTTAGGTAAACATGTTGTCAATTTAGGTTTGGTTAAATATATATGCTTACTAACGAAAAAAAACGTCGTCAAATACGAGTTGAACTTGCAATTTATAATTATTATACACTGTTTTTCGTATTTGACGTTACAGGGGAAAAAGAAACACATCATTTACGACAATTTCAACTGTCTATCAGGGTTTACGAGATACATCCTGGTTTTGTCTGTTAAGCACGGAACCCTAAAAAAACATAATAACTAAACTTTTTTGGCAGTGGAGCGCACCCATGGCAGCCATTAGTTACGTTTTATTCAACAGAGATAAATAATAAAATTAATGATACTCAGCCAACACCAAAATTACTGAGCGAGGGTTTTTCTTAGCTTTTGCTGGAAGGTCTACTGGTATGACACTAACTTTGTGGTTGTTTTAAGTGATGAAGTATAGTATAAAGACAGGATAAGTAAGTGTAAGCTTGTTCAAGGCTAACGAATGGACAGAGTGGAGTTTTGGCGATAGAGAAACTTCGTCCAGCACAAAAGAGGAGAGACAAACATCGGAGAACGATTGACACCAACTTGTATCGTTAGCTGTTCGCAATTTAAACAGTGGGCGGCTGAAGTTTTGTTGTTATTTTTAGGGTTCCGCACACATCTTTGACTTCAATAGTTTGATGAATTTTAAATTGACATAAGTCGTAAATTCTCTTCAGACTTTAAACTTGTCTATGTTACGTTATTATACGTGATTATCAATCACGATCACAATCAAATATCCCTTTTGCAAAGTCTGGTAGTTCTTTTACTTAATTTTTTTAAGTTATTTATTTAGTCAGTCAACAGTCTCGGTGGCGCAGTGGTCGAGCACACGACTTCTTCTCTTCCAGACACTGGCTCACACCAATGACTTTTCGAAATGTTTTCGGAAGTTATGTGTGATAAATATCGATGACTGAAAAACTTTGTGCCCGGTACGGCAATAGGTTCGCCACCTATTTGAGCGCCACCACGGCGAGACGAGGCTTAACAGCCGCTGCCTACACCTTCGGGTAACAAAAAGCGTGAAGTTATGTTTATGTATGTTATTTATTTAGGAATTATGGTGTTAATAATTAAAATTTAGGTATTTAGACGTGTAGATTTAATCCTTAAATTAATTTATCCTTAAAATAACACAGTTCCGCATACGGGTCCTATAGTAGAACGGACTGCTTCTCACATTACTAATTTCACTTTTTTCGTTATTTAGGTTTTTGTAAAGCACATTACAAGCCGACCCTGCTAATATAGTTCTTTGTAGAATTTCTTGTAACTTCACGCCTTTTTCCAACTTAAGCTGTACATTTACAACGCAAATGGCAAAGATTATTATTATTATTACAACGCAAATGGGATGGGATTATTAAGATACTATATTTACAGATACCGTTATGTGTGATAAATACCGATGACTGACAAACTTTGTGCCCGGTATGGCAATAGGTTCGCCACCTATTCCATTTGGGACGTAAACATAACGGCGAGACGAGGCTTAACAGCCGCTGCCTACACCGTCGGGTAACGGAAATGGATAAACATAAAGGTTTATTAAGTTCTAGCTGACCCGGCGAACTTTGTTCCGCATCAAAAGTAATACCTGCTGTCCCGCTCTGTTAATACTGCAATATCTTCGAAAATATTTGTTTAAATTGCTGTAAAGGGCCAGGATAATCTATATTACATGCACAATCTATTTAAGACTTAATTAGATGTAAATTAATACTGTAATGTTTAAAATCGCTTCGTAAATAGGCCATTATTTCTCGTACAAAGTAAAAAAATAAAAATGGTCATTGTGGGTTATCCCTAAGAGAGAGACATATGCCCTCGGGGACTTTTTTGTTTTAAAGGTTTATAATAATGTAGTACGTTGTTTTGATTTATCACTTAGGGTCCAGGCAGCGTTTGTGATTAAAGTTCTAAATCTTGAAAATTATCACTTTTTTTACTACACTATACATGAATTATAGATCAAAACCACCCCGTTGACGCCCTCTAACTATTAAAAAAACCTGCAGCTAAATCCGTTGTGTAGTTTTAAAGATATGCGCATATAAGGGGACAGACAGCGAAAAGTTAGAAAAGAAATAAAAATAGTTATTGTGTGTTATCAATAACAGATAGACCTTTTGAAGGTGTATAAATAATATAGTACATAGGTTCAGCCAGAGTTTCCAATAATAGTGCTGAATCTCAAAAATTATTACTGTTTTTATTACATTATACGTGAATTATACATACAAACCACAAAAAAATCACATTACACACATACACAAAAAACACAATCCATTAAAAAAACTGAAGGTAATCTGTTGCGTAGTTTCAAAGATCTTAGTATAATATATGGGTACAGACAGCGCAGAGCTACTTTGAATTATACTATGTTATGATTAGCAGTTTTTTCCATTTGTGTTTTCTAATTTGATTAATAATTATTAAATTAATTTTTAATAATTAATTAATATAAACATGAATTCAGCACGCTTATTTCCAAAACATTAGTTACGGGTTCAAATTTGGTGTGCACACGTCAAAATTCTGTCCCAGACAGACAGCACTTAGGGTCAGGTAGGCTCATAATATTTGTAGCTTATAGTTTCGTCTACTACTAGCGTAGCGTGAAGTTACAAAACCAAGTTTTATTTATTGTTGAAATACGAACGTCAATTTTTCATGCGACACTTCCAAAATTCATCGTTGCAAACCATCGAAGACATTTATTTGTGAGAACACGTATTGAATCAGAGGTAAACGTTTCTGGGGATTGTTCCCTCACGAGCGTGTCGGCCGCAACATTTGCTTGCCGTCATGCTCCGAGCCGTTTGTCTTGCTCCAAAGCGCCGTCAATCCGTGACTGAAATTACTTGGAGACAATTTTCTTGGAAGGCTGTGCTCAAGTTATTGAGTATAGAAATGCCGTTGAGAATATGACGTGAACTAGATTTTATTTTACGGTACGTGTGAATACAAATTTTGCCGTATCTTTCAAGAATACATTTTCATATTTATTTTATCCGCGGCTTTGCTCGTTGTTGATCATTTAAAATATATAAAACCGGGAATACTATTCCTAGAGGATTGATCACCGGGATCATCTTACGGTATATGGTAAATGTCATCAGAGTAGTTTTCAGAGAAAATAACATTAACCTTGAAGTATTCTCCCTAGGACATACATTGATAGGATGATTAGAATTTTCTTTCTTTATACCGATTCTCACATATTTTTTTCAAAATTATTTAGTTAAAAACATCTTTGCAATTTTTCAGAAATATTTTCTGTAGCTATCTCTTATAAATGTTGATGACTAAATGTTGATATATTATTATGATCGTTCATCGTATCGTGACACAAATACCTCTGCCTGTACCTCTTATATTAATGGGCATGAAGGTACCAAAAACAAAAACATGAATCCGATATATAGCGTATAAAACCTTGCATTGTAAAAAAATTACAATCGATATTAGGTACACCTAAGGGGTTTGCGCGAGTCCAATTTCAAAAATATCTTCCAATCTTTGCCAACGCTACAATATTATGATATACAAACAATTTACAATGTAAAAGTATCACGCAATTACTGCGGACTTGCTAATACGGCGGTTTTTTAAATTTTCCTGTGATCGACAAAAGGATCCCCCCATATCGGGGTCTTTTTTAAATGGAAAATAATCGAATAAAGGACAATGGGAGGGACGATTCATGTCATAATCATATTTTTCCCGCACAAAAGAGTTCTTATGATAATGTATAGATACTGGCAATAAATGAAAATCGATGCTTTAAAAAAAACAAATATTATGTTTTCGACCGTTCGAAATTTAAAAAGATTAATATGCTGACGAGATTTCGTAAACAAATTATGTGTTAATAATAGGTTGGGGAAAAAGTATTTTCGTATTTTTGTATGAAAAGTCAAGACATTTTTTTCAAAGTTTATTTACATTTATTTACAATATATATGTACCGTTTTGTTGAATAACTTTCTGCCATTTTGTGGGCAGAGACATTATCCCGTTACTGTAGAAACTTTGGGACTTCTGATCAAAAAAACAGGACAAATAGTTTTGGCAGTCCTCTCTTGAGGTCAACCTTACAGAACCTAAAGAATTCTGAAGAGACCGAAACAGGTGAAAATCTGAAGGCGCAAGGTCAGGGCTATATGGTGGATGCACTAGGACCTCCCAGTCGAACTCTCTTAATTTTTGCTGAGTGGCTAAAGATGTGTGTGGTCTAGCGTTATCGTGATGAAAGACCACACCCTTCCTGTTGATCAATTCCGGCCGTTTTCTCTCGACTGCTTCCTTTAATCTCATCAGTTGCTGGCAGTAAAGATCAGAATCGATGGTTTTGCCGGACGGTAAAAGCTCATAATGAACAATGCCCTTCCAATCCCACCATACACACAGCATCACCTTATTTCGTGTTAGGCCAGGTTTGGCCACAGTCTGTGAAGCCTGGCCAACTTTCGACCACGACCTTTTTCGCACATTCTTGTCGTACGTGATCCACTTTTCATCGCCAGTTATCAATCTCTTCAAAAACGGCTCGGTTTCATTACGTCTCAATAATGAATCGCAAATGAGTACACGGTTCATTAAGTTTCTTTGAGTGAGCTCGTGTGGCACCCAAATATCGAGCTTTTTTGTATAACCAGCTTTCTTCAAATGGGTCAAAACTGTTTTGTGGTCAATTCCCAGTTCTTCAGCTACATAATATGTAACTACTAATATGCCGATCTTGCTCCACTCTTTCAAAAATGGCGTCCATTTTATTCGTAACAGGGCGACCAGAGCGAGGTGCATCTTTAACATCAAAATTTCCGGACTGAAAACGTTTGAACCAAATTTGTGCTACTCTTACTGACACTGCATCAGGTCCATAAACATCACAAATTTTTTTCACTGCTTGAGTTGCATTTTTGCCTTTTTTATAATAAAATTTTAAAATGTATCGAATTTCTTCATTAGATTCACTCATTTTTACGGAGAGAAAAACAAATGAAAAATAGCGGGAAACAACTTTTTTTTATTTTTTTCTTTTCTTTATAATGTAACCTTTTTAATGTTACCAAAACCAGCCAGACACAAATAGTACAGTCAAAGAAATTTTATAATAAGTTTATACCTACGTTATGCGAAAAGACTTTTTCCCCGACCTATTATTACGTATGTGCAGATTACCTTGAGCAGCCTACCTTGATTATTGCATTCTTCCGTTTTTGCTCTCTATATCTGCTTATTCATTCTTATTTTCTATATTTGTACTTACTACTTTTATAATATTTATAGTGAAATTTCCATAAGATATTCACAGAAGCTATTTAATATTACCGGTTTTCGTACAATTTCGAAACTCCAATCAATTCATGCTGTGGCTCAAATAGTTCAATATTTTTCATCATCTGATGTCCATGAAATTCATCATAATGAAACATACACATACACAACTTCACGCCAAATCCCTTGCGGGGTAGGGAAAGAGAGAGCGGAGCACCATAAGGCACGATTCTTACACGCCTCACTCGCTTCGTTGACTTTCATAACTCTTTTCATGCACGCGTGTCGATTTTTGAGGCTCCTAACATCACCTTCCTCCAGAACATATTCTATTTGGAATTCTGGAATTTCTAGCTATTGGAATGTATCTTGGCCGTCCTTGACTCCTACATCCATCCGCATTTGCATTGTATATCTGCTTAGTCAGTCTTACATCATTCATTCTTTCTACATGACCGAACCATCGGAGCATGCATAAAATTGTAGGAAAGTTGAAACTGTACATTGAATTCTTTTTTTTAGAATACTTGGGACGTGATCTACAATTGATACCAAACCCAAACATATGAGTTTTATAATTTTCGACTGTGTATCTGTTTGTCTGTATGTTTGTTACGGGTAAACTCTAAATGTACTGCATGCTTTTATGTCAAATTTTGCATAAATATAGCCCAGAGGTCGGGTCAACACATAGGCTAAATATTTTCACGTTATAACTAATTGGAGGTGAGCAATGAATCCTTATAATGGCACAGGAATAGTTTTTTTTGCCGCTTTAAGGCGTCCACGCAGACGGAGTAGTGGGCAACAGCTAGTAATATATACCTATACAGCATACCTTATGTAAAATCGCTTAAAATCTAGTACTTGGTATTATTTAGCGTTACTAGGAATACTACTCAGTATTATTTCTTCAAGCTCTTCACGGTTAATAAGGTTTCAAGATTAAAGATTTTTCGTCATCTCTATTCCTAAGAATCGTTCTACAAATATTTAATATAATTAAATAATTCGTATCTTGAAATTATTCAAAACTGATTTTGATAGCTAAGTAGACAACATTTACAGACATCGGGCAATAGATTTTTAATATTTTTTTACATTAATATATCCAATACACAAATAATCTTTTTGATTCCGCCCTGAGCTCAATTCTCAGCTAAAATATTCAACAATAAAATAAAAATATGTATAGACTTTGTTACATCTAAATAAATTACTTTTCAATAAGTGAAAGAACTAGTAAAATCTATTCTGTTTAAATATCTCTAAAAGCCTTTTTATAGTTATTTAGCTATATTTCGAGAATATATTATACAATATGTATATAATCATTATATACTTTCTACAATATGTATATGTCGGCGTCAGCGCAAGGCGTCATAGTCAATCATTGTAAGGCCAAGTACAGCACCCGATTTATAAGCGATGGAAATTAGAGACTATTAATACTTGTAATAATTCTAGTTATTTATTGTAGGATTTAACATAATTAACATGTGTAAACACAATTTGAATATTATCATTATGTAATTTAGCGGCGTTGATGTGCGAGCGCCATCTTCCGATTGTTGTAGACAAATTAATATCTGCTTTTCAAATATGAATTTCAAACTACTAGAAAATTGGTAATAATCATAATTAATTATGAAACGAATTTGCAGATATTAAGGTGATTTTAACACGTTAGTTATTAATTGTAAAGTGTCCTCAAATCAACGAAAAACGTGTAGTACGAGCGCTGATTGGCGCCACAGGCCGGATGTTAGTTTGACAGGTTATTCTTTGATTTGGAGGGACGCTTCATGGCCGCTTTTGTAAAAGAACGACACGGGCGTTGGAGCTGTGGAATTGAGCGGTCGACTTAAGAGCTAAGTACTTATTTTATTAATAGCTGTGTAAAACTCTGATCACTGTGTAGATAATTATTTTGTTTGAGAAAGACTGTGTCCGTTGGGTAAATAAATCGGGTGTGTATCCATAAAGATAATTATTAATTATTGTAATTAAAATCTGTGGATTGTCTCTTGTTTTTTTTATAATGAATTTAAACGAGCCTAATGGTGACGTCAGCTCGGCCGACATCACTATTTCTAAAAACTATTCACATACGGTCACGCCGTTATCAGAACTGGGATGCCCTCCCACTTCTGCCGGACTTCCTGGCCCTAATTGTGTTAACGATATAGTTAATGAGACAAACCAGTCGATTTCAAGTAATTTGTCTGTAGATTTGTTTAAGCAAATGATGCAAACAATGAAGCATATGGCAGACCGATTATCTACCCAACAGAGTGAAAAGGTTAAAATTAATGATATTTTTTTACCGTCATTTGATCCCGATAATAACGTAAGCATTCGCGAATGGTGTCAACACGTAGACAAAGCGGTAGACATTTACAGATTAGAAGATTACGAAATTCGTATGAAAGTGGGTAGTTTATTAAAAGGACGTGCTAAGTTATGGGTAGATAATTGGCTAGTAACAACAAGTAGCTGGCGCGAATTACGTGACAATCTCATACTGACTTTTGAACCGGAAAATAGATATTCCCGTGACATTATTAAATTTCGCGAGCATTCTTATGATCATAATAGAGACATATCGGAGTTTCTTTCTCAAGCTTGGGTACTATGGAGGCGCGTGACCAAAGACAAGCTTGATGACGGCGATGCCGTCGAAGCTGTAATTGGTTGCGTTGGTGATGACCGCCTTCGAGTAGAACTCATGAATGCACGGGCAAAGTCTGTCCCGGAGTTAATATCGGTTGCGTCCACAATACGAACCAAGCGTAGTCAAATCACACACCCTTCGCAAGTGCCTAATAAACGCGTTCGGTTAAATGATATTCGACCATCTGTTCAGTGCCACATTTGTAAGAGAAATAATCACATTGCCAGTGATTGTCGATTTAGAACCGATAACAATGTAATCAATCATAAAGAATCAATTCTTAATAAAACTGCGGGTACATCATCGGCCCCCATACCATATAAACCAACTTGTACCTTTTGCATGAAATCGGGTCACACATATGACAAGTGCTACAAACGCGAACGGTCCGTCGTTTCGAACGTCAACTGTGTCGGTAATGCTAAAACTACCCCCATGTTGGTTAATATCGGTGATAATTTAATTAAAGCTACATTTGACAGCGGTGCTGATTGTTCGGTCATGTGTGAATCTATAGCTGCGAAATTACCCGGAAAAAGAAACCATATCGTTAATTATTTAAGAGGCATAGGCCGTTTCCCGGTCATTTCGCTACTAACATTGAAAACCATTTGTAAAATCGATGATATTAATGTCGAAGTCAATTTTTGTATATTACCTGATTCTGACATGACCACCAATGTGCTCATTGGTATGGATTTGATTTCTCACTCATCATTAAATGTTCTAGTATCACCTAAAGGTGCGAAGTTGATTCAACAACAAACAATTTTGCATATCAATTCAAATAATCAACTCTTTGATAAAATCGATTGTGATCTTGAAGATGATTGTCAAATTGATCAACTACGCATCTTGTTAAATAAGTACGAACACCTATTTATTCGAGGTTTTCCCATGACTAGAGTCAATACCGGTAAACTAGAAATAAGGCTGAAGAACCCGGATAAATACGTGGAGCGTAGACCTTACCGCCTAAGCCCACTTGAGCGCGAGAAGGTTAATAAAATTATTAGCGAGTTATTGGCACATAATATCATACGCGAAAGCAAATCCCCGTATTCAAGTCCGATAATTCTCGTTAAGAAGAAGAACGGTGACGATAGGCTTTGCGTCGACTACCGCGAGTTGAACGCCAATACCTTGAGGGATCATTACCCACTGCCATTAATTTCAGATCAAATAGACAAGTTAGCTAACGGTTTCTATTATAATTCATTTGATATGGCAGCCGGATTCCACCAAATAATTATCTCAGAGGAATCTATAGAAAAGACCGCGTTCGTTACGCCTGATGGCCTGTACGAATATTTGACCATGCCCTTCGGCCTGAGCAATGCTTGTGCAGTATATCAGAGATGCATTAATAGAGCACTCCAACCACTACTGGGCAGCAGTGGAGGCAGCCACTCAGGCATTGCTCAAGTCTACGTCGATGACGTATTAAACAAGTGCTCTAATTTCGAGCAGGGTATGGCTAATATCGAGCAAATTCTCATGGCATTGGAAAAGGCTGGTTTTTCTATAAATGTTGAGAAATCATCTTTTTTCAAGCGATCTATTGAATATTTGGGTAATATTATTACTGACGGTACTGTTAAACCAAGTCCTCGGAAAATAGAAGCACTTTCGAAATCCCCTGTACCTAGTAACGCAAAACAAGTACGTCAATTTAATGGGTTAGCAGGGTATTTCCGTCGATTTATTCCCGACTTTTCAAAGACGATGATACCCTTATATGAACTTACTAAAAAGGGCGCTAAATTTGAATGGGGTGAGCGTCAAGAACAAGCTCGTAACTGTGTTATTGATCAATTAACTTCGGCTCCTGTACTCTCTATATTCCAGGAAGACGCTCCAATTGAACTATATACAGACGCCAGCAGCGTTGGATACGGCGCCGTTCTTATGCAAGTGATCGAGAGACGTCGACATGCTGTGGCCTACATGAGCATGCGCACGACCGAAGCGGAAAGCCGCTATCATTCGTATGAACTCGAAACCCTAGTTGTGGTGAGAGCTATCAAACACTTTAAACAATATTTATATGGCCGTCACTTTAAAGTCATTACAGACTGCAACGCCCTAAAAGCGTCCAAACACAAAAAGGAGCTACTTCCAAGAGTGTATCGTTGGTGGGCATTCCTACAAAATTATAGTTTCGACATCGAATATAGAAAGGGGGATCACATTCAACACGCAGATTTTCTGAGCCGAAATCCGAGCAGTATGCAGGTGAATGTTATGACACGTGACCTGGAGTGGGTGAAAGTGGAACAACGTAGGGACGCTAATTGTCGTCCGATTATAGATGTTTTGGCACAAGGTGAACCTGTCGAAGGTTTCGTATTGGAGGATGACATACTGAAAAGGGTATGTACCGATCCCACTTTTGGCCAACAACAAAGGATTGTAGTCCCTAAGGCATTTCAATGGAGCCTCATCAATACATATCACAATTCCCTTAAACACCCTGGTTGGGAGAAAACTTTAAGCAAAATAAGGGATACCTATTGGTTCGATAAGATGAGCTCGACTGTCAGGTCATTCACTGACAACTGCGTAATATGCAAGACGTCGAAAGGAGCATCAGGCGCAGTCCAGGCACAACTCCATCCTATACAAAAACCGTCCACCGCATTCGAGGTAATACACATGGACATTACAGGAAAACTAGGCACAACAGTCCACCACGACTATATTATTGTGACCATCGATGCCTACAGCAAATATGTATTACTTCATTTCACAAATAATAAGAATCCACAGAGTACCTTGGCAGCATTGAAACGGACCGTACACTTGTTCGGTACACCAGTCCAGATCATCGTAGACGGCGGACGAGAATTCCTCGGTGAGTTTAAGGAATATTGTAACCAAATAGGGATAAATATTCACACAATCTCGCCAGGTACTAGCCGAGCGAATGGCCAAGTAGAGCGTGTGGTTAGCACAATCAAGAATGCATTGGTAATGATAAATAATTACGAAACCGAAAACTGGCATACTGCACTTGATAGTTTACAGCTAGCACTTAACTGCACACCACACAAGACTACTGGCGTAGCACCATTAACCTTAATCACTCGGCGTAAGCACTGTGCCCCACCTGAACTTGCCAGTTTGGTAAATATTGATGATGAATCCGTTGACATGAATCAGTTGGAACAGGTGGTAAACAACAAAATGCTGACAGCTGGTGAGCGAGAAAAGCAGCGCTTTGACAAGAACAAAGCTCGTATTTATCCCTTTCGAAGAGGGGACTACGTGTTGATTAAAAATAATCCCCGTAACCAAACTTGCCTCGACCTAAAGTTTAGCGATCCCTATGAAGTGTGTAGAGTCCTAGACAACGACCGCTACATGGTGAAGAAAGTAATCGGGCGGGGGCGACCTCGCAAGGTTGCTCACGACCAGCTCCGTGCAGCTCCAGCTCCGGGAGAACAGTCTACCGTGTCGGCGGGAGCGAATGACCAAAACCCCGCAACACCTCTAGCTGTGGACGCCGCGGTGACTGAGTCACCATTACCGTCCACCTCCAGAGAATAGGCGGCATCTGCGTACTCTTCGCCAGTAGCTCCACCACAATAAAGTGAGTGTACTCAATTCAATATACTATACAGTTAAAAAGCCTCCAGTTAAAGTAAATTCAATATACCAGCAATATGATAAAATCATTCCAAAGGGAATGCATATTAATATATTCCACTCCCGTGTGTACCACGGCGCACAGGACCGCCCAGAGCACACCAGCAACCCTATAACTTTATGGCTATCAAAGCTTACAATATATGGTTTATGTAAAACCAATGATGATATAATAAAAACAAGTCGCTATGTACCACGGCGTACGAGACCGCCCAGAGCATAGCGTCCTTATATGTTAAACATACCTACAATACAACAACTATATTACCTACTGATATCCTCCTATACTTTAAAGTATAACACTACCTTATTGATTTGAGTGATATTAAAGCAATGCGTACAGTGTATGCACACTAAATAAGTATTCACTCCATACCCTATGTTAGGCTCTAGATACAGATGCCTATCTTAAAATTGATGCCATTGTTTCAGAATAAAGGCTAGTGCAGAGCACGCACTGCCTATCAGAATGGCCGTGTCGGCGTCAGCGCAAGGCGTCATAGTCAATCATTGTAAGGCCAAGTACAGCACCCGATTTATAAGCGATGGAAATTAGAGACTATTAATACTTGTAATAATTCTAGTTATTTATTGTAGGATTTAACATAATTAACATGTGTAAACACAATTTGAATATTATCATTATGTAATTTAGCGGCGTTGATGTGCGAGCGCCATCTTCCGATTGTTGTAGACAAATTAATATCTGCTTTTCAAATATGAATTTCAAACTACTAGAAAATTGGTAATAATCATAATTAATTATGAAACGAATTTGCAGATATTAAGGTGATTTTAACACGTTAGTTATTAATTGTAAAGTGTCCTCAAATCAACGAAAAACGTGTAGTACGAGCGCTGATTGGCGCCACAGGCCGGATGTTAGTTTGACAGGTTATTCTTTGATTTGGAGGGACGCTTCATGGCCGCTTTTGTAAAAGAACGACACGGGCGTTGGAGCTGTGGAATTGAGCGGTCGACTTAAGAGCTAAGTACTTATTTTATTAATAGCTGTGTAAAACTCTGATCACTGTGTAGATAATTATTTTGTTTGAGAAAGACTGTGTCCGTTGGGTAAATAAATCGGGTGTGTATCCATAAAGATAATTATTAATTATTGTAATTAAAATCTGTGGATTGTCTCTTGTTTTTTTTATAATGAATTTAAACGAGCCTAATGGTGACGTCAGCTCGGCCGACATCACTATTTCTAAAAACTATTCACATACGGTCACGCCGTTATATATAATCATTATATAAATTCTTGTGTCACAGTTTTTGTTCCCATACTCCTCCGAAACGGCTTGACCGATTCTAATAAAATTTGGTGTGCATATCGGGTAAGTCTGAGAATAGGACAACATCTATTTTTCATCCCCCTAAATCACAATATTTTTTTTTTAATTTTTCGATATATTTCTGTATCTTATTTTTTTATAAAACGGGATACACAAATACATACAACCCTAAATTTTCAACACCCTACGATCAACCCCTGTTTTTCAGGGGTCAGCTAGTATTATATATATTCTTCAAACATATGCAAGTTATCAAACCTGTCTGCTGGATGTATATTAATGTTCTAAGACTTAGTGTTAGTCGCCATTGTGAACAAGTTCGACAGATGTCTTGGACCGTGGAGTGTGGAACTTGTACACGGCACCGTGGGCTCTTATAGTATAGACCAGGAGCTCGAGCACAGTTGCCCTAGCTATTTTGTAAACACTTATAGAAATTTATAGATACCAATTACTTTTGTGAATTTGATTGAGAAAATTTGTCTGAGGCCTACATCTTTTGATGTTACAGAGATGAAACAACGTAAATTGTATACAAAACAGAGAATAACTTGTACCTTATTTAGTACGCCAGGGGTTCTGGTGGATTTTTATATGTTCCCGCTTAACTAATAACTACAAAAGTATTAATTGACTTTCTCCCAGTTGGTAAAATAATTTTATTTTAAAGCATAGCATAGGTCTTGCTATATTAAAATCTGATACTCGTATAAAAACCGATCATCATTGGAAAAGACCATCAAAGGTTGTTTTATTACTCGATGGAGACGAAAAATACATATTGACAGTAAAAGTTTATATAACGATATATATAGACGACAAATATTTCTATATTAAGTATCGCTTAGCTCCCGAATTAATATCAGGACAAGTGAAAATGCACCAGACACCTATATGTCTATATTATATATATAACAATATACTCGTACTATATTTGGGGACAAAATTGAGGGGCGAAGGGGGAAGTACACCTCCTTCACTTTACACCCTGTCAGACGGTAAACTGTTCAACTTAATGTCTTGTAGGTATTACTTTAAAGTACTGGTAGCTAGATTTAGTGCAGAAAAGTAGCTATTGTTCAAATGCAAAAGTTATTTATTCAAAAAAAGAAAATTAAAATTGTTGTTCCATTTTTGAATTCGCCACTAACAACAATTATTGAAATATTAAAACATACAATTCAAATATTCACAAATGCAATTCCATTTTTAAATTGGAACTAAAAAAATAAAAGCCTGGCCGTAGATATAAAACAAATGCCTTCAGTTTTCTACAAACAAATGTAAGTATACAGACTAAGAATCACTATGACAAAATGTACAACGGGCTTTGTAAAAATTATTAATTCAACGACACAGATTGCCAAATAATTGAACGAACAGTAAATACTGGTATAGATACCTACTCGTTTGAGATGTACGTAGATATTAAGTACTAACCTAAACAGATTACGTGAACGTGTTCATGTCAAATTTACTCTTTAACGTGCCTTTGGTGGGCAAATAGGGCAGCAAATTATATTACATCATGTTTGTTCGAATAACTAAATTGAAGGGAAGAATAATTTTGAACTCGGTAGGTATAGATCGTTGGGATTTTATTACTTAAGTTTTTTTTTTAATTCCACTCCCTTATCTATAGCCCCGGCAAAATTTTGCCCAGTACTATAACTCGATTGATTAATCATCATCATCATTACAATAGTATAAAATATAGTCGCTTTCCGCTGTCTGTCCCCTTATATGCTTTGAAACTACGCAACGGATATTGATGCCTTTTTTAATAGATTGCTTTGTATGTATGATTAAAGTATAATGTAGTAAATAAAAAGTGATAATTTTGGAGATTTAATCGCAAACTCTGGCGGAACTCTAAGTGATAGATCAAAACAATGTACTACATTATTATATACCTTCAAAAGTTCTTCAAAAAAGTCCCAGATGGCAAAAGTCTATGACATAGTGATAACCCGCAAAGGCCATTTTTATTTATTTTCTGATGCTTAACAAAGTGCGCTGAGTCAGTTATGTATAATTGCTTTATCAACAATAATCTTATTGTCTACAACCGTTTTTCCAAACTTTTTTTTTAAATTTCGAATTTATAGCTGTTTTGAATCATTTGATACAATCTGGTAACAAATACGAATAGTATAAGTTTTAAAATAGGGTCCTATTTCTAGCTTTTGGATACAAAACTCTAAAATCTACACAGAATCACAAAACAGTATAATAATCATACAAAGTAACTTGTCAGCATCTCTGAATATATCAGTAAAGTCATGAAGAATTCGCTGATTAAAAGATACAACTAAAATATTCGCCAGCGCCTTTGAAAAAGTACATAGTTAGTCTACATAGCAATATTGGTAAATGTTGTGAACGAATATTTCCCAATTACAATTCAAGATCATATTCATTGATTCCACATGCTAATTTGATAACTATAAAAATTTATTAACGCAATTTAATGATATTGTCTGTTATTAATAATAACACTCGCGTAGGATAATTTATAATTTTTACACACTCAAATATAAATATTGAAACGGATGCTCTCCTAGCGGCACCGAATTTTGTCCAGTAATAATTATTTAATATCCATCAAGTAAAACGTAATGGCTGCCGGGGATGCGCTCAATTGCCAACAAACATAAGCATTAAAGCAATATTGCTTTATTTTTCTTTTTTTTTTGCAGACCATCAGGAAGCCATGTTCTTTTTTTAATGTTTCATGCCAATCACAGTTGGCTGTAACGACGTGTTCTATATTTAAATTTCATTTGTACTTTTTTGAACGTAACACCAGCGAAACCACCACTTTTGAATTTAGGTCAGTCATATCAGAAGAAATAATCATAAAATATCATTGAAAAATTATCAACCAACCAAAATATTTATGAATTGTATATATAAAAATATAAGCAGCAACATATAACAGGAAAAATGTAATAAATAATAATAAAAATATATGCTTCAATATAAAAAAAAA
This sequence comes from Euproctis similis, assembly GCA_905147225.2. Lineage (NCBI taxonomy): Eukaryota > Metazoa > Arthropoda > Insecta > Lepidoptera > Erebidae > Euproctis > Euproctis similis. The sequence goes on along the minus strand of LR990117.1, from coordinate 3,236,031 downwards.
ACATTCAAACGAATATAGTTATAGAATATAATTTCTGTGAATCGGAGCGATACTGACATGTTTTTTAGCTTGCCGCCATTTTCTATAGTTTCCCGGGATTTTATAGGCTTTAATATCCAGAATCTATATTGATATTGGAATGGATGTAAAAGTAGGATATTGATTTTAAGAATTATACTTATATGTTTATTAATTATAAAGTTGGAGCTTACATCTGTTATCTTAAAAAACCCGAAGTGTTTCGTCTTTATTCCTCTTATTCAGCTCATCCTCTTTACAGTCTCCAAATATTTTATTGTGGGGGATGATACTACAGTATTGTGGAGAAATGAACAAAGTACTAATATGTTCTTTTAAATAATCATTTAAAAAAATCATATTCTCTTAAGTCGTTTGTAAACTACATAACACTGTATTTTGTCATTTCGAAAGAGCTATTTTTATGATTGGTACCGGTTTCGAATACTAAAATAAACCAGTACATTTTTTTGAATTCTAATTGTTGTTGAAATAATGCAAAAACTTTGTTCTTTAGATGCGGGAAGCAACAAACAATATAATTATATCTTTATTACAACTCATTTACGTGTAATAAAAATCAAGTCTAAATTAAAAATACTTTAAAAGCTTGTAGAATGAATTAATGAATGAATGTCATACTTGTCTGAAAATCCTGACAGCTCCGAGCGCTGACAGAATTATTGTATTAAAACGTCTAAAGATATGGATTCTACGCGATTTTTTCTAGGGTAAGTAAGAACAATGTTAATAAAAATATATCTTTGTAACTTTGTTGTTGTTTTTGATTTTTTTTACTTAAAAAAATTAAGCTTTCATTGAAATTATTATAATAAATATTTAAAAACTATAATTTCATTTCATATATTATGTTTAACTTCACCTCTTTAAACCTAAGTGATGAAAAGCAATCATACAATAGACACAAGTTTTTCAACCTTAAATATTAATCACAAATAACTTCAGAAAAGGTATTAAGACAACGAATTCGAATCAAGGACTTCAGAATCATAAAGTGAGAATCATCATTTAATTTTCCACATTTCAACTTCATTGCGAATCTTCATTAAAAAGACTCTTTTATATTCCAGCAATGTAACTCCAAGAAACGAATGTTCCCCGAGTAGTGGTTCCCTTGGAAACGAGCCTCGGGTGTTTGTACAACACACTGACGCTGTATGCAGATGGAAGCCTTTGTGGGTGGAAAGAAAGCCTCGCAATGTTCGTTAGCCCAGTTTTGAGGGAAGCGAATGAAAAGCTAAGAATCACAGTTTCTTTAGAAATGATGTGCTCTAGATATTGTTTTGTACTTGTATGTTATGCAATGTCATTTATCACATTTTTTAGTGGTAGAGCCAACGACCACGAATACCACGACCTCCCAGAAGATCGACGTAAAGTGGCACATGCCGCGTTTCGTTAGATGAGAGAGGTACCCGTAGGCCTCCTACCCCTTCCCCATCCCTTTCCTATCCTACTTCCTTAAAGGTCGGCAACGCAACTGTAACACTAAATATGTTGCAGGTGTCCATGGGCGGCGCTGGTCACTAACCAGCAGGTGACACGCCAGCTCGTTTGCCCACCTATCCCATAAATAAAAAGGTGACTACCCGACAATGCGTAGGTAAATATAAATTCGTTTTTAAATTTCAAGAAAATAAATAGTTCCATCAATCATATTCATTCATCATCCTTCTCCCCCTGATCCCATCACTTGTGGTCGTCACAACAGGTTTTACATTTCCACACTTCCCTATATTTCCGTTCCTCCACACCAACACCATTCCTAATCATATTATCATTGTTTTTAACACAATCCACCCAGGCTTTCCTTATCCTTCCTATTCTCTTGTGTCCTTCCACCTGTTCCTCATTACACTCCCTTATCTGATACATGATTTCCTCACATTCTCCCAGTTATTGGCTCAACTATGAAGCTTTCTCTTACATATAATCTAATAATAACTAAGACAAATCTTTCTTTATTTAAATTGCATATACTTACCTCCGAAGGAAAATCTTATAAAATAGTCTACAAAAATATCCTACATTAATTACTCTGCATTTATCTTATTGTATATAAAATTTCCGCCCACAATCGTCACAATATTAGTTACCGTACTCCTCCGAAACGGCTTTACCGATTTTTACCAAATTTTAAATATGCGTATTCAGAAGATCTGAGAATCGGCTATTATCTATTTTTCATCCTCCTAAATGTTAAGGGTAGCCTTCCCCTAAAAATTTTTATTTTTTATGTTTCGATATATTTCAGGTTTTTTTTTTATATAAAACAGGATCCAAAAGTACAATTTTCAACCCCCTAAGATCAACACCTATTTTATAAATTTTATTTTTTGACAAGACAACGTTTGCCGGGTCAGCTAGTATACAATAGATACACGTGGGCATTCAAAATAAAAGCGTGCTCTGTACTACAAATAATGTACCCATCCGTTGAGCTATGGTGGAACCAAGTGCCATAAACCGATACCAATTTATAATGCCTATAAACTAACACACATATTTCATCGTCGTGCAGCCTGCATGAAATTGTTTTATAATGAAACATGTCCCCCAGGGGGCGGGGGGCGGGGGTCGGACGGCCCCGGATATAGTACATAATGTCACCCGGCTGATTGAATTTGTCACCAGAAAATAGTACCGACGGACGGCGTGTCGCGAGAAATTGAAAAATTTCCATAGCCACAGTGTATGTATATGTTTTTAATGTTCAAAACTTAAAGAGGTTGTGTTAATTCACTTTTTGTCGTAGATTTAGCTTTTTTTTATTAAAAATAAAAATAAAAACTGAATCTACTACAAAAAGTGTATTATTGAGTAATTAATACTCAGTTTATTCTTCGTCTAAACATTTGAGAATCTTTAAATCTTTTTTTGTATTTCCACTCGATAGCCTAGTGGTTTAATGTCCGACTTTTGATTAAGAGGTTTCATGTTTAAATACTTCGGTATGTTCTACATATTTTTGAGATGCAGTTAGCAAAATCCAACCTCAGCATGTCAGTTAAAGTTTCTACTACCTAATCAAATGTTATCTCATTTTTAATAGTCATCAATATTTAATAGATATTGCTTTCGAAAATCCAATAAAATAGTAGTTAATATGAAAACATGTACTAATTAATTTTATCAGTCAAATGAGCTAAAAATTCATTTCAAGCGCACTAGTCCCTCACAATTTGAAGATTGTGGTCACAGCATCTATCGCACGAAACTATAAAAAATATAAATACACATTTATCAGAAAAATATTGTACAAAAATATTATTATATTTACGTAATATGAAACTTGTCAAAATGATTATCCGCCACCCTTCCGATAGGCCCTATTGTGAAGGTATGATATGTTTGCATTGTAAGTAAGTACAAAGGGTTACAGCACGAACGGATCTAACACACGTATTTTATTTTTATGAAAAATAAATTCATTTTAGTAAATGCATTATGGAGGTTTCTAGGGATAAATAGTTTTGAAATGACTATTAAAAATTTATTAATATCTGGCCTGGATATCTTTGACGAGCCTCGTGGCGCATTGGTAAAACTACCGGCTGCAGTAACGAGGTCGGGAGTTCGATTCCCACCCGAGCGCAAATAGTTGTGACAAACATGAATATTCGTGTGGCGTCTGGGTGTTTTCCTATGTATTATAAGTATGTATTTATAAAAGAAAAGTATATATGTATTAATATCCGTTATCTAGTATCCATAACACAAGCATTTAGTTGCTTAGCTTGGAACTAGAGGGCGCTGTGTGTATTGTGTCCAAGATATTATTATTATATCGAACTCCCTGCTTATGCATCAAGAAGTCTCGGATTTGAGTCTTTGCTAATACATAACATACACATATTGTGCCCTATATATGGTAATGAACTCGCCTTATTCCGTGGGACTTAATATTTTATTCATCTAAACAAGTTAACTTCGAATTTTAGATCCGGACAAAATTTATAACTAACCATATTACGGAATCCAAACAAATAAAAAGCCTACTCGTCAACATAAAGTCAGTAGTTTATGAGGAAATTGTAAGCATACGAATTTATATACGTACCAGTTGAAAATCCTGAATCCAGTTGAACCTCTATTTTCAGTTCTTGGAGACGGTTAATAATGTCATTTAACGCTACAATATGACTCCATCGCGACTCTGGAACAAGTTTTAATTAATGAATTAGTTTAGTTCGTGTGTGTTTAATATTCCTCTGTCTAACCCCCAATGTATTCTATAGTATTGTTTATGATTTGCTTAAATATATCTTGCTGTTGCTAATTTGTTTGTATCAAATAGGAGTCTAACTGTAAATATACGGTATGCTTATTTACTAGTTTAACCGAGCCACGCTTCGCTTTGAACATTATACCTACTTAGTGTATTTCTAAAAACCATAACCAAGGTGTGTTTAATAGTTTTTTGGGTATAAAAAGTATATTTCTACCCGAAACTTTTAATTTAGAAGAAATGAAAAGAGAAGATAGTAATTTGTTTTAGTTCGTTTGTGCTTGACGAATTGTTTATTTGAGTAATAATGAATAAGAATGAATACTGAACATTTTGCTATACCCTCACGCCTTTAATCCCCAGTGGAGTAAGTTTTCGTACATTCTCCACATAACGTGGGACTGGGATCGCGAACTATAAATTAAAGGTTTATTATTATACATACATACACATACATACATACATACATAACTTCACGCCAAATCCCTTGCGGGGTAGGCAGAGAGAACAGAGCGCCATACGGCACGATTCTTACACGCCTCACTCGCTTCGTTGACTTTCATAACTCTTTTCATGCACGCGCGTCGGTTTTTGAGGCTCTTAACATCACCTTCCTCCAGAACACGTTCTATTTGGTCATGGAATGTGTGTCTTGGCCGTCCTCGACTCCTACATCCATCCGCTTTTGCATTGTATATCTGCTTAGTCAGTCTTGCATCAACCATTCGTTCTACATGTCCGAACCATCATAGCATGCGGTCAGCGAGAGTCACTCCGCAGATTTTGCGTAGTGAACTCATTTCTACCGCGTTTATTCTACTTTCATGCACACTCTGCCATACCCAGCTCTCGCTTCCATAAGTTAGCGTTGGGATCAGGACTGCATTGTGGATTGCTAGCTGGGCTTTTCTGCTAATGTTTTTGCGCCCAGGATTCTGCCCAATGCTCCATTTACGCTATTTCCTATCGCCACTCGTCTTTCTACATCCGCGGTGTACCTTCCATCTCTGCTAAAAGCGCATCCAAGATATACAATTTCATTCACCTGTTCCAGCACTACATCATCAACCATTATCCTTGCATCTGTTCTGGATTCCTCCCTTTCAAACACCATAACTTTCGTTTTCGTCGCATTCAACTGCAAGCCTTTAATCATGCAATCATCTTTCATAATAGTGACTAGTGTTTGAAGGTCCGACGGCGATTCGGCTAGAAGCACGGCGTCATCTGCGTAAAGCAGGCAGCTCACAACTAGGTCACCCATTCGCATCCCTACATCCATCGATCTCACTCTCTAGAGACAACTGTCCAGGTACAGGATGAACAGTCGAGCGGACAGCACGCAACCCTGTCTGACGCCGATATTGACGTCAAACCAGGGGGACAAGCCGCCGTCAACACGCACACACGCTGTGCAGCCCTCATAAGTGGACTGCACAGCGCGCAGCAGTGCCCCGCTCACCCCGTAGCCCGGGAGTATGCCCCACAGATCCTTTCGTAACACTCTGTCAAACGCTTTTTCCAGATCCACAAAACCGCAGAAAACCTTCCGGTTAACAGCCAGTTGTTTCTCTACGATGTTGCGGAGAGAAAAAATCTGATCCATGCACCCTCGTCCGCTCCTAAAACCACCCTGAGCCTCCCACAACACTCCATCAGATATCACCCTCATTCTCCTTTCAATAATTTTCCCATACACTTTTGCTGCTAAACTGATCAAACTGATGGCCCTGTAACTGGCGCACTGCATACGTGATCCCTTACCTTTATACAAGGGCACTATGACAGCGCGCCTCCAGTCCATGGGAACCTTACCCGACCTCCAGCACAGATTGCACAAGGTCAGGAAAGCGTCCCGGACACAAGTTCCACCGTGTTCGATCATTTCAGCAGACATCATATCAATTCCAGCTGTATTTTTCATACTTCGTATCGACCATTCAATCTCTTCCATAGTAATGTCATCGTCAGATGCTGGCGCAGCGGTGTCAGCCGTAGGCTCACTCGCGGCGCCCACATCCGGAACATACTCGTACATTTCCCCAAAATACTCACTCCACCTGCCCAATACATCGCTTGGGTTTGCAAGAATGTCACCAGTCTTAGACATAATTTTGTCCATTCTGGATGTTGACGAAGAACCCCGAGACTTTCTAACTTCCCTCCAGAAGAGTTTGTTATTCACCTCGAAGTTCTCCGTCAACCTCGCTTCCTCATTCGCAACTGGTCTTTCACGCTTCTCTTTCACTAAGGCTTTGGTAACATTCCTGCAGCGGCGGTAGCTCTCATACTTTTTCTCTGTCATACTATCATTCTGATTCAAACTTGAGACATAATCCAACCATGCTTTTTTCTTTCTTTCGACGCTGGATTTCACATCCGCGTCCCACCAGGCATCACCTCTCAGAATCTTATGCCTCTTTGCACTACCACATACTTCTTTTGCACTATCCACTATACTATCATTCATTCTTTCCCAGCATTCTTCAACACCTAGGTCAGAAAGACTCGTCTCACTGAGTCTTTTACTGACTAGGTCTACATACTTACTCCGTACACTTCCATCTTCTAATTTCTCGCATTTTATCCTTTCAAGCTCTCCGAAATGGGTACGCACTCGCCAGTGTCTCCACTTCTTGAAAAGGCCCACGAAACGGCTTACCACCAGGTAGTGGTCCGTATCAAGAGTGGGGCCTCTGTAAACATAAGGCATCCAGGCATCTCTAATTTATTACATCCATTATCTTGTTCATCTTTCTTGTCATACTACCTCTAACATTCCACGTGCCTATACGGCACCCCTCTCCTCGTCCCGCCAGGATTGGCGCTGCGTGAAGGGTGGCGGCCCCCTTCGCCGCATGCGCATGCAGCCGTTAATCAGCAGACGGAGGCTAATCGGTGCCCGTCGCTTCCGGGGCACGCCCTAGCAGCCCGTCCGGCTGAGTTTGCTTCGGTCAAGATTGCGTCCCACTGGGACGGCAGGGGTCGCGACGTGCACGCTCTTGACATGACCCCCAAATTTATTATTATTATACCTAATATTATTTCAGGGCCTTCACGCTCTTAATACATAAAGCATAGACAACGGAAAACTCGACTCAGGAGTTATGAAAGTCAAAGAAGCGAGTGAGGAGTGTGAGAATCGTGCCTTATGGCACTCTGTTTCCTTTGCGTAAAATCGCACAACACAAGCTAAAGAGAAACAGATTTTTTTTTCAATATTTACTGTTCAAATAAAAACAGTACTTTTCACGGCACCGTCTCCACAAGCCGACGACTTCGGTCTGAAGGTTCAAGTATTGCATCAGCGTGAGACACGTCCTATGATTTTTTCTCTTTACGCGCCAGTGCTACCAGGCCAATTTGTTTGAGAACATGCCACGGGCCGTTTGTCTTATACCAAGCAGCCGTAAATTCGTGACTGAAATATCTAACGACAAGTTTACTTGAGGACAATATATTATTGAGTAAGGAATATGAACTGTCATGAACAGAGGACTGCTGTCTACTGTTCACGGGTTGAATGAAAGGATTCCGACTTGGTTTGAGATTATTTCATGTACCTATCTATATGTGCATCTTGTTGGTTTTTATTCTGCTATTTTATGTTGACTAAGCAGATATACAATACAAAATTGTAATGCCTGAGGAGCGTATACATCGATTGCTCTTAGCTTATTTGACGTGAAATTCTTTTGCAACTAATTATCTACGATCAGACTCATCCACACCGTTTACAGTAGTTAAATGGAAGTTTTAATATAAAATAATCGATTATATTAACACCATCAATTTTAAAATCGATTTGAAAATACAGCAAATATTTTTTTCTAAAATTAAAAATTGTCTTACAGTTTCCTGTTACTAATCTTAAACAAAGACTTTAATTAGCCGTCTATTATTCTTCAAAGTTACACCTGGAATATTCCAATTGTCATTTTCGTCACGCGAACATCACAAGTCGCAGAGTGAGGATGTTTCCTTGCCCATTGTAAAACTCACCCCATACTTCTCAATCCTCCCTCTGTTATCATCCCTCCTACTGAGGTTAGACAAAAGAAAAATAGTTCGTGACGTGAATAGCACCCCGACATGGATTGATGTGAATTGCTTAAAAAGGATTTCAATAAAACTGAAATGTCTCGCGTAATAAATAACAAACTTGATATTTGACGACTAAGACAAAATATAAGGAAATAAGTCTATAGCTCACTTGTTTTATTGTAGCGGTGACTTTGTGCTTTAGCACTCCGCCTTCAGATTGATAGGTACCGAGTTGTGATTACTGTTAATATTAGTAATAATTTTTAATGCCTCGATTTGCCCAAGCCGTTGGTTTGAGCCTGGATTCTACGATTTTTTGATTCAGAAATGTTATACGAAGACGACTTATAATATAATAGCACTTATTATAATGAAAAAAATGTCAAAGGTCTCGGTGGTCGAGTGGTGAAGCACACCGCTTCTGAATCAAGTCACCAATGACTTTTAGAATTTATTTTCGGAAGTTCTGTGTGATAAATATCGATGATTTAAAACTTTGTGCCCGGTATGACAATAGGTTCGTCACCTATTCCATTTGGGACGTAAACATAACGGCGGGACGAGGCTTAACAGCTGCTGCTTACACTTTCGTGTAGAAAAGGCGTGAAGTTATGTTATGTTATATTAACAAAAAAATATAATAAACTATATCGATTTCAAGATTTTATTATAACTTAAGGGCAGTTTCTAATTAAACCGTAATATTTCCGAGCACAAATATTTGTTTAAAACCAAAAATCCCTAATTATTTAACAGCGAGAGTACAAAGTGAAGCAATGAGGCGGTCTACAATGGAATCATCCTCTTTATACGACAACCGCTAACCAGTTGGGTATATATTTAGTGACGAATATAAAAATTAAACAAATATAAAAGTAATACCTACAAAACTACACGCCAAATACCTTGTGGGGTAGGCAGAGAGAACAAAGCGCAATGAGGCACGATCCGCAAATATTGTGCAGTGACTTCATTTCGACTGGATTTATCCTACTTTCGTGGACGCTCTGCCATACCCAACTATCTATAGCTATCTGGATTTATCTGCTTACATTTTTTTGCGTCCAGTTATCAGCCCAATGCTTTATTTACACAGTTTCCTAGCGCTACTCTTCTTGCTGCTTCAATGTATTATTTTATAATTAATACCACCGTATTATAAAATAAGGATTCTATACTAATTTCCGTTTTAAAACGAAAATATGTGGCTTAAAGACAAAATATAATTTTGTCTCTACCTATTTGTCGTCTTATGCTAATCCTAATCAAAATCACCCCACCACTCACCAAATTACGTAGAAATCAACATTAAATTCTGAATAATTTTGAACCATCACTATTATATATATTTGTTCTCGATACCATCACTATAATACTCGGCTTGTATCAACACTTTTCGATATAGATAACTTAAAATAATAATAATATCTTGGACACAATACACACAGCGCCCTCTAGTTCCAAGCTAAGCAACTAAATGCTTGTGTTATGGATACTAGATGACGGATAATAATAATACATATATACTTTTCTTTTGTAAATACATACTTATAATACATAGAAAAACACCCAGACGCCGTACAAATATTCATGTTTGTCACAAATATTTGTGCTCGGGTGGGAATCGAACCCCCGACCTCAGTGCTGCTGCCGGTAGTTTTACCAATGCGCCACGAGGCCCGTCTATATATATAAATTGTATATTATGACAGGTATACACTGATATACACTTTAATATATTTGTTCTCGATACCATCACTATGATACTCGGCTTGTATCAACATGTAAATGATATCACAAGTTGTTTTAAATTTACTACATCTTTCATGTTCGCGGATGATGTGAAAATTGTTAAGAGTATAAAGTCTCCTGAAGATGTTGATTCAATGCAAGCTGATATTCTCAGACTGAATGACTAGTGTACCCGTAATAGGGTTTCATTGAATCACGAAAAATGCTATCATATAAAATTTTAATTTAAATTCATCATATCATGTGGCTGGTTATCCGTTAGTACAAGTGGATTCTATAAGGGATCTTGGCATTACTATGGATGGAAAGTTAACTTTTATAAATCATATTGAGAATATAATTGGAAGGGCTCTTAAGATGCTGGGATTCGTTATTCGTAATAGTAAATTTTTCAAAAACTACTTTTCTAAAGTGATTCTTTATAACAGTCTAGTCCGAAGTATCCTAGAGTACGGTTGTGTTGCCTGGAGGCCACATTATGCAACTCATTCATTGAGAATGGAGAGAGTCCAGAAGAGGTTTGTCAGACATTTGGGTTACATTACCAGTGGTCGTGTCAGGAAAATGTCATATGCCAAAAAACTCAAACATTTCAAATTGATAACCTTAGAGGCACGTAGAGATATTCTGGATTTAAAATTTCTTCATAAGCTATTCAATAATGAAGCTGACTGTCCCCAGCTACTTGAGAGATTTCAACTAAGAGTCCCACGTAAGCCCCCTCGGAAGCCAATCGCTCCATTTTGCCTACCAGTGCGCAGAACAAAATTTGGAGCTAGTTCTCCCGTTGCTAGGTGGTCTAGACTTAACTCTTTGAAAGAGTAATCTCCGCCCGTATCAGCAGCCACCTGTCGCAGGTGGGCCCGGACATATCGGACTGCCAGTTCGGGTTCCGGCAGGGGCGCTCGACCATCGACGCAGTGCGTCGTGTGCGGGCCCTGTCGGAACCGGCAGTCCGATCGGGGGGGGTCGCGCTGGCGGTGTCACTCGACATCGTCAACGCCTTCGGGACCCTCCCCTGGCCGGCCATCAGGGAGGCCCTCGTATACCACGACGTGCCTCCCTACCTCAGGTCGGTCATCGGGGCCTACCTGCAGGAGAGACGGGTGGACTATGTCGACCGGAACGGGACGGAGCAAAGGAAGGAGGTGACGTGCGGGGTTCCGCAGGGGTCCGTGCTCGGGCCCCTGCTGTGGAACCTCGCCTACGATCCGGTCCTCCGCACCAGTCTGCCCCGTGGCGTGAGTGTCGTTTGCTACGCAGACGACACTCTGGTGGTCGCCACGGGGCCCGACTTCGAGCGGACGCTCAGGTTCGCCGAGCTGGGGGTGGCAATCATCGTCAGACGGATCCGCGGGCTGGGCCTGGAGGTGGCGCCTCACAAAAGTGAGGCGCTATGGTTCCACCGCCTCACCAGAGGCAGGGAACCCCCGGCCTCGCGGATCCAGGTGGGTGACACGGCTGTCCCGGTGGGGCGGTACATGAAGTACCTCGGCCTCACCCTGGACAGCCGCTGGAGCTTCGAGGAGCACTTCGTACGGATGGTCCCCCGAGCGCGACGGGTGGCGGGCGCCTTACACCGCCTGCTGCCCAACCTCGGGGGGCCGGGGGATGGAGTTCGCCGCCTCTACGGTGGCGTCGTGCGGTCCGTGGCCCTGTACGGGGCCCCCGTTTGGTCGCGAGACCTCGCGGGGGCCTCCCGCTCCAGGGCTCTGCTGAGGAGCCTGGAGCGGATCATGGCCATACGGATCGTGCGGGGCTACCGTACAATCTCATATGAGGCGGCGACGGTCCTCGCGCGTTCCCCACCCTTCATCATCCTGGCCGAGATGTACGCAGCCGCGTACGATCTCGGCCGGGGAGGGGGGGGGGGGGGCGGGCGCGCGGGGACGCGAAGTGCGGAGGCGGGAGGCCTTCCGGCAGGTCCTGGGGGACTGGCGCGACGCGCTGGTCCTCCAGGGCGGTACGCGTTCGCGCGCCGTCGGGGTCATCCTGCCCCACCTCGAGGCCTGGGTGCTCCGTAAATGGGGCACTGTCACCTACAGGTTGACTCAGATACTCACCGGGCACGGGTGCTTCGGTGAGTATCTGAGTCGAATAAAACGTGAAGAGACGGCGAGATGCCACCATTGCGCATCCGACCTGGACTCGGCCCAGCACACGCTGGAGGTCTGCCCGGCCTGGGCGGACGAGCGCCGAGTCCTGGTCGACGGGATCGGGCGAGACTTGTCCCCGCCGGCGTTGGTCGCGGCAATGCTGGCGGGCGAGGAGGAGTGGAGGGCTGTGGTCTCCTTCTGCGAAGCAGTCATGCTCCAGAAGGAGGCCGCCGAGCGGGGTCGGGAGAGAGCCGACCCCGCTCGAAGGCGGCGGCGGCGAGCTCAGTGATCGCCGCCGCCGACGGGCCGCGAGGGCGCACACCCCGCGGGTGCGCCCGGGTCGCGGCCCGGGAAGGATGACCCCCCGGTGCGGCCGGGAAGGGTCGTCGGGGGCGCCGCCGGCCGCGCGCCTCTTTACAGCGCGCGGTCGGAGCCGCCCCGCCCGGGGGAGCCTCACCAGGCTCCCCGAGGATGAGCACCCCCTCGTGACTGAGGGGGGGCGACGGCGGGGTGGACCAGAGGGGTTTATCCGAATCCTGGACCACCCCAACGCCGGAGGAAGGCCGCCGCGAGGTTTTAGTGGGTAACCCTAGGATCGGATTTCAGTTTACTGTTTTGGGAGTCCCACACTAACCCCTGCCGTCCCCAGGCGGGGGGTGTGCATAAAGCATTTCCTCGCGATAAAAAAAAAAAAAAATAATAATAATAAAAAAAAAAAAAAGGTTGTCTAGACTTATTAACGACCATAGTGATCTAGTTGATATACATTCACAGACTTTAGTCAGTTTTATTAATAGTATATGAAAGAAATAAATCAGTTTTTAGAGTTATTATGATATAGTGTTAGTTATATAAAGTTAGTGTAGTAATGTAAAGCAGGACGTGTTGTTTGGCACTTATATTATAAGTTTCAAACCAATATTTGAGAGTCCGAGAGTGATGTTTGTACCTAATACCGCCTTTTTTTAGAGAACGAGAAAATAATAAATGTAAATGGCATGTCCTAATTATCATGTAGTGTTTACCTGTAAAGATTGTACATTTAGTAGTTATTCTATCAATAATGTGTAAAAGCCATGCAATAATGTAACAATAGTTGGTAAGCCTAAATAAATAAAATAAAAATAAACACTTTTCGATATAGATAACTTAAAATGTATCACTATAACGCTAATGTCTCTAAAATATCTTTAGTATTGTAATTTATACGAGCTTAGATATTGTTAGAACTTTATGTTATTATTCAATGTTGTGCTTTTGAACGCACCCGATAGAAACTCACTTCGATTCCAAATTTAAAATTACCTTATTATGATGAACCGAAACTTAATAACTCTGTATTTTCAAGCTATGATTCTCAGCTTTATTCAATAAAACTTAAAGTTCACTTTTGTTTGTTGTTAATGTGACCTATGTGTACGTAATAGTACACGTGTTATGTTGTTAAGAATTGGAAGTCAGTGTCGGCAAGTAATGCTCGTTCGTGACTCGAATGTCATTAGAATATTCCAGACTGATACAGTTCCTGCGCTACGCAGAAAAATTTAACACGACTCTCCCTTAATTTTCTTTTGTGGGAAAGAAAAACGTGACAAAAATACTTATAGTTTGTTCGACTTGGAATCAGGATTATTTTTCTTGTTTTTGTTTATTATTGAATTTCTATATAATTGATTATGTGAAATTGAAAACAGTGAGTAGTGAATTTTTAGTCATCAATATTTTGTTTTGTTTACGTGGCCATGTTATTTGTCATTTAAAATAAGAGGCTAATCGTTAATATAATATAATAGACACGATATATTCTTTGATCATTTTTTTCCACGTTCTAAAATTATAAAAATAATATTTATATTTCAGTAATCTTTCTTTTGGGTTATAACCTAATGTCACCTGGTGGAAGCAATTCGTATTACACAAATTCATAATTCTTGAGTCAAACTGTCTTACTCTTTCAGTACAACATTAGTAGAGATTAACCTCTGAGGATATATATCCTATTTATACAACTGCTAAACTTTACAATGCAGAAATAAATATCTAATTTTAAAACACTCCACTTTTGTTAAGATCGAAACAGCTCGTACGTGTAAAAATTCAATCAATATTCATCCCTCGGGTTTGGTGTGAGTCCAGTTTTAGAATTGCCTTTGTTGAATTTTCGTAGGCGGAAGTAAACTCAAACCCCTAATTAAAAATATTTACTAGCTAAACTATTTCACGGAAAGTCAAGATGATCAGCTGAGAGCTACGCAGTTTGCTGCTTAAATGGGCTGGTTGGATAAGTAAAATGCCACGACATCCAAGATAAAGTGGCTCATGCAGTTTTTCGTTCGGTGAGAGAGGTGTCCGTACACCGACCCGCCATCTCTTGTCCCCTTAGCTATCTAAAAGAATGACAACGCAAGAGTGACACGCTCATGGTCATCTGCAACACCAATGTTGCAGATGACCATGAGCAGTGCTACTCACTCACCATCTGGTGACAGAAATGCCCACTTTTCCCATAAAATAAATAATAGGACTTTCTTAGGCACAATTATGGATATAATTACGCAAAATATGCACATTAGTATAACAAATATAAAGCTTCTTTTTTCGCAGTAGGGTAATAATTCTGACAGCATATTAACGCGGCTCTTTAATTTTCCTGTGAGGCCTGCAAAAAAGGTCTTCACAGATTTTTTTATGAGGAAAAAATCGAATAAAGGACAATAGGAGGACTGGCCCATGCCATAGTCATATTTTTCACTCACAAAAGAGGTTTCCACGTTAATGTGAGATGGTAATAAATGACAGTCAATGTTATAATAAAGCAAGGATTCCATTTTTTGGACCCTTCTAAACATCGAAACCAGAATGAGAAGATTGAAGAAAAAAATCTCTTTAAAATCTCCTATTTTAAAGAGATTTTTTTCACAAAAGAATAAAATGGTTACGCCGTAATTTTTTTGTCTGATTCTTCAACATGCTATAGCAATATTGAGATTTTAATTGCAAATTATCTTTATGAGTTTGTGCATTTAATACCCGAGGGTATAGGCAGGGGAAATTACGCGTCCCCTCATGTAATAGGTGGACGAGGAACTTATTACAATATTTATTTCAGTGACACCCATATTCAAATTCGAGAATTCTGATTGAAAGATATTTTTGTAATTTTTAGACATGTGATGTACTAGGCTAAGAACATCATTAATACAACGGATATTAAAAGCTTGGATACCTTACGCCCGAATACTGAACCGCCACTCAAATCTGACAATAAATTAAGTGCTACTTACTGCTCAAATTTCACGCATTCTGTCTAATGTGACAGCTACTTAAACGCTTATGCGTAGCGCTTATGTATTTGAGTGGCGGTTCAGTATTCGGGCTTTAGTCCTTTAGTTGAAAAAAACTACGAACAACGTATCGAACATGTTCAGTCCAGTGTAGGGTTACTTTACTACATAGAAATGCACTGTACATATTGCTTCATGAACTTTTTCACAAGTACGGGGGCAAGATGTGATCTTGTTGTTTCATGAAATCTCTAAATTTAGCGGAAGAAATAAAACGCCATGAACTTATTCTATCTAACAATTGTTTTTTAAAATGCCAGACATAAATAACCTCTAAATTCAAATTTAGAACGTAACGCCTTCATACCTCTGAAAAGGCGAACATTATTTTATTAAACTCGTCTGAAGTTTTTTTTTTACTTTATGGCGTTGATTGAATCGAATCAAGGTAAATCAAGCCTGATATTTCACCTTCCATGGCCCCCACAAATAACTGCTTCTAGGCCAGGCGCGCCAAATTGGTACGACACTCGATCTAAATTTGAGTTTTTTTTCCTTTCCGCACCACGCCATGTGTACTCGATTTGGTAAAAGCCCGCGTGTTAATGTTTATGAAATACCAATTTTCCTTTAGGATTAAACCGTTCCATAATTGATATGGGGAATAAACGTCTCGATTTATTATTATAAGTTAATTTTTATATTAATTATTTGTAAAAAGAAATAGATAAATACATTGATAGAAAATAAATAGCGTGTAATTTTAATTTTGGAACCTTTTTTACAGCAACTAACCCTTGTGTTATGAAACTTGACAGCGAGTATTATTACTACATATGACATTTAAGTTCGTTTTAAATGTTTGTACGTCGTTTTAAATGGGTGGGGATCAAACGCTCTACCCAGCAGTGGATTTTACCAATTTCCTGGATCAAAGTGATGCTTAGCAAAGTTTGAAATAAATTTACCTAACTTCTTGGTAAACTTACTTTGACTGTATCGGATAATTTTGGTGGAAGCAGTGACAGGGGTTGACGAGATTTGACTAAAAGTGGTGACAGCATATTTGGTGAAGTTGAGAAATCTTCGCGAGAGATTTAGCTGGGGAAACTTGGAGGGGTGATGACTAAAGCTCCAACACTTATGTGGAGTGGCTGCGACAAGTATAACGTAGTAGTAACTTAAGATATAATAATAATATTAAATACACTTTATTGTACACCATAAAAAATATTAAATTAGAGTGAGTACTAAATGGTAAATATTAGGCTAGTACAAAGGCGGTCTTATCGCATGTTGCGATCTCTTCCAGACAACCTAAAGATGGACTTGTTTTGCCAGGAACAGTAATATGCGGTGTACTTGTTTGTAATATATATCATCGAACCTCATCTAGATAAATACATACATACAGATACATGTACATACATAAATACACACACATACATACATAACTACATATACACGCATAAGTACACATACATACAAAATACGCATACATAAATACATAAAATAAATACGCATACAAATATACATACATAATTTAGTTAGATATATATACATAGATACAAATATAACGTCATACATGTGGAGTCATTTACAGTGACAAGTAGTATTGTGTAAGACGATTTTAAAATGTGGCCGGCGTCTGAGCACGCCGAATAGTCAATGGCAATTCATTCCACAACCGTGCTGCCTGGACTGAGAAAGACTTATCTGAAAAATTTGTGGAGTGACCTGGCATTTCTAGAGTTAAGTTCACCGATGATCGCAAGTATCTCGTATGTGTGTCATGGAGAAACGTGAAACGTTTTTTAAGATGTGAGGCGTAGCAGTATTGAAAAGAATGTTGTACAGGAGACAAAGAATGTGAGTATTCCTTCGAAAACGAATGGGCAACCACTTGAGCTTATTATGGAATTCGGTGACGTGGTCATATTTGCGTAAACCAAATATAAACCTAATACAAAGATTCTGGAGACGCTCAGTGAGATCAAGAAGCTGGTATCGGCATAATCAAGAATAGGAAGGAGAATAGATTGCTAAGCGCAATCTTGGTGGCAACGGGTAGAAGATTACGGAGACTTCTTAGGGATCCTGCAGAGCAGAACACTTTGCGGTTTACATTTTCTAATTGTGCTGACCATGAAAGTGTAGTGTCTAGGTTAATTCCCAGATTTTTTACCTTATATGTAGGGTATGCAGGTGCTATTGAATATAATATTAGGTAATGTTGTGAAATTTAGTTTGGCTATCTGTCGAGAGCTGCCGATCAAAATAGCTTGAGTTTTTGTAGGGTTAACCAGTATGCCATATCTGTAAGCCCATTTTTCTATTTTTAATAAATCATCGTTAATTGTAAGTATGACCTTGGCCAAGTCCCCTAGTGCTTCTCGTGAATATATTTGTAAATCATCAGCATACAGGTCGTAAGAAGAAAATAATTTGTTAGAGATAGAATTTATAAATATAGAAAACAGCAATGGAGATAAAACGCCACCCTGTGGCACACCGACAGTGATGTTGGACCAAGGTGAATACTAACTTCGAAACCAGTCAATTACTCCAGGAGATATGTTAAGAGAGCCCAGTGTGGAAAGTAACACATCGAAGTCAACAGTGTTAAAGGCATTGCTGAAATCTAATAGGCAAAGGACTGTTAGCTTTCCATTTTCCATGCCTGACCTTGTATCATCCGTAATGTTGACGAGGGTTGTGGTGGTACTATGGCCAGGACGGAAACCGGACTGAAATGGGTTAAGTAGGTTGTTGGAATTAAGGACAGTATTTAATTGATCGTGGACAAGACGTTCAAGTACAATAAAGAGGAATAGAAGAATGGATATGGGGCGATATTCAGAAAAGGATGCTGGTTTCGGGGCTTTTGGTAGTGGTATTACTTGGGCGTCTTTCCATGTTGATGGGAAGACACCACTGGAAATGGAATGATTAAGGATATGGCAAATAACGGGTAGGACTTGATCAAGGATGGGAAGTATCATGTTACGGCTAATGTTATCAGTCCCAATGGCATTGGAAGCAATAGACAGAATACTATTCTTAACATCACTAGTAGTAAATTGACGAAAGAAAAATGGAGTGTAATCAGGAGTTGGTAGTGATGAAAGATATTGTAATGTGTTGGCTTTAGTTTTCTTATCAAAGTTAGACGAAGAACAGAAATGAATATTGAGAGCATTTATGTCAAGAGCGGAAGGATTTGTTGTTTGACGCTGTTTGCCAACTCCTAAAGATTTTAAAAACTTCCAAACCTTTGCAGGATCACCGTTTTGTATGGACGTATGAATGTGTTGGCGTTGTGCATTCCTACACACCTTGTTGCAGTGATTTCGAATACTCACATATTTAGTTCGATTCGTATCAGTCGGTTTTATTCTCAGTTTTGTTATTGCAGGTGCCTTTTTCTTTATTAACTGTCTGATTTCTTCAGTGAGCCACGGCGATGGAAAGTGGCGCACTTTAATAGATTTTATGGGTGCGTGTTTGTCATACAGTTTATTAAGAATTTCCGCAAATAGCATCACCTTTTCATCCATTGTTGTTGTGGAGTAGATTTTCCCCCAGTCTAAGGATTCCGCATCCGACTGCAGGCTGTCATGATCCATACCACCAAAACTACGCTGCACAAGAATTCTTGACTTTGCTTTGGGTGGGCGAATTTTATAGGATAGAAAAATTAGGTCATGTGCTGAAAAGTCATATATCAATTCAACTAGTTTATTTAAGTTAATTTGGAGATGATATAAAACGAAACTCAGCCATTTGCGTTCGATTATGGCAAATAGGTCTCAAAATGATAAATAAATTTGGTATCCTCTGCTAATTGCTATATAAAGGGCTCAATTTTGACTTGCAAATCGAGTTTTATGGCGATCTGTTCCCTCTTCCTGCCCTGTAAGGGTCACAGCCAGAAGTTTACATCTTTATTCTGATATGAAATATTTTCAATTTCTAGTGACGTCGTTCGCGCGGTAGGTACTGGCGCTGTGTGTTCAGTGATAAACACAATCTAGGCGCTTGTCAATATGTTTCATATTGACAAGCGCGTCCCCGAGGACATGTTTTATTAAATGACAATTTCATGCACCCGGCGTGTCGCAGGTTCGATAAAATATGTTTGTGTGTTAAATATATATACACACACACACCATCAAACACTCCTCGCACTGAACGAAACGCAACAAGAGCCTACATCGAAATTTAGAGAAGTCATGGTATTATTCGGATTAGAATTTAGAAATTATTTCGGACGAATAGATTTTAAATAAAATAAAACGAACTAAATTATCGTTTGTACAATTTCTTCAATGTACAAAGTAACGTGAATCCCGAATTGAAAGATAACCTTCCTCATAAACCCATTAAATCGTTATCTAAATAATTGTATGAAAAAAAAAAAACAATAATGAATTAATTTATGTCAAAGCATAGTCGTCGTCGTCTATATCTGCTAATAAGGCTCGAAGTCACAAAACAAACTAATTATAAAATCTTAATACATTAGCGTAAGACGGAAAAATTTAAACAGACATACATACAAAACTTCGCGCCAATTCCCTTGCGGGATAGGCAGAGAGAACAGAGCGCCATAAAGCACGATTCTTATAACAGAAAAATGTAATTATTTTATCATTAGTACATTAAATTATCAAGGTCGTACTTTTATTTTAAAATTTAATCACTGGAAATATGGAGAGACTGCAGAGATTAGTACCAAGGACCGTTCTTCAGAATCCTAAATGTTATACGACTCGGAGGATGTGGCGTTGCTGCTAATTGTTTGTGGCAAACTGAACATTCTGAGTTTCTTATGTAAAGTGACAAATTGTGAATCGTATTTGGAGGTTGACTTTGTTAAAATACCGAATTAATAAGACCGCTTTATTAACGAGGATTTAAATGTTTAATTTCTTTGAAAAGATAATATTATTTTCAAAACATATTATTTATGTTTCGATAATCTTTCTTTTTGTTTGTAACCCAATGTTGTTAGCGCAATCTCATGTCGTAAGCAATTGATTTCGCTGGTAAACTAAAAAGTAATTGTTTACTTGACAAACGAATACTATATCGTATTTTAGTTATAAAATTATGCCTAAATTTATAAAATTTACGAGTACTGTCTCAGTCTCTTTTGTGAGAAGCGTAATTATATATATTCCCTACGTAATACCTTATTAAACAAATTCATAATTATTACGATCAAATTCTCTTACTTTTCCATTCATTAGGAACCAAACAGTTAGTACGTTTAAAAATTCATTCAATATTCATCCCTCGGGTTCGGTGCGAGTCCAGTTTTAGAATTGCCTTTGTTGTTTTTCGAAGAGTTTTCGAAGTACAGAAATAAACTGAAACACCTTATTTATATATTATATCAGGATTCACCACAAAATGGCGATATAAATGTACAACATAACATAACTTCACGCCTTTTTTACCCGAAGGTGTAGGCATAGCTGTTATGCCTCGACTCGCCGTTACGTTTACGTCCCATATGGAATAGGTGGCGAACCTACCGGGCACAAAGTTTTATTCATCGTTATTTATCACACATAACTTTTGAAGTTAATTTCGAAAAGTCATTGGTGTGCGCGACCCACAACCCACGACCTCTGAATTTAAAAGCCGTACGCTCGACCACTGGACAACCGAGACTATTGTTTTATACACAACCATATCCAAATTCAACACAATCGTTTACTTATACTTACTCACACCCAGAAGCTTTAAGAAGGATCCCGAGAAAAAACCAAACTTTTTCAATTACCAATTTGCCTTACGCCAATCAGTACTAAGATAATGTGGGAAGTGATCGTATCGGAAAAGCATATTGGATCATGTATCTTATGTTTATTGTACGCGTTCCTTATCATTAAAACCGGCCTTCTTCAACAGATATAAAAACAGAGCAAAGTTTTTTTAAAGTATAATTAAAGAATAACATTGACGTATGTATTGGTCTTCTAATAATTGTATATCTATATAATTCAATTTATGAAGAAGCTTTCTCGATTGGTAAAATAATACGACACCTCATAAAATCGACGTAAAAAGGATCATGCCACTTTTTGGTTTTGTAAAACCGAAACGCAACTCTGTCGTTTCTGCCTTCTTTCCTGTCACATCTTAAAGAATTACCCCACCCAATGAACCCAACTGTAACTCTCTTGGTATTGCAGATATCCTAAAAATGCTCTTGTTGTTTTCCTCGAGAGAAACTCTTGCTCTTTTTCCTACTTTAAAATTACTCTTCTAACTGATAGTTTTCAATTAAATTGATTTATTCTAATTTCATACATATTTACCGAGTTTCGGTAGTCCAATGGTCTAACAACACGCTTCTGAATCAAGAAGGCGTGGACGTTAACATAACCGCAAACAGCTTCAAGTGAGGCTTAACTGTCTACTTCTACAGCTTCGGGTAGTAAATAACGTAAGAGACGTGAAGTTATGTTATGTTTCATCATCATCATCATCATTAGCCTTTTTTTTGAGGTCCACTGCTGGACGTAGGCCTCCCTCATAGAGCGCCACAACTGCCGGTCCGCTCAGTCATGGGGGGTTTTTGCCATAATCGCCACGCTTGGCAGGCGGGTTGGCGATCGCAGTAGGCTGTATTTTCTTCAGAGAGAATTCTGCTGCCCATTCTTCTAGCTTTTCACTTAGTCGCCTTTTACGACACCCACGGGAAGAGATGGGGTGGCGGTATTCTAAGCCGGCGCCACACAGCCAATGAAAAAAAAAAGTTATGTTTCATAGATAACTTAATGCACAGAAATATTTACTATTTCAAAGACTTTCAAAGGATTAATTATATGAAAAGTTGTTTGACAAGACAGAAGAGAAATGCAGTTGCATTTATTCCCTTTTCTCTCGCTCACTGATTAGAGAAAGAACCGTATTTTAAACCTTATTCATGCACAGAATCTTAAAACACAGAGCTTAATTTGAAGCATTCTGTAATATTGAAAATGTATTGCATTAAATCCTCTGTTATAATTTGTTGTGGCTAATGTATTCTATATGGATAGTCAGATATAAGATTAGAATACGATTTTTTTAAACATGTTATTATAATTTGTATTTATACAATAGTTTTGGAGACCGAAGAATATTTTATATACAAAAGTAATATTAATATGAATAAATCAATATCGATTAATAATATAACATAACATAACTTCACGCCTTTTGTTACCCGAAGGTGTAGGCAGCGGCTGTTAAGCCTCGTCTCGCCGTTATGTTTACGTCCCAAATGGAATAGGTGGCGAACCTATTGCCATACCGGGCACAAAGTTTGTCAGTCATCGGTATTTATCACACATAACTTCCGAAAACAATTTCGAAAAGTCATTGGTGTGAGCCAGTGTCTGGAATCGAACTCCGGACCTCTGGATCAGAGGCCGTGCGCTCGCCCACTGCGCCACCGAGACTGTATGTTATGTTATTAATAATATAATATGAATAATTTTACTAAGAATAACTTTATATATAGCTGGTAATGCTCAACACTACTGCCAATAAACTCCAAATCCAGGATCAATCAATGCTATTGGTTCATTCAACTAACTTTTTTATCAACTTAACTTCGCAGTACTTTGTGACAACTTTTTTATAAGTTTTTTCTTCCTTTTCCGTATTGATTTTTTGTGTTAATGCCGTCCAGATATTAGTTTTTGCCTGTCAGCACGATTGCCTCTTGTTTGAACTTTGACTCTCTATAATTTTTCAAATCGTCAGAGCTACATATTAGTTCGGAGAAATTGTTAAGTTCTGGTTTACATAATAGTAATTTGTTATTATTATGTCATACCTTCAGTAGCAGTGATAATTGGATAAATAGATTTCTGTATACGCAAGACATTTAACGCGAAATTATTTCACAGCGATCAAATAAATTTTTAATTTGGGTCCTTTTTTAGAACTGGTTTTCAAAACTCGGTGATTACATCAGACGCACATATTTAACTGCATTGTTTACCAGCTAACCTCTAAAATCATACCAAAATTATTTAGCATTAATTCTGGTCCGGTACCAACACTAATTGGGTGTGAATCATATAAAAAGAAGTTTCGAGCGCAAACTCCACACAGTGCTAGACCGCAGGACCATAAATATCCCGAACTGTCTAATCCTTACAAAAACACATGTCACCGTAATCTGGCACGAACTAAAGGAATTGCGTACATCTGTGATTTCTCTGGTAATTAAAACAATTTCTCTCGACCTCTATGTTTTAATCCCCACAAGAATGTTTGCTCGTTTGTACATGAGTTTTTGCTACATTAGGCGTGGATTACAGCTAAGTCCCTCTAATTGGCGTTGTACAGATTCAGGTTCTGATTGGTATCAAGCGCTTGGGCAATAATATTATTGCAAGATAAATTGGACGAGTTTGAACGGCTTTTTTTTTTTTTTTTTTTTTTTTTTTTATGTTTTACTGGGCAGCGCTTGACCTCGTTTCACCTGATGGTAAGTGACGATGAGGCCGATGATGGTGAAGCGCACTGTCCAGTTAGTAGCCTATTCACTCTCCTTTTGAAGAGACCTATGTCATAGTTAACGGGGAACACCGAAGCAGGTAGTTTGTTCCATTCACCATCCGTGCGGATGATGAAAGAAGACCCAAAGCGCTTAGTTCGTACAGGTGGAATTTCAACAACGTACGGGTGTAGACGTTAAGGACGTCGGGTGGTTCGCCGATAGAATGGGGATGGAGGTATCAAGTCGTGTAACTCTTGCGCACACTCACCAGAGTGTAGCCTATAGAACACCGAGAGGCTGGCCACCTTCCACCTGTGCTCGAGGCTTTGCAGATCATTGTCGACCATCACAGGATCGCCAATTAATCTTTTAGCCCGCCTCTCCATCGAATCCAGCAACGATAGGTGACATTTGGCAGCACCAGCCCAAATGTGACTACAGTATTCCACGCAAGACCGGACTTGAGCTTTGTACAGTGTTAGAAGCTGTCCTGGCGTGAAATGCTGCTTCACCTTCGCAAGAATTCCAAGCTTCCTTGCTGCTATCCCTGCTTTGGACTCGATGAACCGCCCGAAGTTAAGGTTCTGAGATATTTCAACACCCAATAACTGTAGGCGGTCGGAGTATTCCAATGCCACACCCTGGAAAGTAGGAGCCAAGGTGAAAGAGCTCCTTTTGGCAGTGATAAGACACATTTGAGTTTTGGAAGCATTGAAGCTCACAAGATTGGCATCGCCCCAATCGGAGACTGCCTTGAGTGTGAGATTCATTCGCTCTACCAAGGCCTCGCGCTCAATCCGTACCTGCTCCTGACTGGCCCGAGCTCCCAATTCGTACATATCAACGATGGTGGTATCGTCCGCATATCCATAAATACCGGACTTAAGCAGGTCGTTGATATGTATTAAAAAGAAAAAAGGCTTATTTGGACTTATACGTATAACACCTATACTGAAGTAATTAACTTCTACCGCTTTTCAGTATTTTCACGACTTTGACCTATGAAGATATACACACATTGCCACCATATTTGCTAAAATGGATAGTAGGATTAATCCGGTCAAACTGTGGGCACTGCTCAAAATCTGCGAAGTAACTGTCGCTGACCGCGTCGAAAATAAGATTGAAGAAGAAGAAGGCAAGAAGCTAAATTGAAAGAGATTCTCGATGTAAAAGTAAGAAGATGCTTCTATGTAGATAGAATGAAAGATGCAAGATTGACTTGTTCGAATGATTTAAACATATTATATATATATATCAAATTTTATACGCATTTTGTTTTATTAGTACGTGGTTTATTAAACCTCGGATAACTATTAACTCTCTGAAACGAAAGAAAACGATAAAGAAAGAAAAGTTTTTTGTGTGTCTGTCTATTATCTCTCTGTATTAGATTTTAAACATATGTCACCCAACGCTTACCTTCTGTTACCTTCTAAATATTGCTATAAACTTCGATTTTGATTGCCAGACACTTGGCATGGTTGCAGTTAGCAATCGATTCTGTATTGATATTCTAGCAATACAAGATGGCGCATCGTAACGTAACTCTCGATGAAATTTAATATTTCGATACTCGCTTAATTCATTCCATATTGAATCGATTGTGTATTCGAGTATCAGTTCGGCTGCCCGTTATGTTTCTAATCAACGGCCAGATTTTGTTCAAATATTGACTTAGTTTATTTATGATGAAACTACATTGTTATTATAATTATTGTTTCTTCTTCCATTTTAGAAATGTGGACTTTTTTCAGATACGTTTTGCGTTACCATGCGAAATACTCTGTTGCAATATTTGACGCAACCAATTTTTTACGAATTCAAAAATAAAATAAAATATTAGTGTATTTTATTGCCTTCACGTCATCACATACAATTCGATGAATAAACTGTACTAACATTATAAACAGGCAAGATTGCTTTCTTTGTTTTTTCGAATGCTGCTCACAATAAAAATGCAATTTTATTGTGCAGATAGTTTTTTCTTCTTTTTTAAAGTATTTACGGTAAGGAACAAAAATCAAATGAAAATTGTGTGACCATAAAAAAACGTTATTATGACGCCTGAGATAATGAGCTTATATTGAAGTTTAACAATAAAAGAACAATTTCCATCTTAGGAGTAGACAAAAAGAAATAAAACTCTAAGGAGTCAAGAGCTGGCTTTCAGTCAGCACGTTCATTACGAGGACATTAATTGAATCCTGCAAACGAGCACTATATAAGCCGTTTTATCTACACCTAAGAAGGTATTGGAGGCAAATTAAACTAGAATTATTGAACTGGACTTGTCGATGAAAACGATTAAAGAATCTAAGTAGGTACATCATCTATGAATAATACGTCTCCACCTTTTTAGCCACCTCCCAATTCAAATAAAGAATAAGAATTAATTACAAATGTATATTTAAGCTCCTTTCTTAATGCGGTAACATATAAAATTGAGTAACTTATCTAATATATAAAATTCTCGAGTCTAGATGTGCGTAATTGAACTCCTCCGAAACGGCTTGACCGATTCTCATGAAATTTTATGTGCGTGTCGGGTAGGTCTGAGAATAGGACAACATCTATTTTTCATCCCCCTAAATCACAAGGGTAGCCCACCCCTCATTTTTTTTAAATTTTTCGACATATTTCTGTTTCTTATTTTTTTTATAAAACGGGATACAAAAATACATGCAACCCAAAATTTTCAACCCCCTACGATCAACCCCTATTTTTTAAATTTTATTTTTCGGCAAGACAACGTTTGCTGGGTCAGCTAGTATACATATAAAATTGAGAAAAGTGGGCATATCGCAAAGCAACTGTCCCGATTCTTGATACAAATCTCACGACAATACATTAATCTTATCCGCATTTGATGATTTTTGATATTTTTTGTGGTGAAGTGCTCTTAATACTGACCTGTTAAGCATTTTATATTATTGTAGGAAGCATTTATTAGAAGGGCAATAAGAAATCAATTAGAAGAGAAGAAAGAAACCAATTTTTTGGTTCCGTATAAATTTAGATTATAAATTTTAATACATTACATTATCCCGTCCCATTATATGCGTATATCTTTAAAACTACCCAATGGATTTTGATGCTGTTTTTTTTAATAGTTAAAGGGTGTCAATGGGGTGGTTTTGATCTATAATTCATATTTGATCTATATTCTAAATTATTAAACACTTTGAGGAGGTCTACAAAAAAGTCCGCGAGGGCATATATCTATCTCTTAGGGATCCTGGCCCTTTACAGCATGCAATTTAGATGAATATTTTCGAAGATATTGCAGTATTAACATAGCGGGACATCAGTTAAAGCCGATAAATAGCACAAATTGAACCTCATGATATCCTTTTGATGCGGAAGAAAGTCCGCCGGGTCTGCTAGTTAAATATAAAACAAATAGTAAAGCTTAGACAAATATATTAAAAAGTAAAAGCATTAGGATTGAAGATAAAGTTTTAAGAAACTAATCAGTTTTAAAGTGAATATATTTATTTTAATACACTAACAAATTTTAACATTTTGTTTCCTTATTTTCTTCTTAGCATATACTTAGATAACGATTTAGTATTAGGTCAATGGATTTATGAGGAAGGTTATCTTTCAATTTGGGATTCACGTTACTTTGTAAACTTAACATATAACATAACATAACTTCACGCCTTTTGTTATCCGAAGGTGTAGGCAGCGGCTGTTAAGCCCCGTCTCGCCGTTATGTTTACCTCCCAAATGGAATAGGTGGCGAACCTATTGCCATACCGGGCACAAAGTTTGTCAGTCATCGATATTTATCACACATAACTTCCGAAATCAATTTCGAAAAGTCATTGGTGTGAGTTTTTACATTGAAGAAATTGCACAAACGATTATATAGTTCGTTTTTTTCTATTTAAAATCTATTTGTCCAACCGAATCTCTAAATTCTAATCTGAATGTCATGGTAGTACCATGACATCTCCGACTTTCGATGTAGGCTCTTGCTGCGTTTCGTTTAGTGGGAGGGGTATCCGAGTACCTATATATAATATATAAACATATTTTATCGAACCTGCGACGCTCCGGGTGCATGAAATTCTCATTTAATGAAACATGTCCTCGGGTACGCGCTTGAAATATGAAACATATTGACAAGCGCCTAGATTGTGTTTATCACTGAACACACAGCGCCAGTACGTACCGCGCGTGTGATGTCAATAGAAATTGAAAATATTTCATATTACAATAAACATACAAACTTCACGCTGAGTTACTTGAAAGGTAGGTACAGGCTACAGACCGCCATATAACTCGAGTTTGAAGTCAAAATTCAGCGCAATATATGGCAATTGACTCATCGTTGACTTGATTCATCGTTTTGAGGCTTAATTGCCATAATTGAATGCGAGTAACTGCGTTCCGGTTTGTATCATCAAATTCAAATTTTTCGAATTCAAAATATCTTTATTCCTTAGACTTTACAAAGTGCTTAGAATCGTCATACAAAACTACAAGCTAAAACACGCGGAGCTTAGATTCCCTTTCATCACACTATCTTGAATGTGAAAGCGAATCTAAGTGCCAGTTCCGGCGTCAAGGCTTCTTGAAAAGAACTGGCTGCATCTGCAAATTAACTTAAATAAACTAGTTTAATTGATATATGTTCAGTTTAAACTCAACTTATACTTGTCGCAGGCACTCCACTTAAGCGTTTGAACTTCAGAAATCACCTCTCCAAGTTGCCGCAGCTGAATCTCTCGCGAAGATTTCTCAACTTCACTAAATATGCTGACACCACTTTTCGTCATATCTCGTCAACCCCTGTCACTGCTTCCACCGAAATTATCCGATACAGCCAAAGTAAGTTTACCAAGGAGTTAGGTGAATTTATTTCAAACTTTTCCAAGCAACACTTCGAACCAGGAAATTGGTAAAATCTACTGCTGAGTAGAGAAAAGCGGGTTTGATCGGTTGAGCTTGGTTCATTATAAGTATTAATAATACCCGCAGTCTAATTTCATAACACAAGGACTAGTTGCTATACAAAACTTTTATTTAGGAAACTTTTTTATAGTAACTATTTATTTTCTTTCAATGTATCTATTTCTTTTTACAAATAATCAAATATAAAAATTAACTATAATAATAAATCGAGACGCCTAATCCCAAAATCAATTATGGAATGTCTTAATCATAAAAGAAAATTGGTATTTGATAAACGTACGCGGGCTTTTGCCAAATCGAGCACACGTGGTGCGGAAAGGAAAAAAAAATCAAATTAAGATCGAGTGTCGTACCAACTTAGCGAGCCTTGCCTGGAAGCAGTTATTTGTGGGGGGGCATGGAGGGTGAAATATGAGGATTGATTTACCTTGATTCGGTTCAATCAACGGCACAAAAAAAATAAACATCAGATGAGTTTAATAAAATGAAAAAAAAATAATGTTACGCCTTTTCAGAGTTACGTAGGCGTTACGTTCTAAATTTGAATTTAGAAGTTTTTTCATGTTGGGAGTTTAAAAAAATATTTACGATTATTTAAATTCATAACATTTTTATTTTCTTTTTCTAAATTTTGAGAATTTTAAAAATTGCGAAATATTCACTATGCAATATAAACAGTTCATTTCAACGTAATAAAGGAACCGTACACTGGACTGAACATGTCCGATACGTTGTTCGTAGTTTCTTTGTTTAACTAAATGACTACGGTATCTAAGCTTTTAGTATCTGTTACATTTATGATGTTCTTGGCCTAGTTCATAATTTATCTTAAAAATAACAAAAATATCTCTCAATCAGAATTCTCGGATTTGAATCGAAATATGTATTGCAATAAATCCCTCCGCCTATTACATAAGGGGACGCGCAATTGCCGCTGCCTACACCCTCGGGTATTAAATGCACGGACTCACAAAGATAATTTGCAATTAAAATCTCAATATTGCAATATCATGTTGAAGAATCAGACAAAAATAATACGACGTAACCATTTTATTCTTTTGTGAAAAAAAATCTCTTTGAAATCTCCTCGGACATCTTCTCATTCTCCTGTTCGATGTTTTGAAGGTTCCAAAAAAAATTAAATCCTTGCTTTATTATAACACTGACTGTCATTTATTACCATCTCACATTAACGTGGAAACCTCTTTGTGTGAGTGAAAAATATGACTATGCCACGAGCCAGTCCTCCTACTGTCCTTTATTCGATTTTATCTTCATAAAAAAAATCAGTGATGACCTTTTTTTGCAGACCTCACAGGCAAATTAAAGAGCCGCGTTAATATGCTGTCAGAATTATTGCCCTACTGCGAAAGAAGAAATGTTATGCTTGGTATTATAATGTCTATATTTTGCGTAATTATTTGAGTAGATATATTTATAAACAAAGGTAATTCTAAAACAGGACTCGCACCGAACCCGAGGTATGAATATTGAGTGAATTTTTAAACGTACTAACTATTTTGTTCCTAACAATGAGAGTTTTAAAATTAGTGATTAATTTCTGGAGAGTAAAGCTTATCCATTTTTTGAATAGAAAATATATCCTCGGAGGTTAATCTATATTAATGTTGTACTGAAAGAGTAAGAGAATTTGATCTCAAGAATTATGAATTTGTACAATATGAATTTCTTGCATCATGTGACATTCGGTTATAACCCAAAAGAAAGATTATTGAAAAATAAATATTATTTTTATAATTATGGAACGTGGAAATAAAATATCAAAGAATATATTCTGTCTATTATATGATATCAACGATTAGCTTCTTATTTTAAATGACAAATAACAAAAACGTATTCATGAGTAAAAATTCACTTACTTAATTTTTTGCAAATGCATATAAAAAATCCAATACAAAAATTCAATAATAAAACAATAACAAGAAAAATAGTCCTGATTCGAAGTCGAACAAACTATAAGTATTTCTGTCACGTTTTTCTTTCCCACAAAAGAAAATTAAGGGAGAGTCGTGTTAAATTTTTCTGCGTAGCGCAGGAACTGTATCAGTCTGGAATATTCTAATGACATTCGAGTCACGAACGAGCATTACTTGCCGACACTGACTTCCAATTCTTAACAACATAACACGTGTACATGCACACATAGATCACATTAACAACAATCAAAAGTAAACTTTAAGATATATACTATAAAGCTGAGAATCATAGCTTGAAAATATAGAGTTAGTACATTTCGGTTCATAATAATAAGGTAATTTGGAATTTGGAATGGAAGTGAATTTCTATCGGGTGCGTTCCAAATCACAACAATGTTGATTAATAACATAACATTCTAATAAAATCTAAGCTCTTATAAATTACAATTTTAAAGATATTTTAGAGACATTAGCGTGATAGTGATACAATTTGAGTTATCGATATCGCAGTGTGTTGATACAATCCTTGTATTATAGTGATGGTATCGAGATTTAATATCGATATTTATTTATGTTTAGCAAATAATGAATAATATTTTAATTTTGTATGTTTATTTCTATAGTAATGGTGAGTGATAAGGTCATGGAGATGGTTAATAAGTTGATACGAAATTAAATTTTATTGGTTACGATTAACTTTATTTCATTTAATTACAAAGTAAATAAATAAATTAAAAATTTTAATAAAGATTATTTAATTATTTGAGTTATAAACTCACACTGCACCAAATTTGCGAATTGTGTCTCATGGCACATTTCTCTCTCTGCCTACCCCACAAGGTATTTGGCGTGTAGTTTTATAGTTATATTACTTTTATATTCGTATACTTTTTATATTTGTCAATAAATATATACTTAACTGCAGCATCTCCGCTGCTTCAGGGCTTAATTAAATTAATGGTTAGCGGTTGCCGTATAAAGGGGATGATTACATTGTAGACCGCCTCATTGCTTCACTTTGTACTCTCGCTGTTAAATAATTACGGATTTTTGGTTTCAAACAAATATTTGTGCTCGGAAATATTACGGTTTAATTGGAAACTGTGCCCTTAAGATATAATAAAATTTTGAAATCGACATATTATAATATAGTTTTTTGTTAATATAACATAACATAACTTCACGCCTTTTCTACCCGAAGGTGTTAGGCAGCGGCTGTTAAGCGTCCCAAATGGAACCTATTGCCATACCGGGCACAATGTTTTAAGTCATCTATATTTATCACACATAACTTCCGAAAACAATTTCGAAAAGCCATTAGTGTGAGCCAAGATGATTTGTACCCACGACTTCTTGATTCAAAAGCGTGGTGCGACCACCGAGACCTTCCACCTTTTTTATTATCATGTGTGTTATTATATGATTAGTCGTATCCGTATAACATTTCTGAATCAAAAAGTTGTAGGATCGAATCCAGGCTCAAACCAACGGTTTCGGCAAATCGAGGCATAAAAAAATATTATAAATGTAAACAGCAATCATAACTTGTAACCTTTCAATCTGAAGTCGAAGTGCTAAATCACTAAGTCATCGCTGTAATAAAACAAGTGAGCTATAGACTAATTTCCTTAATTTTGTCTTCAAATATCAAGTTTGTTATTTATTACGCGAGACATTTCAGTTTTATTGAAATCCTATTTATGCAATTGACATCAATCCATGTTGGGGTGCTATTCACGTCACGCACTATTTCTTTTGTCTAACCTCAGTAGGGGGAAAACAGGGAGGATTGAGGAGTATGGGGGGAGTTTTACAATGGGCCAGGAAACATCCTTACTCTGCGACTTGTGATGTTCGCGTGACGGGAATGACAATTGAAATGTTGCAGGTGTAACTTTGAAGAATCACAGACGGTTAATGTGATGTCTTTGTTTTAAATATGGTGTTAAATTAATCTCGGTGGTCCAGTGGTCGAGCACCACTTTTCTGAATCAAGAGCTCGCGGGTTTGAATACTATCTCAAACCAATGACTTTTCGAAAATGTTTTCGGAAGTTAAGTGTGATATAAATGACTGAATAAAAAACTTTGTGCCCGGTATGGCAATAGGTTCGCCTCCAATAGGTGTCTAAAAAACTGGAATACCATTTGGAACGTAAACATAACGGCGAGATGAGGCCTAGCAGCCGCTACCTACGCCTTCGGGCAGGAATTGCGTGAAGTTATGTTATATTAAATAGTAATAGGGAAATGGATGACAATTTTTTATTGTAGAAAAAATATTAGATTGTATTTTAAAATCGATATTAGAAATTGATAGTGTTATTTTAATCAACTATTCTATATTAAAACTTCCATTTGACCACTGTAAGGGTGTTGATGAATCTGATCGTAGATAATGAGTTACAAAAGAATTTCATGCAAACGAAGCTATGAGCAATCGATATATACGCTCATTAGGCATTACAATTTTGTTCTGTATATCTGCTTAGTCAACATAAAATAGCGGTATAAAAAACAACAAGATGAGCATATAGATACTTGAAATAATCTCAAACCAAGTCGGAATCGTTTCAGCCAACTCGTGAACAGCAGACAACAGTCCTCTGTTCATGACAGTTCATATTCTTTACTCAATAATATATTTTCCTCAAGTAAATTTGTCGTTCAGATATTTCAGTCACGAATTTACGGCTGCTTGCTATAAGACAAACGGCCCGTGGCATGTTTTCAAACAAATTATGCCGGTAACACTGATGTACTGGTGCGTAAAGAAAAAGAATCATAGGACGTGTCTCACGCTGATGCAATACCTGAACCTTTAGAGTGATGTCGTTGGCTTGTGGAGAAGGTGCCGTAAATAAGAATTGTCTTTATTTGAATAGTAAATATTGAGAAATATTTTATTTGTGTTGGGTTTATGTTGTTTAATTTTACGCAAAAGGAACAGAGTGCCATAAGGCACGATTCTCACACACCTCACTTGCTTCTTTGACTTAAATAGCTCTTGAGTCGAGTTTTCCGTTGTCTACGCTTCATGTATTAAGCCCTAAAATAATATAAGGCATAGTAATATTAAACATTTAATTTATAGTTTGCGATCCCAGTCACACGTTATGTGTAGAATTTATGAAAACCCAGACCATTGGGGATTGAAGGCGTGGGGGTATAGCAAAATGTCAAGTATTCATTCGTATTGATTATTACTAACTTAAACAATTCGTCAAGCACAAACGAAGAAACTAAAACAAATTACTATTTTCTCTTTTCATTTCTTCTATATTAAAAGTTTCGGGTAGAAATATACTTTATATAACCAAAAAAACTATTAAACACACCTTGGTAATAGTTTTTAGAAATACACTAAGTAGGAATAATGTTCAAAGAGAAGAGTGCCTCAGTTAAACTAGTAAATAAGCATACCGTATATTTACAGCTAGACTCCTATTTGATACAAACAAATTAGCAACAGCAAGTTATATTTAAGCAAATTATTAACAATACTATAGAATACATTGGGGGTTAGACAGAGGAATATTACACACACACGAACTATACTAATAAATTAATTAAAACTTGCTCCAGAGTCGCGACGGAACCATATTGTAGTGTTACATAGAGTTATGACATTATTAACTGACTTCAAGAACTGGAAATAGAGGTTCTATAATGAACTGGTACGTATATAAATTTTTATATTTATAATTTCCTCATAAACTACTGAACTTATGTCATATGTATGATTTTTATTTGTTTGGATTTTGTTATATGGTTAGGTATATACTTACTTTGGATCGGAAAATTCGAAGATATAATGTGTAAATGAATATAATATATAGTCCTACGGAATAAGGCTAGTCTATTGCCATATGTAGGGCTCAGAAAAATATTCATATCAGGTATTAGTAAAGAATTATATCTGAGACTTCTTGATACAAAAGCAGCGAGTTCGAAATCCAGGCCAGAAATACATAATTCTTTAATAGACATTTAAAAAAAAATTCATCCATAGAAACCTCCATAATGCATTTACTAAAACAAATTTATTTTTCACAAAAATCAAATCAAATGTGTGAAAGATCATGATACTGCGTGCGTCTCATGAGGCGGCGCAGAACCCTTCGGGCTGTAACCCTTTGTACTTACTTACAATGCAAACATATCATACCTTCACAATAGGGCCTATGGGAAGGGTGGCGGATAATCATTTTGACAAGTTTCATATTACGTAAATACAATAATATTTTCGTACAATATTTTTCTGATAAATGTGTATTTATATTTTTTATAGTTTCGTGCGATAGATGCTGTGACCACAATCTTCAAATTGTGAGAGACTAGTGTGCTTGAAATAAATTCTTAGCTCATTTCAGTGATAAGTTGGTACATGTTTTAATATTGACTACTTCAGAGGAACTAGCTGAGTTTGAATCCCGGTTCACACCAGTGAGTTTTTGGGAGTAATACGTCTTGAATATTAAAGACTAGTAAAATTGTGGCTATGTCACATTTGTTTCTAGAAAATGTGTCTGACATGCTGGGGCTACATACTGATACACAAGACATACCTAGTTCTGAATTTGAAACCTCTTAATCCAAAAACGGATTGAAAACTTATCGAGTTAAAATAGAAGATTATTATTTAAAGATTCTTAAATGTATAGATGACGAATGAACTTGGGATATGACTTAGTAATTAAAAAAAAACAACGCTGAATCGACGAGAAAAATTGAATTAACAATCTCTCAAACCTCTTTATATTTGGAACATAGATAAAAAAAAAAACATACGCATCGACACACTGTGGCTATGGAAATTTTTCAATTTCTCGCGACACGCCGTCCGTCGGTACTATTTTCTGGTGACAAATTCAATCAGCCGGGTGACATTATGTACCATATCCGGGGCCGTCCGACTCCCGCCCCCCGCCCCGTGGGGGGACATGTTTCATTATAAAACAATTTCATGCAGGCTGCACGGCGATGAAATATGTGTGTTACTTTATAGGCATTAGAAATTGGTATCGGTTTATGGCACTTGGTTCCACCATAGCTCAACAGATATATACAATTAAAGTACTCCACTTTATTTGTACTACAGAGGACTACTTATAACACATAATATAAAACAACTTTCTACCGGAAGGTGTAGGCAGTGGTTGTTAAGCCTCGACTCACCGTTATGTTTACGTCCCAAATGGAATGAGTGGCAAACCTATTCCCAAACCGGGCACAAAGTTTTCAGTAATCAATATTTATCATGCATAATTTTCGAAATTTATAAATTAAATTTCGAACATTTTTTATAAAATTTCGAATTTTATAAAAAAATTATAAATTGGAAGAATTCAGGATTTACACAACTTGATACCTCCATCCCCATTCTATCGGCGAACCACCCGACGTACTTATCGTCTACACCCGTACGTTGTTGAAATTCCACCTGTACGAACTAAGCGCTTTGGGTCTTCTTTCATCATCCGCACGGCTGGTGAATGGAACAAACTACCTGCTTCGGTGTTCCCCGTTAACTATGACATGGGTCTCTTCAAAAGGAGAGTGAATAGGCTACTAACTGGACAGTACGCTTCACCATCATCGGCCTCGTCGTCACTTACCATCAGATGAAACGAGGTCAAGTGCTACCCAGTAAAATATAAAAAAAAAAAAAAAAAAAAAATCGAATGTATCAAATATTGTAAATTAATAAAAAAAAATAAATATTGACATAAATTTATTTACAACAATAAGAAGAAATAAATTAATTACATTATTTTCAATATATACAATTAAAAAAAAACTACCTGAAATCAAATTTCTCCGTATCTCGGTCTACTGGCAGCGTGCCAAGGAGACTGGCCGCATTCCCACGCTGAATGGCAATGCTAATCCTCTGTACGAAGAATATACCAAGCCTCTGGTTGCGAGAGGCTTCGATCAGCCTCTTTGCAAGATCTTTGTATAGTGCACAAGCACTCGGACCCCATGTCCGGCTAGCGGCTAACGGCTCAAACACATAATCACCTACAAGGTTTCTGTATTTGTGCCGCTTGAGATTTTCTGCCGAAGCAGCAGCAGCACCGGCCACCTCTACCGTGCTTGGAAGATGCGATGGCGCAAGGGTGTCGACGCAAGTAGCGTCCCACACCAAAGGCCTACCCATCCTCCAAGGCAAAAGAGACATTCCGTCGGGTCTCTTGCCATCATCGCGCACCAAACCGTTCGGATCCAGAACGGCTGGTACACCGGCGGTGGCAAGAGCACGTCGGATAATGTCGTTGATGTTGGCGTGACCGGAAATGCGGCCGGCGCTCCTGGCGCATGAAAGGCCATGATGTCCCTTGCTGTCGACCTATCCGCAGCGACATAAATGCGAGGAAACACAGGGAGCACCTAAACGAAGACAAGTTGCGATACGGAAAGTCGTATTATCTAATAATGTTCCTATATTGGGCGATGGCAGTGCCCTAAGCCAAACATCGGACTCCCACTCTCCCACAGCCCGCAAACGAGCGCGCTCAGCATCACCTACAGAACCACTAACAAGTGATTCTTTTAAGATGGCGCAGAGCGGGTCGTCCCACTGTCTCTGAGAAAATAGAAAATATAAATTATGTATGTAATTAATCCACTATGTCAGAAATAATGTGATGTTTTTTGGGAGTACCTATGTATGTTTGTACGTATGGTTGGATGGATTATATTTAAAGGTTCATATGAGCTATATTATAACACAAAAATCAAATACGAATAAAAACTATCATATTTTTTTGCATTATTAGGTAGTCATATGACAAATGACATTGCTTAGTATACAAGTACAAAACAATATCTAGAGCACATCATTTCTAAAGAAACTGTGATTCTTAGCTTTTCATTCGCTTCCCTCAAAACTGGGCTAACGAACATTGCGAGGCTTTCTTTCCATCCACAAAGGCTTCCATCTGCATACAGCGTCAGTGTGTTGTACAAACACCCGAGGCTCGTTTCCAAGGGAACCAGTACTCAGGCAACATTCACTTCTTGGTGTTACGTTGCTAGAATATAAAAGAATCTTTCTAATGAAGATTCGTAATGAAGTTGAAATTTTCCAATTAAATGTTGATACTGTCTTTATGATACAGAAGTGCTTAATACGGATTTCTTTCTAAAAATTTGAAGTCATGTGTCTCAAATGTCATGTGTAATCTTCATAATTTTATATCTTACTTTTAAATCCATTCCATGTAAGTAGAGTAGTATTTTATTCTGAATATTAAAGGTTAAAAAAATCCGGGAAATTATAGATAAAGCGGCAAGGTACGCGTCGCCTACATCAAAAACGTGACAGTATTAGACGCTCCGATTCACAGAAAAGTATTATAAACTCGTATGAATATTAATTTTTTATATTGAAACATATTACTTATTTCATTATTCCTGATATATACTGCTGCTAATGTTAATAATTATATACAATTTATAATAGTTAATTATTTGTCAAGCAGTTCCAAGCGGTGCATTAGATTCGCTTTCACATTCAAGACAGTTTGATGAAAGGGAATCTAAGCTCCGTGAATGTTTTTTTTATGGGACGATTCTAAGTACTTTGTAAAGTCTATGGAATAAAGATATTTTGAATTTGAATGTGAATTTGCATGAATGGGCTGGCTCGACTGGTGAAATACGACGACCTCTTAGAAGATCGACGTGCAGTGGCTTATGCCGCTGAGGCCCACCCCCATTCCCCATCCTTTTCTATTCTACTCCCTCAAAGGTCGGCAACGTTCATCAATTAGCATCACGTAGCACGCCTACTCGTTTGCCCACCTATACTATGAAAAAGAAATGAAATTCATAATTATTTGTTCTGTTAAACATCATCTAAATTCAAAATTGGCCATGTTGTCTGATAATACGTATAAAAAATAACAAATGAATTTTAAATATAGAACACGTCGTTACAGCCAACTGTGATTGGCATGAAACATTAAAAAACGAACATGGCTTCCTGATGGTCTGCAAAAAAAAAGCAATATTGCTTTAATGCTTATGTTTGTTGGCAATTGAGCGCATCCCCGGCAGCCATTACGTTTTACTTGATGGATATTAAATAATTATAACTGGGCAGAATTCGGTGCCGCTAAGAGAATATCTGTTTCAACATATATGTATATTTGAGTGTTTAAAAATTAGAAATAATCCTAAGCGAGTGTTATTTATTAATAATATTATCAGACAATATGATTAAATTGCGTTAATAAAAATTTATAGCTATCAAATTTCCTTGAGGAATCAATTAACGCCATCTTAAATTGTTATTGAGAAATATTCGTTCAGAACATTTACCAATATTGCTATGTAGGGACACAAAAACTACCTATGTACCTATGTCAAAGGTGCTGGCGTATGTTTTAGTTGTCTCTTTTTATTGGTACGTAGGTACCGTCTGCATCAACATATTCTTCATGCCTGAAATGAAATATTAGATGCTGACAATTTACTTTGTATGATAATCATACTGTTTTGTGATTGTGTGTAATTTTTTGAGTTTTGTATCCAAAAGCCTTGTATCCATGTTACCAATTTGTATCAAAAGAATCAAAACAGCTAGAAATTTGAAATTATAACAGCTTACACCAATGAAGTTTGGAAAAAAAGTTTTTGATAATTACCTCTTTAGACATTATGAATATAATTGAAAAAGCGATTAAATATAACTAGTGGACCCAGCGCACTCAGAGAAAATAAATAAATATGGTCATTGTGGGTTATTCCTAAGACATAGACCTGCGACTTCGCGAACTTTTTTGAAGAACTTTAGAAGGTGTATAACAGTACACCTAGTACATTGTTTTGATCTATCACTGAGGGTTCAACTAGCGTTTGCAAATAAATTGCTAAATCTCCAAATTTATCACATTTATTAAAAATTTATTACATTATAATATTTGAATTATACAACAAACCCTCAATATATTAATAAAACGCGTTGCGTAGTTTCAGATTTAAGCACATAAAGGGACAAAGAGCGGAAAGCGACTTTGTTTTATACAATGTAATGAAGATGATGATTAACCAATCGATTTATAGTAATGGGCTAAATTTTTCCGACGCTAAGGATAAGGGCGAGGGATTAAAAAACCTTAAGTAATAAAAGCTTTAATAACGAGTTCAAAATTATTCTTTCCATTAATTCAGTTATTATACGAGTCGAACAAACATGACATAACATGATTTGCCGCCCTATTAGCCCGCCAAAGACACGTTAAAGAGGCGCGTAAATATGACATGAACACGTTCACGTAATCTGTTTAGGTTAGTACTTAATATCTAGGTATGGGAGGTAGGGGAGGGATGGGCAGTTGGGAGACATGAGCACCCCCCTTTTATTCTGATTTGATCATAGATTTCATTTTATTCTTGATTTGTTAATTTTATTTACCAACTTGAAACACTGTTAATCCTTAGGGTATATGTAATTTCTGTACGTTGTTAAACACAAACACGTTTAAAGATTTTGGGCTAGTAAAAGTAAATATTTTGTTTTTAAGTTTAAGGGTATGTGTATTTTTTATTATTTATCTATGGTATATTTAGTAATCTATATATTAGACTAGAATTCAAGCCTAAAGACGAAGATTCAATAAAATACCGGTAACCCATGTCAAAAATGTATACAGAGGGAGCAATGGGCATTTGGATGATGGCGAGGTTTGGGCATGCCCGATGCTCCCTCTTACCATGTTCAGTATAGGAGGATTTATAACAATTGGTTTATTTTTAATTAACATAACATAACATAACTTCACGCCAGCTTTACCCGCACGAGTTGGCAGCGGCTGTAAAGCCTCGTCTCTCCGTTATGTTTACGTCCCAAATGGAATAGGTGGCGAACCTATTGCCATACCAGGCACAAAGTTGTCAGTCGTCGATATTTATCACACATAACTTCCGAAAATTACGAAAAGTCATTGACGTGAGGCAAGATTTAAACACACTATTTCTTGAATCAAAAGCGGGATGCTCGCCACTGCGCCACCGAGACTGTTTTTAATTAAACTCAAAAATTTAGTTTAAATTCATAAAGAAAGGTTTACTATAGATTCTGTAAAGGATTTATAACCTCACAAATTTTTACTGACAACGATAAACAAAAATTGTCTAGTAGCGGTAGGTCTAAGTACACATTTAATAGTCCTCAAAGGGTTACAGCCAATCTCCGATAGAATATGATACTATTTAAGATGTTTTTTATTCCTTAACTCTTATTCTTGGTTTCTGCTATTGATAAAGTTTAATAATAGTCTATTTTATTCATACCATTGAAATAACTTTTAATGGATTATATCGCGTATATATCAATAAAAACAGCTTCGAGACGACCACCATCTTTTTGTTTATTACTCGTGAAAATGATCTCCATAAAGAATTAATTAAGAAACATCGGGAAACAAATAAAAAATAAGTTCTAAATAAACGCGATATAATCCATTAAAAGTTGTTACAATGTTAATAGCCTATTTGTTAACTAATTTTTTAATTCCATTATGGGTATAAACTGATTTATAAGCCGTGCCCAAGCCCTTCTCCCATATTGGGCATTGGGCACTTTTGACTTAGTTTATAAAAAATCGCATAATGTTGAGACTGATTGTAATTTTTAAGAAAGTTCTTCAATTATATCTAGCCAAAAGTGTGGTGCAACAAAAATTGACAATAAAATTGGATTATCTATAAAATCTATTTTTTTATTGAATAAATAGTAAAAAAGTGTCCGTCCCTCCCGTACCTCCCCTACATCTCAAACGAGTAGGTATGTATACCAGTGTTTACTGTTCGTTGAGTTGCTTGGCTACCTGTATTGTTCAAATAATAATTCTTACAAAGCCCATTGTGCATTTTGTCATAGTAATTCTTTGTCTGGTAAGGTCCAAAATTTGAATTATGTCTGCCCTTTCATTGCATTCCAAAATAATAATTTAAAAAATACATTTATTTTTTTATCTACGGCCAGGAGTTGCAATTTATAAAGCAATGCAATAAAAAAAAAGAGTTCCAATTTAAAAATAGAATTACATTTGTAAATATTTGAACTGTGTGTTTTAATATTTCAATTGTTGTTCTTAGTGACAAATTCAAAAATGGAACAACAATTTTGTTTTTTTTTTAATAAATTTTATAATGGTTTTGGACAATATCTACTGTTCTGCATTAAATGAAGCTTAAAGCCAGTACTTTATAGTAATACAAGACATTAAGTTTCACAGTTTACCGCCT
Source organism: Euproctis similis (assembly GCA_905147225.2). NCBI lineage: Eukaryota > Metazoa > Arthropoda > Insecta > Lepidoptera > Erebidae > Euproctis > Euproctis similis. Next base: position 3,193,961 of record LR990117.1, on the reverse strand, counting down.
GACAGGGTGTAAAGTGAAGGAGGTGTACTTCCCCCCTCATCCCTAAATTTTGTACCCAAATATAGTACGAGTATATTGTTATATACATAATATACATATTGGTGTCTGGTGCATTTTCACTTCTCCTGATAATAGTTAGGGAGCTAAGCAATTCTTAATATAGAAATATTTGTCGTCTATACATCGTTATATAAACTTTTAATGTCAATATGTATTTTTCGTCTCCATCGAGTAATAAATCTACCTTTTGTGGTCTTTCAAATGATGATCGGTTTGTATACGAGTATCAGATTTTACCGATCATCATTTGAAAGACCACAAAATTTAGATTACCTTTTGTGGTCTTTCAAATGATGATCGGTTTGTATACGAGTATCAGATTTTAAAATAGCAAAACCTATGCTATGCTTCATAATAAAATTATTTTACCAACTGGGAGAAAGTCAATTAATACTTTTGTGGTTGTTAGTTAAGCGGGAACACATAAAATTCCACCAGAACCCCTAGTGTACTAAATTAGGTACAAATTGTTCTCATTTTTTGTATACAATTTACGTTGTTTCATCTCTGTACCAGCAAAAGATGTAAGTCTCAGACATATTTTCTCAATCAAATTCACAAAAGCAATTAGTATCTGTAAATTTCTATAAGTGTTTCAATTACAAAATAGCCAGGGCTCGAGCTCCTGGTCTGTACTATAAGAGTCCACAGTGCCGTGTACAAGTTGCACACTCCTCGGTCCAAGACATCTGTCGAACTTGTTCACAATGGTGGCTAACACTAAGTTTTAGAACATTAATATACATCTAGCAGACAAGTTTGATAACTTGCTTATATTTGGAGAATTTATTTATTGTATAATATAGCTGAATGTCCAGGGAGAAGTTATTGCAGATATGATTTTTATTGTTTTAAAGATACTTCTATGCGACTGTTAAAAATATGAAATATTTGTTTGTCTGTTGTCCATAATCTCTAAAAGTGTTCACATTAGAATGCTACCTTTTTCAGAAGTAACATAGGTTTGATTAGTTTTTTTTTTAAATAATAATTAGCGAGACATATACAAAAAAAATATAAGAAGGTTAAAGTTACTTTAACCTTCTTAATTTTTATTACATCTTACATCTTCTCTTCTCTTATTATTATCTTACATCTGATAAGTTATAACCTATAAAATTTCAAAGTTAAAATTGTAAGTTTTTAAATTCCGAATTGACGAAAACAAAATATTTGTTTTTTTAAACCATTGACTTTCATTTATTGCCAGTATCTATAGATAACATAAGAACTCTTTTATGTGGGAAAAATATGATTGGGACATAAAACATCCCTCCTATTGTCCCTTATTCGATTATTTCTCATTTAAAAAAGATATAGGGGGGACCCTTTTGTGGATCATAGGAAAATTAAAAAACCGCCGTATTAGCAAGTTCAGAGTAATTGCGTGATACTTTTACATTGTATATTGTTTATATAGTATAATATTATGGCTTTGGGCAAGACTGGAGGGTATTTATGAAATCGGGCTCGCTGAAGCCCCTTAGGGTATAATATCGATTGTATTTTTTGTATACTGCAAGGTTTGTAACACGATATATCGGATTCATGTTTTTGTTTTTGGTACTTTGATGCCCAATATTACGAGAGGTACAGGCAGAAAATATTTATGTCACAATACGATGAACGGTCATAATTATATATCAACATTTAGTCATCAATATTTATAAGACATAGCTACTGAAAGTATTTCTGAAAAATAATGTAAGGTAAACATTCTAATATTCTCAATGGAAAAAAATGCCAAGATATTTTAACTTATTAATTTTGAAGAGAAATAGGTGAAAATTGGTATAAAGAAAGAAAATTCTAGTCATGAATGTAGGTTCTTGGGAGAATACTTACTTATTTTACGTTTCACGAAAAACTACTCTGATGACATTTACCATATAGATCCTGTCCTACGGTAATTTTTTTTTGCAGTGAACGACCCACCGACCTAAAGAGGTATATGGCCGCTCACTATGGCCGCACTCTAACCGAAGTCAAAATGCGGGACCACAAACAGTAGGTCTTGCCGCCATCTCAAGCGTAAAGCTCTTTATGGTGCTCATAGGGAGAGTCGCCCTGTGAATTCCTGCACTCCGCATTGTCCGGTTGGGTTCTGTAGCAATTTAACGCATGCTGACCGCGCCCTACGCCCGAGAGCAGCTGACACTTCAATCCGTGCTTGGAACGCTAGAGAAGCCGGCTACCAGTATCCAGCTGGTTCCGAAATTATAAAGCACGCTCCCCTCACGTTGCAAATCCATGTACCTACTCATCAGCCGAAGCCCAGCAAAGTCGACTGGCGCAAACTAAACACTAGCGGAAGGCGCGCTACTTGCTATCCAGGCAAGTACCGGAGATGTGGTCCCCTTCAGCAAACTAGCCGTTGGTTCACACTTGAGGCGCACTCACTGCACCCGCGACTGGAGACCACGGAGCCGGAGTCCAACCAGTCTCATAGCCTCTTGCTGCGCGCGGGATCAGACGTACGACCACCGATCACGGTACAGACACACATTGTCCAATCCCTACAGCTCAACCACAGCCCCCGCCAGTCCAACCTCAGAAGGCAAGGACACCGCGAGCGCCAGCGCCAGCGATCGCCAGCGCCCGCAGTGGGGCTTTTCTCTGCTCCCGCGGTACCCTGATCTTGCAGACGGACCCGTGGTTCCGTCTGAAACCTATCTACTTCGGGTACTACATTTATCATATACCATGAGATGATCCCGATGATTAATCCTCTAGGGATATGATCCCGGTTTTATATATTTAAAGTGATCTACAACGAGCAAAGCCGCAGATAAAAAATATTTCATATATTTCTGTGATATTATAATCAAGACACGCGGCCGCGTGTCAGTCATGTTCAAGCACGGAACTGGCTAGATAGCGCGCAAGTGTATCATTACACGAATCACTTAGTGCTACTTTTGACCTCTCTATAACTCTTAACCCCTTTAACGCTATAAAATGAAACTACGTGTGTATCATTATATCCGTAAGGACACCCAGAAGCCCAAATTTCAAGCTCTTACGAAAAAGCTAGCTCTTACGATTATAAAGTCATGAAGGTCCAAAAGTCGCAAAAATCCACACTGACTGACATAGATATAGTAGCTAAACCTAACCTTCTTCCAGAAGACTTAGAAAGATGAAATTTGGAATCCAGCTCAAGAATTGTAGGTAAGTTAAGGGAAAAATCTAAAAAGGAAAAAAAGTTCAAAAAAGAGGGTGGTAAAATAACACGCTACCTCTTGGACCATATTATATAGTTTCACATCATAACAATGTAAATTACATACTTTCAGCATGATTACGTTTTAATTCCGTGACATGTTGATGACATTGAGAGATAGAGAGAGACATTGGGAGTTATCATAGACTTATTCTTATATCTATGTATTGAGAGATATTTTGTTTGAATGATAGGCAAAATAATATTACTCTTGATTAAAACAACTTTTAGGATTATATCGCGTTTATTTATTATTTATTTATATTTATTTCCCGACGTTTCGAACTCTTTACAGAGATCATTTTCACGATTTTTAAATATAAATAAATAATAAATAAACGCGATATAATCCTAAAAGTTGTTTTAATCAATGAGTGAGATTCGCGAAAATCTTAGAAACAAATATTACTCTTGGTGTTGAATCTGTAATTATGTATATCTTTGACAATATAACCTTAATAATATTCAAACTTAAATTAATTATGGTCAAATGTCGACCATGAAACCAAACCACCAAACTTTGTAAAATGACTGATGTAGTTAAAACTGGTTAAGTCAAATCTAAGGTAATTTAAGATTTATATGTGGACATTTAGCACCTTAGATTTGACTTGATCAGTTTCAATTACATCAGTCATTTTACAAAGTTATTCAACTTGTATGTAATATATTAACTAAGATAAAAACTCAAACTCAAATCTTACATGCTTTAAGATTTCAAATTTTTTAAATAACAGCAATTGTTACAGGTATCTAACAAAACAAATAGATTTATTTAATACTTGTTCATAATGCTATTTTGATAACTATAAATACATATTTGGATTTTTCATTGCACTTGACACTCATTTAGCGCGAAGCTCATAGCCAAGCATAATTCTTGTACATCTTGGGCATGACTGTCAATTTTCACATGTATGTTTTTGGTGACATTAATCTTTTATGTGATATCTTGAAAAATACGACAAAATTTATAGTAACACGTACCGTAAAATAAAATCTAGTTCACATCATATTCTCAACGGCATTTCTGTACTCAATAATTTGAGCACAGCCTTCCAAGAAAATTGTCTCCAAGTAATTTCAGTCACGGATTAACGGCGCTTTGGAGCAAGACAAACGGCTCGGAGCATGACGGCAAGCAAATGTTGCGGCCGACACGCTCGTGGGGGAACAATCCCCTGAAACGTTTACCTCTGATTCAATACGTGTTCTCACAAATAAATGTCTTCGACGATTTGTAACGATGAATTTTGGAAATGCCGCATGAATATTTGACGTTCGAACGTCAAGAATAAATATAAAACACCGTTTTGCTCCTTCAAAATTTTAATTTATGAAGATATAGGCTGCGGATATTACTCTTTCACGTGTAGTTCTCCGTTTTGTTCCCATAATTTAAATAGCAATACCTATTGGCCTACATAGGGCACAATAGTGTATACCCCAAATTAGACGTTGACTTTTTTAGAGGTAGGCATGGTGAAAAAGCCTAAATCTTCTTTTTTTTTTTTCAATATTTTTTTTTATGGAATAGGAGGGCAAACGAGCAAGCGTGTCACCTGATGGTAAGCAACCTGCGCCGCCCATGGACAACAGCAACAAATATAGTGTTACCGTTGCGTTGCCGACCTTCAAGAGAGTAGGATAGGAAAAGGTGGGGAAGGCGGGTGGGCCTCCGAGTACCTCTCTCACCGAACGAAACGCGCAATGGACCACTTTATGTCAATCTTCTGAGAGGTCGTGGTATTCCACCGGTCGAGCTGGCCTATTCATGCAGCGAACTGCTTGGCTCTACCACTGTCTACATATGTTTAAATGTGGTGAAATTGTCTGTTTACTATGATTTTTGATTTAAATAATTTTATTTTGTTGTCTATAATATTGACTACCCGCATGTACTAATCTATTGCAATACCATATTAGGATAATAATAAACTATAACGAAATATAATGAATGCATGAATTATTTTTGTACGGTTTCATAAAAATTCATTCCTAATGGAATTTCCACGCATATAAATGATATCTAAATTAGCAATTTAAATAATTAATTGGATAATTAGATTAGAAATTAAAAGTTTTTGAACTCACTGTGCTAATATAAAAGAGTGTGCAAGAACTTGAAATCCATGTTTACCCTCCTTCTCACGCACTCACGTTTTTTTCAATTTTCTTTTAAAAAAATATTTAAATCATCACCTAAATCCACTCGTATACGACTTATTCGCAATGAGATTTATTAATTTTCGTTGAAATCAAATTTGAATAACGTCAGAGAGAAATGAAAAATTAAATTCCTCAGAATCCGGTGAAGTTAAATAAATTGATATTGACTTGATCCGAGCGTCTCAGAAGTTAATACGGTGTCACCGGAGGACAGAAGTACAAATTATAAGAGGAATGCCTGTTTATATTATTGTTGTAGAAAAACAATTTTGTTTGTACAACTTTCTTTTGTGTATTTTTGTGCAGCTATTGCACCGTTATGTAACATTATTTACCTATGCCTTAATTGAGGTGTGGTTATTGAGGATTAGTGATAACGACGAATAAGTTTATATGCCATTTATGACTAGTAGATAATATATTATAATAATCCCTAATTCAGCTGCCTTACTTAATTCAGTACTAGCCATTTAAAATCAAAATAATTTTGTTTTGGCTGAGAATCTAATTTCAAAAACTTGGAAATGTTTTTCCAAACGTAATTATTCGTTTATTGATTAGTGTTACATTTTATTAGCACTTAAATTCTTTATTTATTGTACACAAATTTGTAAAGCATAATACAATGTTTTAAACAATTGGTACAAAGGCGAGCTTAAGCCAAAAATTAGTTATTTACCAGCAAACCCTCTCAGTGGCAGAGGAAAAGTAAAAACATTAAAGGAAGGGCCGAAGTGTACAACAAACATTATATAAAGTTATACTACATGTGTAACGCTTATAATAGTGCTCAAATATACATAAATATACATTAAACATAAACATATAAATACATAGAGGTACATATACATACATACTTATACTAAGTAAAAAAAGGTAGTGTTCCTTAGCTCTTTTCCTCATTCGATCGAATGAGGTAGGGAATTCCACAGTTGAGTTGCTCGAACAGTAAAAGACTCATCATAGCAGCTGGATGTGTGACTTTGAGTACGAAGTAGGAGAGAGCAAGTGAGGCGAGAATGTTTATCTCTAGGTTTAAGATAGTCGAAGCGCTGTTTTAAGTAAGAAGGCGAATTACAGTTGTGAAGTATGGTGTAGAGAAGAGTAAGCACATGAAGATCGCAATGTTGCCTAATGGGTAACCACTTCAATTGGGACTGAAATATTGAAATATGGTCTTATTTACGGAGTCAATAAATAAAACGTAAATGTTCCTCCTTGGGATCACAGAAAACAGACATCAGTGTAGTCAACAATAGGAAGAAGAAGAGATTGCGCTAGTGTAATTTTAGTTTGAAAAGGCAAAGCAATTTTTTTCATCATGGATATGATCAAAAATCGAGTAATTATAGAACATGAGTACCGTCGTAGAAACAACGCAGCACAAGCGGCACGCAACATCAACGAGGTTTGGTTTTGGGTTTAGGTTGAAAGAGAGTGTCGGTGTAAAAGTAAGAAAGGGCATGCTCAGATGGTTCGGACATGTAGAAAGAATGGTTGATGCAAGACTGACTAAGCAGATATACAATGCAAAAGCGGATTGATGTAGGAGTCGAGGACGGCCAAGACACACATTCCATGACCAAATAGAACGTGTTCTGGAGGAAGGTGATGTTAAGAGCCTCAAAAACCGACGCACGTGCATGAAAAGAGTTATGAAAGTCAACGAAGCGAGTGAGGCGTGTAAGAAGCGTGCCCTATGGCGCTCTGTTCTCTCTGCCTACTCCGCAAGGGATTTGGCGTGAAGCTATGTATGTATGTATAAGGATCAAAAAATGATAAATGAACTTATATTTCATACGCATATCTGTTCATCATGATTTCAACTAGGCCGCGTCAAAAAACAAAGTTCCAGAAAATATTAAATCTTTTATAAAAAGTTGTTACTGGTCGGTCGGTGTAACAGGAGGCGAGTTTTTATTGAATAAACTTGTTACGAATCTTTTGAAAACACTTTTTTCCGAAACGTTCCAAATTACAATTTCATTTATATAATATTTTTCTACTTTCTCTTTGTGTTGCCGTTCTTAGTGCGGTGGCGGCAAATTGAGTTAAGCATATAATATCGAATTGTTTATAATATTTTTTTATTTATTATATATTATAGTCTCGGTGGCGCAGTGGTCGAGCACGCGGCTTCTGATCCAGAGGTCCGGTTTCAATTCCAGACACTGGCTCACACCAATGACTTTTCGAAATCGTTTTCGGAAGTTATGTGTGATAAATATCGATGACTGAAAAACTTTGTACCCGGTATGGTTCGCCACCATTCCATTTGGGACGTAAACATAACGGCGAGACGAGGCTTAACACCCGCTGCCTACACCTTCGGGTAACAAAAGGCGTGAAGTTATGTATGTATGTCTATAATATTTTTTTCTGTTTGATAATTCGTTCCGAAATTTCTAAAGAGAAGCTGCGGTTTGTTTCCATATGTATGTTCTTTGTTTTTTGATTGTTTGACTAAATTTTAATATCTGTAATTAATTTGAAAATTCATTTTGCCGTGTATTTACCGCTGCTTATACCTTTGATTATTTAATGTACGCAAACTTACAGATACAAAGAAAAGTAAGTTTACTTTGTAGTTTCTACAAAACTTTATATTATGTCACAGCGGGGGAATAATAATATTTAAGAGAGATTAGCCTCACCCAGCACCATTTCTATACAGAAAATCTGCAATTTAAAGTGATACAATTTTAAGATACAATTGTCTTCGGGCAGATTATTTAGAAAGTTCAAAGTTTCTACTTGAATCTTTCTCGTCATTAACTAGTATTAAAATTGAAATCATCAATCAATCTTACTAATATTATAGTAGTGACAATTTTGAAGGCAAACGAGCAATCAACCTGTTGGTTAGCACCTACTGCCGCCGATGGACACCTGCAACACAAATAGTGTCACGATTGCGTTGCTGTCCTTTAAGGGGATAGCATAGGAAAGGAGAGGAATCGCTGCATGAGCCACTTTACATTAATATTCTGTGAGGCCGTGGCCGTCACATAACTGATCCAGTGGGCCCATTCATGCACTAAACTGTGTGGCTTTACCACTGTTAAAATAAATTGTTTTTTGTTGTATGGCAAGATATATGTCTATCTAAGTATGTCATGATGTCTTATGTTTTGAACTCGCTTTGGAAGTCTAAAGTCTTGAGTTGCAATCTCTGGTTCACCACGCCAATGACTATTTGAAATTGTTTTCGGAAGTTATGTCTGATACATACTGATGACTGATGACTATTTAAACCCGATGTAAAGGTTAAAAGTTCTGCTACCTATCCCATTTGCGCCGTACAGCTGCTGTTTACACCTTCGATTAAACAAAAGCGTGAAGTTACACATACAAGATACAAAGATGGTCTTCTGATGTGATATACAATATATGGATAACGACACGATCCCAAAGTTCCAAGTATTCCAACTAATCCATATCTGTCCCATTTATGTAGGACGTATAAATAAACAAGTCACGAGAGAAGCAATCTTTTTAATTTGGTCCCGTATCCGGAACTGTGTTATTTTAAGAATAAATTTAAAAATATACCTGATACCTATACGAGAAATAATACCTGGAAATATAAAAAAAATATATTTATGAAAAAATATTTTATGTAATAAAAGTAATTTTAAGTCTCGGTGGCGCAGTGGTCGAGCACACGGCTTCTGATCCAGAGGTCCGGGTTCGATTCCAGACACTGGCTCACACCAATGACTTTTAGAAATTGTTTTCGCAAGTTCACACATGATAAATATCGATGACTGAAAAACTTTGTGCCCGGTATGGCAATAGGTTCGCCACCTATTCCATTTGGGACGTAAACATAACGGCGAGACGAGCCTTAATTGCCGCTGCCTACACCTTCGGGTAACAAAAGGCGTGAAGTTATGTATTTATTATATTGATTAAATAACAATGAAATATCATTGCATAATTAAGTAAAAGAACTACCAGTCTACCCAAAAAGGATGTTTGGATGATAATGACGGATCATAATGTACCATAGATAATTTTAAAGTTTGAAGAGAATTTACGACTCCTGTCAATATAAAATCGATCAAACTCTTCAGCTAGACGTGAAGGCGAAGGCTAGAAAGCCTTTGTTCTACTGTAGTCAGTACTACATTTTGTTAGTGTATGGAACCCTAAAAATAACAACAAAACTTCAGCCGCCCTCTGTTTAAATTGCGAACAGCTAACGATACAAGTTGGTAGTTGTCAATCGTTCTCCGATGTTTGTCTCTCCTCTTTTGTGCTGGACGAAGTTTCTCTATCGCCAAAACTCCACTTACTCTGTCCGTTTGTTAGCTTTGAACAAGTTTACACTTACTGATCCTGTCTTTATACTATAGTACTTGTTCACTTTAAACGACCACAAAGTTGGTGTCATACTAGAAGACCGTAAAGTAAGAGCTGACAGATAGTAGTATCAGAAAGAGATTTGATGGTGATTGTAAGAGGGATTTACTGAAATCTATTAATTTATAGGTTTTTCTATATCAAGGACGGCTACGAAACTAAGGATCGTAAGGGTCGTAGCTGTTCTTAAGTAAGGTGTCGTCAGATGCTTTAAATACGACCGTGTATCTAAAAGTGTATGACAAGATTTCTAAAAGTTGAAGAAGCCTGTGAGGAGTATAACAATCATGCCTTAGGGAGGTCTGTTCCTTCTGCTTACCATGAAATGACTTGGCGTGAAGCTACATATTATGTATAACATAGTTTGTGTCGCTTAAATTAAAAGAATCTGTAACACCCAACCAACCTTGCCAACCTTTAAAACGGGATAGGGGACGGGCGGGAGTGGGCTAAAGTGGGGCGAAAGATGAGAGGAGGAAGACGATGGAGGCGCAACGTCGCATACTTCTTTCAGCGAGCGAAACGCGGCTTATGCAACTTTACGTCGCTATTTTTAGAGGTCGAGGCGAAGTAATTAGCAAATTTCTAATTTAATATTAAGGAAAACCCTCGCTCAGTAATTCTGACGACGGCCGAGTAACATTAATATTATTATCTGTGCAAAATAAAACGTCCCAATGGCTGCCACGGGTGCACTTCACTGCCAACAAAGGTTAGTTATTGTGTTATTTTAGGGTACCGCGCCTAACAGACAAACCTAGGATGTATCTCGTAAATCCTGACAGTTAGACAGTTGAAATTGTCGCAGATGATGCGTTCCTTTTTCAGCTGTAACAAAAAAAAAATACTAAAATTAGAGTAAAATAATTAAAAAGTGCATTTTTCCTCTGGTATCCATGTCAATGTTGCGTAGAGTAATCGCATTTTTTTTTTGAATATTTTATGGCCGTTATCGACAAATGTCAACTTTGTGCCCGGTGTATTGCCACCTATTCCATTTGGGACATGACATAACCATTCGGCGAGTCGATGTTTTAATGGCGGCTGCCTACACCTTCGGGTATAGTTACGTTACTTTTATGGGCGATACTATTTTCTCGTATTTCATATATTAATATTGTTTACATTTATTATTTAATTACTTTCTCCAATGACCAAAATATATTTATTTTTGAAGGTTTTATGCGATAAAATATGTGGTGATAGATTATTTCAGGTATTCTCATTGACTTATTTTGTTTTAGGATGGCGATTGAACTCGCTTCACTTTCCTCGCCAGTCGGTAGTTTTACCAAGTCCCATAAATATACATACATAATTATAAACTTTTCTGGTGTAAACTGACAACATGTCCACCAGAGGCGGTTCACAAAGGATAGTAAAGAATCATATTGACAAGATATCATCATATGACGATATATTTCAGGGAATATTTTTCCAATAAATTTGGCTTTCCGAAAAGCGTCAGTTTGCACAGCAATCATCGTAAAACATACGGATGGGTGGACCGTTTGTTTCGAGGGCTTCGAATAATCTTTGGTAAATGTCAGCGCATAATAGGGCCACATCTTGAATACCTTGTATTCGCTAAGGTTTTATTCCTCTGGAAACTTGATTAGGCCACATTGAAAAGTATATTTTTACGAATATAGACTCATTTTGTCGCTAATAATCGTTGTAATTCAACATATAAAGTGATATACATTGTAAAAAACGAAAAGATTTAGGAGTCGAGGACGGTCATGACACACTTTCTTCACAAAAATTGAACGAGTCCTTGAGGAGAAGTATGAAATTCGAAGAAGCCTGTGAGGCTTGTAAGAATTGTGCCTTATGGCGCTCTGCTCTCTCTGTCTACCCTACCCAAGGGACTCGGCGTGAAGTTATTAGTTTGCATCTTTATTGTAATATGAAATATTTTCAATTTCTAGTGACGTTGTACGCGCTGTAGGTACTGGCGCTGTGTGTTCAGTGATAAACACAATCTAGCCGCTTGTCAATATTTTTCATATTTCGCGCGCATCCCCGAGGACATGTTTCATTAAATGACAATTTCATGCACCCGCCGCATCGCGGGTACGATAAAATATGTTTATATGATATAGGCACAACAACACACAAAATAAAAATTCTCGCTGACGTTTTTGCAGCTTAGACAGGAGTGAAGCATTAAAAGTTTCTAAAGTGCATCCAGAATTGAAGCTATTATGTACCTCATGAACCCAATATTCTACTAATAAAATACTTACTGAACTTAAACTTGCATAGTCGCCGTCGTCTAAAAGCAAATAAGGGCGAAGTTACAAAAAAAAACTAATTATAAAATCAAAACAAATTAGCGTAAGACAGAAAAACGCAATTATATTTTAGTACATTAAATTATAAAGGTCTTTCTTTTATTTAAAAATGTAATCGGTGGAAATATGGAGAGACTCCAGAGATTAGTACCGAGGACCTCTTCTTTCTTTATTATAGTCTCGGTGGCGCAGTGGGCGAGCGAACGGCCTCTGATCCAGAGGTCCGGGGTTCGATTCCAGATACTGGCTCACACCAATGACTTTTCGAAATTGTTTTCGGAAGTTATGTGTGATAAATATCGATGACTGACAAACTTTGTGCCCGGTATGGCAATAGGTTCGCCACCTATTCCATTTGGGACGTAAACATAACGGCGAGACGAGGCTTAACAGCCGCTGCCTACACCTTCGGGTAACAAAAGGCGTGAAGTTATGTTATGTTATGTTTATGTGACCGTTCTTCAGAATTGCGGCTTAAATTGGATGAATTTAAATTGTATATGCCTCAGGAGAATGACGCTACTGATAATTGTTTGTAGCAAACTCAACGCGCTGAGATTCGTTGGATTTCTTGTGTAAAGTGACAAATTGTGAAACGCGTTTGGAGATTGACTTTGTTAAAATACCGAGTTAATAAGAGCGCTTTATTAGCGAGGATTTAAATGTTTAATTTCTTTGCAAAGATATAATAATATTTGAGATAGGCAAATTATGATTAAATTATAGATTATTCAAAACTCTAAGCCCGGGAACTTGGTATCGTTTAAAAAAAATGGTCATTGTGGCTTATCCCTAAGATATAGACATCGAATGTTTTTTTTTGTACACCCTTAGACACTCCCTTAGATGTATAATAATGCAGTTAATTTGATCTATCACGTATGGTTCAGATAGCGTTTGCGATTAAAGTTCTAAGTCTCGAAAGTTATCACTTTTTCTTTACTACATTATACATGAATTATACATAAAAACCACCACGTTTACAACGGCAATCTATTAAAAAAATTGCAGAAAAGTCCGTTTCTTACTTTCAAAGATCAAAGCATAAAAGGTGACAGACAACGGAAAGCGACTTTGGTTTATATTATAATATATTTATTGATGTTTCAGAGCAGAAGTTTTGTTATAATATAAAATTAATGATTCTCCACTTCTAAATCAAGAAATCGTGCAATCAAATCTTGGCTGTAATCAATAAGTTTTCAATAGTTGACATATACAAACGTATAAATTTTCACATGAAGAACGTAGTGAATTTCTTTTTTTTTAATTAAAAGCAGCCTGTATATTGGCAAAACCTCTTTTCTAAAATCATATAGGTAATGACTCTGAAAGATGTTTCTAGAAGATTCTGATGAAACTTTAAACTAACTAACTTAAATACAAATAATTATGAAATAAAATTTTAAGTCTCGGTGGTCCAGTGGTCGAGCACCCCGTTTCTGAATTAAGAGGTCGCCGGTTCGAATCCTGACACTGGCACACACCAATGACTTTTTGAATTTGTTTTCGGAAACTATGTGTGATAAATATCGATGACTGAAAACTTTGTGCCCGGTATGGCAATAGGTTCGCCACCTATTCCATTTGGGACGTAAACATAACGGCGAGACGAGGCTTAACAGCCGCTGCCTACACCTTTGGTTAACAAAGGCGTGAAGTAATGTTATCTTATGTTAAAATTATGTTTTTATGAGAATGGTAATAAGAAAGAGAATGGCAAACAAAATGGTAACTTTTAGTAGTTTCCAAATTACTTTGAAGCTGATTTATTTATTAAAACTATCTTAAATCCCCATAGTTTTCGTCCTTAATATTTTTCTTTAAAATTTACTTATATTATTTAATTGAACCAATCTGAAATATCGTTATTTTCATTTGAAATTCTTGTTTCAAATAATGTCTCGATCGGAATTCTTAGCAAATAAAAATCTGTAGCAAAAGCTAATAAAACTCCGTTTACAGAACTTCGCGTCCTTTTGGAAAAAAATAAAAAAAAGAGAAAAAGTTTTCGAAACAAACTTTGTGCAGCTTCCTTTTACTTTTTTAAAGAAACAGTCCCTCCTTTGTCTTTGTCCAATAATAAATTGTTTTTGTGAACTGGGCACGAGACTCGGTACAACTTCAGTTCACTCGTTTGTCTGAAGGTAAGTTTTACCCGTTTTTATTTAATTTTCGATGCATTGATACGTTTCTTCTTTAAAAATAAGGCATAAATAAAATACCTATTAATTTATGTCCCGATATTTCTTAATACATTATATGGATATTCAGTCACAAATATGTCTTTAGAAATGTTATTGGTATTAGCAATTGATCTTGAGATTTCTCAAAGTTGTTGAAATTGGTGTGCCGAACCACTTGTTCTATGACTTTTATTAATTACGACTACTAATTGTCTTCGGTAAATTGAACCAAACAAAATTTAGTACAGTTCATCTCTTTCGTATTTAATTTATGTTTTTAATTAGATCTCAATTATAATTTTATTATATATCTAGTCTAATAATTGTTTTATTGACATAACTATTTAACAGTTCTTTGAAATAACTTCAATCTATTCTCACTGCTGAAGAAGGCCGGTCTTAATGATAAGGAACGCGTTCAATAAACAACAGATAGATGGTCCAATAAGCTTTTCCGATACGATCACTTCCCAAATTAACTTGGTACCGATTGGCGTAAGACACAGTGCTCTGGTAATTGAAAAAGTTTCGGTTTTTTTTTTCTTCGGAATCTTTGTTAAGAGCCTCAGGTTTGTGTTATGTGAAAGATTGTATTGAATTTGGATATGGTTGCGTATTAAACAAGGAGGAGACTATTTATTGTTTTGATAAGCCGTATAGGTACTGCGTTTAAATTAAGCTTTAAATAATTAACTTAACATAACTTCACGCCTTTTTCTATCAGAAGGTGTAGGCAGCGGCTGTTAAGCCTGGTTATACCGTTATGTTTACGTCCCAAATGAAATAGGTGGTGAACCTTTTGTGATGAACCGCGCACAAAGTTTTAAGTCATCGATGTTTATCATACATAACTTCCGAAATACAATTCGGAAATGTTATTGGTGTTAGCAGCGACTTCTTGATACATTTCGTCAGTGGGATTTTTATATAATACTAAAATAAGATGCCATCACATCTAAAGAGTTGTCTTTAGATTTTTCCACATTGTGAGAGTTACATAGGTTAGAAAATATGTTATATGAATAACTGAAATTTTGGTTTTAAATATTATCTTCTAGGACATGTAGGGCTTTTCTTCTTTGTATTTCAAAATATTTTTTTTACGGCTTTTAATTGCTGTTTTATTAGGTACACAAAGTTTTCCTTTTAGAAATTAATATTAATATTATTAAGGATAATTCCTTAAGTCTAATACTTTAGTTTTCTTAAATATATGTGATACTAATTTGTAGGGCGGTAGCACTTATTAAAGGGATTAGTTAGCAAATAATATATTCTTTAGATTATCTGCACCAACAATATGACACTATTCTGTAGGGTGATATAAAAAGCCCCTATTAAAAGGATTACTTAACATTTTTTTGGAAATATTTTAATCAAGTAAATCTATTTCTTTATAGTGAGAACAGGCTTTAATCGGACTTCAATATATATTAGAAGCAATTAGACAGTCTTGCAAGTTTCTTGAATTGCAAATGTGAGACGTGTGGCGCCTTTTGTTTGCACAAGTTCTGTTTTCTTTGAGCAATTCCAGTATAATTGTATTGTCTTTTATTTTATTTAACGACTTCAAAAAAAGAGGTCGAGCTTGTTTTTATGTTGCTTGTGTTTGTTTAGTTTTATCTTTTCATAATTTCAATGTTTTGTTAGTTCTTATATAACTGAGCACAAATGTTTGTGTAGTGAAAACTATTTTTTCTAATGTTCCTGAAATACTGTAACTGGTTTTACATGGTACACTGGTTTTACTTTTTTTCTGCGGGTAGTTAGTAATAGTAACATTGTAAAAACAGCTGTCCTGTATTTTTATTTAATTTAAATATTACAAAAACCTTTTTACCAATTATTTATGTCTGAAAGTTTCTAATTACCTCTATTGCACTCAGTTTCCTAATCACCTTTCCTCATTTCTCATCGGACTTATCATCTGACTGCACTCAACATAATCACAGTATGGATTTGTACACTGAGCTATTTAAGAGTATGGACATTCTCACCACAACATTTACAGCAAGAATGGCACAATATGAGGAGGACTTGGTAAAGGCTAGCAATGATACAACGGCTCATAAAACCATTGCAAGCCTCTCAAAGGACTTCACTGATTTCAAAGGACTCATATGGAAGACTTTGGCTTTACTTAAGTCTCAAGTGGACCTGCTGGCATTGGGTATGGATCGGTATGAGATGGCAACACGGTTCAAGATTCTTCTGCTGCATGGATTCCCTGAGAAGAGCCGTTCTAATTTGATTCCCTCTATTGTAAAGTTGTTTTCGGAAAGAATGAATGTGCCTATTTGTAGTAATGACATAGGCACTTGCTATTTTTTGGGAACAAACACTAACAAGCCACAGCCTATTCTGATAAGATTTGCAAGTCGTACATTACGTAATTCTATCTGGAGTAATAAGACGAAGTTAAAGGGATCTGGCATAACACTGTCAGAATTTTTAACAAAGCCCAGGCACGAAGTATTTTTGGAGGCACGTAAATATTATGGGTTAAGGCGCTGTTGGACTTCTGAAGGTAAGATCGTTGTCCAAGTTACTGGTGACTCCCGTCGGAAGATTGAAACGGCGGCAGAGTTACGTGATCTCATCACAAAATTCCCAGTTGCAGTAACAGAAGGCACATCCAAGGTGGCATCCGACGCAATTTCAGCCTGTGGACCAGATAAGAGGTCGCGTAAGCCATTTAAATAATTCGCTGATTTTGGTGGTTTAGTTTTAAGATTTAAATACGGACTTACCCACTTAATTTCATAATTTATTTTTAAAATTTGTGTTTATTTGTGGCTACGTTCCACTTAACGCCCACCAAGACCGCGACCGCGACCGCGGAAATTGCCGTTCCACTAGCGTAAAAACGCCGCGGTCGTTGTGGGCGTATGTTATAAGTGGAACGCAAAACTTGAGCGCTGTGTGCTAGCAATATGGCGGCTGGGAAAATTCATCAAGTTCTGATGACATATGTCATTTTTTTTTGGAAGCCCACGAAGACCTACCAATATTTTGCGGGCGTAGTGGGCGCGATGCGGTCTCGAGCAGTGACGTCATCTATGACGTAGAGCGACCGCTCGCAACGACCGTGGGCTTTATGTCAAGCGCTACTGTGGGCGTTGCGGTCGCCGCGGTCGCTTAGTGGAACTCGGCCTATATGTATTCTGGTTGACACTGACATTTGATGTCATATGTCACAATTTGACCGCTTTGTGGTACGTCTATTGCTGATATTTTTTTTTTTTGTACCTTGATACTTAGTCTTTTAACTCTTTTATTTTTTATTTATTTTCTTATCTTGATGTGCAACCATCACACCACTTATGAGTGTAAGGAGGATTAATGGTATACTAATATTTGAAATACGTTTTTTTTTTAGTATTTATTATTTTGTTTTACTTTATATTTATTTTATATTGTAAATTATGTCTGATTTAGATAACTTTGAATCTTGTTCTTCTTCCTTTGATTCTGATAACAGTTTTTCTAGTGCACTAGGCGTGAACGATTCCACTCACCTGAGCGACCAACTCGCTTCTATTTTTTCTCCTTTTCCAAGCTTCTTTAATGCTGTACACATAAATGCTCAAAGCATTCCAGCTCACTACCCTGATCTTCTATCTTCCTTTAATGCTGATGTTGTCCATGCTGTCCTTGTCTCTGAAACCTTTCTAAAACCTGCACTTCCTTCTGTCCAATATTCTTTACCCGGATTTAAGCTTGTACGTAATGACAGGACTGGCAAGGGGTATGGGGGTGTTGGCGTTTATCTAAGAGGTGATCTACCCTACATTATAATCGATAAGTCACCTAGTGTATATAGCAAATTTGCAGAACATCTTTTTATTGAAGTAACATTTAAACAAACTAAGGTCTTACTCGGCGTGTATTATTCTCCTTCCTGTCACATCGACTACTTTGATTCATTTGAAGCGAAACTAGAAAACTTCTCCTCTACATACAATCATATTATTATACTTGGAGACTTTAACACTTGCCTTTTAAAAAATGACATGCGCAGCCAGAAGCTTAAATCTATTGTCTCTTCCGTCCATATGGAAATTCTACCTCTAGATGCCACACATAGGGCTCCTCATTGCAACTCTTCTCTATTAGATCTTATCATTGTCTCTGACCCTTATAAAGTGGCAACACATGGACAACTATCAGCATCTTTCTCATATCATGACCTCATTTACCTGTCCTATAAAGTTCGTCCACCAAAACGCAAGAGTATATTTCTTAATCTTCGTAGTTTTAAAAACATTAATTTGGAGCGCTTGTGTGATGACGCGGATGGTGTCGACTGGTCTCCTGTTTATAACTGTAGTGAACTGGACTGCAAGGTGACTACCTTCAACAATATAATCATGGACCTATACGATACACATGTGCCCGTTCGGAGGGTAAAGGTGAAATACCCACCAGCACCATGGTTTTCTAGTGCAATAAGTCAGATGATGGCTAAACGAGACAAGGCAAAGCGCGGGTATAGGCGAAATCCGTGTGATGAGAATTGGGTTCTTTACAAAAAACTACGCAATCGCTGCAATCGCATGTGTAGAGATGCAAAGCGGAGCCACATTCACTCTTCCGTTCTGAATCCTAACAAAACACAGGTATGGCAGTTCATTAAGTCGCTGGGTATTGGCAAGTCTACTGATGTGAATTTGACAAATTTGGATTTAAATGGTCTAAATGCTCACTTTGCAAATACTCCAGTGTCCTTATCTGATTCAGTAAAATCTTCTACACTTGATTACCTCTCTACTCTTCCACTGCCTATAAATACCTCTTTTTCCTTTCAACCAATTGATGAAGCTGACATTAAGAAATCCATCCTTTCCATAACTACCAAAGCCGTAGGCTGTGACGGCATTCACCTTCAAATGATTCTTCCCCTCCTAAATCACCTAGTTCCCATAATTACGCATATAGTAAATTATTCCTTGCACACTGGCACCTTTCCCTCTTCTTGGAAGAAAGCATTTGTATTACCCCTTCCCAAAGTGCCGAATCCATCCCAGTTTTCTCAATTCCGTCCTATTTCAATACTTCCTATCCTGTCCAAAGTCCTTGAAAGCGGTGTTCAAAATCAACTGACAAAATACCTATCCTCTAATAGCCTGCTAAGTCAGTATCAATCCGGTTTTCGCTCTGGCCACAGTACTGTAACTGCTCTCGTAAAAATAACAGACGATATGAGACTGGCCATAGAGAATAAGTCACTGACTGTTCTTATTTTACTTGACTTTAGTAGTGCTTTCAACTCAGTTGATTTTGACATCTTGCTAGGCACTCTGTCCTCTCTTAATGTCTCTCCTGCCGCCATCAGTTGGTTTAAATCATATCTTCAGGGTCGTTCGCAGTCCGTCCGCCTTGACGAGGCTACCTCCGATTGGTGTGACCTGATCGCGGGCGTACCCCAAGGTGGCGTACTATCTCCGCTTCTCTTCTCCGTTTTCATAAACGCCATCACGAAGATAATTAATTCCCGTTTTCATCTCTATGCTGACGACCTGCAGCTATACCGTCATTTTAAGGTGGAAAATGCTGTGCGGGCTATCAATGCCATCAATGATGATCTCAGCAGCATCAGCAGGTGGGCAAAATCATTTGGACTACTTGTTAATCCAACTAAGTCACAGGCACTCATTATCGGCGGAAGACGCATGCTTAATAGACTGGACACCAATTCTCTTCCTCCTATTCTGTACGACGATGTGCCTATCACTCTATCCAAAAGTGCAAAGAACCTTGGCATTCATATGGACTGTAATCTATCCTGGGATGTTCACATTGCAGAGGTAAGCAGGAAGATGTTCGGCGCCTTTCAGTCTCTCAAACGTCTTCAAAAATTCTTACCGTTTCAGACTAAAGTTACTCTTGCCCAGTCCCTTCTACTCCCTATCCTAGACTACGCTGATGTCGCATTTCTTGATGCTAAGGACGAACATCTAAATAAGCTTGAACGCCTTCAGAATTTAGGTATCCGATTTATCTTTGGTCTTCGGAAGTACGACCATGTCTCAGAGCTACGCTTACAGCTCAAGTGGTTACCGATTCGACAACGTCGCGAAACCCATATTCTTAACCTTCTGTTTTCTATCCTTCACAATCCAAACTCACCTTCTTACCTACGTGAGCGTTTTGAATACCTTGTCCCTAGAAACAAACTCTGTCGAACTTCATCTTCTCTCCTTCTTCGTGCGCCTGCTCACACCTCCAGCTGCTATGATTCCTCTTTTACTTCTCGCGCAGTTCGCCTATGGAACTCTCTACCACACTCCGTAAAAGATGCCTCTTCTCTTGACGTTTTTAAAAAGAGAACAAAGGAATATTTTCTTCATAAAGACTAATTGGTAATATGTATGTCTATTTATATGTATATATACATTATTATATGTATGTGTATTTTAGTATGTATTTAAGTATAAGCTTAATGTGTATTTATTTATTATGTATATTCGAATTATGTGTGTAGAATATATGTATTTATTTATATTGTTTATCTATTTAGCTATTAATTTTAATGTGTTTGTTGTACACATATGTTATTAACCTGCAAACTCAATTGTTCCTCTATCGCTCAAAGGGTTTGCTGGTGGAAAACTCAATAGTGAGTTAAGCTCGCCTTTGTACATAATTTCGTTATATCTGTAAATTTCTGTAATTTTGTTCTTTTTGTGTGCAATAAAGTAATAATAATAAGTACATTACAAACATACATAGATAACTTCTCCCTTGCGGGGTAGTTAGAGAGAACAAAGCGCCATAAGGCACGATTCTTACACGCCTCAATCACTTCTTTGACTCCTAATTCTTTTCAAGTACATGCGTCGATTTTTGAGGCTCCTGACTTCACCGTCATCCAGAATTCGTTCTATTTGGTCAAAACGTTTTATAAGTTTATATACATCCAATATTTGAGGCCCGCATTCCGCTTCAGAACTAGAAGTCTCAAGTTTGAAATCGATTGGCACAACTATTGGGAACAACAAAAAATAGTCAAGAGAACTTATTAATGCCTACACTTACCGACGAAAAAGAGATCCTTACAGCTTTAGGACACTAGAAGTTATTGCACTGACGAATCATGGTAAAAGAAGAAAGAGCTCTCTCATTGACTACGGAACTCTAAAAACATTTTTGCAAGCGACTATACTTGCTTAACATTTTATTACATCGCAAGTAATGAGTTTATTCTAAGCAGACATTTATAATTCAGATCAGGGAATCACAAAAAGTTCACCTTGGTGCCTTGGTGCCTTGATGTGCAGGTATACGGTGGGAATACAAAGATTGTGATTGGCTTTTCACTTTTATACCTAAAATGACTCTTAGTATTTTAAGTTACACGGCTTCTGATCCAGAGGTTCGATTCGGTTCGCCACCTATTCCATTTGGGACGTAAGCATAACGGCGAGACGAGGCTTAACAGGCGCTGCCTACACCTTCGGGTAACAAAAGGCGTGAAGTTATGTTATGTTATTTCTTGTAAATTATTTTTTATAATCGTAATTTCACGACTTTTTCTACCCGAAGGCAGCGGTTGTAAAGCCTCGACTCCCCGAATCATTACGTAACGTCCCAAAATGGAATAAGTGGCGAACCGAGAGCAAATTTGTAAGTCATCCATATTTATCACACATAACTTGCGAGAAATTGCTGTGAGACCGGAATCGAACCCACGGCTTCTGAATTAGAAGCGGAGAGCACTGGACCACCGCGAGTTGCGACTAAATTTTATAACACGTATATTCTACTTTTTGGAGTAATTTTAATAACAAATCCCATTCTGCTTTATTTAATAAGTTACTCAGTCTCGGTGGTCCAGTGGTCGAGCACACGGTTTCTGAATAGGTTCACAATCTGGCGAGTGAAGTTATATTATGTTACTTTATCTATAATAATTGACAGAAAATCTATACTTTATGATACCTGTCTTACTTAAAGAAACGCGGCATGAGCCACTTAATTTTTCATTATCTGTCTGTATAAGTAACATATTCTTTGACTAGCTTTGGGTGCTTTATGAGAATTAGTCAGTGCTCC
This sequence comes from Euproctis similis, assembly GCA_905147225.2. Classification (NCBI taxonomy): domain Eukaryota; kingdom Metazoa; phylum Arthropoda; class Insecta; order Lepidoptera; family Erebidae; genus Euproctis; species Euproctis similis. The sequence goes on along the minus strand of LR990117.1, from coordinate 3,171,606 downwards.
GTTGGCCCGTAGAGGATTGCTTATTAGCATACAGAGCGAGAACACTTCGACATTGGAGCTTTGATTATATTTATTATAGCGCCATCTCTCGACAAAGAAGTATTTCAATTAAAGCGAAACATATTTTTCTTCGAGTCTCACGCAATTTTCTTGATACTTAAGGCAGACACAGGAAACAAGGAAATGAAAATAGATGGTACAATCTCTTTGAATTGTGTGCACATATTTTAATTTAATATTAAAATGTTTACTTCAGAACAGAGGTACAGAACCTGCCAAGAAAATGTTATATGAGTTTCTCTTTTTAACGTAGATACCTTTTATTATTTTCTAGTATAACAGTGAAATATCGCGATAAAATTATTAAATTGTTGCAAAACAGGCCACCTGCGCTAAAATAGCATTTTTAAGCTATTTGGGCAAACGAGCAGGTATGTCACCTGATGGTGACGTGTATAGTTTCGTTGCCGGCCCTTACAACGGGATATGGAAGGGGAGGGGGGATGGGAAGAGGAGAGGCAAAGGGGTTGGGCCTCCGGATACCTCTCTCACCGAGCGAAACGCGACAAGAGCCACTTTACGTCAATATTCCAAGAGGTCCTTGTATTTCATATGGTAATACACTCAAATTGGCTCCGTGGTCTCCAGTCGCAGGCGCAGTGAGTGCGCCTCAAGTGTGAACCAACGGTTAGATTGCTAAGGGGACCATAACTCCGGTATTTACCTGGATAGCAAGTAGCGCGGCTTTCGTTAGTGGTTTATGCCAGTCGACTCTCCTGGCCTTCGGCTGATGAGGAGCTGCATGGATTTGCAACGTGAGGTAAGCGTGCTTTACAGCTCCAGAACCATCTGGATACTGGTAGCCGGCTTCTCTGGCGTCCCAAGCACGGATCGAAGTGTCAGCTATCTCTCGGGCGTAGTGTGCGGCCATCAGGCGTTAATCTGCTACGGAACCCAACCGGACAATGGGGTGTGAAGGAATTCACGGGGCGACTCTCCTTAAGAGTACCGTCAAGAGCAATACAATGGGGGTGGCGGCAAGACCTACCGTTTCTGGTCCTGCACTTTGACTTCGGTTAGGGTGCGGCTATAGTGAGCGTCAATATACCTTTTCAGATCGGTGGGTCGTTCACTATAACCAATTTTAACTGCTAGGACAGGGAACGTGTAATTTTTATTTCTTTTATCTACTGCTTCACTTATATTCCTATGATTCACTTTTATATATTAGATTCAGTTCGTAGACCGAAGAAATAATTGGAGTGTTTAAAAGAGAAAATAAAACACTAAGGAGTCATGAGCTGGCTGGAAGCCAACACGGTCATTACCAAGACAAAAATTGAATACGCTTAATGAGGTACTCATTACAAGTGTAAGTCACTCACAAGTGTAAGTTTACAATCTTTTTGATACTTGGCATGCATTTTGTTATTTCAACAAGTTTAGTATGTTGAAGTGAAATAATTATATGCGCAGACGGAACCGTGTGTTAAACTTGGGTTTTAAGTGAATTGCCACGACCTTTCAGAATATCGACGTTAAGTGGTTCATGCTGCTTTTTGGTCGGTGCGAGAGGTGTTTGGATGCCTAAACGACGCGGTTGAATTATCCATGGGAAAATTTAAGAATTATCTTAAAAGTAAATTATATCAAAGGGCTTACTATTGTATCGCAGATAATATAAACGATATAAAAAGTTTCAAATTGGACTGCTCCTTTATGTGTTATGTTGTTTGTAATTATTATCATTTGTTAAACTGACAATTGAAAAAAAGCATACAAACTATACATATAAATTACCCTGTTGACACCCTCTATCTATTAAAAAACCCGCATCAAAATCGGTTGCGTAGTTTCAAAGATATAAGCATATAAGGGGACAGACAGCGGAAAGCGACTTTGTTTTAAACTATGTTTTAAAAATGGTACAATGAAGGCCTTGAATTTACAATTTAAATTAACAGATTTTAAAAGGTACATTTCTCTCCTGAAACAAAAATTCCAATTGTCAAAAATGATGTTGGTCGATTGCGACTAACTTCATTTCGTAACAATATTTCCTCGTCTCGAACAAATTTAGCGAAGTGTCTTACCAATTTCCCTAGTCTTGTTCCTCCTTTGTGTTTTAACAATAGATATTTGGTGATTTATTTGAGAAATATCTTCACGGTTTATATTTGCAATACAGATATTAAGTACAACAATTGTAACAAATTGTTTATAATAAAGAACGCTTTTGTAAAAAGATTATTACGTGAATTAGCTGAATAGATGATGATCAGAACCAATAGCAAAACAACTTCAAACCCAATCCTTTGCGGGGTAAGTAGAATGAAAGACACGGCTGTTACATAATTCACTGACTTTCTTATCATGTTAATATTAAAATAAAAGAGTGTATAATTATGGAAATTGTTACTCATGTTTGCTTATATTCTTCAAAGGTTCTTTTATGCAGAACCTTCTTCTTAATTATTAAAAGCCTATATTAAGTTGAAATAAAAAAGCTTTTTCATAATGAAATATTGATTCAAATCAGTCCGTTATTTTCAGAGTTTATTGATTCCAAATAAACTAACTAATAGATGTTATAGATAGATTGCCTGAAATAAATGATTATTATTAATCCATACTAATATTATAAATGCGAAACTAACTCTGTCTGTTACTCTTTCACGCCTAAACGGCTGAACGGATTTTGATAACTAAATTGAGTTAGTGATTTTTAGTCGTTTTTGTTGGGAGTTTTGCTCTTTCATACGATAGTAGGACATTGTTGCAGGGGGACTTACAGCCGGGAGAAAACAAAAAAACTTATGCGGACGAAGTCGCGGGTAAAAGCTAGTATTTATATATAACAATATAAGTCCTTTGAAATCACTACAAATATTTGCCCTGCCCGAAATAGTTGATATTCTACCAACACAATATTTCGCATTGTAACATAACTCTTTAATATCGATATGAAATATTTCGATACCCGATTAAATCATTCTATATTGAATCGATTATGTATTCGAGTCACAGCCTGGCCGCCCGTTACGGTTCTAATCAACGGCTAGAATCAAATTTCAAATTTGAATCAATATGTGCTTGTGTATTTTATGGGTATCTATATTCTCATTCTATGGATCGACTAGTTAAGCAGAACCTTTGTTTGGGAAACTACTATTGGCGTATTATATCGGTGATTTAACTTTAAAACTAAGATAGATTTATCAACGAGCTTAAAGTTCTGAAGTCCTTATTTTTTACTTCTCTAAGTTTTATCCTCTTAGTCATATTTAAGTTAGTCATTCGTTCATTAGAGCATAATAAAATTAAATAATTCGTTCTATATTTATTACTCATAAAACGGTGGCGCAGTGGGCGAGCGCACGGCCTCTGATCCAGAGGTCCGGGGTTCGATTCCAGACACTGGCTCACACCAATGACTTTTCGAAATTGTTTTCGGAAGTTATGTGTGATAAATATCGATGACTGACAAACTTTGTGCCCGGTATGGCAATAGGTTCGCCACCTATTCCATTTGGGACGTAAACATAACGGCGAGACGAGGCTTAACAGCCGCTGCCTACACCTTCGGGTAACAAAAGGCGTGAAGTTATGTTATGTTATAAAACATAAAAATAACTTCACGCCTTTTTCAATCCGAAGGTGTAGGCTGTTAAAGGCTCCACTCATATTCTCGTATATTGTCCCGTATATTGTCATTCACCAGGCACAAAGTTGTCAGTCGGCGATATTCATTGTTAATAAATTATGGTTTTTATTTCTTCTTTAAAATTAACTTTTATTTTGGCTCCAATGAAAAACTAAAAGTACCCTCATTTTTAATTATTTAATTGTCGTTAAGACAAATTATATTAATAATTTGGAACACATCTTTCTTAGCTTTATACTTTTAATAACGAACGGTATAGGCGGTACTTACCTACAAATTCTATACATTTGGTGTAGGCTTATGTCATAAATTCAAATTGAGATGACTTCAATTCCTAACATTTTTTTAAATTCCCTTTGACAGCTAAAAGACTGTAGTCACTTATAAAAAAGTGTGAAATAAAAAAAGAGTTACTCAACGTTCTGTGTTCAAGGGAAGGTACGAACTCTATTTATTAAGCAATTGTGATTGTTCAATCGTGTCTGCAAAGAGAAAGAGAGGGAGAGAATGAGAGAGGGACTACAGACGGCATGAAATGATTGAAAACACACTTACACAGGCACTGAAGAGGTTTGCCTTTACAAGTATGAAGCAAGTCACTTTGAAATTCAATTTGATTTATTTGTTGTAGCATTATTGATGGATATGTTTAGACTGCTGTTACAGTACACAATTGATGTAAGAACATTTTCCAATAATACTATGTGTATGATTGGAATATATGGCTATAAGTGGACAAACAGTAAAATAAAATGATGTGGTGTCGTGGGACACCAGGTAGGAACGAAGTTCCTTCGGCTAATGTAGAATCGACACAAATTGCAAAAAAATCGTGCTCAATTTTATGTAGGTTTTCTTGATTTTTCTCTTAAATTTTGCTGATTAGTTTTTATTTAAGTACAAGAAAGTATTTAGAAAATTCAGTATTTTAGGAAATAATAAATTACTTAAAATAAAAAAAAACATCGTAATTCAAATTATCAACTAAAATAACAAAATATGTCTCTTTATTTTTGTTTCACAACATAAAATTACATAGAAATAGAAAAATAGAAATAATATTATACACTACTCGCTTGTGTATGCGACTGTCGCGCCTGCGCACGTCACATTTAACGGTTTTATTCCACGCACTTTTTTCCACGGATTTTTTCTTACGGTTTTACTATCACATTTTTTTCAGTTCGGTCGCGCAGCAAAATCCCTATCCCCTCTAAGCCTGCCGTAAGGAACTTCGTTCCAAAAAGATTCTGTTTTTAAAGTGTGATATTGTTTTGATTACCGTAATAAAAATAACCACGTTTCGAGTAAAGAAGGATAAACTGTCCTAGGAAGCTGTCAGTTTGGGAGTCAGGCACTTGACGTATTATTTTCTAACTTATACATACATAATACCCCAAAGTCGAAACGCAACTGAGACTTTCTACTAACGGATACGGCAGAAATGGCAGTGGTTTAACCAGTGATAAACTACGACCTCTCAGAATATAGTCGTACAGTGAGTGATGCGCCATGAGATATTTGGAGGAACACCCCTTTTCCCTTTACTAACATAACTTAACGGCTTTGTTACCCGAAGGTGTAGGCAGCGGCGTTATGTTTACGCCCCAAATGGAATAGGTGGCGAACCTATTGCCATACCGGGGACAAAGTTTTCAGTCATCGATATTTATCACACATAACTTCCGAAAACAAATTCGAAAAATCCTTGGTGTGAGCCAGTGTCAGGATTCGAACCCGCGACCTCTTGATTCACAAACAGGGTGCTCGACCAGTGGACAACCGAGACTGTTATATGATGTTTTGGATAGGGTATATGGAGCAACCGTATCGCATTTTAAAGGGCGGTGACTCGAAAGTCAACCTCTTAGTATGACAGATGTCCATGGAGTAGCGCTAATAGCTTACCTTCAGTTAATATTTCAGTTGTTCAAAGCCTAAAATATACAAAAACAGTTATTATTAATTAGTCGAATACAAAATTACCACTTTCAGTTGTTCAGTTACGTTCTGAACGAAACGATTATTGGTGGTAGTTTTAAAAACTTGCTTTTTCATGTTATTTGCCTCTGTATTAAGCAGGTTTATTTGAGTTTCACCCAAAGTACTAGCGCAGTTGAGCGCTGCTTTTATTTAAGCTCTGCAATAGTATTTGTTTTCGAGAAGGAAAACTGCGGTTGTTTTGTTTTTTATATTTGTTTAATTCAACACTATTATATGTATTATCGTCTTAATTCCCCCAAAAAAAAAAACATTTTGACAGTGGTAGAGCCAAGCAGTTCGCTGCATGAATGGGCCGGCTCGACCGGTGAAATACCACGACCTCTTAGAAGAGGTACCCGGAGGCCCACACCCCTGTTCTATCCCTTCCTATCCCCTATTTAAAGGTCGGCAACGCAACAGTAACATTATATGTGTTGCTGGTGTCCATGGGCGGCGTTGGATGCTTACCATCAGGTGACACGCCTGCTCGTTTACCCTCCTATCCCATGAAAAAAAGAAGACGAGGCGAAGATTTGAAATTGGCGTTGGTTGCTTTGCTTACCATCAGGTGACACGCCTGCTAGTTTGCCCTCCTATCCCATAAAAAAAAGAAGAAGAGAAGAAGATTTGAAATTGTTACATAACTATTACTAATAACAATAATTTACGCCTTTAGACGTCTCAGAAATCATTTTTTTATAAGCCATATTATTATAAATAATTAATAAATTATATAATGATATAAGATCATAAAATTTAATAATTTAACTACGAATTATTGTTACATTACTAATAACAATAATATAGTACGTAGGACGTCTCAGAAATCAATTAAAATGGAAACTTCTCGGTACGTTTATTAAACACTCAATATTTATGGCGTCATAAATCAGTCTCAGTAAAGTCGTTGGAATACTTGGAGTTGCTCTGAATTTACCGAGTTAATAGGTTCCCTTCCTGTAGGTAAACTAATGAACGTAATAGTTCAAGTAAGCCGTCAATAAAAAAAAATTAAAGATAAACTTTCTAGGTTCGTCACCTATTCCATTTGGGACGTAAACATAACGGCGAGACGAGGCTTAACAGCCGCTGCCTACACCTTCGGGTAGCAAAAGGCGTGAAGTTATGTTATGTTATGTTATATTTACAAAATATACTTTTTACTTAGCAGTCCTCTAATTATAATATTAATAAATTATTTCGTCAAACATCTAACTCACCTATTTTTGTATAGTTTTTTGTCTAAACGCATTAGCATTAGGCACTATTTATGCAATTTTCATATATCACATTTGACAGTATATTTATTGAGGGAGACAACAATATATTCTGAATTTGTTTTCAAGCCTCAAATTTTTCTTGAAAACATATGTTGTTTATGCAAAGTGTAAGCTACAAATTTTCTGTGCAAATCCACATAAGACATCAATAAAATTTCATTGATGCAACAGAATAGGCTCAATCATAGCGAAAAATTTCAAAAGCAATTTGTCACTGAAGCCAAGCCCACATCCATCACCGGACTGATGGACGTCTGTCATCGCTTTGTTAATCTATGGCGTCAGAAATTTTGAGAACTCAATTTATTTATGAAAACATAATGACTCGATGACCAATAAACTAGTGCACATGTTTTCCGAGATGCGGTATTCGAATTCTGTAAAAAAATCCCGTAAATATTTCGGAAAATATGTGTAAAATATTATCGATAATGAAACAAGTTTTCAAACATTTTTCATTCATTTCATAATGATGACAAACAGCCTCAAAAGCCTTGCCATATATCCTATATCAGATCTAATATTTCCGGGAATATCATGAAAATGTGTCCATATCGTCGAGTGTTAAAGTACTGAAAATACTAAAAAGTAGTAGAAGTTAATCACTTCAGCATAGGTATTATACGTATAAGTCCAAATAAGTCGTTCAAACTCGTCCAATTTATCTCGCAATAATATTCCCAAGCGCTTGATACCAATCAGAATCTGTACAACGCCAATTAGTGGGACTTAGCTGTAATCCACGCCTTATTTAGCAAAAACTCAAGTACAAACGAGCAAACATTCTTGTGGGGATTAAAACATAGAGGTCGAGAGAAATTGTTTTAATTACCAGAGAAATCACAGATGTACGCAATTCCTTTAGTTCGTGCCGGATTACGGTGACATGTGTTTTCGTAAGTATTAGACAGTTCGGGATATTTATGGTCCTGCGGTATAGCACTCTGTGGAGTTCGCGCTTAAAACTTCTTTTTATATGATTCACACCCAATTAGTGCTGGTACCGGACCAGAATTAATGCTCAATAATTTTGGTATGTTTTTAGAGATTAGCTGAAAAACTTTAATGCAGTTAAATATGTGCGGCTGATGCAATCACCGAGAGCGATCTAGTTTTGAAAACTAGTTTTAAAAAGACCAAAATTAGAAATTAATAATTTAATCGCTTTGAAATAACTTCGCTTTAAATTCCGTAAAGGGTGGAAAGAAGGTCGTATACAGAAATAAATATATCCAATTAATTGAACCAAATTATGTTAACCAGAACTTAGCAAATTCTCCGAATTAATATGCAACTATTACGATTTGAAAAGTTATAGACAGTCAAAGTTCAAACAAGAAGCAGTACGTGCTCACAAGGAACAACTAATATTTCGACGCCATTAACACAAAAGATCAATACAGAAAAGGAAAAAAAAACTAATAAAAAAGTTCTTGCAAAGTACTGCGAAGTTAAGTCGATAAAAAGTTAATTAAATGAACGAATAGCATTGATTGATTTTTGGATTTGGAGTCTATTGGTAGTAGTGTTGAGAATTATAAGCTTACAAGTTTTCCAAGTTATTCTTACTAATTGTTTTATGACTGAAATAGAATGTAAAAGCCTGATAAAAGTTGTTGTTAAGGTATTTGTTGTTCAAAGCTTGAAGTTAAAATATTTTATATAGATAACAATACAATAAAACATTGTTAATCGATAAATTTAGAAAGTATTGAAACTTTTTTATTTTTTCTGAAGTAACCTAAGCAATATTTGCTTCTAATTATAGGAAATAGGGTTCTGCATATAAAAATTAGAAACTCCTGAGAGTCGATTTATCGTCGTAGATATGGATTTATTCATATTAATGTTACTTTTGTAAATAAAATCACCAGAAAATTTGTGGGTTAAACACACTAATTTTCTGGTGATTTTATGAGAAGTTATTTCAGAGAACAGAGCAGTATGTAACAGAACACACTGACTTTTCTTAATTTATTAATAGGTTCTTCGTCTCCAAACCATAAAACATAAATATTAAACTCTTTGACCTGACTACTCGTCTAGAATACATTGCCAAAAAAAATTATAACTTCATATGTTAAAGAGAATTTAATGCAATACATTTTCAACATTACAGAATGCTTCAAATTAAGTTCTGTGTTTTAAGATTCTGTGCATGAATAAGGTTTAAAATACGGTTCTTTGTCTAATCAGTGAGCGAGATAAAAGGGAATAAATGCAACTGCATTTCTCTTCTGTCTTTATGTATTTCTTTTCATATAATTAATCCTTTGAGAGATTTAAATCCTTGAGTCCTTTTAAAGTCTTTGAAATAGTGAATATTTTTGCGCATTTATTTCTAAATACCAATGTATGAAACGTATGATAACATTACTTCACGTCTCTTACCACCCAAAAGTGTAGACAGCGGCTGTTAAGCCTCACCTCGCCGTTATGTTTACGTCCTCCGACTTCATGATTCAGAGCCGGGTTGTTTGACCACTGGACCACCGAAACTCAGTAAATATATATGAAATGAAAATAAATCCTGAACTGAACTGAAAACTGTTAGATAGAAGAGTGATTTTAAAGCAGGAAAGAGAGCAAGCGTGTCACTCGAGGAAAGCAAGCCTTTCTAGGATATCTGCTATACCAAGAGAGTTACAGTTGGGTTGTCATTCTTTATGATGTGATAGGAAAGAAGGCAGACGGGATAGAGGTGGGTTTCACAGAACAAAACGCAGCATGATCCACTTTACGTCGTTTTTTTGAGGTGTCGTGTTTTTCACCGATTGAGAAAGCTTCTTCATAATTTTTTACTATGTAGATCTACAATTGTTAGAAGGCCAATAAATATGTCAATTTTATTCTTCAATTATTCTTAAATAAACTTTGCTAGTTTTTACAGTTGAAGAAGTCCGGTCTTAATGATAAGGAATGCGTACAATAAACAAAAGATACTGGTAGATAATCCAATAAGCTTTTCCGATACGATCACTTCCCAAATTAACTTAGTACCGATTGGCGTAAGACACAGTGCTCTGGTAATTGAAAAAGTTTCGTTTTTTTCTTCGGGACCTTGTTAAGAGCCACTGGGTAATAAGTTGAGTCAACGATTGTGTTGAATTTGGCCATGGTTTTATACAAAATTTTTGTCTGAGTCTAGAAATAACTTAATTAAACTTGGTAATTTACACTCAAAAATTCATATGAAACCAAAAAAATTTGTTTCTGTCTGCTCTTGAAATTGATCCCTTATTGCCCTTCTAATAAATGCTTGCTACGTAAACATAAATACTTAACAGGTCAGTACTAAGAGCACTGCACCGCAAAAAAATAAAAAATCTTCAAATGTGCATAAAATTAATCGATTATACTGCTTTATAACGTTTTCATATTTGTATCAAGAATCGATACAGTGGGTTTGCAATTTATCCACTTCAGCCACTCAGTTCAATAAATTTCCTCGTTTAGAAAGGAGTTTTCAAACACGTTTGTAATTAATTTTTAATTATTTATTTGAAGTGTCGTGTAAAAAGGTAAAGACGATTTCATAGATGATGTACTTACATTCTTGAATCGTTTTTATTAACAAGTCAAGTTAAATAATTCTAGTTTTATTTGCCTCCAATACCTTCTCAGGTGTAGATAAAACGGCTTATATAGTGCTCGTTTGCAGGATTCAATTAATGTCCTCGTAATGAACGTGCTGGCTGAAAGCCAGCTCTTGACTCCTTAGAGTTTTATTTCCTTTTGTCTACTCGTAAGAGGGAAATTGTTCCTTTGGTCTTAAACTTGAATATCAGGTTTGTAATGTTTGTCTCACGTCACAATAATATTATTTCAAAGGTCGCGATGTTAATTTTTATTTGATTTTTGGGTACCCTAAATATTTTAAAAAAGAACAAAATCTTCTTTGTATTAATGTAAGGCAATCAAATAAAGATAAATCTGCCTACACCAGAATATTTTATTTTTTGAATTCGTATAAAAATTGGTGGCATCAAATGTTGCGATCGATTCTGAGTTGATATTCTAGCAACACAATATTTCGTATCGTAACGTAACTCTTGATGAAATTCAATTTTTCGATACTCGTTTAAATCATCCTATATTGAATCGATTATGAATTCGAGTCACAGCTCGGCTGCCCGTTATGTTTCTAATCAACGACCAGATTCAAGTGACTTTGACTTTGATCTAGTATTGAATTATTTTTTTAATGCTGAAACTAAATTGATTTTATAATTATTTTTCTTTCTTCCATTTTAATGTAGATTTTATTAAATAACGTGCTAAGTGCAACCATGCGGCAATCACAATCGTGGTTTATAATAATATTCTGGAGGTAATATCAAAAGCTTAAACTAAATAAAATAACAAAAATAGTTTTTTTTTCGCAGACTAGATAAGAATAGATGTCGTTGGGTAACCTGTCTCTAAAATGTAATACAGATAACAGACAGGTTTACAAAAAAAAAAAACCTTTTTAATACGAAAACCAATACATTACAAAGAAGAGAGGCCTCCAAATTATTATATTTATATATATGAGCGTCATGCCAACATCAGCTGCCTCCAAACTTCGTGCCCCGTGCCCCGGGGGAGGTTTACACAATCATTTCTTGTGTTACAAAACATAAAACTTATGAATTCCCAAAGCTCTGGATAAGTCTCGGGTCCTCGCATTGTTTCATACACTTTCGTCTTAAAGGTCACACTTGTGATATATTTCTTGACGAGTTTGACAAAAACTTTGCGATAAAAATGCGTATGAAAAAATAAACTTTCAGACAGAGTCCTGAGGCGTTTGAGTAACTTCGCTAAAAGCATTACGAGAAATCGTACAGATAATGGACATGAAAGGAAGTGACGAGTTAGAAGTTTTTTTTTGTATCAGCATTATGTATATATTTGAGGTTGATGGTTTTAATACCGCATTTTTTATTATTATTATTTGGCAATTTATTGTTTGTCTGTCTCTGCAGCCATTCATCCAAGGCTTAGAAGTTCCTCGTTTACTTTTAATATTTACTAATAAAACAAAATGTGTGTGTTTTAAATCAGTTGTTCTATATTATAGCTGAGTTTGTCTGGATAGTCGCAGATTCAAACTGTGGTGTATGTCAGTGACTGTTTGGATTTTTACAAAGTTTTTTTTATACGATATCTAATGTATGCTGCGTCTTCGATACTTACATCCATCGAATTTTACACTATGTATTTGCCCAATAAATCTTGCATCATCCATTCTTTTTTAATTCCCTTCATTACTTTAAACCGATAATTCTCTTTCGAAGTACATTGTCTTATTACAAGTCTTAAAGAAGTCGTAACAATAAAAGTGATTATACAAATAACAAAGAACTGACTTCGAACAATTAATCAAATTAATTCGTTGTGCAAGTTGGGTTGAAACTGTGGGTCTGTCTAAAATTTTGGAAAGAAATGAATCAATTCCTTATTAACTTCGACGAATTTATATTTCTTTCAAATTTCAATTGAGAAAGGAAACTTTGTTCTTTATATTAGTTGCCTTTTGTGGATTTTTTTATATTGTAATTGATAAGCGGTGCTCATGGACACCTATAATATGTATTTATTTCTTAGATTTCCGTGAATCACAATCATAACAGCTTTATTTACAATAATAAGAAGAAATAAATAAATTACATTATTTACAATATATACAATTAAAAAACTACCTGAAATCAAATTTCTCCGCATCTCGGTCTACTGGCAGCGTGCCCAGAAGACTAACAACTTTTTATGGATTATATCGCGTTTATTTGGAGCTTATTTTCTATTTATTTCCCGCCGCTTCGAACTCTTTAGAGAGGTCATTTTCACGAGTAATGAACAAAAAGATGGTAGTCGTTCAGAAGCTATTTTCGTTGATACAGAATGTACCCACATTTTGGAAATAATAATCAAAAAGTTTAGTTAAAAAATATCATTTTTACTATTGGTAACCCACATCAGACCATGTAACAAAATTAAATATTTATTTTTAAAATATATTTAGTAAAGAAAAATTTTATTTGTAAAGATCTTTTGTTGTATGATTTAATAAGTAACTGTTGTTATTTTTAATTATTAGATATTATCTTATTTTTCTAAATTAGTTGAAATCAGAGTATAACTATTATTAAATATTGATTGATTTTAAATTTAAAGGTAAGTATTTGTTAAAGAATTACTTTCATTATTTAAATCTTATTGATTTATATTAATCATATATGACATGAACATAAAGACATTTCTGTATTTATTAATAGCTTCTCTGGCCTCCAAAACTATTGTATAAATAGAAATAATAATATACTACTGGAAAAAATTAAGGGATCAAAAAAAAATTCCATATTTTTCGGTAGTTTTCAAGAGGCCGTAACTTTGAGAGAAATGGTCGTACAGGAAATAAAAAAAAAGGAAATTGTAGCTCCAAGTGTCTAGTTTTTGGATTAGAACTTCAAAATTTTGTAGCCTCCGCGGTTTCTGAGTAATCGTAGAAAAACCAGCAGCAAAAAAAGTTTTTTTAGTTTTTTTTTTGATCTACGGGCCTGGAAAAAATTTTTTTAGCTTAACCACCATAAGGATCGGATACTTTGTTCAGTTAGCATTAATTTCTTTTTTTAAACACCCTGATACGTCCACTCCTCGCTGAGATATCGGTCTTCAAATGGAAAAGGATCTTTTTGTCTTTGATTATCGATATATATTATTTTTTTCCAGTAGTGTAATATAGTCCAAATCTTATCTTGGATTCAAATCTTTTACCTGACTGTCCATATAGAAAACATTGCCATAAAAATATGCAATACATTTTCAACATTACAGAATGCTGCAAATTAAGCTCTGTGTTTTGAGATTCTGTGCGTGAATAAGGTTTGAAAATACGGTTCTTTGTCTAATCAGCGAGTAAAATTAAAGGGATTAAATGCAACTGCATTTCTCTTCTATCTTTTTATGTATTTCTTTTCATATAGTTAATCCTTTGAGAGGTTTGAATCCTTAAGTCCTTTGAAGGTCTTGGAAGTAGTGAATATTTCTGTGCATATATTTATAAGTACTCATGTATGAAAGGAAACATAACATAACTTCACATCATTTACTATCTAAAGGTGTAGACAGCGGCTGTTAAGCCTAAACTTGCCGTTTTATTTACGTCCACGACTTCTTGATTCTAGTATGAAATGAAAATAAATCCATTTAATTGAAAATTAGCAGGTGGAGAAGTGATTTTAAAGATGGAAACAGAGCAAGAGTGTCACCTAATGTAGGGAAACAATGGCCTACCTTGGATATATGCTCGGTATAATCCACTCTAAATCGATTTTTTAATGTGTCGTGCTATTTCACCGATCGAGAAAGCTTCTTCAGAAATTGAACCTTGTAGATCTATAATTGTTATAAGGCCAATGTATATGTCATTCTTATTATTCAATTATTCTCCAAAAAAACATGGCTCTGTCCTTACAGATGGATTTATGGCAGGTCTTAATGAAAACAAACGCGTACAATAAACAAAAGATTGATAGTCCAATAAGCTTTTCCGATACGATCACTTCCCAAATTAACTTAGTACCGATTGGCGTAAGACACAGTGCTGTGATAATTGAAAAAGTTCCGTTTTTTTCTTTGGGATCTTTGTTAAGAGCCTCTGGGTAATAAGTTGAGTCAACGACTGTGTTGAGTTTGGACATGATTTTGCACAAAAATTTCGTCTGACTCTAGCAAAAACTTAATTAATCTTGGTAATTTACAATCAAAAATTCATAGGAAACCAAAAAATTTGGTAAAGAGTAAATAAAATTTACTACCCTTCTAATGATTCCTTATTGCCCTTATGTTAAGTTTAAGTTAAGTTCTATAAGTTTCCGCATTAAAAAAGGAGTTTTAAAATACATTTGTGATTAATTTTTCATTATTTATTTGAATTGTCCTGTAAAAAGGTGGAGACGTATTCATAAATGATGTTCTTAAACTCTTTAAACGTTTTCATCGACAAGTCCAGTTCAATAATTCTAGTTTTATTTGCCTCCAATACTTTCTTAGGTGTCGATAAAACGGCTTATATAGTGCTCGTTTGCAGGATTCAATTAATGTCTTCGTAATGAACGTGCTGGCTGAAAGCCAGCTCTTGACTCCTTAGAGTTTTATTTCTTTTTGTCTTCTCGTAAGAAGGAAATTATTCCTTTGTTCTTAAACTTGAATATCGGCTTGTAATGTTCGTCTCCTGTCACAATAACATTTTTTAAAGTCACGAAGTTAATTTTGATTTGATTTTTGTGCTCAACCCCAAATAATTTTAAAAAGAACAAACATTTTCCTTCATAATAAAGTGCCTTTTTGTACAGGTAGTAAACAGTATTAGAAAAAGCAAAAACAATGCTATATTCCCTGTTTATAATATCAGTACAGTTAAGACGACATTGACTTGTATCTAATGATGTGAAAGTAATGAATTATAGAAAATCCTGCCAACGTACAAGAATATTTATATAAGTTCGTAAAAAAATTGGTTGCATCAAAAATTGCGATCGATTCTGAATTGATATTCTAGCAACACAATATTTCGCACTGTAACGTAACTCTTGATGAAATTCAATATTTCGATACTTGATTAATTAATTCCATATTGAATCGATTGTGTATTCGAGTCACAGCTCGGCTGCCCGTTATGAATCTAATCAACGGCCAGATTCAAGTGACGACTTTGATCAAGTATTGAATTATTTTTTTAATGATGAAACTAAATTGTTATTATATTTTTTTACTTTCTTCCATTTTAGAAATGTGAATTTAGTCAAAAACATACTGAGTGCAACTATGCTAATAATCTGGCAACCAAAACCATAGATTATAACAATATTGTGAAGGTAATAACAAAGGCTCAAACATAACAAAATAACGAAAGATTTTTTTCCTTGACTAGATAAAATCGATGGCGTTGAGTGACCTGTGTATAAAATCTAATACAGATAGAGAGCAAAGTGATGTACAGAAAAACTCCTTTACTTTTTCGTTTTTAATACGAAAACCAATACATTACAAAGAAGAGAGGCGAATTATTATATTTATATATATGAGCGTCATGCCAACATCCGCTGCCTTCAAACTTCGTGCCCCGTGCCCCGGGGGAGGTTTACACAATCATTTCTTGTATTACAAAACATAAAACTTTTAAATTCCCAAAGCTCTGGATAAGTCTCGGGTCCTCGCATTGTTTCATATACTTTTGTCTTAAAGGTCACACTTGTGATATATTTCTTGACGAGTTTGACGAAAAGTTTGTGATAAAAATGCGTATGAAAAAGTAACCTTCCAGACAGAGTCCTGAGGCGTTTGAGTAACTTTGCTAAAAGCATTATGAGAAACCGTACACACAAGAAACGAAGTGATGAGTAAGAAATGTTGTTTTGTGTCGGTATTATGTTTATATTTAAGGTTGGTGGTTTTAATACCGCGTTAACAGCAAATATAGAGTTTTTTTTTTAATTTAGCAATTTATTGTTTGTCTGTCTGTTCAGCCATTTGTCCAAGGCTCCAGAAGTTCCTGGTTTACTATTAATATTTACTAATAATACAAATTGTGTGTGTTCTTTAACATCAGTTGTTCTATATTAAAGCAGTTTGTCTCGATGATCGCAGATTCAAACTAATACAAAACTAATACAAAAAATACAAATTGTCAGTATTAAACAAATCGTAAAAATAAAAGTGATTATACAAATTATATAGAACTGACTTCGAAAAATTAATAAAATTAATTCGTCTTGCAAATTGAGTTGGAACTCAACGGTACATACCTAATGATTATAAATCAAAAGTCATGAGCCATTGTTGGCTGTCTGAAAGTTTTTGAGCGAAATGAAACAATTCCTTACCAACTTCGACGAATTTATCTTTCTTTTAAATTTCAATTGAGAAAGGAAACTTTGTTCTGAATATTAATTGCCTTTTGTCGATTTTTTAATATGATAAGAAACTAACGCCACTCATATACTGTGATGGACACCTATAATATCTATAGTGTCAGAGTTGCCTTTAAGATGGAATAGCAAGACAGGTCAGCCTTATCGGAAGCGGGGTGGGCTCTCTCACCAAACGAAACACGGCATGAGTCACTTTAATTTTTTTACCAAAAAAATTTTACCAATTGAGCCGGCTCATTCGTGCAACCAATCGCGTGGCACGTGTGAAGTATTAAATAGGAAATGTGGAGAAAAATATACCATATTATATGAATCGTAAATGAAATTTATTCTTATTTAAGAGCAATAGGGTTTATTTTGAATTGAAATTAAGTATAGATTTTAGGGAGGAAAATTTCTGACATTGATATAAAATCAATAGATATTATTACGTTTACGATGATATCGTCAAAATATACAGCCAGGATTTTATTGGGCATTATCAAATATTATATGTCAATAATGTTTCCATGGCGCAGTGGTTTGATGTTAAAGAATACCGGATTTGAACCGGGGTATACTTGACTTTTCACTATTTCATTGTCTGTTATACTTATTTGAACAAAATTGTGTCAAAAAATCGGTTGTCTGTACAACTGTCTCAACGCCATAACATTTTTTTTTATGGGATAGGAGGGCAAACGAGCAGGCGTGTCACCTGATGGTAAGCAACCAACGCCGCCCATGGACACCAGCAACACATGTAGTGTTACTGTTGCGTTGCCGACCTTTAGGGGATAGGGGAAAGGAAAGGATAGGGAAAGGGGGTGGGACTCCGGGTACCTCTCTCACCGAACGAAACGCGGTATGAGCCACTTTACGTCGATCTTGTGAGAGGTCGTGGTATTTCACCGGTCGAGCCGGCCCATTCATGCAGCGAACTGCTTGGCTCTACCACTGTTGAAATGCTCATGGAATGGTTTTATTTTTCAAATGAAAATTTGAAATAACTTATTGGCGTTCCTTAATAGCACGCCTCAAAGCGACGTAGCGCCGCATCTAGGTAACGCCGCATGAGTCATGTTTTTTTGTAAGGATATCTACCCCGTGTGATAAAATGGATAACGATATAAAAAGTAACAGTTAATATACATATACATATTATACATTATTTTCACGGCCTTAGTTTCGGAACGTGTAAGCATTGGCAGATATTGCTCGATGCGCCGTATCAATTTTCAAGACCCAAATTTTATAAGTGGCATTGTATATACATTACCAAACTTTGGGCAAAATTTTCTTCATCGGAAATATTTAGCATACATAACTTAAGAAAGTCACTGATGTGATCCAGGATTCGAATATGGGACCTATATATTATATTATTATGTAACTGAAAAAGATTAACATGAATATCTAATTAGTGAAACATCAACGCCATCTATTTTGACAACCGCAATACTGCTCGGAGGTAGGTTGCAGTGTATGTGTACTCAATTAGTAGCTACCGTTTAATTTGCACTAATAAATGATGCTATCTAAGCGAACAAAGTTAGTGTGAAATACATTGCTAGGTTCTAATAAACTACTGGAAATAATTTATTTATAAATCTGAATAGCTTTTATCTACGGCATAACTTAATTAAATGTTAAGAAAAATGCATTCGCTATATCAATTTTAAGAGTTTGTCGGGATTAATACCGAGTTCTTTGCGTGATGGGCAGAAAGAACAGGGTTACATAAGATAAGATTCTTACAAATCTAGCTCCGCTTCTTCAACATGGTTGCTTTGTGTTTACTATGTCAGATTGCTGTGTGGCGCCGGCTTAGAATACCGCCACCCCATCTCTTCCAGTGGGTGTCATAAAAGGCGACTAAGGGAATAGCTAGAAGAATGGGCAGCAGCATTCTCTCTCAAGAAAATACAGCCTACTGCGATCGCCAACCCGCCTGCCAAGCGTGGCGATTATGGCAAAAAACCCCCCATGATTGAGCGGACCGGAAGTTGTGGCGCTCTATGGGGGAGGCCTATGTCCAGCAGTGGACCTCAAAAGGCTAATGATGAATGATGATAATGATGACTATGTCAGTATAGTAAATTTACTCGTGAGAGGTACATACTACTTTTCCCCGACTCTTACTACACCCTCCTTATCAATTTTGACCTGTATATCTGTCTCGGTGGTCCAGTGGTCGAGCACACGGCTTCTTATCCAGAGGTCTGGGTTAAAATCCTGACACTGGCTCAAACCAATGACTTTTCTAAATTGTTTTCGGAAGTTAAGTGTGATAAATATGGATGACTGAAAACTTCCTGTCCGGTATGGCAATAGGTTCGCCAACTATTCCATTTGGGACGTAAACATAACGGCGAGACGAGGCTTAACAACCGCTGCCTACACCTTCGGGTAACAAAGGCATGAAGTTATGTTATGTTATGTTGTTATATCTTACTATATATTAAATTATCCTCAAGCGCATAGTTTTTATTCAAACATGCAAATGTTTTCGCGATATATGTACACTCGGTTTAGTTTTGATTTTTTTATTTTAAACCGACGCTAGAATATTTTCGCAAAGTTGTAACGCAACATTAACCTGCGAGCGGAACAAAAACCCGAGCAACCCGGCAAGCCGGTGTCCGGTAAATACCGGTTTTTACCGAATTAAGTCCGTTAAGCAAACTGTGTTTTATGAATATTTAGTTTGTTATTTTATTCAGTTTCAGTTTATATATTATAAAGAGAAAATACACGCTTTAACTGATTCTGAATATTATTTTTTAATGTACCTAATTGTGCATTTGTATTGCAACGATTTAATTACTTATTGAATAATTGGAAAATAGTGTAAAAAATATATTATATACGTTAACTATTTTTAAAATGTTTAAAACACTCCTTTGGTTAGTTGTTGGAGAAGTGAGCTAGTCAAGAAAAATAATCGATACCAGACGTTATTAATTGGTGTAAGCAAGGATTGGACCTCGGAATTTCTGGATTAGAAGTCTGATTGGTTAACGGTTACAAACAACTGATTCAAAAAGTTTATTCAAATAGAACACTGATCATGATGAAACAAAAAAAGAATCATTGGATAGCTTAAACAAAAACACAATTATACGGAACTCGTATAAAGCCAATTTGTATTCTCGTCTGGTAACGTGTTCCCCAGTTCAATTCCAGTGCAAAGCAAACTCTTACCAATTCAGTGCCGGTACTGGGTTTATTGCTGCTTTTTTTGTCTATTTGCTCTGACTCAATACTTGTAGTATGACAATGATTTAAAAGTTAAATTTTATTTTATATATTTTAATTTTAAAGTATACCAAATTACCCTATAAAATATATTATATTAAATATATGTATGACCTTATTGATGGTGAGGTCAGAAGTTTTAAAATCCTACGAGGGTGCATGACAAAAGTTAAAAAAGTCAAAGAAGCCAGTGAGGTGAGAATCGTAGGCCGCTCTTTATCTACACTGTAAGGGACAAGACGTGAAGTTATGTTTTTTTTATGGGATACCCAAACGAGCATGTGTGTTCACCTGATGATAAGTGACCAGCGCAGCCCATGGACAGCTGCAACACATATAGTGTTACAGTTACGTTTCCGTCCTTTAAGGGAATAGAATGGGAAAGGATGGGGAACAGGTGGGCCTCCGTGTATCTCTCTCACCGACCGAAACGCGGCATGAGCTACTTTACGTCGATCTTAGAAGATCGTTATAAGAGGTTCTAAGGTCTTTAACTGGTCGTGATATTTCGTTTAACGACCATCTTATTGCCCAATTGTTTTTAACCCTAGGCATAATTAAATACACACATAAATAATTTTAAAGTTATTTTGTTAAATATTTAGTCATTAATAATGAAATGATTAATTGTCACTGTTATCTCTATGAATATTATGTTAATAACTTTCACGATAGTCATATATTCGAAAATTAAAATGTCCACAAACATTTTTGAGAGCTTGGTAACCTTACACCCAATTCAACTTTATTTTATTCAAGCGATGTTTAGCTCTCGAACTTTTTCGACAAATACAATTAATTAATTTGACCAAACTATAAAATTTTTTTTGAAAAAAGAATTTATTATTACACTTTAATTACATGCCGCATTTTTAACACATAACATAACTTCACGGCTTTTTCTACCCGAAGGTGTAGACAGCGCCTATTAAGCCTCGTCTCGCCGTTATGTTTACGTCCCAAATGGAATATGTGGCGAACCTATTGCCATACCGGGCACAAAGTTGTCAATCATCGATATTTATCACACGTAACTTCCGAAAATTTCGAAAAGTCATTGGTGTGTGCCAGGATTTGAACCCATTACTTCTTGAATCAGAAACGGGGTGCTAGCCACTGTGCCACCGAGACTCTAACTTTAAACTATCAGTTTACTAATGATTATAAGCTTATTTATTTCACTTGAAATCTGTAGTAGTTATATATTTCAGTAACTAATACCGATAAATTATCATGTTCTTAGAATTAAATCTAAAACTAATTAATAAATATCTTGTTACAACAATTATATTCAAATTCCCTTTGAATCTTAAACAATTAATCATGTGCTAGAATACGGTATTATATTCGCTACAACTTTCTAATAATTAATTCGTAGTAACACAAATCAAAATATTTTAATTCGAATTTTCGTGACTGTGAACTGAAACGCAGAATTAAAGCCTCTTTCTTGCCACAAAAATATTCGATAATACATATTCAATTGTTCATAGATAAATCCATAGAAGCCTTAAAAACTTTTGTTCTCAATAGTTGAATTTTTTTATTTGATTAAATACTTAACATCACATAATTGCCATTGTTTATACAGCGATACTATAATTGCGAAAAAAATACTTAATTTTAATTTATTTAAATACGGTGATAGGACTAAAAAAATTTGTAATCAGTCGTGGCTTCGTATCACATTAGTCTTAATGAGCTACGAGACTTCGCTGGCCAACTTTAACTATTTTTTTTAATACATACTAGTAATTTTAGTTACGCAGTTTGCTGCGTGAATGGGTCGGCTCGAGCGGTGAAATAACACGACATCTTAGAATATCCACGTAAAGTGGCTTTTGCCGCGTTTCGCTCGGTGAGAGAGGTATCCGGTGGTCCAATCCCTTTCCCGCTCCCCTTCTCATCCCACTCCCGACCCCTTCTATATCCTATTGTAACTGTAACACTATATGTGTTTAGGTGTCTATGGATGGCGTTTGTTGTTCACCATCAGGTGACACGCCAGCTCTTTTGCCCCTTATACTATAAAAAAAATTATTGTACAAGTAGCACAAAATTAAATAGTAATTTTATCAACAATTTAAATTACTGCCGATTGCAAATTCCCAATTACTAAGATTATAATATGATATTAAAAAATAAGCAATATTTCTACATAATAGGCCGAATAATTTATTCTTCACTATCAATCGGTAAGTACCTACTCTGTTTCTGAAACAGGACTTTCTGCGAACAAGGGTGAACCCATTAACGCTCATGTACTTATAGAACAACTCCGAGTATTCCAGCAGCTTTACCGAGACTGATTTATGATGCCATAAATAATAAGTATCTAATAGACGTACTGAGAAGTTTCCATTCTATAGCGATTCAAGTGCCGACCTCTTAGAAATTGTTAGCGAATATTAACACCAGTAACTGACAGTTAATATCTATATTAAAACCCAACTATTTTGATTTACGAGGTATATAAATGAAAAATAATATTAGTGGAAGATATTAATAATGATATTACGTAGACTTTGTGTACTCAATACACACAGCGCCATCTACACAACCTCATGCTAAAACCCTTGCGGGGTAGGCAGAGAGAACAGAGCGACATAAGGCACGATTAATACACGCCTCACTCGCTTCGTTGCCTTTTATAACACTTTTAATGCATCGTCGATTTTTGAGGCTCCTAACATCTCCTTCTTCCAGCACACGTTCTATTTCGTCATGGAATGTGTGTCTTGGCCGTGTTCGACTCCTACATCCAGCCGCTTTTGTATTGTATATCTGCTTAGTCAATCTTGCATCATCCACTCTATCTACATGTTTGCACACAATTTCTTTCCTTAGAGCCTTGTTTTCGACGCTGTTAGCGAGAGTCACTCCGCAGATTTTGCGCAGTGCCCTCATTTCTACCCCGTTTATCCTTCTTTCGTGCACACTCTGCCATACCCAACTCAGGCTTCTATAAGTTAACGTTGGGATCAGTACCAGCGCCATCTAGTTTCAAGATAAACAACGCTTGAGTAATTAGTATGGACTGACATATAGTTACATATACCTACATTTTCTTTCGAAAAATAATTGTAACTTAGAAAAATGCCGAATTCAAAGTCGATACTTTTGATTTGGAAGCTGAATCTCCACGCCAAAGAGATAAGGCTGTACACTGATCTACCGAGACTTGTGTACTAGACTAATTATATTTTGTTTATATGGAACCAACTGATGCATTTACATTATTTATTTGAAATTGGTAGTGTCCGACCGAAGGTCTATTTTTGGCCGAAGCCGAAGCCGATTAATCGGCAATCTCCACAACCTTCGGCCGAAGCCGAAGCCGAAGGTTATAAACTATTAGTAATTCAATAATTTTCTTCAATATTATCCACAGATAAAGAAGAATATTGGCGTAAACAAGCTCTTGCTGCTTTTTTCTTTGTGATAGAGGTACCCGCACTGAAATAAGGGCAGTCCGGTCCGTCAGTCACTCACTCTTTCGTAACGGTTCGTTTAATTCCGTCTGTTTTTGGCTTCGGCCCGGAATTTGGCCGAAGCCGAAGTTCTCGCCGATAATGGATTTTTGGCCGAAGGTGGCCGAAGCCGAAGCCGAAGCTTCGGTCGGAAGCTAGAAATTGGTAATCACAACTGATTATATCACTAACAAAAGTTAAATTACATTTTTAAATGCCATAGAGGTTTTTAGATTAGCATCTTATTTGTGTTATATGAAGAAGGTATGTCAAAAAAGTCCTAAAACGATTTATCACTCGGCTCCAAGTACGCATCCATCATGGCACTATCTTGTAGTTAATATGTAAATGCGGTTTATGTATCACCTCGTTTAATTTTAATATAATGTTTACGTATAATTTCAACATCATTTTTATAAGGTAGAAGGGTAAACAAGCAAGCGGGTCCTCTGATTGTAACCGACTAATACCAATACCTGGAAACCTGGAATACAGATTGTGATACAGTTGCGTTGCCAATATTTAATATAGGATAGAAAAGAGATCAGAATATAATATAATAGAGGGAAGAGATGGAAGGGGTTCGGCCTATAGATACCTCTCTCATTAAATAGTGTATTCTGAGAGGTATTTCAGCTGTCGAGCCGTCCCAGTCATGCAATGAGCTGCGTGGCTCTATCACTTAAAGTAGCAGTACGCCTTTTTCTTTCACTTAGCGAGCTCCGTATATACTAATAAATAGTGTAGTTCTGAAAACTTCTTATTATTTGATTTAAATTTTGGCTTCGTAGAAAAAGCCGAGCAACGAAATAGTGCAAAATATTTTTAATAGATGGCGTCATAAACTTTATTTTTACAAAACATTTTTTTTGCGCTGCAGTATCTCATATATTGACGCAGTGACGTCAACTGTTGGCAAGTTGCCATAGTTTCAAGTCCCACGTGTGATGTGAAAATGGTTCTTTTTTCTTTCCAAAAAAGGAATTTACTATACTATATATTGATGTTCTACTGTTGTAATTAAATAATAATGTAACATAGTTATACTCCTTTTTCTACCCGAAGGTGTAGGCAGTGGCTGTTAAGCCTCGACTCGCCGTTATGTTTACGTCCCAAATGGAATAGGTGGCACACCTATTGCTATGTCGGGCACAAAGTTTTTTGTCATCGATATGTATCACACATAACTTATGAAATTAATTTCGAAAAGTCATTGGTATGAGCCAGGATTCGAACCCGCTATCTCTTGATTCAGAAGTGGGTGCTCGACCACTGAGACTCTTTAAATAATATTCATTTAATAACCTTTAAGCCCCATAATACTCCAAGAAGTAGGATGTAGTACTTGTCGGGATGCTTATCTAACATACCCAAATGCAACACATCCATGGTTGTCTCTAAAATATTATTTTACGGGATGAAACCCATAAATCACTGGACATCAGCACCCATCATGACTAGCCTCATACCACGGGACTCATCAAATAGACGTATAAAAAACCTATTTACAGAAAAGCTCCTTAAACCTATAAGTCGTCAGGCAATTTTTTATTCAAAACTTGCCACCTACCTGCCAGTAGAATGGTAGGCGATAATAACATTTCTGATGGCTTTCTGACGATGGTATAGCATGGTTTTAATGAGTATCATTAAACTATACCAATTATTAGGGTTTGATACTTTTGGCCAAAAGTTATTTGGTAATGGAGACCAATTTTGTTAGCATGGGGTCACTATTTTTTTGATACTATTTTATGTTCATAATTTATTTTTAATATATGTTTTTAAAGTAATTAGTTTTATCATTACTTCTAGTACACGTTATTTTAATGAATGACTAAATACCTGTCATATATTTATTAAAAATAATTCTGAAAAGGCACGGTTGACGATTCACAGTGGTGTGTTGGTACCAACTCTGACATATGGGAGTGAGTGTTGGGTATGGCCAGGCGAAACATGAAAGTAAGGTGAATGCAGTGGAAATGCGTTCTCTAAGAAGTATGTGTGGAGTCACCATTGCGGATCGAATGAAAAATAGCGTGATAAGGGAGAAATGCAAGTTAAAGGATGATGTGGTGACCAAGGTGGAGAGAAGTATGTTAAGATGGTTTGGTCATGTTGCAAGAATGAATGAAAGCCAACTGACTAAAAGAGTATTTGAAGCGAATGTGAGTGGCAGAGTCGGGATCGGGAGACCAAGACGGGGCTACCACGACCAATTATATGGTCTGTTTAAGAAAGGCCAAATGCGTAGTACCCGAAACCAGCGCGAATGCATGATAAGATGTATGACTGTGGATGAAGCGTAAGAGGTGTGTCAGGATCGTAGCTTGTGGAAAGCCAAGGTCTCTGCCTACCCTGATACAGGCGTGAGTTTATGTATGTAATAAATCTCTTATTTAATCTTATCGCCTTATGAAGTCGTGGGATCAAACCCAAGCTCACACCAGTGACTTCTCGTAAATAGTTTTTAATAGCTATGTGTATAAACTAAAATAAATAATGATGACTAACAATATTGTGCCCAAGGATACAATTTTTCAAGTAAGTCTTAACTATTGCTGCCTCTCCGGATCCGGAATCTCCGGATAGAAAAGGCGTACATATAACAAAACAATATAGAGGTGTAATACATTTTCCTAATATTACTAGCTGACCCAGCAAACGTTGTCTTGCCGAAAAATAAAATTTAAATAAATAAAAAATAGGGGTTGATCGTAGGGGGTTGAAAATTTAGGGTTGCATGTATTTTTGTATCCCGTTTTATAAAAAAAATAATATAAATAATAAGAAACAAGATAAATAAATAAGATACAGAAATATGTCGAAAAATTAAAAAAAAAAATTGAGGGGTGGGCTACCCTTGTGATTTAGGGGGATGAAAAATAGATGTTGTCCTATTCTCAGACCTACCCGACACGCACATAAAATTTCATGAGAATCAGTCAAGCCGTTTCGGAGGAGTTCAATTACGCACATCTAGACTCGAGAATTTTATATATTAGATTAATGTTGTGAGATCACAACAAGATTCAGGTTGTGTATCAAACCTGAATCTGTACACCACAAATTAGTAGGATTTAATACTAATCCAAGCTGTACACGTGGAATGTGACTACACCACTATAAGGAAGTGCAAACATCCTTGTTGGATTAGAGAAAGAGATTGAGAGTCGTTCTAATTATGAGATATATATTACTTGTAAAATGTATGACATTTCTTTAACAAGCAGAAGGTTCCATAGATATATTATTTTTTTAAAAATATAAAATAACTTGTCGATAGCCTAGTGGTTTTGAATTCTGATTTCTGATTTGATTGATAAATGCTTTTTTTAGTATTTTTTTCGTAAGTCGAATATGCGTGATAAGTATCACGATAATAACATACATACATACATAAGCTCACGCCTGTATCCCATGGGGGTAGGCAGAGACTTTGGCTTTCCACAAGCTACGATCCTGACACACATCTTTCGCCTCATCCACAGTCATACATCTCGTCATGCATTCGCGTCGGTTTCGGGTGCTACGCATTTTGCCTTTTTTAAACAAACCATTTATTTGGTGGTGGTAGCTCCGTCTTGGTCTCCCGATCCCGACCCTGCCACTCACATTTGCTTTCACATTCGATAATAACTACAAGATAATTTACCACACACTTTAAATAAATCAGAAATAAGATCCATTTGACATTACGAAGCATAATCCCTCTGTCTACATCTTTACTTACTGTGGATGTGAAAGTATGTTGAAGGTTGGAATAAATATAGTTTATTTATTAGCATAACATATCATAACTTCACGCCTCTTTCTATCCGAAGGTGTAGGCAGCCACTGCCTACACCTCGTTAAACCTCGACTAGCCGTTATGTTAACGTCCCAAATATCGGGCACAAAGTTTTTAGTCCTCGATATATATCATTGGTCTGTGCCAGGATTTGAACCTGCGATCGTTGGATTCAGAAAACGTGTGCTCGAGCACCGAGACTATATTATATTCAAATATAATAATGTCCTGTCTTGTAAAAATTTACGTAAACTATTTCGACTGAGTAAGAAAGAGGGTTATTTATTGAAAGATTATGTATGCAAGTTTGCAAGTATGTCTATGTGACACAGTCTGTAACCTAGACAATACCTTCTATGAGCTTTATTGTTCCCTATCTATCCCTATCCCTCTAACGATCCCATGTTGTTGTATGTAAACTTATACCATTATTAAACAGTAATACCTAACACTAATAAATGAACAAATGTAGTTCAAATCTAGATTATCTATATTTACATATAAATATTTACGATTATTTGCAATTCGCTTTTAACACCGGTAATAGTCTATTGCAAATAAGCTGAAAGAGCCTAAACAAATACAATTAGATTTTCCTATGCCTGAAAATATTTGCATACCGGATCCAATTTAAGGCGGTTTGAACGAAAATAGTTAATAAAAATTAAAAGCAAAAATCCTTTTTAAAGAAGCTTTTATTTAAGCGCTCTAAAAATAAGAAAATAATATTTCCTTAAAAATTTCAAGTATCAACTTAGAGCCTCAGTATGTACAATTTATATAATAATAAAAGCTTGTCGCGCGAGTTGTAAATAAACTGTACTAATTTTATAATGTCAAATCAAATCAAAATAGCTTTATTTTCTTGGGTCTTCACACACAGTTAAATAAATATCTGTATTTACGGACTAGTAAATACAGATATTTAACTTATTATTATATTTAAAGCATAACATATTAAAACACGAGCGCTTGACAAAATTGCCTCATTGGAACAAAAACGCACGGACGATTCACATATTTGACTCATAGGGAGTCAAACCTCGCGACAAGCTTTTTTTTTTTTATGGAACAGGAGGGCAAACGAGCTGGCGTGTCACCTGATGGTAAGCAACCAACGCCGCCCATGGACACCAGCAACACATTTAGTGTTACTGTTGCGTTGCCGACCTTTAAGGGATAGGGGATAGGAAAGGATGGGGAAGGGGGGTGGGCCTCCGGGTACCTCTCTCACCGAACGAAACGCGGCATGAGCCACTTTACGTCGGTCTTCTGAGAGGTCGTGGTATTTCACCGGTCGAGCCGGCCCATTCATGCAGCGAACTGCTTGGCTCTACCACTTTTTATTATTATATAAATTGTACATACTGAGGCTCTAAGTTGATACTTGAAATTTTTAAGGAAATACTATTTTCTTATTTTTAGAGCGCTTAAATAAAAGCTTCTTTAAAAAGGATTTTTGCTTTTAATTTATTTTCTTATTTTTAGTTATAGCTGGCTAGGTTAGTGTCATTTCATTCAAAGCATCATTATTGCAAGTTAGTTTACAGCTTAATTTCAAACAGTCCAGCTCTTCAATAAGGCGATCATCTTATTCAATTTCAGCTTAGAGCTTTCTTTTCCATTTAATCGCAATGATGATTTTTAATTCATAGCCATATTGTAGAAATGCATGAAAAATGTGTATGCCGTCATCTTGGATATTTTTGCCGGCATATTTTTTTTTCGAGTTACTATTAACAAGTCCTTTCATTTGATACCCATATTGTAGAAATGCATTAAAAAAAATAGTTCCTCTATCTTGGATGATCCGCCATATTGGATTTAAAATGACGTCACATTATTTTTTCAGTTACTCTCAATGAGCCCTTTCATTTGATACCCATATTGTACAGAAGCTTAAAATATGATTTCCTCCATCTTGGATATTTCACCATATTGGATTTAGAATGACGTCATATTATTTTTTGAGTTACATTCAATAAGCCCTTTCATTTGATACCCATATTGCAGAAATGCATTCAAAATATCTATTCCTCCATCTTGGGTGGTCCGCCATATTGGATATAGAATAATGTCACGCATCATATCATGCATTGTCATCCAAAGTAAACGTGTATACAAAATTTCAGCTCAATCGGTTGAAGATGTCTACTTCAAAATTGAGTTGCAAGATTCCACCGAACATACATACTTACATACATACATACATACAGTGCAAGCTAAATAAAAGCTTTTAATAGATATAAAAATCTATAATAAAAATCTTTGTTACATTTACTCCTTTTTTTAGGACCAGTTGCTAAAGAGCTACTGAGACATCATCATCATCACATTGTTTCCATGATCTGAGGTCCGAACAATAGGTTTCTCTTTTTTCAAGCTGCTAGATAGATCCTTTGCTTCTTCAACAACAACACCCTTCTTAATCATATCATCTTTCATACTATCCATCCATGTTTTCTTTGGTCTCCCTCCTGTCTTGTTACCTTCCACATTCAGATTTATTATACTTTTCGCGACATTGGTATTATACTAACTCATTAGATGCCCATACCATGCAAGGCAATTTCCAACTCAATATGCAATAACAATTCTTATGTACTTCGTTATTGGCGCAAAGCTTCTTCTTCTTTCTTTCTTGCCCGATTCTTCTCACGACAGTCCCTACACTCGGAATCGGGCCACTCGTGGCGATTGTGTCCGTGTGTTTTTATTCCAAGGAGGCACTTTCCGCAAGCGCTCGTGTTTCTCATTCTTATCACTAATATCTGTATTAATCGACTATTTTAGGTGTCTATAAAGACCTGTAAAATTATTTTAGATTTTGATTTTACATACTCGTTCCCTATTTTATTCATTTTCGTCACTCCACGTATCCATCTCAACATTCGCATGTATAATTTTCTACTACCATCGCCCATGAACACCTGCAACACAGATTACAGTTGCGGTACCGGCTTTAAAAGAGTAGGACGGGAAAGTAGGAGAAATAATCCCGGGATTTTCGTACACCCTATTATTATTTATTTAGGCTTTTCTTTTTATATGCAAAATACTTTTACAGGTAATTGCAAATATTTTGAACATAAATATAACTTCA
Source organism: Euproctis similis (assembly GCA_905147225.2). NCBI lineage: Eukaryota > Metazoa > Arthropoda > Insecta > Lepidoptera > Erebidae > Euproctis > Euproctis similis. Next base: position 3,141,159 of record LR990117.1, on the reverse strand, counting down.
CGCCTTTTTCTACCGGAAGGTGTAGGTAGTGGTTGTTAAGCCTCCACTCGCCGTTATGTTTACGTCCCAAATGGAACTCCTGCTCTTACGAGGCTCTAGTGGCTGTTAAGCCACTGCCGCCGCCTTCCGACAGAAAAAGGCGTGAAGTATCTTTATGTTCAAAAAATTTGCAATTACCTGTAATAAGCCGGAATACTGAACCGCCACTCAATTATATAAGCGCTACTCTAGCGTTTAAGTAGCTGTCACATTAGACAGAATACGTGTAATTTGAGCAGTAAGTAGCACTTTATTGATTATCAGATTTGAGTGGCGGTTCAGTATTCGGGCGTTAGTCTCTTGAATATAAAATGAAAAGCCTAAATAAATAATAATAGGGTGTACGAAAATCCCGGGATCATTATATTTAATAACAAACACAAAGTTATAAAATATAACAAGTTCACTGTCTTCATGAATATTCAGATGCGAAGCAAACACCTGGATCGTGGATTTTAGCGTTCAATGTTTACTGCCTACCGTTTATGTATGTTTACGACCGCGTTGAATGTTTGAGAGCGTTTTTTTACGAGCCAGTCTGTGTTGTTAAGTGTTGTCGTTTAAGACATAGAATTTTGCGAAATTGAAAATTTCTTACGCTTGATAATAATACATTCATATATTACTTCACGCCAAGCACCTTGAGCAGTAGGCAGAGACGTTCAATTTTGTCAAGAAAAGTGTGTCGGTCTCCTTGTCTTCTACATCCTTCCTATATATAACTATCAATGTCACAACTCAATATTGTATCATCTATTCTTTCTACACTAATATAGGTTTTTTAATAGTATTGGAATGCAAACGAGCTGGCGTGTCACCTTATGGTGAATAACAAACGCCGCCCATGGATACCTGAACACAAATAGTGTTACAGTTGCGTTGCCGGCCTTCGCAATAGGATATGGAAGGGGTCGGAAATGGGATGAGAAGAGGATGAGGAAATGGGGTTGGCCCTCCGGATACCTCTCTCACTGAGCGAAACGTGGCAAGAGCCACTTTACGTCGTTATTCGGAGAGGTCGTGGTATTAATGCAGCGAACTACGTGTCTCTACCACTGTTATAGTATTTTAATTTACACAATTTAACCGAATAGAGGGTGGTTTCTCGAGTGATTTTTGCTGTAGCCTAATGTTTATAGATTTTAGCTTGTAGGTACTGTCAGATCTCTATCGGTCACTGATTCCCGCTGCCTACATTTTTGTGTATTAAACCTGTGAAGTTACAGAACAGATGCAGATATTTCTTTTCGAATCCTCTCATTCTCATTGCTTACTCCACAGGTTACTTAGAATCATTATAAAAGGAAAAAGTTACGCTTAAGGCTGTTGTAAATTCCCACTGATTGTTTTTGCTCGTTTTTATTTGTTTTCCTCGCTGCCCGTATTGAGAATTTGTGTTGTCGTAACGGCTGTACCAATTACCTGAGCTATCAGAATTTTATATCATGCTCCAACAGCTTCCGGTGTTTTCTTGTGTTGGAGTAATCTTGATATTATACTCTTATGGAAACGTCAGGAGTTATACGCGACTTAGTTTAGTATCTGATAGTTATTGCTATAGGCCTTAATAAAGTTATCTTTCCTTCTAATTGATTAAGGTTTTCTGTGATGTAAAATATTTTCTTCTTTTGAATGAGCCATATATAAGAAGTAGACAATTAAAACATAAATATTATTATTAGATGTCCATTCTGCATTCTGCTAGTACACTGTGCCTATAAAACATGGTACTCAATAGCATACCCCCCTTTTTCGCCCTGTCCAGCATCCGTTACGGACGTGTTTTGGACTAGGATTACTAGGAATACGTGAGCCATTTTTATCATAGCATAACATAACTTCACGCCTTTGTTACCCAAAGGTGTAGGCAGCGGCTGTTAAGCCTCGTCTCGCCGTTATGTTTACGTCTCAAATGGAATAGGTGGCGAACCTATTGCCATACCCGGCACAAAGTTTTTAGTCATCGATATTGGTCACACTTAACATTTCGAAAACAATTTCATTGGTTGAGCCAGTGTCAGGATTCGAACCCGGACCTCTGGATCAGAAGCCGTGTGCTGGACTTTTATCTACACTTCACTTTTATCATTTCATGTTATTTTTTTTTTAATTTAATTCTCGCTTCTGGTAGCTAAAATTATTATAATAACCACTATTCAACAAAAAAAAAACTCCAAATTAACTTAGATTTCCATGGTAATTTCAGAAAATAATCTTACGTCAGTCCGTCAGTCATAGTTAAGACAAACCTAATGACATGTCTCAAACTAAGATTAAGACAACATAAAATACAACCCTCCTTTAAGCGCAGTCAGTAGAAGAGGGAAAGAAAAATTAATAGAAAAAAACTTCTAACAATGTTCAACGAACCATTCGGTCAAAAAAGTTAATTAAATGTAAGAGCACCGTTTGTTTGAGTTGAGGCTTTGCGATTTACTGACAGCTGTAGGTATTATGAATGACGAGGTTTTCCTTGTAATATTGAAGGCTTTTTGGGTAGAAAAGGCTCGTCCTAAGTAAGCCGAAATAATGACAGAAGGTAAAGAGTCGGTCATTTTTGTAGTGAAAAGTTATTAAGCCAAGATTTATTGAGGTCGCCAGCGAGTCGAAGCTACCAATGATCTCCTAGAGCCACGGCAATAGGCCGTCTTGATCGGTGAAATACCACGATTTCTCAGCAAATCCTACTTCCTTCCGTTTCCCATCGTATATCTGTTTAGTCAATTTTATGTCATTTATTTTTTCTACTTGTCTGAACCGTCCGAGTATGATCATCTTAACGTCAATACCGACACTCTCTTTATATCTATGCATGTTGTAATTGTTTCTATTGATCATAAACTGAAATTATTGTTTCAGTTTGGTTTCCAGGTACGTGATGAAAGGTTATCAATTTTCAGTATAATACATACATACATAAATACACTCGAGAGCAATGAATCCGGGTCACTTAAAGAATCCTAAAAATCTCGGAAACTAAAAATGCTAGGTTAATGCAATAAATTGTATTTAATAGACAATGTAATACTCCTTAAATGAAGGTATTAAAACTTCTTAGTTATTGTAAAGTTATATCATAAAAAAATCAAATTTGAAAAAGGGCCACTTTCGAAGATGGAACTACGAAATTACAGCATTTGGTTTTGCTTTTGTTTGTAATCTGTCATTTATGTGGGTACATAAACCATGTTGATAGTGCTCTATATTCATTATTCAAGCTGAAATTATGTCGCTTACGCCTGAAGAATGCACCAGAATACTTACAATGCTGGAAACCGGCCGGAGTCAGCGCGATACAGCCAGGACTGTTGGTGTGTCGCTGTCAACAGTACAAAGAGTTCTCCGACGTTACGAAGAAACTGGTTCTAACCTACGCAGGCCAGGAACGGGCAGAACCAGGTATACCACAGCACGAGAAGACCGATACTTGGTGAACACCATGCTTCGAAAGCGCTTTCTCACAGGAACTGAACTCACCAATCAGTTTCGACGCCTCGGAGGAAGTAACCCAAGTGCATGGACAGTAAGACGTCGGCTTGCTGAATCTAACTTAAAACCCCTTAGACCTGCAAACGGCCCTAAACTGGAGCGTGAGCATCGTATTTCAAGACTAAGATATGCCCAGAGCCACGTAAATTGGAGTATTGAAGATTGGTCAAAAGTTATGTTCTCCGACGAATCAAAATTTATGTTCTACAAGCACGATGGAAGACACAGAGTGTATCGAAGACCAGGGGAAAGATTCAAGCAAGCATGCATCGAGGAAAAAGTAGCCTACGGTGGTGGGTCTGTACTTGTGTGGGCCGGAATTTCTTCTGAAAGTCGCACAGAGCTGGTGATCATAGAAAACGGCTCTTTAACTAGCGTAAGATATGTGGAAGAAATCCTCAATGATCACGTTGGTCCATTTATGGTCAATTTAGGTGAGGATGCTATATTTATGCATGACAATGCCCGACCTCATACAGGTAGGATTGTGAATGACTACCTTCAAGAGATGAACATTACTCGTATGGAGTGGCCAGCGCGCAGCCCGGATATCAACCCGATCGAGCATGCTTGGGACGAGCTAGGCAGATGCGTAAAACAACGAAACCCTCCCCCAATCACGCTTCGTGAGCTCAAAATTGCTCTCACAGAGGAATGGGAGAATATTCCCCAAAATCGTATAAGGAACTTGGTGTACAGCATGCCAAACCGCGTAAACGCAGTAATGGAAGCACGAGGAGGCAATACGAAGTATTAAAATTCAAGAAAATCGTAATAAAGTTCAAAAATTTCATGTTTCCTATTTTTGTTTTAAGGAGAGATCAGCAGATTTTTTCTTTATGTAATTTTGTGTTAATAAAATGTATGGTGACTCATATTTTTTTTACTTTCATTTAAGGAGTATTACATTGTCTATTAAATACAATTTATTGCATTAACCTATCATTTTTAGTTTCCGAGATTTTTAACATTCTTTAAGTGACCCGGATTCATTGCTCTCGAGAGTATTACCTACAAACATATACAGCAAACAGTGGTAGAGCCACCCAGTTTACCGCATCACCTGTTTGAATGTAAATGTAAAGTGGCTCATGCCGCGTTTCGTTCATTAATAGATATATCCAGAGGCCCACCCCTCCATTTTTCATCCTACTCCCTTAAAAGGTGGCAACGTTGGGTGGCGGTAGTTGCTTACCATCTTATAAAAAAAATACACGTAACTACAGCAGTAGATAATTTGTTTTTAATAAACACTGAATATTTTGTTTCAATACTTGGAAAGCCTTTAATTGAACTCATATTTCGAAAGCTATATTTTTATTGCTTTTAACAGAGTATTTAACGTTAATAGTTTCAGTTATTTCGAAAGCATTTTACTATTTCAGTTATGGAATGAATGATATTTTTCTTTCTCGTTTGGAAATTTATTTTTCAAGCATTTTAATTATTCCACGCCTTTATTGAACAAAGTCTGGTCGAATAAAACGGGCTATATGTACATAACAAAATATGTAATTAGAATTATAATGATACTACTACTTAATTTCTAGTATAATATACACATAGTCTCGGTGGTCCAGTGGTCATGCACACGGCTTCTAAATCCAGAGGTCGCGGGTTGGAATCCTGGCACACAACAATGACTTTTCAAAATAATTTCGAAAGTTATGTGTGATAAATATCGATGATTGAAAACTTTGTGCCCGGGATGGCTATAGATTCGCCACCTTATTCCATTTGAGACGTAAACATAACGGTGAGTGGAGGTTTAACAGCCACTGCTTACACCTTCTAGTAGAAAAAGGCGTGAAGTTATGTAAATATACACATGTTTGTGTATCTGTGTAAGAGCTTGAAGACTGTGGCGCCATCTTTAGACTATATGTGAACTACTTTTGGTTGCATTCTAATATGGGTAGTAATAGTACGCAGTGATTAGTAAGTAGGCGTCCCGTTCACCCGAGCTGAACGTTTACGATCTAGAATTACGACTTTACCAACGATTACAATAGGGAGGTATTTGCAGTTGCGTGTAAACGCATTTTGCGTAGATTATTATCGTTGAGACGTAACAGTAACTACTGATGTTGTAATAGTCTACACTCCCACGTTATTTAATAATCGTTATTAATACACAGAGTAAAACAAAGGCGCGTTCCGCTGTCTGTGTCCTTAAATTCTTAGATTATTGAAACTACTCAACGGATTTTGATTTAGTTTCTTTTAATACATAGTGGGTGTCAACGCAGTGGTTTTTATCTATAACTCATGTATGATATAGATAAAAAAAAGCGAAGAATCCAAAATTTACTTATTTATTACTGATACGAAACAAAGTTCGCCGGGTTAGCTAGTTTATATATAAATGTCGTAATTTGTACTACGTTTCATATCAAACTCGTTAATCCTGGCAACATTTAGCAGAGTAGGCCTCCACTCTACCATCAGTTGCGGTACCATATTGGCGGGAATGACAAAAAAAGATGGCGCAGACCATATTGGCGGGAATGAAAAAAAAAGATGGCGCAGACCGATACCTATGAGAAATGATTTCCCATTATGGGTTTTAAGAGTTCATATCGCTCATACGATTAATATCATATTCCTGAACGTAGCAGATGTTGTGAAATATTGCTGCCATCAATATTGGTAAGTATAAAAATAATAATCGTTGTAAAACATATTTGTTTTATTTGAGCCTTTATTTTAATAATTTGTTGAGACTTTGAACAGTGAATTGATGATGTATTTACGCCTTAAGCATCTGAAGTCATACACAGTCTTGAAATTAAATATGAATATTAACTTGTATAAAGAAAAAAAAGTTATGTAAGTCGTAGAACCAGGTAAGAAAATGTAGCAATTGCGCGTTATCGCATCAATTCTGTCCGCCTACCCCTAATCCACCAAGGACTTGGCGTGTAATACAGTAAGTAAGTAAGAAATAAAATGTTGCATAAGATAGTTGCAATACTTGCCTCACTGTTTATATTGTCAGAAACGATTCACAGCTTAAAATAGAACAAAAAAAAATAAACAACATCTAGTTTTTTTTTATTAGCATTGAAACTGGACTTGTACAAATTCGATTTTTAAAAGTGAAAACAAACTCGGTTGCTGTCAGGCTGATTGATGAATGCATAGTTAATTATTTTAAGGTTTGCCCGACCTGGTATTTACCTGGTATACTTACAGCTGGATGTTACCTAGATTAAAACAAACAGAATGTGTTTGTTCGGTAATCAGATATTGCATTTGATGAATCGGGTTCAAGCTGTTTACATTCACCCGATATAAGGGCGTGCAAACAAATAAAAAAAATATTTGATTTGATTGTTGCTTTATATTATTGTTTCTCTTTTTGTTTATTCATGGTAAAGTCTCGTTGGGCCAGTAAATGAGCACCCCACTTCTGAATCAAGAAGTCGCGGGTTTGAATCCAGGCTCACACAAATGATCTTTCAAAATTATTTTCGGATGTTATATGTGATAAATATCGATGACTACAAACTTTGTGCCCAGTATGTCAATACGCCACGGTATTCCATTTGGGACGTAACATAACATAACGGCGAGACAAGGCTTAACAGCCGCTGCCGACACCTTTGGGTAGAAAAATATAAGTCAATATAAGTTTGAGGGTATAAGCGAGGAGATGATGAGTGATAGAAAAGAATGGAAAAGAATGAGATACTGTGCTGATACAAACTGGACTCTAGGGGCAGGAAAAATTATGTAGATATAAAAAAAGACAATTTTTTATTCAAAATAGATTTTTATTTGTTCAACATTACCCGTCGGTAAATGCTAATAATAACTATAGCTGTCAAAATAAAACTGAGCTAACAAGTTTTGAATTAATCAATATAATAAATAAATGCTATAAGAAAGTATATTATTAGTGATCCAAAATCAAAGGTACAATTAAACTATTTACTCTAAACTAATTTACTATATTTTCTAAATGGTTGTTGACTGTATTATTGCATATTAATATAACAAGGAAAAAAAAAAACAATGACAACCATTTTCTAGAATCAAAAACAATCACAACGGAATGTACTTAAAGAAAGCAAGTATATACTACTTATACCGCTTTCCTGGTTGAAACAAATCCAGAGATTGTCCAACTTAAACAAAAACCATCCAGTTTAGGCAGAATTGTGTCAAAGAAAAATATACACAAAAATCTTAAAATATATTTTTCTTAAACAATTGAATATTCCTATATAATAATATAGCAAGCGATTAATAAGGCAGTGAAAATAATCTATTTGCTAATTGTGCAAAATATAATTAATAATTAAAAAATAAAGATTGTTAAACTAATATTTATTTCGTTTTCATAGCAGGCAGACTCCATGCGTTTTAGTCAATAAGTCTCACATTGAAAATCAAAGTAATTATTGTCTTATTAATTATGTCTTTTATTATGATTTCACAAATAAAGTTAAATTTCAATATTTCTGACACGTCTTTTAACTACCTATCAAATAAATAAATACCACAGAAAAGTTAAAATAAAACAAAAAAGTTACTATGCAACCTGGCATTCTAAAAACGTCAGTGACATAAATGAAATGTAAATTCAAATTTAGAACTTGTAACAAACACATGAAATCTGCCTTCATTATATTCTAATAACGGCCTTAGAATCTAGACAAATTTATTTACAACACCAATACGGTTCACAGGCAATGAACGATCTCAGTCAAATCTTGTTTTCTGCCTATCAGGAAATGGCTTCTAAACCAGTTAAGCCTATTATGAGCATGAGACTTTGTTACAATATTCTGATATTATAAGGATTTCAATACTTAAGACATGTTATAAAAACGTTACAACTATATTTACTATATCTAAATTGATAATACTTAACTGTTTTTGGCTACTATCACCTTGACCTAACCTATGATCATCCGTTTGAAGCAACAGTACTGTTATTTTTTTATTATTTAATCATAAATATATTTACAATAATTACAAATAACGTTCTTATCTTGAGCGCCAGAATATAGCTCGTCAAAAATGAGTTTGATATTTCGTTAGCTTTATTATTTTAAATACTTATAGGTCAATTTCAAGTGCATTCAGGAGCAGTGCTTCAGTAACTTGAAATGAGTCATTATTTTATGCATTATTAATAAATAATGATTATACAATGCAATGAAGGTGACCCTCTTAGTTTTTACAGATATGAAAGCCATGTATTTGAATCCATCCTGATGTCACTTAAAAACAATAGCAGTAGCTTTTGGTTCTTAGTAATCAACAAAAGAGGGCTCCGGCGCTCAGTATAGCGTCTGTCAATGGAGACTCCAATCTATTGGGAGGTCCCTTGAAGTAGAACGAGAGTGAAGTGATTGCGATGCATGAGGTGCACCGCGGGCCGCATGTCAGTAATCCAAAGATTCCTCATCGGGAGATCGCTTGCGGCAGCATAGGCGCCAGGCAGCACCCAGAGCGCAAATTCCAATGGCAATAGCCAAACTTGCACCCAGAGCTGGTGCCATCCAATCGCCTCCTCCAACACTCCTGGCTCTTGCACATAATTCCGGAGCTTCATCGTGTAGTTGCCCCAATGGCAAACCTCCCAACAAATCCAAATAGCCTAAGCGGCGGAGGCTGTCTTCTGAATATGCCTCTCTTGCTCTTTTTTCTTCTGATGTCCAAAATTTACGATCACCCGATGTCATGTTAGGACAATTAACGACACCATTACAAATTAACCGTGCTGGAATACAGAGCGATTCACCAGGACATAGGAAATCACAGCCATAGCCGGAATCGGAAGTCTTCATTTCTCCATCAGTTAAACGTGATGTCATCAGAGTCCCATCAGAATTTTTAGGCAAATGGTACAAACCCGTCCATGTTATTTTAAAAGCGGCACGAGCTGGAGATGCACTTCCGATGAAGACTATACGAATAGATCTAGTCTTCTCTTTCTCGATCACCAATGGATCATCCAGAGATTCAAACCCAAGTTCACCCGAAGACAATATGGGCATTTTTTCTGTTGCAGAAACATTGTCTCCGCACACTGACAAGTACGGATCTAGTCGTCCAGGTAGATAAATCTGTATATTGCCATCTTCGCAATGACGTGATGCAAATTTGATACTCTCAAAATGTAGCCAAATATCTCTCTTTTCTTCGATTTCAAGGTCCCAAATACATTGTATTTTCTTTGGCGGTTCCATGTATCCTAGTGCTTCTAAATGAGGGTAGACGATTTCACCATCAGACGCAGCTGCTAAAACAGCCGGTCCACAAAGTGGTCCGTGAACGAATTCATAGCGGGCTTCAAACAGTGGTTGTGGATTTTTAAAGTAAGATGCTGCTGCATGAGCATTGTCAACTATTAACTGAAGATTCAAACTTTCTCCAGACGATACTACTCGATATGGTCTGGCTCTAGAAACAGCGTTTGCGTGTTTAGCGCAAAGGCAAGATCCTAGTGATCTCTGTACAGCCAAATGCAGTGGGAGGGGGGTAGTGCTTATGCCTGGCAGGGAGACGTTAGGTGATTTGCCGCCTGGATACGGTTCCCATATAATTAATTTATCAGCTCGATCCTCGTAACAGTTTTGACAGGATACGGGTGTGTATGGATGTTCCTGTAACAAAAGAAAAAGTGGTAGCTGTGATATAGACATAACTTGAGTTTGTTTTCTGGAACCAAAAATTTTTAACCAAAAGGTCGGTGGTAGTAGATTAATAGCAAAATGATTTCTTTGGCTTTTTAAATAAATATTTTTTTAGATAATAATATCTGGGCCACAAGACACAGGGCGCCCTCTATTTTCAAGCTAAGCAACTAGTGCTTGTGATATGGAAACTAGATAGCGGATATTGTTACACAAATATGTTTTTTTTATATACATACTTTTAATACATAAAAAACACCCAAACGCCATACAAACATTCATGTTTGTCACAAATATTTTTGCGCGGGTGGGAATCGAACCCTAGCAAATTTAGAATGTATTACATGATTCTAAATATGTTTAAATATAATTCACCTTAAAATTAACACTAAGAATAGTCAATATGACTCTGGCGTAGATCCTTTTGTCCGTCACAAATCTGTATAGACAATGAACATCTTCTCCTGGCGAGGCCTGTTTGTAGACTAGAGTATTCAGTGGAGACCTAAGTCTTCCAGCTCTTTGTTTCCAAGAAGCTATAACTTCGTCGCATGCCGTACCAGGCACAGGTTCCCCAAAACGAGTGTTGTTGAAGAAATCATAGTGAGCCCAGTAGTACAGGGACGAGCTAAAAGATGGCGATTCTTATTTAGTAGTAGTATTAGTAGTGGAGAGCTCATTATCTAGGAGTGGTTATTGCGCGCGGCATAGACGCGTCGGACAGGCGACTGGTTATAAGAGGACTAGAATTTAAATGGACTATATTTGACAACATTGCAGTATTTTTTATGGAATAGGAGGCCAAACAAGCAAGCGTGTCACCTGATGGTAAGCAACCTGCGCCGCCATGGTCACCAGCAACACATGTTGGTTGCTGCATTTCTGACCTTTAAGGCAGTAGGATAGGAAAGGATGGGGCGTGGGCCTCCGGGTACCTCTTTCACCGAACGAAACGAGTCATGAGCCACTTTCCGTCAATCTTCTGAGAGGTCGTGGTATTTCACCGGTTGAGCCTACCCATTCATGCAGCGAACTGCTTGGCTCAACCACTGTTAATTGTATTATAATTAACTTTAGTTTTTATTGGTGATGTGACAAAGTTCATTTCTTTATGACTACCAGACAAATTAAAAATATGAAATATTCAGTCAGATATTCCGTGAGATCTAATATATCACTTGAGAATACAAAGAAACACTGTTTATTCCTATATGTAAATGGCTTCAGTAGAGTTTTAATAGCTTCTTTAGTATTTTCTATACTAATTATATACATAGACAAGTTGGCGTGTATCACGCTAAGACCTGCCAATTTCAAGTGATTGCCTTTGCATTCCAAGAACAGTTCACCTTTTAATAGCCATTAAAAGTCACAGTAAACAGTTACGTTTTATATTTAGTATTATTATTTACATAAAATAAAATGAAGTCCCTTCCAATGTTTGTTTGCTTAGATCTTTTACGCTTAGCAATCTTTTACTACGGATCGGTTTTTAATTAAGTTCTAACCATTGGATAGATTCGTGAGGAAGATATAAAAATTTATAATATCATCATGTAGTTAAGCGAGAAATACACATACAATAAAGCGGTACAAAGTTTGTTACGGCTTTGGTTCAGCTACACCGGTGTCATGGCTGCACTTCAACAAATAGCTAAATTACTTTTAGGGTGTTATTTTTTTAGATTATCAAACATTAAATTATTATGAATTTTTATGTTATTCATATTTAATTATGTTATTGTTTTAAAATAAACAAATAAAAAAAACTATTTAATACAAATAAAACTAATCACTTCACTTTTTAGGCGTGAACTCGACAAAACGATGCGTCGCGTTGCGATTTCGTGCCAAAACATTCAAACCATTTCATATTACCACATATGTAGCTTTTAACTGTTCTTAAACGTATACAGTTTCATATAAAAACATAACATGGTTGAATAGAAAAGGTCATTTTTATCTGAATATATTTAATTTATGCTCACCCACTGTAACTTCCTGTCTTACTTTCAAACCTGACAAACATGGCATTGCCAGTTGACACAAAGTCGTGTTTCTCCATTGGTCTACTGAAGGTATCACAGAAAGTCTTTATTATACGAGCATCATCAGGTCTTGGCGCATCATACAATGTGAGGGATTCCCCACAATCACCAGCCCATGGTTGTATTGGAGACTCGATTCGGTTGATACGAAAACTGGGTGAATAAAACAACAAGTTAATAAAAATACATGTAAAGAATTGTATATGTTTTAAAAACAAAACTCACCTGGGAAAATATAGTCTCACAACTTGACCTGGAAATCCCTGCATCAGATATGTGCACGAAGTATGAGGTGGATACCAATGAGCAACAGATAGAAAAATGCCTTCAGAATCTCCTGATTTTTTGAGAGTTTCAGCTGTCAGCATCCAGTCGCAAGTGCCAACCTTGGATCCGGGCGCTTCCACGTGTCCTGGCCAGTTTCCAACGTTGAAATGGAAGCCAGTATTCAGTAGCGGTCCTAGGATTAAATATGTAAATTATAATACTTGGAACACTATAGAAATAGCGATATTTATAAAAATTATGATATAAATATGAAATCAGTATGAAATATCAAAAAAAGTTTCCATAACTCCTTAGCTTGAACATCTAGGTGGTGTACTGTGTATTGTTCCCAAAAAAATATAATACCTGCTGGTGAACTGACGAACTCCACGAACAGATCTTGAGAAGTGCCGATGATGGAGTAAGGAAATTTGCCCATTCCGCAAAAAGTACCAATAACTGATGCTGACTCGTCCTTGCCATCATATATCTTGATGTAATCATAGGGACAGTTCTCTGAACCTAGTCAAAAATATAAAAATAAAATTACTCTGACATATCATTACATAATGAGCCCAAATGATTAGAACAGGGCACGAAGATGATGATGATGAAATATTAATAATATTTTGACTGTTTCATGGATTTTAACTCTTAGTAAAGGAAATATATAATATAATATTAAGAAATAACAACGGAATATTACTCTCTCAATCTCTAGATACCAACTATTTCCATTCTACACAAATACTGGATATCTAATATCAAAAATATCTTCAAACTTTTATTCAAGAAGAATGCGTCAACATTCCTTATTCATAAGAAAACCCTCGGTGGAGCGGAGACTAGCATATTTTTCAATATGTTATTTATTGGCTTTGTCTACAACAACGAGATCTCCTGGGGCTAGCTGAGAATTTAATAACAGAGAATTTATCGGTCAGCACAGATTTAACTTCGTTTACAATATTAATGTTCGTAATAATAGTTGCTAAACTTGCTATTTTTTTTTGAAAAATATAATAAAATCAATATTTTTTGTGGGGTATGAAAACGAGCAAGCGGGACAGGTGGTGGTAGGTAAGTGGCAAACGCTGCCCTTAAGCAGATGGGCACATATAGTCCTATAGATGCGTTGCCGGTCTTGATCAAGATGCAAATAAATCTCTCGGCATTAGCAACTGTACGTTGTATACGAAACTGTGTAGCTCTTACTATAAACTGCTACTTATTTGCAAACAAACTTTGACCGAATACATGTACCCAGTAACATAAATAATATTAAATTGGAACTACTATCCCATGGGAATACATAACCGGGACTAGTGTACGTTTTACTTTTTAAATTAATAATAAAGTTTTATTAAATTAACTTTAAAATTAACGTATTATATTAAGGGAACATATTATTTCCGGGTTGAAAAGTCATCAATCCCATATGTTAATTATGGAAACTTTATATTTATCTTTAAACCAATTTTCAGCTAATTTATTTCAACCGTAGACCCGCAATTGAGGAACGAATATCCAAATATTACCACGAACTTTCGCATAAATATAACATAACATTTTTTTTTTTTTTTTTTTTTTTGTCGCTGGGAAAAAATGCATTGTGCATACGCCTCCCACCGGGGGTGAGAGGGTTATGTGGGGCTCCCGGAAGATGGTAGTTCGGATACCCACTAAAACAACCCAGCGCCTTTCCCGCTTCGTCACTTTAGGGGAAACTGGGACACGGCCGAGCCTTTCAGCCAGTCCCCCCCGACGATTTGCCCGCCCTTATGGCAGGCTCCGCGCGCCCCTGGCACTGGTGAGGGGCTCGGAAACAGCCGGAGATCGCCGGCCATCGCCTTCCGACGACGGTGTAGTTAAGTGCAATGCGGGTGAGGGCGCCCCCGCGCCAGTCACCCGCCCTACACCGGGAAGGAGTTGTTGTCGGCGATCAAATTGTCGCCTCCTTCCCCCCCTTCTTCTCCTGCGGAGCGGTGACACGAGAGGATCGTTCTCCCGCGCTCGCTCCGCCGCCTCCTTCTCTGCGATCACCTCCTCGCAGAAGGAGGCAAACTGCAACCATGTCTCACCTTCGGCCACCATGGCAGCCACCACGCTGGGGAGTGACAGGTCCGGCCCGACCACCGCGATTAGACTGCGGCGCGGCCCATCCCACGACGAGCACACCTGGAGGGTGTGCTCGGGCGTATCTTCCGCCGCACCACAGTGTGGGCACAACGGCGTCTCCTCTCTGCCGATCCGGTACAGGTACGATCCGAAGCATCCGTGTCCGGACAGCACCTGCGCCATTCGGAAGGAGAGGAAACCGTGCGACCTTTCTAGCCACTCCCGCAAGACCGGCCCAACCGCATCAAGCGTACGGCGGCCGAAGGTGGCGGTAGCGAGATCCTCCGCCCAATGGTGGATTATCGCGGTCCGTGCTTCGCACCGGACGGCCTCTTTTTCCGCAGGAGAGGGGAGCTCTCCATGTGCCTTTCGCCCCGCCGTCCACTCGTATACCCTGGCCAGCACCCACGCCTCGAGCTCCCAAGGGGGAGTACCGGCCAGGGCACACGCCGCCGAAAAACTTACCGAGCGGTAGGTTCTCGCCACCCGTTGGGCGATGGCCCTTTGTGGCCTCCGCAAGGCGGTGGCGTTTTCCCTTCTTTTGAGGGAGTCCGCCCATATGGGAGCCCCGTATAGGGCCATGCTCTTAAGGATGCCGGCATAGAGCTGTCGGCACCGCGTCTTCGGGCCTCCTAGATTAGGAAAGAGCCACGAAAGGGAACCCGCCGTCTTTAGCAGACGCGCTGAGAGCCCGTTGAAGTGTGGACCGAAGCACCACCTGCTGTCTATAACAAGCCCCAGATACTTCATCTGGGTCTTCACAGCTATTCTGACGCCCTCCACCACGATATGGTTGTCAGCGGGGCGGCGCTGTCGAGGACCAGGGAAAAAGACGGCCTCGGTTTTGTGCAGTGCCACCCGAAGACCCAGACGGCGGATTCGCCCCGCCACAAGTGTTCCGCCCGCTGAAGCGAGGCTCGCCGCCTCCCTGTAGTCCCTCCCCCGGGCGATGAGAAGCGTATCGTCAGCATAACAAAGGACACTCGTGCCACGGAGGAGAGCGCCTCGCAAAAGCCAATCGAAGCCGAAAATATAACATAACATAACATAACATAACATAACATAACATAACTTCACGCCTTTTGTTACCCGAAGGTGTAGGCAGCGGCTGTTAAGCCTCGTCTCGCCGTTATGTTTACGTCCCAAATGGAATAGGTGGCGAACCTATTGCCATACCGGGCACAAAGTTTTCAGTCATCGATATTTATCACACATAACTTCCGAAAACAATTTCGAAAAGTCATTGGTGTGAGCCAGTATCAGGAATCGAACCCGGACCTCTGGATCAGAAGCCGTGTGCTCGACCACTGCGCCACCGAGACGTTAGGGTGTATTATATGTAAAACATAACATAACTTCATGCCTTTTTCTACCCGAAGGTGTCGGCAGTGGCTATTGAACTTCGAATCGCCCTTATCATCGAAAAGTCATTGGCGTGAGCCAGGATTCAAACCCGCGACTTTTTGATTCAGAAGCGGGGTATTCAACCACTGTATTCAATGATTAGATCGATGACTGAAAACTTTGTGTCCGGTATGGCAATAGGTTCGCCACCTATTCCATTTGAGACGTAAACATAACGGCGAGTCGAGTGTTAACAGCCGCTGCCTACTCCCTCGGGTAGATAAAGGCGTGAAGTTATGTATGTATGTTTATATCTGTTTTCGATAAAAAGTTTTTTTTATGAAGTATGTAATTATCGTTTCTTATGACCCTTTGTTCTCTCTGCCTGCCCCGCAAAAGACAATCATATAACCCATTACCCAAATCACTCATTTTATTAATTCATATTAACATTCTCGGTGGCGCAGTGGCGTGGCGCGCATCCCGATTCTGATTCTGGCTCAGATCCTGGCACACACTAATGAATTTTCGAAATTTTCGGAAATTGTGTGTGATGACTGAAAACTTTGTGCCCGGTATGGCAATAGGTTCGCCACCTATTTCATGTGGGACGTAGAGATAACGGCGAGACGGGGCTTAACAGCCGATGCCTACACCTTCGGGTAAAATAAGGCGTGAAGTTATATTATGTTCATATCAATTATTTATAAAAAAATTTCTTCCAGATATTTTACTTTTATGGTTCTTCAATTGTAAATCTAAATTCCATCAATCCGTTTATGATAAATAGCGATGCAAGTTCTTACACGGGTAGCACATAACTTTCATCCTGGGACAGTTGGAAAATAATATAAAACATGACAGTTAATTTTCTAAACTATAAACTTACCAGAAGTAATAGGTCTCATTGGACATGTCATAATGTTTTCACAGCGCTGTCCATCGATGTTAAATTCTTCATTCTCTATATATAATTTTATATATGGTAGCCGTGTATTCAAATGATATCTGAAACAAATAATTCAATTTAATTATAATAATATCAAATGTTGCGCACCTCTCCCCAGTTAAATATATACAGTGGTGCAGAACATTTTTGAATGGATTGCAAGAATAATAAAAATTGCAAAATATTTATTGTGCTTACTTTTTTTACTTCTTTTTTAGGGATAAGAAGAAAAAAATCTAGTCGCAAACAGTTAAGACGAGACATATAGTTTTTAAGAAATAAGACAGTTTGTCTATACACTCAAAATAAATGTATTGGTTTTACTGTAACTGTAGTTGATGGCGAGTACCTTATTCTGTTATCCCTTATAATAAAAAAACTGTTAAGTTTGTTGACATGATACCGCAGAGTGTTTACTGTCACAAATTCTTCAGGAAAACAAAGTTCACAAACAGTACTTAACGTTGGTCGTCCTAAACCAACACGTTCATCTGAGTAAACCATCATTATAATATCTGTCAGCTTCTATTTTAGATGTTCCTTCACACAAAATTTAGTTTGTCTATATCCCAATTTTTAAGTGGAACCACTGAAATTTACTTTTTTCTTAACCTTATACTATCAAGGAAATTGCCTGGCTTGATATGGGTATGTAATGAAGAAAGGATGCACATATTGTGAGAAAAATTATTAATCTGAATGTGGAATAACACCAGAGAAGAGGAAGACCTGATTGATGATTAGGAATGGTATTGGCGTGGAAGAAGCGAATGATAGAAAACCATGAGAAAGGGAAAATAGTTGTACCGACCCCAAATGATTAGAACAAGAGAGGAAGATGATAAAACGTGCGCATGTAATCTAATATAGAATTCTAATGGACAAAATAATTCTGCCAGAAATCCGTAAAAACTTTGTCTAGTCTATAAATACGTTATCTAAATAATAAAAAGAACTTAAATATAAAGAAACTGAACTAAAAGAATTTAATTAAATTTCTTTCTCGTTTGAACACAGGACTATATTAAAGTTAGCGTCTGGTACAGAATGCAATCTCTATGGAAGTTTTACATCTCTGCTTTGCTGCTTCCAAGTTTAAATAAACAAAACTAATTTCGAACAGAATGGCGATGCAGACAGTGTATAGTAATAAAATAATTTAATATACTTGCCTACAATGAAGATTTCTTGGATATACTCCAGGGTAGGCAGCGGATTGTACATAGCATGTTTGCAGGCGGCAATCGCGAAACACTCGTTCACAGTAAGACCTGAGAAAAAAAATCCTCTGTCTATTAACTTAATTCGTTTAAAATTTAAAAGAAATTCAATTCAATGCTTCTAAGCGTAGATAGGGTATTAAAATTTCTTGGAGAATGGTTCAGTATTTTTGAGGCTCTCTGGACTCGATTTTTGCGTAGACCGATGAGCAACTTAAGGTAGAATTTATTACATGTGTCCGCGACATTGTCTGCGTGGAATTTAATAATTTTCTAAAATAGAAGTATCCAGCCAAGGTTACTTAATCTGCCAGAAATAGTCCTGCCAAATTTGGTCGTCAAAAGATTCGTCGGAATAAACCGACAGACAGATACAAAAGCTTCAATACATTTTGTGTTTACGTTAATGAGGCATTAAGTAAAAAGGTCACTTTTATATTTCAAACAGACACCCCAATTGTATTTATTTGTATAGAGATACGTAAATATTTAATTGTATTGGTTCAAAGGAATACAAAATTAAGAATTATTTTATAAATGGCTCAACAGACCTCGTGGTGCAGATCGATATTGTTTTAAGCGGAATTTGATACAATCATCATTTTTGGAAAATATCCAAACGTTTGAGATAATATAGTGCATATTAAAACCTTCATATATAATCATTACATAGTATAAAATTAAGTCGCTTTCCGCTGTCTGTCCCCTTATATGCTTAGATCTTTGAAACTATGAAAGGGATGTTGATGCAGATTCTTTTAATATAAAGAGGGTGTCAAGGGTTGGTTTGTATAATTCATGTATAACATAATAAGTGATTAATCCAAAATTCACTCATTTACTACTTTTGATGCGGAACAAAGTTCGCCGGGTCAACTAGTATTAAATAATAATAATCGTCTTAATATCTGACAACCATTGGTATTGTTTAAGAATATATTTTTAAAAAAATGACTCGATATATATCGAAAGAAGAAACATTTACCCAGAACGCTTGTTTAAAATATCCTCTTTTAAGGTTGAATCGAAAAAAAAGATCTATATATAAAACCCTCAATTCAGCAAGTTGCACACCTCACTCACTCTAATTCGAGTACTTGATTACTACTCATAAATCAGTGCGGCAATAATAGGTGGTGGGCAGTGAGCCCGGGGCCCGACAATTCAACACGATTTATAAGCAATTTTGGTCACGTAGGTACCCAGCGAAGTGGTGGCCATTTGGAAACGGCCAGTATGATTCTGAAACGTTAGCGACATTCAATATGAAGAGTGTATAAGTAATTGATTTATACATGTATATAGTATATAATAGCTCTATGTATCTATATGTACTAGTGACTATATCGTCAAAGATATTGTCTCTGATAATATAATCATAATGTTCTTTTATACTTACAAATTTAATACGTATTGGCGTATTTACATGGCAAACCTATTGCCATACCGGGCACAAAGTTTTCAGTCATCGATATTTATCACACATAATTTGAGAAAATAATTTCGAATAGTTATAGATATGATTGTCCGGAACCTGGGTATTTTATTACTTATTTTTTTGTTCAGTTGTTTACGACGGACAATCTTATTTTTAAATTTGTTTTTTTTTTAGTTCAAAGGAATCACTTACTTCAAGCGCACATATTAATATTTCATTTAACTTTAATAATAAGTTTAATTTTATGTACCTATTTATTGACTAGATTTAAGTGTTAGTGACCTATTAAAATAAAGCTATCTTCATTAGATTAAATTTGACTTTTAAATGGGTGAAATGAGCTGGTTGCTATTAGAAAGAGAAATTAAAAAATATTAAGAAAAAAAGGGCACTATTTTTCATAAACCTTTAGTTTCGCTTATGTAACATAACATAACTTCACGCCTTTTAGTACCCGAAGGTGTCGGCGGCGGCTGTTAAGCCTCGTCTCGCCGTTATGTTTACGTCCCAAATGGAATAGGTGCCGAACCTATTGCCATACCGGGCACAAAGTTTTCAGTCATCGATATTTGTCACACATAACTTCCGAAAACAATTTCGAAAGTCATTGGTGTGAGCCAGTGTCAGGAATCGAACCCGGACCTCTGGATCAGAAGCCGTGTGTTCGACCACTGCGCCACCGAGACTATAAATCGCTTATGTATGTTTTGAGTATATGATTGATATTCTATACAACAAATTTCTAACTAAAATTAAGCATCAATTTTATAATTACAAACGTGATCAATTTGAAGTTCAAAACAGTCTTTTGTAATCTTTGAACAGAGGATCATCACAACGAAAAGCTGACGCTGACAAAAGCCGAATAACATTTTCCAACGATTTGCTTTAAAATTTCCATCACGTACATCTGAATTCGCTTTGAACTCGGGCATCGTAATTTAGCAAATAATTTAAATAAAGTCGGTCACAGTATGCCTCCTTGTGGTGACCCGTATTTTATGTCTGTGTTTTATTATGATAAACATACGAGTACTCTTTGTTTGGACAAAAAATGAACCGTTTATGTGGGTACATAGTACATACATTTGGTGGATTTCGTTTGAAGCTATAATAACATATTCATGTTTAATTTTAATTTAAAAGTGTATATTAGATACATTGCTCTTTTGATATGTTGTTTTATTGTATACAATGTTTTTGTCAGTTAAATCTTTATCTCTATTGCCAATTTATGACGATGAGTAAACATGCGCCATCTTTTGAATATTCGCGAACTACTTTTAGTTTCATTACTCGCTATAATAATACCCTAGACTGGACTGCTATTCAAGCAGACCAAAGTGCGTCTCTTTGGGCCTAGATTATTGCTATCGATACTATCAGAGCCTAGTGCATCTCCTATCGCTCGGGGCATTCAAAACATCCTGGCATATAATTAAATAAAGTTTTGGGCCAAATAAACATAATTTTCTTGAGTTTTCCAAGTTAAGGAATATAACCTCTGTGTAAAAAGCCTGTGTTATGGAAGATAGGCAACGAATATCAACACACATAAGTATATATAGTTTTTGTAAATATAAATATATTATAAATATAATAACATCCAAACATTTCAGCTCTTCATAAAAATTAATACTCGGGTAGGTAGCGAACCTGTACTGCTACATAAGTAGGTTAAATTTCAACCACGAGACTCCATGTCTTAAATATATTATTTGAGTATGACTAGACATCCGCAAGATAATTTTCCGGTTCCAAAAGTAAAATACTCGGACAAATTCCAATACCTTACACTATGATACTTTAACAATTATCATTATTTATCACATACAGCTTCTTATAGTCATTGATGTGAGCCAGGATTCGAAACTAAAACCTTTGAGGCCTATGGCCTATCAAAAGTTAAAATCATCTGTCATGACAACCAGGAAAGAGATGAAGTGAAACTATTCTCAAAAATGATACCACATACTTATTAGCACTTAATAAGTACCTACAGACATTATCTTTACAAAGAAATATAACTTGAATAAATGTATTACTCAAATAGAGGCTTTCTAATTTCTCATTCATTCTTGCCAGTCTTCGGCAAACGTTTATAACTTGAACAAACTTCAATCAAATATGGAACTTCTGTTAGTGATATACTTATAATTTTAGATATAGTACAATAGTACAAGCGTGTATGACAATAGTAATGAAAGTAAAACAAGCGAGGGAAGTGTGTAAGAATTGTGCCTTATGGCGCTTTGTTGTCTCTGCCTACCTGGCAAGGGGCTTAGCGTGAAATTATGTATGTGTTATTGTAGTCATGTATGTAGTAGAGTCTCGGTGGCCCTGTGGTCGAGCACCCTGCTTCTGAATCAACAAGTCGCGGGTTCGAATCCTGGCTCACACAAATGACTTTTAAAAATTTATTTCGAAAGTTATCTATGATATATATCGATGACTGAAAACTTTGTGCCCGGTATGGGAATAGGAATAGGAATACGCCACCTATTCCATTTTGGGACGTAAACATAGCGGCGAGTCGAAGCTTAACAGCCACCGCCTACACCTGCGGGTAGAAATAGGCATGAAGTTATGTTATATTATTGTATACATACCCAGCAACGACTTCGCCTCGTCTATTTGGATATAGTTCTGGATGTTGTCCATAACGAAGATACACTTCGAATTGTTGTTCAGCTCTGTAAATAATGAAACAGAATGTAATTAATATTTTAAGGACATTTTTAAAAGTAGTTTAATTTGAAAATTTTCTTCATTTTCGCTTCACTCTATTCTTTCATGCTGAATTCATAATTACACATTAACTAACTGACCCAGCAAACGTTGTTTTGTAAAAGTTAAAAATATAGCAAAAAATAAACATTAAAATAAAAAAAAATAGAGGTTGATCATATTATTATAATATTAACGCCCGAATACTGAACCGTCACTTAAATCTGACAATCAATAAAGTGCTACTTACTGCTCAAATTTGACGTATTCTGTCTAATGTGACAGCTATTTAAACGCTTAAATAGTGCTTATATATTTGAGTGGCTGTTCAGTATTCGGGCTTTAGAGTATTTATTTAAGGGGATAATAAATAAATGTTTTCCGATTCACAGAACGATGTGATTAAACAATTTCATGAAAATTGGTCGAGAAATTTCGTAGGACTTGAATTACAAACACCGTGATACTAGAATTTTATATATTTGACCAGTTGACCCAGAGAACTTTGTTTCGGAGCAGAATAGAAATAAATATGGAGGTTATTCCTAAGATAAAGACATATGTCATCGTGGACTTTTTTTTAGACTTTTTGAAGATGTTTATTAGTGTCGTACATTGTTTTGGGTTGCTGGGTTCAGCCAGCTTTTGCAATTAAAGTGTTAAATGTCGAAAATAATAACTTTTTATTTGCCACAGTATACATGAACTATACATACAAACAACCCGGTTGAAACTGTTTTTCTATTAAAAAAAATCCGCAGCAAAATCCGTTGCGCAGTTTCAAATATCTAAGCATATAAGGGGACAGACTTTGATTAGGAATTGAATACTCATTCTTCTGTTAAGTTATAACATATACATTACAATATGATCTTAGTTCCCTTATATTTTAAAGATGACCTATTGTGAAAAAAATATTGAAAATAGTTAAAAACTTTCCATGGTCGGCACTAGTTTTTTTTATAGGAAGATTATTATTATCTTTATTGGATAGGAGGGTAAACGAGTAGGCGTGTCACCTGATGGGAGGCAACCAACGCCACCCATGGATACCAGCAACACATATAGTGTTACTGTTGCGTCGCCGACCTTTAAGGGATAGGGGATAGGAAGGGATGGGGAAGGGGGTATGCCTCCGGGTACCTCTCTCATAGAAAGAAACGCGGCATGAGCCACTTTACGTCGATCTTCTGAGAGGTCGTGGTGTTTCTTATTGCTTGGCTTTACCTCTGCCAGGAGTCGCTTACCAACCATGCGTTTGCCACCTTTGCAGATAGACATAACAGACTTTTAACTTAAACTTTTAAATTTAATATATTTATTTATTTATGTATGTCAAAAAGGATCTTTATTAATTTCAGTAATGGCCACTTATTAAAATGAAAGTAAATTTATTGCATAAATTAAATATTATTTGAATGAAATTTTGGGCTACTAGCAAAAAAAAATGCTATAAATACGAGTATCTATACATACGAGTATATAAATAAAATTGAAGTGTCTGTTTTTAATATTGAAATAACTGCTTTTTAATACAGTAATAAGAAAATATTATTATTATTTGGTATATAATATTATTATATTCGATACACACACGACAATATATATTTTTAAAATTTTTGTCGGTCTATCTGTTTGTTCTGGGTATTTTTTTAAATGGCTGCACCGATTTTGACGGGATTTCAATTAGCAGTTTTTGTAAAATGGTGGTTACTTCTTGTATTTAGGATATAAGATACTTTTTTTAGCAAAAAAATCTTTTATATAATGCTTCCGAGGCGAAACAAAGTTCCCCGGGTCAGCTAACATTACAGATACAAATAACATATACAAACACAACAACACATACAACATATACGAATAACATTTTATCCAAAGATGAATATTACTTACAAGTAAAATTAGGAACTAATCTTCATAGATAGTTACTGACCTGGAATCGAAGCTGAAGTAAGTTTGATCAGTGAAGTTGTCCGCGTGGAACACTATCTTGACAAAGTTCGTCTCCGATATAAATGTCTGCGGCTGTTCAATTTCACCGCAGAAGAGACCCGGCTCCTTTCTGTTCGAGACGTCAGTCTTTGCGTTTCCGTCCACTATCTGAGAATTTGACATTATAAATTGTTTTTATTTTCGTTATTTTGAATTTCAAGGCTAATAAAGAGGAAAATGATTTTGAATTTCACAACTGACAAAGAGCAAAATTATTTTTAATTTCTCAGCTAAGACTGAGGAAAAGTTTTCTATTTATTACCGGCCATTAAAATAGAATATGGAGTGGGATAGAGAGGGATAGTTTCATTAGTAAGGGAGGGGGAAGGAGGGTGTGCCTCTGGACAGCTCTCTCAATGAACGAAACACGACATGAGGCACCATATTCTGAGAGGTGGTAGAATTCCCGAGTCGAGCCAGCCCATTTATACAACGAATTGAGTTGCTCTACCACTGTTAAGTTCCTTTTTCAATTTCAATGCCACCCTCAATTCCAAAAGGTGTAGTATATTGTTAATGAGTATTTTTTTTTGTATCATGGAATTTGGGTGTAGGGGTAGGGGTAGTGGTAGGGTAGTGGTAGGGTAGTGGTAGAGTGAGGTGACGCAAAAAATGTATTGTAATATTTGCAATACATATTTTTGCCAATCATCGATATTTATCACCCTGTCACAGACAACACACACACATACATACATACATAACTTCACGCCAAATCCCTTGCGGGGTAGGCAGAGAGAACAGAGCGTCATAAGGCACGATTCTTACACGCCGCACTCGCTTCGTTGAATTTCATAACTCTTTTCATGCACGCGCGTCGGTTTTTGAGGCTCCTAACATCACCTTCCTCCAGAACACGTTCTATTTGGTCATGGACTAATTATAAAAATTAAAATTCTATATTACTTATGGATAAATTAGATATTTATTGTAAAAAAAAAACTAAAAATCAATTAATTTCTCTAAGAAATAAACAAACTTTTTGGTTTCTAACATGAATACAAAAAAGAGAAAGCTTAATTAAATAGCATATAAATTGTCCTCAATTATAAATTGAAATTCCTCAATCTGTCAGTTGAATTCAAATATTAATTAGGAGAATTTTAAAGGCGCACGCCAACTCAATTAGTAGTGCTTCAGCCGATTTTCAGATGATCTTATGACTGAAAAGTTTTTTGTGTTTTTTCAAATTGCCTTTTGCCCCTTTTTATTTCATAGCCTCCTTTCGACAAGATTAATAAGATTAATGAGAAAAAGAATAATAATGTCCGGTCTTTAGATTCTAATTAATTAATCTGCTGGAGCTTGATTTCAAAAGTTTTATTTTTGGTACAGAATTCATCGTTTTCATGCTATACCTCTGTGTTTTTGTGGGACTTTGAAGGGAATTTTGTACATATATTATATGTATGTACAGACATACGTAACTTCATATCAAATCCCTTGCAGGGCAGGCAGAGAGAAACGAGCGTCATAAGGGTCGAGTCTTACACGCCTAACTCGTTTCGTAAACTTTAATATCTCTTTTAAAGCACGCAGGTCGTTTTAAGGCTTCTAACATCACTTTCCTCCAGAACACGTTCTGTTTGGTCATTTTTTGTGTTATAGGAGGGCAAACGAGCAGGCTTGTCACCTGATGGTAAGCAACCAACGCTGCCCATGGAGACCAGCAACACATAATAGTATTACTGTTGCTTTGCCGACCTTTAAGGGAAAGGAAATAGGGAAGGATAAGGCAGGTGGGTGGGCTTCCGGGTACCTCTCTTACCGAACGAAACGCGACATGAGCCACTTTACGACGGTCTTCCGAGAGGTTGTGGTATTTGACCGATCGCGCCGGCCTATTCATGCAGCAAACTGCTTGGCTCTACCACTGTTAGAATGGTCATTAAATGTATGTCTTGGCCGTCCTCGTTCTATTTGGTTATATTGATGGGTCCTTGTACATTTAAGTTAATGTTACATATGTCGTTATATTTTAATTAAAAATTATATTTCCATGCAGAAATGTTATTTTTTTAATAGCTCATCGTTAAGTATGTTGATGAAAACAGTCTAATTGTTAGTTTGGACCATATACATAGGACCCATCGATATATAAAACACTATATAAAATGTCATATATACTCATAGATTCTAAAATATGCGCTTTTTAAACTGACAATAATATTTGCAGTATATTTTAAGCAGTATTTCTATCTAACCTAAGTCTAGCTAACTCTTTATTTATAGACTTTAATATACTGCGCAAAGATTTAATGGCATCGTGTGGAATTCTAAACGAATTGCGCAGCATTTTAATGTTCCTTTTATATATATAATCTAAAATATATGGGTAAATATTTTTACCCATTTTTTATATTAAAAAAAAACAAACAAGTCCCGTAGGTCCAATGGTTTAAACACCACGCTTCTAAATCAAGAAGTAGCGGAATCGAATCCTGGATCACAGCAATAACTTTTTGAAATTATTTTTAGAAGTTATGCGTGATAAATCATGACTGAAAACTTTATGCCCGGTGTATGGTAAACTTTTTGAGGTTCGCCAGCTATTCCATTCGGGAAGTACACACAAATTAATTAACATTAATTATTACGAGTTCAATATTACAGCAATAAATGAGTAAACGGGCACATACAAGTTATCGGGACCGGGAAATTTTCAAAGCTCATGGGCATATGCATGACCGAGAGGATCTCAGTTGATGGCTCTTATGATAGGATAGAGAGGGAGATGAGTAGGGGATGTGGAAAAGGTTCCAGATACCTCTTTCACTAAATGAATCGTGGCATGATGCCACTTTGCGTTGTTTTCCCAAGACGTCTTGGTATTTATAGGTCACACCAGCTCCTTTATGGAGCTCCAAATTACTTTTAGAGCAAACAAATAGTTACCTGACGTCTGCGAATTTATCAATATTAATAATCTTTTAGCATTATAATATCTTTTAAATTATATTTCGGAAGTTATGTGTGAGAAATATAGATGACTTACTACATTATGTCTGTTGCATGGCAACAAGTTCGGCACCTGGCCGCTGCCTACACCTACGCGTTGACAAAAGCGTAAATTTATGTAAACAGCGTAATTATCTCTTATCGGATTATATGAATTGTGTTCGACATATCGTGTAACTGGGTCACTCTTTTAAATTATGTGAACAAACTCACCTGCATATATCCTTTGTGACATGTTGTACCGTTGATTAACGTACCAACTTTGAACTTTTTAAATCGTATCCTCAATATCCAGTCTTTTGGAGACCCTCGGAAGGCTCGAAATCTGTCAAAAAAAACCATTCTATTACTGAAGCATTCTCAGTGGTACAATGGTAGAGCTTCCCGCTTTTTCAGAATTCGGAAGTCGTGGGTGCGATTTTTGATAAACTCCAATGATTTCTTGGAATTATTTTCGGAAGCAGTTGGCGTAGGAAGTGAAGTTACGTTTTGTAACATTCTGAATCACAGGAGAAAGGCAAGATTATTACATAATACTATATATAGTGTCTAGAGCTCACAACACCCTAAATTACATTAGAACCGATAGTCTGAATAATGGATCTACCCGCAATATTCAATATGCATATATCACATATTGACATAATATTCAATACATTACAATTGCTGAATCCACTTCGGCCTTAAGACCATTACGGTCTTAACAGTAAAGACATTGTTTTCTGTTATCGTCAAATGGAATATTTAATCCTATAGCATTTATAATATCATATATGGTTCATAATGAAAAGAGTTATGAAACTCAACGAAGCGATTGAGGTGTGTAAGAATCATGCCTTATCTCTGCCTACCCCACACAGGGATTTGACGTGAAGTTTTATATGTATGTATGATTCTAATCTCGAACCTATAACTTCTAAACAGATTCCTCACGGAAAGTTACTGGGCTAAAGAAGACCACAAATTTGACAAATAAACGCCATTAAAATACATTTTTACTGTAAAGCAGAATAATGGTACATGATGCTGAAAATGAAATGGTGGAATAAGAAAATGGGCTTACCTCTTACATACCGCACCGAACATAGCGCGGTATGAGCCAATTGATGTCGATTCTTTATTATATTGAGGTGAACGAGCACACCTATTCATTATGCGAACGAACATAGCATTCATTATAGTTAAATTTTAAACTATATTCAGTAAATTACAAGAAATTTCGACAAAATATATATTAGTCTTATCTTACATAATATTTTTCATTCAAATGATATCAATCTATCATCAGTAAGTACTTTATACGGAAAAATGTTCAAGATATTTTTTTCTCTTATCAGCCGCGACGCCCGTTTCCCTCGTAGCGCACTAAGTCAGTGTAAAGTATATACGTGCGTTCATTTACTCAGATAGAGAACAGGATTTTGCAAGATCAACATGAGGCTTTTCACCATCGTTTGTGTAATCTACTAAGATCTTACGAGTTCATACTATAAGTAGAGCTTTTTAGACGCCTACCATTTAATTTAGAGAGTTTAGTAAAAACGTGATGGTATATGGAAAAAATCGGGTAATGAGAGACTACAATTCTTACGTTAAATCATACTGACAGCAATAATATGTCTCTATTTAATACGATTAGATCTTTGAAACGTTTATTTTATTCTTATTCGTAGAAGATATCGGCAGATAGTAAGTCTTCTCTCCATAGGAGACGTACTATAAATCTTCTGGTCGCGAAGACTTACAATAATTCTTCTAGTCGTAGAAGACTTATATTAAGTCTTCTAAGACTTATATTAAGTCTTCTAAGACTTATATTAAGTCTTCTATGGACTTAAAACTTCTAAATGGTTTTATGTGTTACCTTAGCATAGTTATTATGATAAAAATAGCCACCCTAGCTTGGCCCTTGGGATATCAATAAAAACTAACTATTGTGTAGTTTTTCTATGCAGAAACCATCATAATAGAGTATTGATCTATCAAATTCTATAATTATCAAGGAACTTGCAAGAAGAATTGTTTTCAAGATTATTTCAAAGTATTGACCTGTAAGCGCAAGTGAGAGGTCGTCCAAAGTTCTCTGCAGTAACTGGAGGCGAGGATACGTCATCATATATCTCCACAGTTTTGTTGCAATGGTCCCGCTTGGAATCTGTAACAATGATATATTGATCTAGTTTATTAAGTTATTTTAGACTTCACATAAAATATATCAACACTGAAAATAAGATATAAAATATAATACAAAGGAGGGAATATAACATTTTCAGAAATAGTTTTTGGATGTTGATGATTGTCAAATTCGTGCCGGATATATCGTGCAATATAACCCGCCACCGTAGGACCAAAAATAATTCTAAGGGAATGTGAAGACATAAATTACCGCTACTCACATCAACGGTACTAACGATGTTAAACAATAGGCTGATAAGCATCAGTACCGTATCTAGATGACGTTGGCCGTTATTTTTATTTTGATAGATCGATGACAAGAAAAATAAATAACAAAAAGGGAAACAAAAGACAACTCGAAAAAAGTTTCCATCTGCATTCAAGACAATGGTTTTCTTTTCATTTCGAGACCACCCTATTGCCTACCTGAGCTATTATAACCTCGTAGACAGTGGGGGAATTTATCTTTGTATTGAAAATAGATTGAAGCAATTTTTCATTGCTTGAAAAGAAAAATGATATGACATTTTTTTAAATGCTACCTTGTTTAATGGATTTATTGCCCTCAAAGACTCCCTTGCACAGAATATTTCACGAAAATCTTTAGAACAGTTTTCGAGACTCTGATTGCATATATATTCACTGTTTTTTTTTACAGCTAAGTAGAAAAAATTAATATTAAAAATTAAAATATATATTTACGTATTACCCTTTCGAGTAAAGTGTAATACGTAAATACGTACCATGTTTAATTTTATGTAAATTTGAACATTATTTAGGTTCTGTTGTCAAAGACTATGGCTTCTATGTTCTATTTCTGCGCTAACTGGTGTAACTGTAAGTTTTACACATTCTCTTAAAAGAGTAAAGAATTAAAAAAAGGAGAAAGTAAGAAGTAAGAAAAAAGTAGTCAAGTTTAAAACAAAACAAGACTTTTAAATATAAAAAAACGGGTGGAATTTTAAAAACTGTGTCACAATATTTGGTGCTCGTGCCAAATAAGTTGTAAGTGCAATGTTCACAAAGTTTAACTTCATCGTGTCAATGCTTCGTAGAAAAGTAATCTGCGCTTATGAAACTTTGTAGTGTATTTTTTTTACAAGATTAGCTTTTTCTTGATATCCTCCTTGATATATTTTTTTCATTTTTTAACGCATTTACGTTAACAGTGACAGAGCCAAGCAGCTTCCTTCATTAATAGGCTCGCTTGACCGTTGAAATACGGCGGAAAGTGGCTCTGCGTTATGATCATTGAGACCGCCCACGGACACCTGCAACACAAATAGTGTTACAATTGCATTGCCGGCTTTTAAAATGGGATAGGTAAGGTTCGAAACAGGACCGGGAAGGAGTGAAGGGACGGGGTGGGATCTCCGGATACCTCTGATATTCCACCGGTCGAGCTATTCTTTTCACGCAGTTAAGTAATAAAACATTAACTGATCCATCGTTATATATCAGATTTCAAAAACAAATACTAAATAGACTAAACAAAGAGACCATTTCCATTTGTAAACAAAAATAACAAGAAAAATACCAGATCGCACCAGAGGATTGTCTTAAATCCAAGAAGTGTCAAAGTGTGCATTAAAAACTCACCTCAAAAGTAATTTTAACTTTAGTGGGAATCCTATTTCATTTTGAACTTGGCGAGTGCTGACCGTATTTCAAGTCGACAGCCCTAATAGGTATTGGGTACACTGCGGTGAATGCAGTAATTGAAGTTTTGTACGCTATCGGGATAATAATAAGGTTTTCTTTCAATTAAATGTAAGATTTGTCATTGATTTAGTGATATTACACTCTCCCCTTTGATTACTTAGTACCTGTATTTATTTCTGATGGAAATATCTTCAGTTTCATCATTTTCTCAAAATCGATATCATGAGTCTATTTGGGAGATTTAATTGTGATTGCGAGTCTTAATTATGTTTTTATAATATTTTATAATATCTGTATTTAAAACTAGGTGCTGCCCACGACTTTGCGTTGACGCCGTAAAGCAGCAAAAATCCTACGCCTGTGATAAAGGTTCATTGCTCACCCGAAAAGAGTGATAGCGTGATGTGTTGTTGTGATGACCTCTTGGCAATATTCATGCAAAACTAGATATAAAAGCACGCAGTACTTTTAGTGTTCGTTCGTAACAAACACGCAGACAGACAAAAAATCTAGAAAACATATTTTTAGGTTCGGTATTGCATAAACCACTTTAAATTAATTTTCTGTGAAGTCGTAGTATTTCGTGGTTTGAGCAGCCCCATTTATGAAACGAACTGTGTGGCTCTACCAAATTACAATGTTACGTAGCAAAAATAATGCTGAAAATTTCAGCAATAATACAACTTTGACAATTAAATTTATTCCTGGTGCGGAACAAGTGCGGGATTCGTGATAAGATTATACAATGTTAATTGATAAGAAAGAGAACAAAAGTTAAATACTTTGTAACTCTGAACAAAGTCTACTTAATAATTAATTCATTTTGTTGAATATATCTTTGCAGATCTATTTTATATATAAATACTTATAGTCGTATTGTAATAAAGCTGTGTCTGTAGTATACATTATAAATAGTGCGGAAAAAATTATGTTAGTAGTTTTTATTACAGCCAAAGAAGTCAAAATGTATTTTGGCTTTTGGATCAAGAAGTCACAGGTTCAAATCCTGGCTCATACTAATGACTTTTTGAAGTAATTTTCGGAAGTTATGAGTGAAATTATTAGTTATTTGATACCGAAGACTGGAAACTTTGTTCCCGGTATGGCAATAGGTTCGCCACCTATTCCATTTAGGACGTAAACATAACGGTGAGACGAGGCCTAACAGCCGCTGCCTACACATTCGGATAGGAAAAGGCGTTTAGTTAAGTTATGTTATGTAATCCAAAATGTTTGCTTGTAAAATTTTTGGTTCAGGAGATTAAAGTATTGACACTCTAAATGAATAACTTGGTTAAATAGAATAGAGAGATGAAAATGTATAAAACATGGAATAAGCATGAAAGAGAACGCAAGAGAGTTAAGCCAATTACTGAGAGAATGAATTGCCTTACCACTCTCTTGGTATTCGTTGAGAAAAAAAGATACCTATGTCGCGAAAAAAGTAATATGAATATAAAAGGAAATAGCAGAAGATGTAGACCTGACAGAATAAGGATGGATTATGTGACGATATCATTAAGAACTGTGGAAGTAATAGAACATTTGGCCACAACTTTGTTGGTCATTTATATTTAGCACAAATCACTTCTGAAACTATTTAGTCGAGTCTTGGATCTCTATCAATATTCGTTCCCGTGACTTCTTAATCAAAAGTATAAGCTACAGAACCACAAGGATATCGAGAAGATTTCTATCGAATTATATCGAGTATAAAAATATAAGAGATTATTTTACAGACGCTTTAGCTTAAATGCCTCATAAAGATCTTGTCTTTTCTCGTCTCCGTGCCCAATAGCGTTTAGACGATTAATTTTAACTGCTATATTATTATAAGATTTTCCGTAACGATGCGTCTTTCTGTGAAATTCTATCAAAACATATATTACATTAGAGATTTCCACGAGAATTGCTAAAGTTGGCAAAAACAAACTTAATAAGTGAAGCGCAAATGAATTGTGATAGAAATGACGCGTTTTTTATTATATGAAATAAAAAGTGACTTCTAAATAAATATATATCTTAACACCAAGTGCCTTGCGGGTTAGGCAGAGAGAACAGACATCTTTGACCTTCATAACTCCTGTTGTACTCGCTCGTCGGTTTTTTGAGGCTTCGGATTCGGACATCACCTTTCTGAAGGACCTGTTTAATTTCGTCCTGGTTAGCATGCCGTAACTACTATAGAACGTGGTTATATGTAACATAGTATCGTTATTTATTCACAGTCTCGGTGGCGCAGTGGTCGAGCACACGGCTTCTGATCCAGAGGTCCGGATTCGAATCTTGACACTGGCTCACACCAATGACTTTTCAAAATTGTTTTCGGATGTTATGTATGATAAATATCGATGACTGAAAAACTTTGCGCCCGGTATGGCAATAGGTTCCCCACCTATTCCTATTTGGGACGTAAACATAACGGCAAGACGAGGCTTAACAGCCGCTGCCTACACCTTCGGGTAGGGGGATATTTTTTTTTGGAATTACTAATTTATTTCAGAGACAAATTAACTTGTTTTGATTATCTAGTGGTTAAGCGCGGGAAATTCTCGGGAATTCCCTATCTTTAATCGTAATATGCGGCAACGAATTTATGGTAGTTCCTTTACTGATCAAATTTTGGACAAGTTTTGAGTTTATTATGACCAAGTCTATTCATGGGCCAGAAGGTCCATTCTGCGGTTCAGTTGCCTTCACATTTGGATATTAGGAATGTGAATCGAATAAACGAAGTTTCCATGAGTATTTTGTAAGCAATGTTCTGTTTAATAATCATAAAAACATAATTTATTTAATAATATCCAGTCCAAAACTGGGTACTATATGTATTAACAGGGGTAGAGACAAGCAGTTCGCTGCATGAATAGGCCAGCTCGACCGGTGAAATACCACGACCTCTCTGAAGATCGACGTAAAGCTGATCATGCTGCGTTTCTTTCAGTGAGAGAGGTACCGGAAACCCATCTCTCTTCCCCAACTTTCCCATTCTTATCTTTTACCCATTTCCCTTATAGGTCGGCAAAGCAAATGGCTACATATGTTGCAAGTGTCCATGGGCGGCGCTGGTCACTTAGCATCAGGTCACACGCTTGCTCGTTGGCCCTCCTATACTATAAAAAAGTATGAGTAAAAGAGAATTTTCTAATTTCATGAAACAAATTTGTTGTTTTTTTCATGAGAAAAGAAAATATATGGGTGCAGGTCACCTGGTGGTTAGGTACTAACCCTACCGTTAGCGTTGCTTGCCCTTAAGATTTGGAATTGAGGCCTGAGGAGGGGAAACAGGATGGGCCTCCGGATACTTCTCTCACCGGTTTTAAGATTACGTCAATATTCTGAGAGATCATGTCACTACACCGGTCGAACTAGCCCATTCATGCAGCAATCTGCTTGTCTTTACCACTGACAAAATATTTAGAAACCATATAATCCAATACTAATATAAAATATCCTGAATAAACACATCATGCAAGTGAAGCTGTGGATAATTACTAGTATCTAAAACAAACACGTGGAACATATAAAACCATACAAAATTATATAGAACCTTCACAGGAAAACCTTTTTTTTTTGTTTACCGACTAGTAGTTTCATCCGCAGGGATTGTGCCGGATCAAAGTTTCATCCCGCGGGATGGGAGATACATTGTCGTCGAGCGTTATGTTACTACATTGTTAACTAAAATAGGGTTGGCACACAACAGACACATTTACCATTTATTTTATTAATTTTGGTAATTTAGAATTAATTTCTAAGTCTAACAGTCTCGGTGGCGCAGTGGTCGAGCACACGGCTTCTGATCCAGAGGTCCGGGTTCGATTCCAGACACTGGCTCACACCAATGACTTTTCGAAATTGTTTTCGGAAGTTATGTGTGATAAATATAGATGACTGAAAAACTTTGTGCCCGGTATGGCAATAGGTTCGCCACCTAATCCATTTGGGACGTAAACATAACGGCGAAACGAGGCTTAACAGCCGCTGCCTACACCTTCGGGTAACAAAAGGCGTGAAGTTATGTTATGTTATGTTATGTAGAATTAATTTCATTATTTTAGAGAATGCAGCTCTGAAACTATGTAACTATGTGGTTTATTATAGGACCATGTGATAGGATATTAAAATATGATACTGATAACTAGTCGATCGTAACCAAATTGACCACTTAACTGCGGTCATACCTTTGTGTGACAACCCTTAACATTATCGAATTAATCCATTTTGAATTTATTTTACCTTGTACTGTGTAAAATCAATACCTAAATTTTTCGAATTGAATTAAAAACAATATAAAAGAAGATATATTTACTACTTTTGTGAATTTGAAATTTATTTAAAAGTAAAATAAAATACAGGTTTACTGAGATTTGGATAATTCAGCCAATTTACTTAGCAGATCACGTACTTTAATCTTGAGAGTAGGTTAGTTGCTATCGTTCTAATTTCAAAAGCGGATTTTATTCCATTTAAGAAATGGTATTCATGGAGTTTTTAAAGGATATAAAGACGGATCTTTTTAGTCATTAACTGACTCAGAAAAGCTACACAGACCTTGGCGCGAATGGGTCCGCTCGACCGGTAAAGGTACCATGACCTCACAGTTGACGTAAAGTGGCTTAAACTCTGTTTTATTCGAGCTGAGATATCATAAAAGTTTCCATGAAGTTGATATCAAGCATGTATAAAGAAAATAAAGACGGAAGTTGTTGGGTTTGCTGAACTTATAGCATTCACTCACTCACCCAGGAATGCTACGAATGAGTCGGCTCGACCGACCACGTCTTATCAGAAAATCGACGTAAAATAGCTTATGGTCAACCCAATTCCTCAATTTTCGATAATTCTAGATTGTGATTAGGAGATGATGTTTACTATCGTTTATAGAGCTAAATTCTAAGCCTTCGAAGACAACAACTAATGCTAAATATATTGAGAGAATTTCTGTGTTCTGGAGCTGTGCAGGTGCAAGTTTCCAAACTATCTATACAGTTTTGAAGTATGGAACTATGAAACATTTATATCTAAGCTACAAACTTTCCTCAAAGGAATACGATGATATAGAATAGTGGAAATATAAATTTTAGTTTTGAAATAAAATATAGGAAGGAAGAATAAGATTATGTATAGTGCAAAAATATTGGAGTTCATAGGTATATCATCATTTGAAGATGTGAGGGAAACAATAATTTATTGCTAATAACGGTGAACGGTAGTAACGATTAGAGTGAAATTGTTTATTGTAAATCAAATAAGTCTTGGTGGTCCAGTTGTCCAGGTCCTTGGTTTTGACTCTGAAGTCGTGGGATCGATTCCGGACGCACACTAATTATTTCTCGGAAATCTTTTCGGAAGTTATGATTAACATAGGTTTGCCACCTATTCCATTTAAGAGGAAAGACTGCCACTGCTGACGTCTTTGGATAGAAAAAGGTGATACGTTACATTTTGTATTGTAAATGCCAAGTAAATTACAGATAACGGAAGTGAGAGAAATATATACCCTCTGTTCTCTCTACTTTTTTTTTATTGGATTGGACGGCAAACGAGCAGGCGTGTCACCTGATGGAAAGCAACCAACGCCGCCCATGGACACCAGCAACACATATAGTGTTACTGTTGCGTTGCCAACCTTTAAGGGATAGTGGATAGGAAAGGATGGGGAAGGGAGTGGGCCTCCGGGTACCTCTCTCACCGAACGAAACGCGGCATGAGCCACTTTACGTCGGTCTTCTTTGAGGTCGTGGTATTTCACCGGTAGAGCCGGCCCATTCATGCAGCGAACTGCTCGACTCTACCACCCTGTAAAGTATATGAAGTAACGTTGTTATTGTTAGTTATTATTTGAAACAAAAACGTCAAAACTGGTAGCTGAATCTTTTATCCAAGTTCCTATAACGGCAATACTAAAGAAACTTAATACATCTGGAGACTGTGTAATCGGGAAAAAAGTGTCGGTACCCCATCAAACGGGCGAGTTGCGAACTAACCCAAGTTTTGTACGACACCGCCAGAGGACTTTTAGTTCCTTTTTATGAAGTTCACGACAAGAACCTCCTACTCTCCTTCTATCTGCCACTAAGATCCTTTTGAAGTAAATTTGTTATTAAGTATTCTAAGTACTTTTGAGGTTTACGACCGAGTTTAGACCGGAAAGTTTCCAAGTTAATCGTCGCTGTAACAATAATGATAATGATTTAGTGGCTAACTATTTGCAATTTATGTTTTGTTTAGAATTTTGGGTGATTTTTTTTCGGTTTTCAACCATTGCTTTTCTTTTAATAGGTTCGGTTGTATTGAAGTATCTAATTACAACTGGGAGTTCTGATTTCTGTTAATGAAATTCTGATTTTGGATCTGCGTAACCCTAAAGACTTGTGTTTGATAATTTGGCAGATTTAAACCAATGACACTTTATATTTTATTTTATCTTATTTATCTTATATCTTTAAACGAGCAATTCTTGTATATATATATATATGTATATATATATGTATATGTATAATTGGAATCTCGGAATCGGCTCCAACGATTTTCATGAAATTTAGTATATAGGGGGTTTCGGGGGCGATAAATCGATCTAGCTAGGAATCATTTTTAGAAAATTTCATTTTATCGTGTTTTATCGATAATCAACTTAAACATCAACTTACTTTTTGGAATTCCTGACATCTATTGGCGAATGCTATAATTATTTTAAATTGTGAGCAACTAACTTGCTTTAACGACAACAACACTAAAGCTATTCCAGCAGATGGCGTTGTTTATAAAAAAAAAGAAAATACCGAGCAAAGCTCGGTCATCCAGATATTAGTATTAAACGGGCCGGATTGACGGGCCTCGTGGCGCATTGGTAAAACTACCGGTTGCAGCAATGAGGTCGGGGGTTCGATTCCCACCCGAGCACAAATATTTGTGACAAACATGAATATTTGTGTGGTGTCTGGGTGTTTTTCTATGTATTATAAGTATGTATTTAGAAAAGAAAAGTATATATGTATGTGGGATTGTAGTGTATGCTAAAGATGTTGTGATTGATGAGTGTATGCTAAGTGTAAGACGAACTGTATGAGTGAATGTTGAATGAGAGAGGGGAGTCAGAGAATAGAAAGGAGAGTGGAAGGACGTACACAAAAAGATTATTAAGATTAAGTTCAAAAAGAATATTATTTAAGTTGTTACTTCCAATAAATAAAAGAATAAAGGAGATTTCTCCGAAGAGGTCGATTTTCTTTTTAATTATACATCCCTACAATTTTTTGGGGGCTCGTCCGGGATCAAGAAAAAGAAAATCGCACCACGTGGCACGACGCGCCGTTACAAAGAAAAAAGTACGAAGTTTTATCGTTTTGTTACAAATCATTGTTAGAAGATGCCTAACCATAGTAAAGACCGAAGACGCAGTCGGCAACATGATTACTTCGAAATTGAAGACGAAACTAACGAAGTGAAGCGTGGTCTCACACCCGATATTTTGCAGATGACGGTAGATTTGATACCGACTTTTAACGGACGTGATAAGACGTATCCGATATCACAATGGGTGAGTGATATAGAAGATAATGCGGCTATTTTTGGGTGGTCACCATTGCAGCAGTTACTGATGGCGCGACGGTCCCTACAAGGCACAGCTGCACTTTGGTTGAGAGCAGAACGACCATTCAAGTCGTGGGATGATCTCAAAGCCGCTATTCTGAAAGAATTTCCCGACAGTATAGACATTAAAACCATACATGAGATGATGAGTACGCGCAGCAAGAAGCCCAATGAGTCATGCTTAGATTATATGCTCACAATGAAGGAAATGGGCAAGCGCGGTAAAATGCCCGACTATGTCGCTATAAAATATATAGTCGATGGCATACGCGATAGTGAAATAAATAAAGTTATGCTTTATGGTGTTACCACGTATGTTGATTTAAAAGAAAAATAAAAAATCTACGAGGCGGTCAAAGAAAAGATGGGTCGGCAAACGCAATCAGTGTGTAATAAGCAAAGTAAGCAGTTACGGCAAGATGGAAACATTCCGAGCGGTTTACGTGCATCGCGAGTCATCTGTTATAATTGTGGCGATAAGAGGCATATTAGTGAAGAGTGCCCAAACAAGATGCAAGGAAGAAAATGTTTTCATTGCAACGAGTTCGGCCACATTGCATCTAATTGTACTACAAGGATGGCAGAGTCCAAGATGGCGGAGACAGTTGAAAAGCAAAGTCGAAAAATAGCTAAGTCATGGCGCGATGATCCGAGACCGGGTACGAGCGGAAGCAGCGGAAACGTGAAACTTCATTCCACCGTTCACGAACGGAAGCAGACAATGTTCGCAGTCGAAGAGACCGATGGCTTGAACCAAGGAATGAACAATGATACGATCGCGAACGAAAATGACCGGATCATGCACAGTCAAGATGGCGCAGACGTTCGACTGAAAAATCATCACGAAATTGACGTTTTGGAAGTAAACAATGAACATTACAGCAAATTATGTGCAAAACCGACAAAATTAGTGAAAATGAAGTGCGGAAATACTACTAGTGCTCTCGTAGATTCCGGTAGTGAAGTGAATCTCGTATCGTACGAATATTTTGTAAAATTAGGTTCGCCAATCTGTGATGTAAACAAAAA
The DNA here is from genome assembly GCA_905147225.2 of Euproctis similis. Classification (NCBI taxonomy): domain Eukaryota; kingdom Metazoa; phylum Arthropoda; class Insecta; order Lepidoptera; family Erebidae; genus Euproctis; species Euproctis similis. Next base: position 3,101,458 of record LR990117.1, on the reverse strand, counting down.
TATTGTTCTTACCGGCTTAGGCTGTGCGAAGGTAACCTCATTAGGACAATTTGTATGTAATATAGAGATTGATGGGTACCAGTTTAAAAATGTAAAGTTTTATATTATTCCTCAGGATACCATTCCTTATAAACTAATATTGGGGCATGACTTTCTAAAGAATGTTGTTACTATTATGAAAGATGGAATAGTGTGGATGAAACCGAGTGATTGGATGAGTGAGATCAACTGTTTTACTTGTGTGTCTGATTCTGTAGGCTACATTAAAGACAAAGATGTTAAAGATGAGGTGTTGTGCTTGGTGAAGAGGTACCAGCCATGCCAAGTTAAGGAGGCGCCTATTGAATTGAAGATTATCCTGAAAGATGACATACCAGTTGCTCAGCGTCCACGACGAATATCACCAAAAGAACAACAAGAGGTAGATAGACAAATTTATGAGTGGTTAGAACAAGGGATTATTCGGGTAAGTTTTTCAGAATATAGCAGCCCACTTGTTTTAGTAAGGAAAAAGGATGGATCATTGAGAATATGTGTTGATTACCGGCTCATAAATAAGAAAATTTTAAAGGATGAATATCCTTTACCCATCATAGACGAGCACATAGACAAGTTAGCTACAGCAAGGGTATTTAGTGCCATTGATTTAAAAAATGGATTTTTTTCATTTAAGGGTATGTCCAGACTCTATTAAGTATACTTCCTTTGTCACTATGACAGGCCAGTATGAATTTTTAAGAGCACCATTTGGATTGGCTACCTGCCCTAAAGTTTTTACCAGATATATTTCAGCAATTTTCAGAGATTTAATTGTTAGAGGAATTGTCCTTGTGTTTATTGATGATCTTTTGATTCCAGCTAAGGACGAGTTTGAAGCCTTAGAAAGATTAAAAGAAGTATTAAGAACGGCTTCCGAGTATGGCTTAGAAATCAACTGGTCAAAGACACAATTATTAGTAAGAAAAGTGGAATACTTGGGTTATGTTATTGAAGAAGGTGTAGTAACACCATCACTTGAGAAAACTGAAGCTGTTATGAAGTTTCCAGAGCCCAGAAGTGAGAAACAACTGCATAGTTTCCTGGGACTGTGCTCATATTTCAGGAAATTTATTGAAAACTATGCTCTGATAGCGCAGCCACTAACTGATCTTCTAAGAAAAAACAAGATGTTTCTGTTCACTGATGAGCATAGATTAGTTTTCAAAATACTGAAAGAAAAACTTGCCAGCAAGCCTGTACTGAAGATTTATGAACCTAATGCTGAAACTGAATTACATACCGATGCCTCTAGTATAGCATATGCTGCCATATTACTACAGAAAGACGGAAATGGAGAATTGCATCCTATACACTACATGAGCCGTAGGACTACTGATGCTGAGAGTAGATACACTAGTTACGAATTGGAAGCTTTAGCTGTAATAGAAGGTATAAAGAAATTTAGGCACTACCTTTATGGAAAAAAATTCAAGATAGTTACCGACTGTAAGGCATTTCAACTAACTTTGATGAAAAAAGATTTGATAATGTCACCGAAAGTGGCTAGATGGGTATTGCTTCTGCAGGATTATGATTTCACTATAGAACACCGTAATGGCTCAAAAATGAGACACACAGATGCTTTAAGTCGAAATCCATATGTGGGTATAATCTTTAAGGATTTGCATGATGATTTAAGGCGTGCACAGGAGAATGATGATGGCCTCCAGGCGATAATGAAAATTTTATCTGATCAAGAACCATACAAAGACTTTTATTTGCAGGAAGGTATACTATGCAAAGGACCAGAGAGATGTTTGGTTATACCACAAAAGATGGAGATTGAAATTATTAAAAGAGCTCATGGAAATGGTCATTTTTCAAAAATTAAAACAATTGAATCAATATCTAAAGATTATTATATTCCAAAGTTAGGAAAGAAAGTTGAGGAATTCATTGCAACTTGCATTCCATGCTTATTAGCCTCTAGAAAAAGAGGTAAACAGGAGGGATTCTTACATCCTATTGAGAAAGGAGAGACACCGCTTGATACCCTGCATATCGATCACATTGGACCTCTTACAGAAACACATAAGTTGTATAACTACATCCTTACTATTGTTGACGGATTCACTAAGTTTGTGTGGTTATTCCCTACTAAGACTACATCTACACAAGAAGTGTTGAACAAACTTTCAATACATCAGCAGACCTTTGGGAACCCTAGAAGAATTATTTCTGATAGAGGAACTGCATTCACTAGCAATAGTTTTGCACAGTATTGTGAAGAAGAAGGAATAGAACACATAAAAGTCACCACAGGTGTACCCAGAGGAAACGGACAGGTGGAAAGAATCCACAGAACTTTGATTTCTGTATTAACTAAGCTATTGATTGAAAATCCTAGTCAATGGTATAAGTTGGTAAGTCGAGCTCAACAAGCCCTTAATAGTACACATCATAGGAGTATAAATACCACACCCTTTGAGCTTTTAATCGGTATTAAATTGAAGAAAAAAGTAGATATTGAACTTTTGCAATTATTAAGACAAGAAGAAAGGGATAATTTTACAGAAAATAGAGAAGAACTTAGAATAAATGCAAAGAAACAGATATTAGACATACAAAAGGAGAATAAACTTAATTTTGATAAGAGAAGAAAGAAAAGCAGGATCTATAAAGAAGGAGATCTTGTTTGTATAAAGAGAACACAATTTGGTAACTGTATGAAGCTAAAGTCAAAGTTTTTGGGACCGTATAGGGTCATAAGAGTCAAAAGGAACAATCGGTATGATGTGGAGAAGGCAGATTCACAAGCAGAAGGCCCAAATAAGACCAATACCTCATCGGACAACATGAAATCTTGGCCGGATTACACCAGTGACTCGGACAGTATTGGGTAAGCGTTTCCTTTGTTGATGCATGTAAGATGATGTATGTGTTTTATCATTATTTAATTGTTGTCTTGCCCTAATATTGTTTTGATTTATAATATTGTTTTGTTTTGATTTTTAGTTTTATTGTATTGTCTGAGGACAGACATTAATCAGGACGGCCGAGTGTGGGATTGTAGTGTATGCTAAAGATGTTGTGATTGATGAGTGTATGCTAAGTGTAAGACGAACTGTATGAGTGAATGTTGAATGAGAGAGGGGAGTCAGAGAATAGAAAGGAGAGTGGAAGGACGTACACAAAAAGATTATTAAGATTAAGTTCAAAAAGAATATTATTTAAGTTGTTACTTCCAATAAATAAAAGAATAAAGGAGATTTCTCCGAAGAGGTCGATTTTCTTTTTAATTATACATCCCTACATGTATTAATATCCGTTATCTAGTATCCATAACACAAGCATTTAGTTGCTTAGCTTGGAACTAGAGGGCGCTGTGTGTATTGTGTCCAAGATATTATTATTATTATATTATTATTATTAAATATTAACTTGAGATCGTTGCTGCCCACAACAGAGCATGAAGGTCGTGAAGGTAATAGTAATCCACGCCTTCTATCGACGACAACTACCACCATTTGGTCAATCGTTTCATAAAATAATTGCAACTGGAATTCACGTCAAATAATATATAACGCAATATTTGTTAAAATTTCTGCATAATACACCTTCAGATTCGCATGAATAAGTCACATCAACCGGTGGAATACAACTACCTCTGAGAAAGTTGACGTCAAGTAGCTCATGCTGCGTTTTTCCGAAAGCATACCCCTATTAAAGGCCGGTAACACACGCTTAACCCACTCGTAGACGTAAACTTTCGACATTAATTTCAAAAGTTATGTGTGATAAATATGGATGACCGAATACTTTGTGCCCGGTATGGCAATGGTTCCCCCACCTTTTCCATTTAGGTCGTCAACATAACGACAAGTTGAGGCTTAACAACCATTGCCTACACCTTCGGGTAAAAAAAGGCGTGAAGTTATGTTATGTTATTACGCAGTAATTTATCAAAGAATATGGAAAATTAAATCAATCTTTGCAAACAGCCCCGGGGTAAAGTATGTGAATAGATTTCTTGAAACTTACCCGAGAACATATTATACCCTTTGCTAAATAATCCGGTTTGGCAATATTCAGTACAAATTGCATGTTGTCGTTATAGAGACGAATCTATTTCTGTAGTTTCAACCGAGACGCTAACGAATACTCCAGGAATTGAATTTGTTGTAGGTAGGTATGGTTTCTTGGTTAACGGTTTAAGTGATGAGTTCTTTCGAGTTTGAAGTAATAACTATCTTACTTCTTGCATTTTCCTAACTCTAAAGGCGTAAGAAACGGCTACTATGCTGCTAAATTTTAAAGTTGCGAATTGAATAGTACACAATGTTGTCAGTCAATGGATATTTATCACGCATAACTTCCAGTCATTATTGCAAGTCCGGATTTGATCTCTGGACCAGGCCACAAGACTAGTTTAAATTCTCTTGGAAAGTAATAATATGTTTAGTGGGATGTAAAAAAAAAATATTTATAGTCGATAGAAGGCAAACAAAAAAAAAGTTGTTTTTACAATTATTTTTTTGTTGGTTTTATAGTACGGATACCGCTCTGGCCGAATGAAACGGGGCACGAGCCACTTTACGTCAATATTCTGAGAGGTTTTGGTATTTCACCGGTCGAGCCGGCCAATTTATACAGCAAACTTCAAGATTGTTGACCAACCACTGATATCAAACCAGCGACATAGATATCTATTCCACATAAATAATATTACAGTTGTGATGCCTGCCTTTAAAAGAGTAAAATGGGAATGGAGGGACGAAGGGAGTGGGCTTCCGGATTCTTCTCTCACCGAACGATATTCTAAGACGCCGAGGTATTTCACCGGTCGAGCCGGCCCAATCATGCAGCGAACTGCGTGGCTCTACCACTTGACTTATTGAGATTGAACTGTCGAATTAATTTAATTTAAGTATCTCGAATTCTAGATAATTAGGTTTGCCGCATTCCGCTCCAGACTTGCTTCAGTAAGAGCGGTAGATTTATATAATTATATCAGTGTCGGATGACTGTATGAAAAGAGAGAGAGAGAGAGAGCAGGAGAGGGAGAGTAGGAGACTGCCGGGTTGCGGTTTTCAAATATTGAAATCAGATAAACGGAGCTTTCTACAATTTTCAGTATCCAATTATAAATTATTGACTCTCTCTAGATTTACTTCAGCTGAATTTCTATTTTAAGTTATATAATTCTATAGCGTATGTTTGATTTGTCAGTATTTCTCATATCTTTAGGCTTTTAATTTTATAGAGTATAGGTATTATTCGATTAATAACAGTAGTAGCCAATGGCAAAATAGAACGTGCATCGACACACGTGCATGAAAAGAGCTATGAAAGTCAAAGAAGCGAGTGAGACGTGTAAGAATCGTGCCTCGTGGCGCTATATTCTCTCTACGAAATTACGTTTGTAATAACTGTAGCACGGAATGTACTATTACTATATATTGGGAAAGAACTAGACTCAATTCAAACACAAATGTTGACTAGACTATTTTTTATAATTTAATAGACAATAAAAAGGAGACAGTACGGTAAAAGTGCCTGTTCAAATAGTTATGTTATGATTAATTTTTTTAATATTCACTGCCGTATTTTCAACAATAAACACCGTACCGTTATAAGATGTTGTCTATGTATTGTACTGATGTTTAAGCTGTGTCTTGTACAGTTTCATTAAGATTTATTTAGTAGTTTTTACGTGAAAGAGTTAGAAACATGCATACATCCATACTTACAAACTTTGGCCTTTTTATGTAAGATTTTCGCAGTTGTGATTGATCATTATCTTAATTTTCTACAACAATGTGTTATAACATTGATACCTTACTAATTGACAAATTTGTGCCATTGTATTCAATCCTTATTCTGTAATTTATTCGACAACGATTACAACACCAAGCAAAATGATCTACATCACTTTTCACTTTTGGATGCGTGTGGCAGAAGGTTAGCAACCAGATACCGGTCTGGCAAAATTAATCTAGTTTTAGATACTTATATAACATCATATCAAAATTTCAGCCATACTAAATTGATTTGTAAAATCAAAAATTTGTTCGTCTAAAATTGTGTCTGGCACAGCTTTAGCAACATCAGAATGGTCTGGCAAAATTAATATATGTTGCAAAAACTTCAATAAACATAATGTAACAAACAAAAATCTTCTTAAAATGATTTGAAAAATGAATATTTTACGTGTACAAATAGGCTGCGCAGAAACGCAACCACCAGCGCTAGCCAGACTGCCTGAGTTACGGTCAGAAGAGTGTGAAGAATAACATAATATATCTTAAAACTGACCGACCCAAATTCGTAGCTCAAAAACGTTGCTAGCTCTTATACTAATCGGTACAGAATATTAAAAAGTTCCTGTACTCAACAAATGTACAGTAACTTTATACGTAGTAAGCACCAAGTTTAAACTTAAAACCCCCACAGTATAGGATAAGAATGGTTATCTAAGATGTTCAGAGTGTTTCGTGGGAACTTGTCCAAGTTTTACAGGTGGTGTAAAAGTTTCTCACCAAACTTCCATATATTTATCGAGGTATATGTTTTAAAAGGAACTATAGGAAACGAGAACCTTTCGTGACAGTATCTATAATATTAATGCTTCGATTGTGAACAGGAGCGGAGCATTACCCTTTTTAGAGTATTTATTTTACATTATTTTTAAATTCTTCTTTCTTCTGGCATAGACAAATATTACTCAAACGGGACTCTAACCCAACCTCAACTGTGCATCACAAGTACAAGCTTTAATTGTCACTAAACACAATAAATAAATTTTCAGGGATTTCAAGGAATATAAATAATTGATATAATTAAAAAGTTAATAAGAAAACATATATATTTCCATTGCAATGCGCGAAAAGAAGCCAGTACATTGCAAGTCAGTGTTTTTAAGAATTCCGTCCCCTACCGCTAGGATAAGTTCAATTTGGTCATGAAACGTCAGTATATAAAAAGAAACATAAATATTTAGATTTTAACTACAAACTCATCAAACTATATTTAAATTATCGCAAATTGAATATATATTTACACACTCGGTCAAATATTTTCTCGGCCATTAAGAAAAATGCTGAAATATATTTTTTAACTAAACAAGAAAATCAGCTGGTCTAATTTTCTTTGCTGAATTCTTGGCACACATTAAGTTGGTATTTACGTGTGTTCGAAGTGACTTGAACCCTATTGCCGTATATATTGGGTGTAAATTGAGCTGTACTGTGCACTTTAATCAGCTGATTGCCAAGAACAACTTTTCTACGATGTAAGAACCCAATTTGTGCAGATCGAAGATACATTGATGTCGTAAACTTGATTACAGAAAACATAGACTTGGCATTTATAACGTGAATTTAAAGAAATAGATACTGTTTCAGAGAGATACTTTTCGCTTTGTTTATTAATTAATTGAAGGCGTATTAGGTTAATGAGTAACATTGTAACGCGGTCGGGGGTTCATAAATAAAAATTCACTCTACAATTAAAATTAAAAGTTTTATTTTAACGACGAGTTGCTCCTCAACTTGTGGCTATCAAATCTTAAGAAGGGAGTAGGTACGACCTGATGCCGAGTGACCCGCGAAGGCTCACTGCAGGGGTGTCCTGGTGCTCCACTGAAGTCTCCTCCCAGATGTTGGCGGGCTGCCTTTCACTGTCAGTTGTTGACAGGAAAAAGTTGAGATGATAGTAGAGGTGAAAGTAGAGATGAAAGTCGAGGTGTGAAGGTAAAGATGAAGGTAGAGATGTGAAGGTAGAGGGCAGCCAGTCAATAAGATCAAAAGTTTAGTTGAAGGTTTAGATTATTCTGGCTCCTCACTTGGTAAAAGCTTCAAATGAAATGCCGAATATCCTGTCTAATTCTAAAATGTCTGGTCATATTAAATAATTAACTACCTAATTTAATGAATATAATAAAATTATTAACTTTCGTATACTACCTACAGTTGTATTTTTATTTATGACCTGGAAACCGTGTCTTTGAAGCCTAAATTTATTATGATAAAAATTTACATTGTCACTCAACGTGACAACATAACATAAATTCACGTCTTTTTCTACCCGAAGGTTTAGGCAGTAGCCTTAAACCTCGACTTGTCCGACTATTTTTACGTCCCAAATGGAACACTAGCCTATTACCATACCGGGCACAAAGTTTTCAGTTATCAATATTTATCACACATAACTTCCGGAAAGAATTTCGAAAAGGCATTGGTGTGAACCAGGATTCGAAGCCAGGATTTCGTTTGGTGAGAGATATGTCCAGAGGATCCCCTTCTCCCATCCTGCCTCATCCCACTCCCTTAAAGGCTGCCGGCCTTTGAGGAGTGGGACCCAACTGTAACACTATCAGTGTTGCATGTGTCCATGGGCGATGGTAGATGCTTATCATCAGATGAAAAGAAATCAAGAAACTTTTTTTATTAATGAGGTGATGGGTAACTCCAGTTATAGGAGATATGATCTCATGCTCACTCATTACCGTATATCGGCCCAATTTTTCAGACTCTATTTACCTGAAAAAAAAAGAAACAACAAATTAATATTATTATTCTGAAATTTAATTTTAAATTAATTTAATTCTGATTTATTTCATTTATTTCTCAGGTCCAGTGGTCGAGCAGACCCAGAGCAGTTCTGAATCAAGAGCTGGCTCACACCAATGAAGTTTCGAAATTACTTTCGAAAGTTATGTGTAATACATACATACCGATAACTGAAAACTTTGTGCCCGGTATGGCAATAGGCTTGCCAACTATTCCATTTGCGGCGTAACATCCAATCGAGGCTTAGCAGCCACTGCCTACGCATTCGGGTAGAAAAAGGCGTGATGTTAATTCTGAAATTTCATGTTCAGTATTCCCGAAAAAGGGGCTTTTCAAATAGATGTACCAAATAAGGATATAGAAAGGACTGTGAACAATTCATTATTACATTGTATAATGTCGGTTTTCAAATAGGAAAAGATAAAAAAAACCTACTCAAATAAAGTTTCTCTGGAACAGCTAACAAAAACTCGGCTATCTCTTAACAAATGTATAACTTAGTGTCTGAACTTGATATCTACTACGTTTGGGTGGTAGCCCTGAAAAAAGGGAAATATATTATCGTGTTTTATTAACGCAATTTTGGCCCGGTAGAGTTTAGGGTTGCTACTTTCTGTTTTTTTAAATACTTTTTCATATTTTCTCATTAAGTTTGCGCTTAATATATCTTCAGCGCAAACTTTCTTGGTACGTTTTTGGGTTACTTTATTATATTAGATTTGATATAATCAATTACTAGCTTTTACCTGCGGCATCGTTCACGTGGTATTTAGGGATTCAAAATTTAAGAATATTTGGTTAAAATAATAATGTTTCTTATAATAATAGCTGTCTATTGATAAAAGTCTATCACAATATATGTTCACAAAGAACTCCGAAACGTTATTTTGATCTGAATTTAAATCGGAATCGAATCGGAATCGGAATAGATTACAAAAAATCATGAGAGTGTTTCCGCACATCATAAATACTAAATTAGCTTACTTGATATAAACACGTATTTCCGTGAAATTTTTATTTCACAATTTTACAAGTCGCCTGAATATACATACATATATTATATTTTATTTAAAGGGACAACCCTAAAAAGCAAGTGCCGAGTTAATGGACCAACCCTAAGTATGAATATTACGACAACTAAATCTTTCTTTTATATTACTGCGGGAAGCACCGTCTCGCGCTACACAGTAGGGACTCATGAATTAATTTGATATGCAAATAAGTCCTAATGTCACTGTGACTTAAGTTTAATTTTGCGTGTATTTTGAGTGAAAAATTGTAAAAAACTTTTTTGTAGACGCATTTAATTTTTTTATCTTTCTATTGTTACGTAAGTACCGTTTCATTAACCATAACTGTATTGTTGGATATTTAGGTTACATTTATAAAGATCTTCACGGCTTTAATGTCAGTGGCTGTTATAGTCTTATCTTGATGCGTCAAAGTTGTAACTTTAGTTATGGGTGCAAACGGACAAGCTGGTTACGTGAAGGAAAATTCTGAATGTGAGCGAATTCAAGGCAACAGCTTGTATTAAGTAAACAAGAAATCAACTGAGTTGAGGTCAACAATATACAAATACAAATTACAAATATATTATAAAGCGGAAGAGTTTGTTTGTTTGTTTGTTTGTTTGAACGCGCTAATCTCAGAAACCACCGGTCCGATTTCAAAAATTCTTTCACGTGTGTATAGTCCATTTATCGAGGAAGGCTTTAGGCTATATTATATTTTCAAATAAATTAGGGATCCTTACTATAAGTTCAATAATGTAACCCAAGGTGTAAGAAAAAGGCCCAAAAAAATTCTTAAATCGCGAACGCTGCAAAAACTATTGATTATAGAACAAAACAATGTACTACACTTTCACAGATCATATAATTGTCGACAGAAAAGTCCGCGACGGCATATGTCTAACTATTGTAGTTATCGCACAATAAGTACTTTTTTAATTTTTAAAAATAATTAAAATGAGGTCGTTTTAAAAGTTCTTTATTTTGTACCTTGGTATTAACTCTCTTTAAAATAAATTACTTCAATATAAAGATAGATTCAATACCTTTCTAGAACTTTTTGAATGATTCAATTCGGACATTTAATTCAAAAGATATCGCAAAATACAAAATGTAAGTATTCGTTTCTTAGGCAAATATTCCGCGCACATATATCGGGAGTCCCGCCCGTCTCGGTCATGAGCGCCGCTCATAGCTGGCAGGTAATTTTTTTTTTAACTTTCTTAGCCATTTTTTTGTTTCTTTTGTCCTAATGAGTTTGTAGTATTTAATCGTCTTTTGGGGGATATATATTGTTATTTTGTAATAAATAATAGGTGATGTGAATATGTAACATCTGTGTCCCCGTGTCTATTTAGACACATATTTTAGAATTTGATCTATTTAAGAGTATAATAAACCGGAAATAACGCGACACGTTTAGGTAAACAAATAATTACTTTTATTATTAGCTTGACGTTTCGTCCTGGTTGCACTAGCTGTAGTCGCAAGCAGACAGATAATTTGTTTACCTAAATGTTTCGCATTATTTTCCGTTCATTATATTTATGTAACATGCAACGCGAATATTAAAAGAAAAAAATATTTTCATACTTATGTAACCAAAGTCATGGGTCAAAGCTAGAGTTAGTTTACAGTTAGTTCTTCACGCAGATATTATAATATTATCTATAATTCTTTACCACATAGAGTTGCCCATCTAGATTTACTTTTTTAATATCGTGATCTCTTAAAATGTAGTGAATTTATTTTAATAAGAGTAATACCAAGGTGCCAAATCGACATCATTTAAATTATAAAAAAATCACTCACTGTGAGTAAGACATAGTGGTAAGAACATGTGGTGACCAGGTTTTTTTGTAAATCGACGAGAATGACCAATTAAAAAAAAAATATACAAATAAAAGTATATTTAAAGGTCATCCAAGGTTGAAAAGGAAACAAAGAGTGCTCGAATAATACATAAAAGAAGATTTATATTCTGACAAGCCGACCCGACAGACATCCTGTACACATTTAAATAAATGTGTTTTGTTAAAAATTTAATGTTTAAACGAAGAAACCACTTCGTTATGTAAGTGAATGGGGTTCCGTTGTCAACAGTTAAGCGTAACGGAACCATGAAAATGTGATTTATTTCCAAGTGATTTTTTGATTTGTAGATTTCTATAAAATTAATACATAGAGTAATTAAGATATTTTCTCTTTTAAAACCCTTTACAAAGGTTCGGTTACACTTAATGGCTTTTCTGGAGTTAAGTAAATATACGAAATGACTGTGCGCCGGCTTAGAATACCGCCACCCCATCTCTTCCCGTGGGTGTCGTAAAAGGCGACTAAGGGAAAAGCCTGGAAGAATGGGCAGCAGCATTCTCTCTCTCAACAAAATACAGCCTACTGCGATCGCCAACCCGCCTGCCAAGCGTGGCGATTATGGCAAAAACCCCCCATGAGTGAACAGACCAGCAGTTGTGGCGCTCTATGGGGGAGGCGTGTCCAGCAGTGGACCTCAAAAGGCAAATGATGACGAAATGAGGCCACTGCGACGATCTGCAGAGTGACTCTCGCTGACCGCGTCGAAAACAAGGTTTTAAGGAAGGAAGTTGTGTTGAAAGAGAGTGTCGGTGTAAGAGTAAGAAAGGGCATGCTCCGATGGTTCGGACATGTAGAAAGGATGGATGATGCAAGATTGATTATGCAGACATACAGTGCAAAAGCGGATAGATGTCGGATTCGGCCAAGACACACATTCCATGACCAAGTAGAAAGTGTTCTGGAGCCTAGGAGCCTCAAAAATAGACGCGCGTGCACGAAAAGATTTATGAAAGTCAAAGAACCGAGTGAGGCGTATAAGAATCGTGTCTTATGACGCTCTGTTCTCTCTGCCTACTCCGCCAGGGATTTGGCGTAAAGTCATGTATGTAGTTATGTGAGTATATATCATGAATATCGATGACGATGATGATCGATGATAAAAAACTACAAAAAATCAGGATTGTAAAAGGATCACGACTTGACGTTCCACAAAAGTTAAAACGTAAGTTAATCTAAGTTAAACTATACCACTCATTAAACTCTGGATTGGAGTGAGAGAGTAGAAGATTGCTGTGATAGGTGTGGCAAAATGGAAAGTCTGACAGTCTAGCGCCGTAACGCGTTGCGTACTGATGTAGGTTACCTTTTAATGAGTTATTACTTCAAAAATAGTTACACAAAAAAATTAGTTGCTATAACTAGAGCTCTAACGTAAATAGGATGTAAGTAATCTTTATTTAGGTGGTATGAATGTCCCCCTCTACAGGATATTAAATTGTTTAATAGATAACGCGTTGACAGTAACCAGCTGTGGGACTGGCAGAGACAATTGCTCTGTCGTGAGTATTTCGATTTGATTGAATTTAAGTTCTGACTGACTTCAGATCATTGTTTTTTCTGACTATTACTAAGTTTTTTATCTACTAATATTTTAACAGAGGTAGAGCCAGGCAGATTGCAACATGAACGGGCCGGGTCAACATCCTCTCAGAGTATCGGCGTGAGAGAGCTATCCAGAGGCGTTACCCGTTCTACTTTGCCATCCTCCTTCAAACCCTTCCTATCCCATTTTAATGGCCGGTAACGCAATGGTAACGCTATCTGTGAACCCCTAACCCACAAATAACAATCTTACGCGAGTCTCTTAAGATATTGGTCAAGGCTCTAGGCGATCAGTCCATTGACAAATGTACTTTAACAGTGGTACGCAGCAACAAGCAATAAGTAAACCGACTCAACTTAACGTGGCTCATGCTACGTTAGTAAGAGAGGTATGCGGAGGCCCACCCCTTCCCACTTTCTATTCCTACCCTACTTCCGACAATTTTCTTTTCCCGTTAAAAGAGTACGCTGCGGCGCTAGATGATAATCATCAGGTGTCTGGCTTATTCGTTAGTCGTTCATCCCATAAAAGAAGAAGGTATGGCTATCAGAACAATTATCGTCAAATTAACTTTTCTTATTTCGTCAACTCTTGTAAGAAAAAATACTCTAGTTGTTTTTTTCATCTTTCAATATATTTAATATTATCATAACAATATTATATGTTATTCAATTTCTCCCTACTATGTCGGCCTCTAATAAAATATTACTAATATTTCTCCAGAATATATCATAAGCCGAAATTATCATATTATTATATATATCTGTGGCAAGCAACTCTCTCATATATTTGGTATCCAAGATATTAATATCTCACTAATATAATAACATCACGTACAAGATTCATAGAGGTATAAGGTGTATTATAATGAAACATGTACAGACAACGTTACGTAGGTCCGTATATTAACAATAACTATGTCTCAGTGGTCCAGTGGTCGAGCATACGGCTTCTGATCCAGAGGTCCGGGTTTTAATCCTCTCAATTCTTTATCACGGTAAAAGATACATAAAAACCTTTAAATCTATATAATATTGTATTAAAAAACCCCTGATTGAGAGAGACATGCAACACACAGCAAACAGGAGTTCGCTTTGCCGTCATATCCCATAAAAATTACTTATAAAAAAAGTTAAACTGACTTCTAGAAACGTAAACCATAAAATCTTTAAGTATATGAAAACACTACCCCTTTAACGAATGTGCGATAAATAACGTAATTTATTTTTTTGTATACTTAATACATTTTACAAAATGTAATAATTTAATACCTTTAACTATTATAATATTTGCAATTGTCACTCATTATTGAAGTCGGTGCAACACAATAGAGTTACCTAGACGTGCACCGACTCCAAAAATAAGTGACATTAATTGTAAATATTTTAATTTTTGCACGAGTTTTAGTGATATTAACGATGATTCGCGAAAGTCTTAGAAATAAATATGATATTAACGAGTTGTGAACCTTAATAGAAGTTAGTTTATTTACATGACTTTCAGTTTATTAAATATATTATCACTAATTACAAGTCCGTTTGTTAAATGGTTGATATTTTTAGGAAGCTATAATAATTATAGCTCCCTAAAAATATCTAAGTACCTAGTTCCTATCTAAGTACCTATATATGACAATTATTGTCATATATAGGTACTTAGATAAAAGAGTATGATAATGATTAAAACAACTTTTAGGATTATATCACGTTTATTTCTTACTTATTTATATTTATTTCCCGATGTTTCGAACTCTTTACAGAGATCATTTTCACGAGTGATCTCTGTAAAGAGTAGAAATAAACGCGATGTAATCCTAAAAATTGTTTTAATCAATGAGAGAGATTCGCGAAAGCCTTTGAAATAAAAAATTAGTATGATAATATTAGTATTTATATTTTCACTTTTTTATTTTCATTTTTTACTTTCAGTTTTTGTTTGTATCATTATCCAATCACACTGCAACGCAAATGAAGACCAATCGTAGCCTGGAAACTATTGCAGAAAATAAAAAAAATATTTTTAAAGAATTGTGTCCTAACTCCTAACCATTTAAGAATTCTGTAGCTTCATCATCAGCTTAGCAGTACCAGACGTTGATTCAAGCGTACCTCCCTAGCAACACGTAAGTCCTATATACTACTAAACAGTTTCCATCGACTAACTGCAGTACTGTCTGCCAACTCCTAACCGTTAAGGAGTTCTGTGGCTTCTTCATTAGTAAAGCAGCATCAGGTGTATATTCAAGCATACCTCACAAGCAATACGCTAGCTTTACAGACTGCCAAGTAGGTTCTGTCGACCAATTGCAGTGCTGTCTTCAAACTCCTAACCGTTAAGGAGTTTTGTGGCTTCTTCATCAGCACAGCAGCATCAAATATTGACAGAGAAAAATATCCCTCACACATCACCAAAACACCTTACTCTCATACAATTTTCGGTGGATGCCTTCGATTTCTCCTGGTTTCCATCATCAGATCCTGACCTTGTAGGATGTACCTTTCGGAGGTAACCACTATACATAGAAAAACAATTTTTGAAATCCGTCCATAATTGCCGAAAATATCGGTGAACATACATAAAAAAAATATATATACATACAGATGAATAAAGAACCTCCTCCTTTTTTCGAAGTCGGTTAAAAATAAGAGTGTGTTTTTTGAATACGGTAATCTCAAATAATTTGAAAATATTTAAGTCAATATAGGTGAACTAATAACATTTAATCAATGATATGTAAGGAAAAACAAATGGAAATATGTAGTCTCTGCCTACCCTAAATCCGAGCGTGATTATATCTTTGTATTTTTTTTTATAGTATAGGAGGGCAAACGAGCATGCGTGTCACCTGATAGTAAGCAACCAACGCCGCCCATGGACACCAGCAACACATATAGTGATACTGTTGCGTTGCCGATCTTTGAGGGATAGGGGATAGGGAAGGATGGGGAAGGGCTATGGGCGTCCGGGTACCTCTCTCACCGAACGAAACGCGGCATGAGCCACTTCACGACGATCTTCTGAGAGGTCGTGGTATTTCACCGGTCGAGCCGGCCCATTCATACAGCGAACTGCTTGGCTCTACCACTTGAAAGTAAGTATGTACTATGTATGTAGTTATGTACTTTGTATGTAAAATCAAAATATACAAACATTAAACTTGCCTTTGTAAGTCTCGGTGGCGCAGTGGTCGAGCACACGGCTTCTGATCTAGAGGTCCGGGTTTGATTCCAGACACTGGCTCACACCAATGACTTTTCGAAATTGTTTTCGGAAGTTATGTGTGATAAATATCGATGACTGAAAAACTTAGTGCCCGGTATGGCAATAGGTTCGCCACTTATTCCATTTGGGACGTAAACATAACGGCGAGACGAGGCTTAACAGCCGCTGCCTACACCTTCGGGTAACAAAAGGCGTGAAGTTATGTTATGTTATGTTAAACTTGCCTTTATAATAAGTGCAAAGCACAAAATAACTTTTCATTAATAAAATACCAAAAGATCGTAAACATTTCACAAAATAAAATAATACGCTGATTTTGGTGATCAGTTTCATATCGACTCAATTTTCTTGAGTGCATTACAATCTTAGAAATAAAATATTATACGACCAAAGATGGTTGGTGCTTCGGGTACCAGGGTGGTCATAATTCGGCAACCTAACGGTACAAAACAAACCGGGAATCCGATATTTTATTAGTAGATTTATGTGGATATATCCCGAAGGGGAGCGTGGGGTTTTTTGTTGACACTGAAATATTTTACTGAATTTACATTGTGGACTTACGGTTTTCATATTGTTGGACGGATGGGATAGTTTTTACAAGGATGAAATTTTTCCTCAATATTAATTTTCTGTTTATATTTTAATTCTTTTTTTTCTGTAAGTTTATACCATTATGTATTAAAGCTGTAGGCAGAAGAATCTGTTTTACACACGCCACTCGCTTCTTTGACTTTCATAACTCTAGTCAGAAAAGCTCGTTGGTTTCCAAGACTCCTCAAATTACAATTTTAACAGTGGTAGAGCCAAGCAGTTCGCTGCATGAATGGGCCGGCTCGACCGGTGAAATACCACGACCTCTCAGAAGACCGACGTAAAGTGGCTTATGCCGCGTTTCGTTCGGTGAGAGAGGTACCCGGAGGGCCACCCCCCTTCCCCGTACTTTCCTATCCCCTATCCCTTAAAGGTCGGCAACGCAACAGTAACACCATATGTGTTGCTGGTGTCCATGGGCGGCGTTGATTGCTTACCATCAGGTGACACGCCTGCTCGTTTGCCCTCCTATCCCATAAAAAAAAATATCTTACAGAATTTCGGCCACGTTTAACTTGGTAATGGAAAGTGGGTCCTGGCCATCCTTGACTCCAAAATCATTGCACTTTATATCTGCTTAGTCGATTTTACATCAATGTATCGTGAATAAACTACACAATAGTCCGTTGTCATGACAACCACCCAAATAATTACACTACTCAGAATAATCGATGAGTGTCTATGAAAGGCGGACTGAGTATTCTTCAAATTACTCAATTGGCTATAATTCATTTCACACTCAAACGAAATCAACTCATATGTCCCATATATAGTGGCTATTTTACTATCAAAAGTAATATGTCAAGGGAGTCTCGTTAACTATGCCTGGACAAGATGTAAGCCCACAATATCGATTATGCGAAAATATGAGAATGGGACATAGAAGGGTCTGCTGTGCTACAAGCATTCCTCATTTTTAATGGGATAGGGGGGCAAACTAGCAGACGTTTCTTGATGGTAAGCAATTATCGCCGTCTATACACACCTGCCACGCAGATAATATTATAGTTGCATTTTGCACCGGCCTTTAAAATGTGATAGGAAAGGAGTCAGTGGTCGGATGGGAAGAGAAGAGGGCTGGTCCTCCGGATACTTCTTTTATCCAGCTAACCGCGACGGATAGTAATCAACTGCTCTATCTGGTGATCGTACTCGTTCGTATCTATATTTCATGTATGTTATACTAAAGAAAAAGTGATAAATCCAAAATTTACTCATTTATTACTTTTGATGCGAAACAAACTTCACCGGGTCAACTAGTTTGAAATAAATCTTTATTTATGACTATTGTTTGATAGAAATAGAATCGATACGCTTGGTCACCACTTTGTTTAAGGCCTTTCTAGTTGTAACTAATCTGTGTGGCTCACTTATTGTGAGAAATGGTCGTGTCATAAACATTTCCACCATTATACTTGAGTAGTATTTTTGTGTCGTACAATAACAGAAATTAGTGGGGATTGTGTACCAGTAAATCGATTCTTGATTATGATGAAATACTTAGCGATATTATATTATTAGGTACATTCAAGCTTTTAATACTTCAAGGTGTGGTTAGAAGTAATTATTCCTCGACACTAAAATTAAAGTTTATAATTGAAGGAGGACGGAGCCTATTTCCAAATAGGTAAGCTAACAGTGGTAGAGCCTAGCGATTCGCTGCATGAATGGGCCGGCTCGACCAGTGAAATACTACGACCCCTCGGAAGATCGACGTAAAGTGGCTCATGCCGCGTTTCGTTTGTTGAGAGAGATACCCGGAGGCCCACTACCCTTCCCCATCCCTTCCTTCCCTACTCCCTTAAAGGTCGCAATTGTAACACTATATATGTTGCAAGTGTCCATGGGTGGCGCTGGTCACTTATCATCAGGTGACACGCCTGCTAGATTGACCTCCTATCCCATAAAAAATATAGGATCGAAATCGAACTCAGGATCTTTTAAGGAAAATTCAAGAGTGTTATTGTTGTAATGTTTATGTATTGTTTTTAAATAACTTTCAAAAACGACTATTTAGTAGGATTTATGGATTTAGTAGGTTTTATGGAAAGCATCCTATCTAAGAGAAAAGGCGAATGAAAGAGGCATACTTTTAAAAGAGATTGATCTATATTGTTAATACTGTTACTGACATGTGTCTCCCACAGATATTTGGATACATCTAAGAGTGATGACGCTGATGAAATGCATTGAAGATGTTGACGGTTTTCAAGTATTTTTAAATATAATATAAAATCTTCTTCTCACCTTTTTCTTCCTGAAGGTGTAGGCAGTGGCTGTTGCGTCCCTAACGGAATAGTTGTTAAACCTATTGCCATACACCGGGCACAAAGTTTCGGTGGTCCAGTAGTCGGGTACACCGTTTCTGAATCCAGATGTCGTGAGTTTGAATCCTGGCACACACCAATGACTTTTGGAAATGCTTTTCGGAAATTATGTGTGATAAATACCGACGACTGAAAACTTTGCGCCCGGTATATTTGTTGAAAATCTTTTCTTTATTTTTATAATATACATTAGCACGTTTAACGTTATTTATAACTTGTAGACAAAGATAAAAATTCTTATTAGAATTGTTATAAACAAACCAGTGCACGAAGTAGTTAAAGATATGAAAGAGATTTAAATTTAAACTCATTTTACAATGCAATAATACAGTAAATCACAATTTAAAGATATACAATTGTAAATAATAATTTCTTACTAATAATTTGACGGGCTTCGGTACGGGCATTGGTAAAACTACCGGCTGCAGCAATGAGGTCGGGGGTTCGATTCCCACCCGAGCACAAATATTTGTGACAAACATGAATATTTGTGTGGCGTCTGGGTGTTTTTCTATGTATTATAAGTATATATTTACAAAAGAACAGTATATATGTATTAATATCCGTTATCTAGTATCCATAACACAAGCATTTAGTTGCTTAGTTTGGAACTAGAGGGCGCTGTGTGTATTGTGTCCAAGATATTATTATTATTAATTAACATTTTTTTCATTTATTCTCCATATAATGTCTAAAGGCTTTTAAAAATAAATCACAATTGTTATTAAACCTCATGCTATTTAGCCATAAAACTGCCTATTTACACCGATCGCAGATATAAAGAAAACAAACTTGTTATATAGTAAATTTGTCGGAAAGAATCGATTCCAATCGATTCCAATTCAACCTCATAATAGAACGTAGCCCTGAAATTACTTAGAATAAATAACACAACATTATATTGATAATCATTTTTTATTTAATGCTGGAATCGAACTTGGCATGCAAGAAAAAGACGATTTTGATGATATTTTATTTTTCGATTGGAATATTAGTATTGGTGGTCCAGTGGTTGAGCACCCCGCTTCTGAATCAAGAAGTCACGGGTCCGAATCCTGGCTCACACCAATGATTTTTCGAAGTTCTTCTCGGAAGTTATGTGTGAAAATTATCGATGACGGAAAACTTTGTACTGCTTTACTGCCCGGTATTGCATTAGGTTTGCCACCTCCATTTGGTATGTAAACATAACGGCGAGACGAGGCTTAACAGCCGCTGCCTACACCTTCGGGTAGAAGAGGCGTGGAGTTATGTTATGTTATATTGATAGTAATGCTACTAGATTGCATGAATTGCACTTGGCATGTAAGTAAAAGAATGAAGATGAAATTTTAAACACATTACATAACTAAAAGTTTTAATATCTTGAAATAGGTATTGGCATCTTTTGATTATACCCGAATAATTTAATTTCTGGTCTCAGTCCATAAAAAATATGTTACTCGTAGAAATATTTACTCCGCAGGGGTCAATTGAACCCAGAAACCACTGCTCCCAAATTTAACCATCAGTCATTACGTCACAAGGTTTTGCAAAAGTGAAATTAAATTTTGCCTTCTTGGTTTTTGACTAGTCACACAGCGCCATCTAGTAACTAAGTTTAGAACTAAATCATATTTATCAGACTCAGATTAAATAAATATATTTTTATAAATACATGACGAAACTTCACGCGTTTTTCTACCCGAAGGTACAGGCCGTGGCTGTTAAGCTTTGACTTGTTGTTATGTTTACGTCCAACAATACCGGGCACAGAGGTTTTCAGTCATCGATATTTATCGCACATAACTTTTTAAATTAATTTCGAAAAGTCATTGGTGCGAGCCAGTATTTGAATCCGGGACCGCTTGATTCAGAAGCGGGGTACTCGACCACTGGATCACCTTTTGTAAATACTTGCTAATAGATAGTAAATAGTAAAACAACTGTTAAGCCTCTTGACAAGAAAGTGATAGAACCCGATGGTCTCTGTTCAGCAGCCGACTCATGCTCCAATACATACATAACTTCACGCCAAATCCCTTGCGGGGTAGGCAGAGAGAACAGAACGCCATAGGGCACGATTCTTACACGCCTCACTCGCTTCATTGACTTTCATAACTTTTTTCATGCACGCGCGTCGGTTTTTGAGGCTCTTAACATAACTATACATGCTCCAATAAATATCAGATATTAACTATAGTATTTATTTATATATAAGAGCATTCTAATGTCACTTCTATTTTCCTTCTACATCTTTGTCCAATCATTTTCTCATTAACAGTTCACACGTTACAGCCGGCAATGAACTATGTCCGACAGAAGTGTCAATCGGATCATCAAATTTCCTATCGGTGTATTGGATGACATTCCGCAAATTACTGCTCGCCATATTTGTTTGTAAATGTATATTTAATTAAATTATTTTGTTACTGTCCGGCGACGCTAGAAGGAGGTTATGGTTTTTATTTTAATGTTTATTTTTCCACAATTCACAATCTTTAAGTTTTATGTATGTAGATGATCATTTTAATCTGCCTTTTACATAACTTTCAGGACTTGTTTATTTTATTTTAGTAATTTGTTCAGTTTTATTATTACCAAGTCATGTATGATGACTAAATAGATCTGATTTAAAAAAAAACATCGTGTTTGGTATTGAAACATAACATAACTTCAAGCCTTTGACTACGCGAAGGTGTAGGTAGGTGTTAAGCCTCAATTCGCAGCTATGTTTACGTCCGAAATGGCATAGTTGGCGTACCTATTTCCATACCGAGCATAAAGTTTTTAGTCAACGATATTTATCACACTTAACTTTCGAAATTAATTCCGAAAAGTCATTGGTGCGAGCCAAGATTCAAACCCGGGACCACTGGTTTCAGAATCGAGGTGCTCGACCACTGGACCACCGCGACATTTTGGTATAGAACTTGTGACTTTTAACGTAAATTTTTTTTATGTCTCCACCAATCCATCGTTACTTTAAATACTATCATCATTAATAACGCTCAAAAGTTTTTTAATATGGCCCAATTTAAATTTTAAGAAAGTGTCTGAAAGCTTAATTAGAGGCATCCATCTTCATTCTATTAAGATTCTTGACTGAAGATTGATCCGATGTTTACTTAAGTAATCGATGGTTCACTTTC
Source organism: Euproctis similis (assembly GCA_905147225.2). NCBI lineage: Eukaryota > Metazoa > Arthropoda > Insecta > Lepidoptera > Erebidae > Euproctis > Euproctis similis. The sequence goes on along the minus strand of LR990117.1, from coordinate 3,079,204 downwards.
CTTCACGTCCATTACTCATTTAAGATATTGTTGCGCATTTTGTCTTAAAATAAAAGGAACAGTATCCATGGACTCTTCCTCTTATTAAAGCTTAGTTTTAATTCGAATCCATTTCCTATTGCCCAGCATATGAATATAATTACCCATGAGCCATAAATTACTTAAATATTTCAGAAACGTCATTGTTTTTTTATTAAGATTCTGGCAGTTTGCTGCACATTGGGCCGACTCGACCGGTGAAATACTACGACCTCTCAGAATATCGACGAAAAGTGGTTTTGCCGCGTTTCGTTCGATAAGAGAGGTATCCGGAGACTCAACCCCTTCCCCCTCTCCTTCTCATCCCACTCCCGACTCCGTCCATATCTATTGTGAGAGCCGGCAACGCGACTGTACCACTATATGTGTTCAGCTGATCATGGGCGGCGTTTATTGCTCACCATGAGGCGATACGCCTGCTCGGAGTGCTCATGCTAGGAGTGCTAAATACTTACAAGTAGTTTTGGTTATTTATGTAATATATTTTAATTCTGTATATTATTTTGAAGGAAGCAAAATGGCCACCATTAATTATACAGAAGCAGATCAAGAAAATTGAATTATTGTGTTAATCGATGATATCGCGGAAACACTGCCTACTCCCTAACATTAAAAAAAACAGTAGGTAGAATATTATAGTTAGAATTAAAATTTATTGTACATGTTGTTTAGTCAAACGAGCACGCGGGTTATTTGGTGGTAAGTGACTAACGTTGGCCATGGACATCCGGTTGAATACCGAGGATGTCACTGTTGCGTTGCCAGCCATCAAGATGTAATAGGTAATAGGATGAGAACGGGAGGGTGAATGGGTACCTGCCTCTCTAACGGAGTGCATATGTCCATTTTCTGTGGCTCTTACGCAAAATTATTAACGGGTAAAACAGTCATTGTAATTATAAAACACATAACGCTATATCAATATTTAATGTAAAATTAATTAGCAACCTATAGTTAAAATGTTCACAGTTCAGAAAATGAAATATATTTGTTCAATATTAATCAGTAAACTCGTCAAGCTCCCACATAATTAGTTTCGATAAATACAGCATATTATACATACATGTTAATATGTGTAAATATATTTACGATAAACAACCGAATTACAAACAGGCGATAATTGTAAATTTGTTTGTTAAATATATAACGTTAATTACGAATTAATTAATTCAGATGTTAAGTTTTTTTTTTGGTGGTTATATTTAATATAAGCAGATATAGAAGTCGAGGACGGACAGAAACACACATTCCATGACCAAATAGAACATGTTATGGAGGAAGATGATGTTAGGAGCCTCAAAAATCAACGCGCTTGCATGAAAAGACTTATGAAAGTCAACGAAGCCAGTGAGGAGTGTAAGAATCGTGCCTTATGGCGCTTTGTTCTTCCTGCCTACGTCGCAAGAGATTTGGCGTGAAGTTTGTATGTATGTATGAATATCGATTACTATCCCAAGTAAACAACTTGTAACAGCACCTTGACTGTCGGGAAAAGCGAAAAACTACAAAAAAAAACAAGTAACTTATTAATTATTTAGAAAGCTTTCGCCTCCAAGATTTCAATTCTGGAACAGCGCGAAGATTTTGTAGAAAACATTTTCGGAAAACATAACCGAAAATATTTCTGAAAGGAATTGTAATAATATATATTATTTGTTTTATTTTTATTTTATTTCTTAAGCCCATTAAAAATATTATTCAAATTCCATTAAATTATTTTATCTCGCCGTTATGTTTGCGTTCCAAATGGAATAAGTGGCGGACCTATTGCCATACCGGGCACAAAGTTTACAGTCATCGATATTTTTCACACATAATTACCGAAAAGAACTTCTAAAAGTCATTGGTGTGAGCTAGTGTGAGGATTCGACTCCGCGACTTCTAGATTTAGTAGCGGGTGCTCGACCACTGGACCACCGAGATTAATATATCTTTATTACTTTAAAAAGAACAGTCATTTCTCTTCAAATATCCGAATAATAGACGCAGATAGTTTTATCCAGCAAAAATGATATACCAACAAGAGTTTTGATTCAAATTTTTTACAAATCATATTCTACCTCATTCTCCTTTTACGATGGAAATGAAGTATAGTAACTTCATTTCCATAGTAAACGTTGGAGTAGGTATTGTGATTCCGTTGAAACAAGAGTAAAATATGAGAGTGAATGAGATTCCCTCGGTGAAGGGGAGTCCTGCAATAATAAGTAATATCCGACAGGATAAAGTTCGTTGTTTTGAACGTTTAATTTCCTCTATTTGGCTCGAAGTTTTGGTGCAATTCAATTTAACTGGAATTGTGTTATCCAATTAATTTAAAAAACAAGTCAATTTTAATGTGAAACAAATTTCACGCCAAATCCGTTGTCCAATAGGCAGATAGAACAGGGCACGATTCTTCATATTATCTCACTCGCTTTTCCGATTATCATACACGCTCAGTTCTTAAAGCTCCTTCCTGACATCACCTTACACAAGAGTATGTTCAATTTAGTCATAGGAAGTGTGACGTGGCCATTCTTAACTGCATCTTTTAGATTTTGCACGGTATGTCTGCTTAGTAGGTTATTACAATTGACAAATTAAAATTGTTCTATTTTTGGGTTAAATTTATACCATCGCTATGATATAGTTGTTAACCTTACAATTTTGAATGGGAAGACCGGAGTTAGAATCCGGAATTTCATTTATGACTCTTTGGAAGCAAACTGTAATAAATGTTGATGGCTGAGAATATTGTTTCAGCAGACTCCAGCATATATGCCATGAGACCAGATCATTCAATTGAATTGAAGATATGTATGATTCAGTAAAACATATCAGTGGTAGAATCAAGCAGTTCGCTGCATGAATGGGCCGCCTCGACCGGTGAAATACTACACCCTCTCAGAAGATCGACGTAAAGTGGCTCATGCCGCGTTTCGTTCGATGAGAGAGGTACCCGGAGGTTCACCTCCCTTCCCTATCCTTCCCCATCCTATTCCCTTAAAGGTCGGTAACGCAACTGTAACACTATATATGTTGCAGGTGTTCATGGGCGGCGCTGGTCACTTACCATCAGGCGACACGCCTGCTCGTTTGCCCACCAATCTCATAAAAAAATGACGATGTATTGTGATTATGTAATGGAATAGTTTGGCGTTACATGATGGCATGACGACGTAATGATGCCAATAAATCAATTTCAATGTATCTCAATTGTCAGGCTCCCAATGTCATGCCGAATAGGTGGTGGAGCCTATTGTCATATATTTTTAGTCATCTATATTTATCTCATATAACTTCCGAAAGACATTCTAAAAGTGCTCTGTTCCCAAACTACCGCTACTGTATATATATATATATATATATTCACAGATGTATATATGTTACATATATATGTACACATATATATATGTATACATATATATATGTGTTCGAATCCTGACACTGGCTCACACCAATGACTTACCGAAATTGTTTTCGGAAGTTAAGTGTGATAAATATCGATGACTGAAAAATTTGTGCCCGGTATGGCAATAGGTTCGCCACCTATTCCATTTGGGACGTACACATAACGGCGAGACAAGGCTTAAAATAGCCGCTGCCTACACCTTTGCGTAACAAATGGCGTGAAGTTATGTTTATGTTTATATATGTTACAGAAATATTATGTTAGCGCTAGTTTATGAAACAAATTTACTAAATATACAGCGTGAGGCGGAGTGAGGCAGATCCGAGTACATAAGGAGCTTATGAGATTATCTGACGGGAATACGCGGCGCTCACACGCCGCTTGCATGTATTAAACGCATTATTTGTACAAACTTAAATACATTTTTAGGGTATCATCTGTATGTATAAACTAGTGGTTTGGTTAGACCTTATTTGGAAGGATTGTTTTTGCAGTAATTTCACGCAATTAACAGTATAGGTGGTCCAGTTTTGGACACCCCGCTTCTGAATCTAGAGGTCGCGGGTTCGAATTCTGGCTCACACCAATGACTTTTCGAAATTAATTTCAAAAGTATTGTGTGATAAATATCAGTGACTACAAACATTGTTCCCGGTATGGCAATAGGTTCACCATTTACTCCATTTGGTACGTAAACATAATGGCGAGTCGAGGCTTAACAGCCACTGCCTTCGCCGGGTAGAAAAAGGCTTGAAGTTATGTTTCATGCATTTAATACCACTCAGGTCCACACCTGAGTGGTATCCACACAGTCCACTCCTGCATTAGCAATTATAGTTCGACAGGAACGGTCTTTGATTCTATAATGTCGTTGTCATTCCGGTCATTATTTTTGTCAGTCATAGATAATTCCCAAAAAGTCCTGTACTCTTTCGTACCCACTTTAGTTCTAGTTCTAAAACTACTAGGTCGCAGATAGGTCCAAGTTACGAGTATGTATTTTTACCATTATGATTATGTATTACAAATATTGAGATTTGTAAGAAAGCAGTTATGATGATAGCCAACGAAGTAAATGAAGTGTGAAAGAATAGTTCCTGGTGTTATATTCTCTCTGCATACCTCGCAGGGTACTTGGCGTGAAGCTATGTATGTATGTATATTAATCTCGCAGCAAATTAAATTAATAATAATATAAAATCTACGAATTTCTCTGTATAATACTATTTGGATTGAAAGTTACTTCGATGAAGTTGGTACGCGAGTTCCTGAAGATACTGGCTGTTGAGGTGGCTGAAAGATAACTTGGATCGAATAATTTCAAATTGCCCAGAGCCAATTTTATTAAAAGCTGTTATCAGTTCGGAAGCACTTAAAAGGGAATTAAGAAATTTCTGAAGTAAATTCAGTTCAGACGCTGTTCTATATGTATGTAGGTATTTAACTTTTTCGGGAGTTTAAGTTTTTGAAAACGAGTCTGAGATTCGTGAGGTACAAAATACTTGTGTAGTTACTTAAATATTCAATATATTTTCGGTATGAAATGGATTTTTTAGTGAATTGAATCATGATTTATATGTATGTTTTCTTATTGTTATGATTAGTGTCAAACCACCTGACCTCTGCGCAATAGCCGGATCACAGGTCATCAGGTCAAGATGATTATCAGCATTAACGTCACGCCTTTGTTACCCGAAGGTGCAGGCAGCGGCTGCTAAGCCTCGTCTCGCTGTTATGTTTACGTCCCAAATGGAATAGGTGGCGAACCTATTGCATTACGGGGCACAAAGAATTCAGTCATCGATATTTGTCACATAGAACTTCCGAAAACAATTAGTGTGAGCCAGTGTCAGGATTTGTACCCGCGACTTCCTGATTCAGAAGCGGGTGCTCGTCCACTGGACCACCGAGACATTTGACATAAAACTTTTATGAAATACACGTTCTACTATAAATATTATTTAAAAAAATATCAAAACCAGTGACAAACAGAAGGTTATGTTTTTGTAAAACGATATTGTTTTATTTTATTTTACATTATATTATTTAATATTTTTATTTAATACCTATTTAAGTTATTGTGTTTGAAAGGGAGGAATCCAGAACGGATGAAAAGACAATGGTTGATGATGTAGTGCTGGAGCACGTGAATGAAATTGGTTAACTTGGATGTGCTTTGGGCAAGAATGGCAGGTACACCGCAGATGTAGAAAGAAGAATTGCGTTAAGAGACTGCGTAAATGGAGCGTTGGGCAGAATCTTGGGCGTAAAGAACGTTAGCAGAAAAAGCCCAGCTAGAAATTCACAACGCGCTACTTATCCCAACGCTAACCAAATTAGTGAAATCAAATTGATATAAAATACTGATAAAACACTTTGCTGAACAACAATTCATTCAAACAAAATTGGAATATCAACAAATCATTCTGTTGTCAGGTCATCCTTTTTGAACCCTTGCGGTTTCCAGTCAACAGATATTAACCGCTCATTTTGGTCTATTTGCTCACTCACTCATTCATCCGGAAGCTAAAATGTTTGTCCAAATAATATTTTTATCCGATTTTCAGAGTATTTTTTTAACAAAAAATTCTCAACCGCATGCTATATTTTTCTAAATACATTTGGCTTTAGTTATAAGGTGTAGGCAGAAACTATTGAGCCTTCACTCGCCGAATTGTTACGATCCAAAATGAATAGGTGGCAGAACCTATTGTCATACACCGGACACAAAGATATTAATCACACATATCTTTTGAAAAGAATTTCAAGAAGTCATTGGCTTGAACTCGGACTCGATCCCACGAATTTTTGATTCAGAATCAGGCTGCTCCATCACTAGAGACAATTAAGATAACAATTTTTCATAACAAATCCGATATACGTAAGTTTTTATCGGACTTTAAAATGTGCTTTTATAAATATTTATCTGTAGTTAAAATAAAACATAATTCAGATATATTTCCTAGTTCTGAAATACATTGTTGATTTATATCCTTGATTAATTAACTCTGTTTGTTCAGAGCTCTCACTCTGCAAACTAACCCGTACAAATATTACACAAATAATATTTCTGTATGTAGAATTTACAAAATACATTTATACTATTATATTGTATACTTAATACGCAGTTCAAACAGCAAACCTTATCGCAATAACTTACTCACAATCAACGACAAACAAGCACCCAAAATAATGGCGGTTGTAACTAGTACAAACCGGTTTCAGGCGGTTCAATCTAGTATATACCGGTGTGAGATAACAATGGTTATTCAACTAACATTGGACTCGCGGAGATGAAACAAACAAACAAACAGTTGTAACGGATGCAATTATAACTTTGGAATTGAAGTGCTCTACCATCAAGTACAATTAATATTTGAAATTGTGGTTGAACCGACTATGAAAAAGGGCAATCTAAATTTCTATCCACATTTGCGTGTGTGTATTGGGTTATTTTATTAACAAATTATGTTGGTTTTTTATTTCTTTAACCACCAATATTAATTAGTAAATTTTTTGTACGTTGTTACTATTGCGCTGTGTATTAGCACTCCTAGTTCTGTTTTTTTTTTTTCATGTTATAAGAGGGCAAACGAGCAGGCGTGTCACCTGATGGTAAGCAACCAACGCCGCCCATGGACACCAGTAACACATATAGTGTTAGTGTTGCGTTGCCGACCTTGAAGGGATAGGGGATACGAAAGGATAGGGAAGGGGGGTGGGCCTCCGGGTACCTCTCACCGAGCGAAATGAGCCATTTTACGTCGATCTTCTGAGAGGTCGTGGTATTTCACCGGTCGAGCTGGCCCATTCATGCAGCGAACTGCTTGGCTCTACCACTGTTTAAAACCACTGTTTGGGAGGTTTCTTATTTAAATTTACATACTTAATGTAACTACTGTTAAAACTGATATCTCGGAGGTTACATAATATGATAAATATCATTACTATTTTCATTCACAGCAATGATCAGTCTACTACTAAACTTAGGTCTGTTGGCCGAATTGGTGGTAATCGGCTCCACTACTTGGTCCAAATAATTCATGGCATTAAACAATATAATTGCTACTACCTACACCTACGATTATTGAGTGCATGAAGGTTTTTTAATTGTTTGGAACAACCTGTATATAGATTGTTCCAAATTATCCAGATCAATAATTAATCCGTCTGTCTATTAGTATAACGGTTTCATGATTTTCTATGTCCATCATCGATACTTCTCACACTTAACTCACAAAAAGAAGAAGAGAGGTCACTTATTCAGAAGTGAGAAGCGGAAAAATGACCTTTGAGACTAATTTATTTATTTTGTTCCTTTTTTTTCAAATAATACAATTTGTTCCATTTTTAATGAATAAGTATTTGTGGATATGATACGTATTTGGCGCCATTATACATCCGCTAATAAAATCTTGGTGTTCTGTCTGTTTTGCTGAGCGAACGAACAAAATTTTTTTTTTTATTTAGGCACAAAAAAATAGGAACTAACTAAACAAAAATCCATGTTAGACATTCGTACTATCATAGATATAAAACCAATTTGACTCAAGAAGATCTCAATTGGAAACACCGATTCTAGGAGGCAGGTTTCCATTTTTTTCCTCTTGCAGATTTAATTAAAAGATATCCTTACATATCTTCAGAAGTAACACCTCTGCCCGACTTACCAGTTTATCTGGAAAGATATCATCTGAATTGGACAGTATTTTTTTATACTGTGTATTATTTTTTCATCCGAATGCGTAATTTTTTCTTCTTACCAACAATCCTCGTCGTGATGATATCCTAGCTTAGTTTATTTATGGCATAGGGGCAATCGATCAGGTAGGTCATCTGGTGGTAATCGATTAGCTCCGACCATGTACATCTTCAACATCGTTGGTTCATAATGGCAATGTCATCCTTTAGTAAAACGGGGTAGGGGAAGTTCCCCTACCCCTTTTAGATATCTGTTTTGCTGAACGAAACTCAACATAAGCCATTTAATGTCATTTATGTGAGGTCTTGGTATTGCAGCTATTGAACCGGCCCATTAATACAACAAACTGTTTCACTCTACTAATGCCAAGTGTTTTTTACGGAATAGGGGAGCAAGTTAAGTGTGATAAATATCGACGACTGAAAACTTTGTGCCCGGTATGGCAATAGGCCACCTACTCCATTTGGGACGTAAAAATAACGGCGAGACGAGGCTTAACAGCCGCTGCCTACACCTTCGGCTAACAAAAGGCGTGAAGTTATGTTATGTTATGTTTTTTTAAGGAAACGGGCAAGCGGTTCTACTAATGGTAAGGAACAAGCGCCGCCAATGGACATCTGCAACACCAAGAGTGTCACAGTGGCATTAGCATCCTTTAAAGTAGGATAAGGAGTGGAATGGAAAGGAAAGAGGAAGGACCTCGCAGACTGGAAGAAGCGTGGCATTAATCGCTTTAAGTTGATTTTCTGAAATGGTGTGGTATTTCACTTGTCCAACTAATTCATTCATACAATAACAAGCGCAGGTGATAAGCCACTTTGATTTATAAACGACATAACAAAATCTTATACATATTCTACATCACAATAATATGATCCTATTTAATAACATTCAAAACACTTTCATACCAGTTTCAAGTGCTCTCACCTCTCACACTTCACATATTTACAACTCAATATTGTTGGGACAATTCAGGTGGCAATATCACGAGCTCCCCAAGTCGTTGAGTGGAAGGCTGTTGAATTATTTATAATAAGCAACACGGGGTGGTAATGTGACAAGTCACTTGCTTTCAAGTCTACAACAACCTCTTACATCTCGACTCGGCATGTGCTATATTAAAATAATGTTTACACGGTTGGTAGGTAGTAAGGTTGCGCGCAATTTTGTTGCTAATTAGCTGAAATGGCTTAGTGATTGCGTGTGATATGTAAGATTAAATTGGATATGAGCGCGTTATTTGATTTGATCAATGAGCACGCGCGTTGGTGAAAAGTGCTCAAAACATAAGAGGCTGATTAACAAGATTTTCTACCAGTCCACCAGTCTAACAGGTCTCTTTCTACCAGAAGGTGTAGTCAGTGGCCGTTAAGCCTCGATTCACCCATATGTTTACGTCGCAAATGGCCATGCAACTTATTGGCCATGCACCGGGCACAAAGTTGTCAGTCAACGATATTTATCACACATAACTACCTAAAAGAATTTCGAAGAGTGGTTGGGGTGAGCACGGATTCGAATCTACGACTTCTTGATTCAGTAGCGGGGTGCTATTATATTTAGTTTTAAACTGATAGATGACGTCGATTTGGACAGAACCACCTCTTCTGAATCCGGTATTGTTTAATGAAAAGCTAAATAATTTCTGACGTAATTTTAAGATACTTAATATCTTTTAACAGTGGTAGAGCCAAGCAGTTCGCTGCACGAATGGGCCGGCTCGACCGGTGAAATACCACGGCCTCTCAGAAGATCGACGTAAAGTGGCTCATGCCGCGTTTCACTCGGTGAGAGAGGTATCCGGAGGCCCATCCCCTAACCCTCCCCTTAATGGCAGCGAAAATTAAAGAACACTTACCCCAGGGGGGTACCAGTGGCCACAACACTGGAGAATCCCCCCTTGAGCGTCCACGGTTTGGTATCCAACAAGGCGTGGACGCTCAAGCTGCCCCTCGTATTCTGGGGAGGGCAAATTCTCGCTCTGCACATAAAACTGCCCGGGGCAAACGCAAGGGCAAGGACATCACGGCACCCCCTACCACGCTAAATGTGGATTTTTGTAACATCAGGGGTATGCGCACAAACCTTCTTGCCGTCCACCACCACCTTGAGACGACAAAGCCGGCCTTACTGTTCCTTACGGAGACGCAGATATCTTCTCCGGCGGACACTACGGATCTCTCATACCCTGGGTACAAACTGGAGCATTCCTTTGTACCACGGGCTGGGGTTTGTGTGTATGTCCGGGAGGATATCTCTGCTCAGCGCCTCGGCAGTCTTGAAGGAAGGGACCTATCGACCCTCTGGCTGCGTATAGACTGCGGTGACCACCCTCGCATCTACGCATGCCTTTATAGGTCCCACAGCGGCAACACCGACACAGACCGACTCATGGACCACGTACAAATGGCTGCAGATTCAATGTCAAATGTACTTCGACAGGTGCCATCTGCGGAGATCGTGATACTCGGCGATTTTAATGCACATCACGCCGAATGGCTTGGATCGCGCTCCACCGATCACGCTGGTAAATCTGTCCATGACTTTGCTTTAGCATTTGATCTGACACAACTGGTTACTGTGCCCACGCGCATCCCAGATGTGGACGATCATTTACCTTCCCTGTTGGACCTTCTGCTGACCTCCCATCCTGACGGATATGTGATCTCTGTAGACGCCCCTTTGGGCTCTTCGGATCACTGTCTGATAAAGAGTACGGTGCCACTCACGTGCCCACTTCGACCGCGTGTTGCGAGTCGCCGCCGTGTGTGGCATTACAGGTCGGCGGACTGGGATGGAATGCGGAATTTTTTCGCATCCTACCCATGGGGTCGGGTTTGCTTCTCACCGGAGGATCCTGACGTCGTTGCCGATTCTGTCACTGATGTGGTGCTGCAGGGGATGGAGCTTTTTGTTCCATCCTCAGTGGTGCGGTTCGGTGGCAGATCCCAGCCCTGGTTTGATCGCTCATGCAGAACGGCATTACGCCTTAAGCATGACTGCTATCAGGCCTGGGCAAAAGCAGCGTCGTCTCGGGATCTAAATACCGGTAATCTTAAGAAGAGGTACAACCACGCCTCCAGGTCCTTCAAAAGAGTTATAGCCATAGCAAAATCTAAGTACATAGGCGGGATTGGCGAGAAACTAGTTCGCCTTCCCTCGGGAACTCGTGCGTTCTGGTCACTCGCCAAGGCTGTCCTTGGGAATTTCTGCAAGCCATCTCTTCCACCTCTGCAAAGGGAGGACCAGTCATTGGCCCACGACGCTAAAGAAAAAGCCGAACTTCTTGGTACTCTTTTTGCGGCTAATTCGACTCTGGACGATAAGGGGAAAATTCCACCGACCATCCCACGTTGTGACCACGCCATGCCGGAGATCTGTTTCCGGCAAAGTACTGTACGGCGCATACTTTTCTCCCTAGACGTCCACAAGTCGAGTGGGCCTGACGGAATCCCAGCAATCGTGTTGAAGATGTGTGCTCCAGAGTTGGCACCGGTTGTAACGCGTCTCTTTCGGTACTCCTACTCTCTCGGCGCTGTACCAGCATCATGGAAGGTAGCTTTAGTCCACCCGATCCCTAAAAAAGGTGATCGCTCAGATCCGTCCCACTATAGACCCATCGCCATCACCTCCCTATTCTCCAAAACTATGGAAACACTGATCAACCGCCAGCTCCTTAGCTATCTAGAAGAGCACCAGTTGATTAGCGACCGTCAGTACGGATTCCGTCAAGGTCGCTCAGCTGGTGATCTTTTAGCCTACTTAACCCATCGGTGGGCGGAAGCGGTTGAGAGTAAAGGAGAGGCGCTGGCCGTTAGTTTGGACGTGGCGAAGGCCTTCGATCGGGTTTGGCACAAAGCACTTCTCTCGAAGCTTCCATGTTATGGGCTTCCCGAGAAATTATGCGATTGGGTCTCCAGTTTTCTCATGGATCGGAGCATTAAGGTCGTTGTCGACGGGTCATGCTCCGACTTAAAACCTGTGAATGCTGGAGTCCCCCAGGGCTGTGTGCTATCCCCTACGCTGTTTCTTCTGCATGTGAATGACATGCTGCAGTACAGCAGTCTTCATTGCTATGCGGATGACAGTACGGGGGATGCCCTATATACCGGCCACCCGCAGATTTCTCGGGAAAACGTCGATGAGTACCGGAACAAACTTGTGTCTGAAATCGAAACTCTGCTTAGTCAGGTTTCGGACTGGGGCCGACTAAACTTAGTCCAATTCAACCCTAAGAAGACACAGGTTTGCGCGTTTACCGCAAAAAAGACACCATTTGTCGTAGCTCCCTGCTTTGAGAGCACTCCCTTAGCCGTCTCAGCCAATATCGGAATTCTTGGTGTCGACTTGTCGAGTGACGTCCAATTTCGCGGTCATCTGGAGGGCAAGGCCAAATTGGCCTCCAAAAAGCTTGGTGTACTCAATAGAGCGGGACGGTATTTCACGTCAGGTCATCGCTTGCAACTGTATAAAGCGCAGGTCCGGCCTCACGTGGAATACTGTTCTCATCTTTGGGCGGGGGCACCCCACTACCAGCTTTCTCCATTTGACCGCATTCAACGACGCGCGGTTCGGCTTGTCGACAACCAAGCTCTTTCCGATCGGCTTGATCCGTTGGCATTGCGGAGAGATGTTGCATCTCTATGCATCATGTACCGCTTATACCACGGGGAGTGCTCTGAGGAATTGTTCGGACTTATACCGCCTGCTGACTTTCGCAATCGCCCGACTCGCCAGTGTCTCCATCCACATCGGCTGAATAGTTGGCGATCTACGACAGTGCGATTCAGCCGTCACTTCCTGCCACGCACTGCTCCTATATGGAACCAGCTGCCGGCAACGGTATTCCCGGACCGCTACGACCTTGGTACCTTCAAGAAACGAGCGTATTCCTATCTTAAAGGCCGGCAACGCTGATGCGACGCCCCTGGTGTTGCGGATGTCCATGGGCGGCGGTGATCGCTTTCCACCAGGTGACCCGCTCGCTCGTTTGCCCCTTTTTTCCATAAAAAAAAAAATAAAAAAAAAAATCTCTATTAATTCAATAACATTATTTTTTTTTATGCACAGAATATTTTCCGATTTGTAGTTGACGTATAATTTTTTTTTTTTTTCAATGATTTGTACAATTTAATTGACATATTAATCTATTTTAAGACTATTTACAATTTATTTACAGGTATAGATTATATATAAAAAAAATAAAAATGATAAAAACAAAAGAATTATTAAAAGGCATCAAAAAATTCTTCCGCATCGTTGTCAACGGGTAACGTGCCCAGAAGACTGGCAGCATTGCCACGTTGAATGGCAATACTTATTCTCTGTACAAAGAACAAGCCAGCCTTCTGGTCACGTGTAACCTCTACCAGCCGCTTAGCGAGATCTTTATATAATTTGTGTGCACTTGGCCCCCATGGACCAAGTGTTTCGACTCCAAATGGCTCGAACACATAATCACCCACAAGATTAATGTATTTTTGACGCTTGAGGGTCTCTGCGTATCCAGCAGCAGCGCCGGCAGCATTGATAGTCCGAGGAAGATGTGTAGGCGCCAGTGTGTCGACACAGGTAGCGTCCCACACCAAAGACCTACCCATCCTCCAAGGCATCAAGGACATACCATCTGGCCTCTTTCCATCGTCACGCACCAACCCATTAGGTTCAAGTACAGCTGTTACGCCGGCGGTGGAAAGAGCCCGACGAATGATGTCATTTATATGAGCATGCCTAGGTATACGCCCAAATTGTATAAATAAAAACATTCCCCAAATTGTGTCCGCTCTTTGTTTCGTAACATTATGAGGGCCCTCCAACAATGCGTTCTTTGATCCAACAGAACGCATACAGCATGTTTTAAATTACCGTGAAATATTCTGAACATTCATTTTAAAAAAGTTATTATTTTTACAGTTCCGTATCCAAAACGGGACGGGCCTCGTGGCGCATTGGTAAAACTACCGGCTATAGCAATGAGGTCGGGGGTACGATTCCCACCCGAGCACAAATTTGTCACAACAAACATGAATATTTGTGTGGTGTCTGGGTGTTTTTCTATGTATTATAAGTATGTATTTACAAAAGAAAAGTATATATGTATTTATATCCGTTACCTAGTATCCATAACACAAGCATTTAGTTGCTTAGCTTGGAACTAGAGGGCGCTGTGTGTATTGTGTCCAAGATATTATTATTATATATTATTATTACTAAGGCTGTCCGTCCTTCTGTCACCAAGGTGTATTTTAAGAATGATGATAGCTAGACAGATGAAACTTTCCCAGACTATGGTCTTTTATTGTTGTCCTGTCCTAGTAAGTAAACAACAAACTAGATATCTTTACCATTTCTAGCTCGAAATGGTGCGGAACCCTTAGTGCGGAAGTCTCAGTCGCAATTTGGCCGGTTTTATATAGAAAAAAAAATCATTTCGATAGATTGAGAGAATAAAAGCTTTATTATCGTGAGTTCGATTTGATACATAAAAAGAACAGTATTACACTTTCTTAAATATTTTATCATTTAATTTAATTTTAAACCGATCGCAGTGAAAACAAGAATATGTGGAAGGGAGACCGATTGACTCAGAGCGTCGGTGTAAAAGTAAGAAAGGGATGCTCAAATGGTTGAGACACGGAGAAAGAAGAGACGATGCAAGATTGAGCTGATATACTAGTCGACGACCGCACTTACACACTTTCCATGACCAAATAGAATTAGCCTTTGAGGTATGACAAGAGTTATAAAAGTAAAAAAAGTGAGTGAAGCGTGTAAAAATCGTTCCGTATAGCACTCTGTTATGTCTGCTATCCCGCAAACGACTTGGCGTGAAGTTATGTTTTTTTTTATGATAGAAGGGGGCAAACGAGCTTGCGGGTCACCTGATGGAAAGCGATTACCGCCGCCCATGCCATCCGCAATACCAGGGGCATCACATCAGCGTTGCCGACCTTTCATAATAAGCTTAAGTATCTATGTATTTTCATTGCCATAAGACAAAGTTTCAAGATTGGCCTAAGATGGCATTTCCTTTAAAATAATAATATCTTTAGTTATTTGCAAAGAGTATTACGGAAGGTATTTTCGTATCAAGAAAGCTAATTCAAATTTCTGTTGCACAAAGTTTTGCCTCAAACTAGGCGAGAAATGTTTCATATTGGGCGTCTGCCATTTTAATAATCCCAGACATGGGTGCAGGAGTTGTGTATAAGTTTTTCCACCTTACTGAAATGCAAGTTTTCCAGGAATATTTGAGAAAGTTTTTGCATTTGCCGTACCTCCTACTAGATGCAGAGTAGATATGTACTTATAAGTATTTTTATAATTTTTCTCTATTCTTTAATATTATTTAGGCTTTTATTTTTAATACTACTATTCTTCTTCTTTTAATATTACAATTCTACTTCAATACAACGAAAGGCACCAGGTAACGAGCACTCCGGCGAAAGCAAATAGGTAACCACATGAGGTTTTTTTTTCTAAATTCAGAGACATGATCGTACTTGCGAAGACCATATATGAATTTTATTCAAACATTCTGAGGTCGCTCAAGCTTGTTGATTTGATTTTCAGTAAGATTTGGATGACTGGTTTCGCCATAGTCGAGGACAGGAAGCAGGAGGGAATGTGCAAGCTCAGTTTTTGTTTCTATAGGTAAGAAGTTTTGAAGTCCTCTTGGAGATATAATAGATCCAAAAATTTTACGATTCACCTGTCACCTTCGTAAAGGCAAATAAAGGCATCAAGTTATGTTTTGATATAGTTTTAAATAAGGCTACCTACCTAGACTACACAAATATTTTTATTAGGTTAGTTTTTTAATATTTTTTCTAATTTTTTGCAAAAAATCTTTAATTAAATTTCCAACATTACTGAATTTAAGAAAGAAACAAGCCAATAATATATTAAAATTGGTAGCCAAACGAAACATTCGGTTGAACGATCACTCCCTTGGCATCCCCAGTTACCATTGCGAATCATTCACTGTCAACGGACATTAGCCGTTCATTTGCGGCCTGTTTGTTCATTCACTCGTTCATTTAGAAACTTCGCTAGAATACCTTGAAACATTTTTTTTTATCTAAGAAAAACCTTTTTTTTTTTCTCGTTTACCGAGTTAATTTGTTGAATGGAATGGATGAGTTTAGACAAGAGTTTTTTTTTTTTCATTTTGTAAACGTGTTGTAATGGTGAAATTTCTTTTGTTCTCGCTGAGTTTGTAATCTTCTTTAACAAATTATCCGACATCTATGAAATTGAGATTAATGTTTTAAGACTAACATTTGTTTCATGAAATTAGTTTAACAGAATTAGAGATTTGAATACTTGTTATAATATATTTAGTCTGTATTCATTTATTATTTGTTCTACCCTTTTTCTCCTCTTGTTCTCAATCTATCTTAAAAAAGGTCGAAGATAAGTATATTTCTTTCTTCTAAAATTCCTAGACGAGTATTTAACTTTGGTACCTGATATTTTTCTGTTTATCCTACTTCTTCTTGATTCCGTTTACAGCACAAATATGCAGCAGAGCGTTGCAATCTTAATAGACAGGGTAAGGAGGAAGGTCGGTAGTGGACAAGGAGGAAGAGGGAGATAGGCCTCCAGAAAACTTTCTTAGAGGATGAAACGAGGTATCAGCCATTTTACGACAATATTCAATGATGTCGCAGCATTTCAAAGGTCGAGGCCCGTTCATGAAGCGAACTGTACCACTTTTTATCAGTGGTCTTAGAATATATTTATTTATTTTTTTACCAAAATATATATGAAATCATTAGCGGATATGAGTAGATACTAAGCCTACCTACATTATCTATCACTACAGAAGGGAAGCGAATATATGTACAACAATGATTTATAGCAAAACTTTCGACGCTGTAAGCTGAGTTATTAGCAGGGGATTTAACTGGCGTATGAGCCCTCGCATGTACACCCCTCGCTGTAGGCCTGCTTAAGTGCCCCTATTCCTATCCCCTTGTTAATTTATTTATATCGTCGACATTGATAATTATCGGCAATTTCATCCCCACACGGTAGGTAGTGTGAAAGCAATTAAATGAGCGCATTTTCACGGGAAAGAAATGCTGAAGGGTCATATATGGATAAATAAATGTGAATGTACTATTAATTATATTTGAAAACAATTTGCACATTCTGTTATCCATTAATATCTTGTAATATTTTTTTTTGCATGCTCCAAAGGTTTTAAAATTTTTAAACAATGGAAGAAGCAGATATAAAATGTAAAAGCTGATGGACCATTCCATGACCAAATAGAACGAGTTCAGGGAGAAAGTGATGTTAGGAGCCTTAAAAATCAACGATTTTTATGAGTTGTGACTTTCACAACTCTTATCACAACAACGATATGAATGTAAAAGAATCGAATGAGGCGTGTAAGAATATTTACTTATGGCGCTCTTCTCTGTCTACCCCGCAAGGGACTTGGCGTAAAGTAATGCATATGTGTTCAATTTTTAGTAGTTTCATTTCGTTTTCTTCTACCCGAAGGTGTAGGCAGTGGCAGTTTAGCAATTTTAAATTTTAAATCGTAAATTGAATTAGTGGGCTAACCTATTGCCATACATAGGGAAAAATATTGTCACTCATCGATATTTATCAAAACATAGCTTCCCAAAAATTCAGTCATTCAATTCATTGGTCACCCGGAATCGATCCCATGATTTCTCAATTAAAAATGAGGTGCTCGACCTCCTGACGATCTAAACGATATATTAAACTAATGATTTATCAAAGAATAGTAACGCTATTCTTTGATAAATCATTGTAACATTTTCATGTATATTGATTTATAAAATATTAAAAAAATACGTATCATATCGATTTACATAATTATGCCTTTCGAAGTCCCAATCTAAATTGGGACTGTCTAGTGAAGGGTGAAGACGCCTTCATTAGGCACCCTTGTAACCTCGTCCCATTTGTCCATCCGCCCGCCCTTGAGCTATACTCGTGTAAGACGCAATTTATTTTGATCGTGCAACGTCAATGATAATCGAGAACGTTGGGTTTTTATCTATTCAAAAAACTGTATATTTATAATAAAATTATTTAGACAATGATTAACCAAAAAGGATTCCGTTTCCGGTGCTGGTCTCATAAACATCGTAGTATGGTTGCTCCGAAAATAACCACAAAAATAATTATAAAGAACCTAATTTTTCACAATCACATCGTTTCTAAGTGTTAAACTAAGTGACACAGAGTGTTGGAAGTCATCTTCGCGGGCTAAATACTGGAATTCACATCATTTTGAGAAGAAAACCGAAGTAAGTTTGAGGTTGGAAATTGATCTCAAGAAATTCATTCGATTACATTGTTGGCACTATTGAACTGTCAAACAAAGTGACGTGACAAATGACATTGACGGCTATCAGTAAAGTTTAGTGTTGCCATCGTAAATATCCTAATCCCTACCAATTACTACTAAATTACGTTCTATCATACGCAGAAAAATGGATGAACAATTTCAACTTCTTTTTGAAAAAATGAAAATCGAAATGCAGAACCAAGCCGATTCTATATCCAATACAATACTGGATAGAATAGACGAAAAACTAAAACCCGTCTTAGAGGAAAACAAAAAGTTAATACTGAAAGTTGAAAACTTGGAAAAGAAGATAGAGTTTTTAGAAAGGGACAAGAAAGGCAACAACATTATAATATATGGTTTGAAAGAAGGGGAAAAATCTACAAGAGAACTTATAGAAGATACGAAAAATAAATTCCAAAAGGAATTAAATTTAGTCTTAGAGGATTACGATATAAATAAAATCTATCGCATTGGAAAACCAAACAAAGGCGACAAACCGAGACCTGTACTTTTGTCCTTCACTTGTGGATGGAAAAAGAACGAAGTTTTGAAAAACAGGAAAAAATCTAAGGAAATATTTGTCGCGGAGGACTTCTCTAAAGAAATTCTAGAAAAGAGGAAGACATTATTACCACAACTGATAGAGGAACGAAACAAAGGGAATATCGCCTACTTAAAATTCGATAAACTCATAGTCAAGGAAGGTACAAAAGCCAAGGAAAATAGAAAAAGGGAACTTTCAGTTTCTCCGCTAACTAATTTACAGCTAAAGAAACAACAAACTACCTCCTTTTCGAGGAACAACCGAACGAATGCATTTGACTTGATGAGGAATCGGTCCAACTCCCTTACAACCTACCTAACAGATAAAAAATAGCAGTCAGTTATCGGCGAACGGAAACTAAAACAAACACTGAACCAAAAAAACAAATTAACAAATATAAAACACTCTCCCCCAAGCCGACTGGTCCTCGTGGGGGAAAAAGACCAAGACCCTCTAAAGATGGATAAAAATACCTCAAACCACTCAGATATGAAGATCATAGATACGGAAAAGAGAAGAGAAATAAAGGCAAAACATATTCACATAGCAACCATCAACTGTCGATCACTAAGAACATCAGAAAAACTTAAAGAATTTGAACTGGCAGTAAAAGAAATAAAATGGGATATTATTGGGATTAGTGAAATGAGACGGTTTGGTGAGGGCATACAAGATCGAGGAAACTACATATTGCACTATATAGGCGAGACGCCTGGACTCTATGGAGTTGGATTCATGGTCAGGAAAAATCTTGCAGACAATATAGAAGAGCTCAGAGGAATCTCAGAACGTATTGCAATCCTTAATATCAAACTACCTATAAAAGGAAAAGATGAAGAATGGTCGATTATTCAGGCATATTCTCCAACTGAATCGGACAAAAAGGAAGATGTAACAAAATTAGAAAACTTCTATAATGATCTTCAAAATACTATGGAAAGCGCTCACAAAAATAAAATTGTCATGGGCGACTTCAATGGTCAGATAGGAACACAGAAAAATGGAGAAGAATACATCATAGGAAGATATGGATTCGGCTTCAGAAGTAAAAACGGCACAAGATTAGTAAACTTTGCAACTGAAAACAAATTAAGCATTCTGAATAGCTTTTATATAAAAAAACCGCAGAAAAAATGGACGTGGATCTCGCCTAGTGGGCTTTATAAGAACGAAATCGACTACATTTTATCTAACAATCAAAAACTTTTCCAAAACATAACCATAATAAATAATCTGAATTTCAACACAGACCATAGAATGGTTCGGGTAACACTGACAGGAAGACGTCCCAAGAAACTAAGAAAATTTCACAATAAGTGTACCACTATTGAATATACAGGCAATACAGATTTACTTCTTGAAAACCTCCAAACATCACTAAAGAAGGACAGACATGGGAAAAAAGAACTTACATCAACTGAAGAAAAATACAATGGACTAATTAACCAACTAAAAACTGTAACAAGAAAAACCAACACAAACAATAAGAAAGAAATATCATTCATAACTAAACATTTGCTGCAAGAACGTAAAGAACTTATACAACAGAAGAAAAGTAATGAAATCCGCCAAAAAATTACAGAAATAAGCAAAAAGATAAGTGAACAACTTAGAAAGGAAAGGAAAACAAAGAGACTATTTACAATAGAAAAATTTATAGAAAGAACAGGAGGAATAAAAAAGGCAAGGAAGGAACTAAACCACAAGAAAGAGTGGATACCAAGAATGAAGAAGAAAGATGGTATAACGACAGGTAACAGACTCGATATACTAAAGATTGCCACGGATTATTACCGCCATTTGTACACAAGCCAAAGAGTTGAACAAACTCAAAAAGAATACAACATACCAACAGATGCAGAGCAGACACCGAAAATACTAACTATTGAAACAATGCAAGCAATTAGGTATTTGAAAAAAAAAATTTTTTGTGATAAATTGAAAGATTATATATTAGTTTTATAACAAAACATTTTTTTTTTTTTTTTTTTCGCAATAATTCAAAAGTTATTTCAAAATAAAAATAAATTTTTGAATCCAGTACCGAAGACACGCCGACAACTCCCGAACAAACCCGAGCGCGTGTGACGTCTTAATGTTAGTTTTCACTCATTGCAGTTGATAGAAAAATAATAAATACAGTGTTTTGATCTATTTAATTTTGTTGTCATTATTAAATATTTAAATTTATATTAAAAATGTCGAACCTCAAAAGTTATCCTTCTTGTTTTGTACCATTATGTACGAATACTACAAAGGCAACTCCTGATAAAATGTTTTTAAATGTTCCCCAAGATGACAAATGTCGAAATAAATGGTTTCCAGCAGTGCACCGTGATAATCCCCAAACAAAATCGAATTTTTTTTGTTGTGAAGATCATTTCGATGTAAGTATTTCTTAATACCATTTTTATTAATTATTATTTATCTAAGTATACAAATCAAATAATTATTATATATTTAAGGAAAGTTCAGTAAATAAATTTTTTAATGTAAATAGTTTTATTTTCTTCAAAATGTGGATCAGCAACACAAAAGATACTTTATTTTTTACCAGTCAATAACATTTGTAGTTGCATTTGGGCATTACACTTCAAGCTGACTTTACCTTTTGCTAGAAAAATATCCAATGATTTATGACTGGTGGGACATTTTACTTCAACAATGGCATTGCTTGTCATTCCATCAGGAGATGCTGCAAAAATCGGATAACTAGGTACAAGATACATCCCCGGACGCGTTATTTTTACTCTTAATTCTTTCTCAAGAAACGTCGTCGTCGTCGTCGTCGAACGTCATTTCTTAAAAAATCGGTGATCATAAATATATCAACATCAGGAATATTATCAGACTTTGCCTTAATAAATCCTTTATCACACATAACTAATTTAAATCAACTAACAACTCGTATTTTAGCAATAAATTTTCAATATTATTGTCTAGACATGAGTATTAGCCGTAAACGCTGTACTGTTATTAAATAGCTATAACATTATGACGTCACAACTATAGTGACCAATCATGGCGCGTTTATAGTCACGTGATTTTTATTTAAATTTCATCAATTTTTAATTGTTTATAATTAATTGAAAAAATAATTTTTTGAAGTTTTTGCATTAAATATCAATATTATTAATAATAAAGTTTTAAAATACATAAAAAAAAATCAATATTTTTTTTTTTCAAATACCTAATTAAAACACAAAAACTTGATAAAGCACCTGGTGCAGATCTCATCACAAACGAGCTTCTAAAAACTACATTACCAGTGATTGCTCCAAAGCTTACGGATATATTTAACGAAATACTTAACACGGAAAACATCCCCGATGATTGGACTAAATCAACAATTATATTGCTCCATAAAAAAGGCGACAAAGGAAACATAGGAAATTATAGGCCCATTAGCCTGATGTCGAATATTTACAAGGTTTTTTCAAAAATTATACTTTCTAGAATTACAAATACCCTTGAAGAAAATCAGCCGAAAGAACAAGCTGGATTCCGTAGACACTTTTCAACTATAGATCACATCCACGCTTTGAGACAGATACTACAAAAATTTAAAGAATATAACAAAACTTACTACCTGGGATTCATTGACTTTAACAAAGCATTCGACACATTAGAACACAGTTTTATTTGGAACGCACTTGAATCACAAGGCGTCGAAACAAAATACATTAGAATACTTAAAAATATCTACACAAAAAGCACTGCTCGAGTGAAGCTAGAATCGACAGGAGACGAATTCCCTATTAATAGAGGTGTACGCCAAGGAGACCCTATATCACCAAAATTATTTTCAGCCGTTCTTGAAATGATATTTAGGAACCTAAAATGGACAAAGGGACTTAATATAAATGGTGAAAATTTAAGTCATCTTCGCTTTGCAGACGACATTATTTTGTTTTCGGACTGCCCAAAAACTCTGGAAAGCATGTTGCAACAGCTATCGAATGAAAGTATTAAAGCAGGCCTGTCAATGAACTTAGCAAAAACTAAAATAATGTCAAATTCTACAAATATAGAAATAAAAATAAATGACGAAGTAATAGAATATGTACAAGAATATATATATCTTGGACAACTTATATCTCAAGAAGACTGCATGCAAAAGGAAATAGAAAGAAGAATCGCTAATACCTGGAAACGGTTCTGGTCGCTAAGCGAAGTGATGAAAAATAAAGACATGCCTATAAAACAAAAGAGGAAAGTATTTAATATGTGTATTCTTCCTTGCTTACTGTACGGGTGTCAAACTTGGGCGTTGACAGAAGAACTATCAAACAAATTAAAAATTTGTCAAAATGGAATAGAGAGAAGTACAATAGGCGTAAAAAGAAAAGACCGAATAAAACTAAAAGACATAAAGAGCAAGACAAACTTTAAGAACGCATACACAACCTACAAACAACTAAAATGGCGATGGTCTGGACATATGATCAGAGAGAAAAAGGAGAAATGGACCAGTTTAATAACTGAATGGTATCCACGAGATGGTAAAAGGAATAGAGGTAGACAGACTAAAAGATGGGAGGACGACATTATAAAAATAGCTGGTACTACATGGACGCGTACAGCAAAGGACAGGACACAGTGGAAATCTTTAGAGGAGGCCTTTGTCGAAGGACAAGCTGCGATATCACAACCACCGTTTGCCGATATTAATTTAATTCCATAAGGAACTTAGTATTTAAGTCTTGGCATGTTTAAATAATTTGATATAGTTTGTAAAACTAAGACAGCAATAAAGGCTTTTTATTTATTTATTTATTTATAACCAAAAAGTATTATGAAATATGTTTAACAAAAGGCTTATTTAATATACTTTCTTTAAATAATTATACATTGAAGCCGGTGTTTGGCCCAGTGGTCGAGCACACGGCTTCTGAACCAGTGGTCCGAGTTCGATTCCTTACACTGGCTCACACCAATTACTTTTCGAAATTGTTTTCGGGAGTTATGTGTGATAAATATCGATGACTGAAAACTTTGTGCCTGGTATGGCAATAGGTTTGCCACCTATTCCATTTTGGGGCGTAAACATAACGGCGAGACGAGGCTTAACAGCCGCTGCCTACACTTTCGGGTAACAAAAGGCGTGAAGTTATCTTATGTTATGTCGTTATCACACGTAACGATACCATTCGACGAGTAGAAGCTTAATAGCAACTGCCTACACCTTAAGGTAGAAAAAAGTTTATTTCTTTAAAGTTTCAATCTTATCTGTATTTTAATTTATTTTTAAATATGTTTACAAGATTGAAGATAGAAGAATTGTTAATTAATCACATCTACCCGACTACGAAAGAAAAAGGTTAATTTTTGATTCTGTCATGTCACTCAGTGACAATCGCGTGATTAATCGAAGCGCTGCTCGGATCCATCCATCGAATTTCTTCTATAGGCCTAGATATAAACATACATAATACTAGAAAAACATAGCCATGCATTTTGCTCAGTTGAGTAAAAAAACGACTCTACATACATACTCGACATGTAAGCTCATAGTCAGCACTCGTCTAACGAAAAACTATATAATACGATTTGATAATAATGCCGGAGTGTACCCTTTCAAGAGGGGCCGTATAATAAACTCCTATGGGAGGGACCTTTGAGACCTCTTACCCTGTAATTGGGTAAGTATGGCCCACTTTCTAGCTGAATCATTCTTAGTAATATGTCATTTAGTTTAGTTAAATACGTTTATGCTGATGTCATCGGGATCTTTAGACATACAACCTTTTAAGATATTAAACGTATAGTTGAATTAACTTTATATTGTTTCTCGCATAACAGTTGTAGTTTAGTAAGACGAAGTTTTATTTTTACATACTAAAAGGAATAGGTGGCAGAACCTATTCCTTGACGACTATTTGCACAATGTTGTCACACATAACTGAACAATACACAAAAGAAAAGAATACTGGAAAGTCATTGATTTCAGTTGGGATCATTTGATCGCTCGATTTTTAATTCAGAAGTAGGGTGTTAACCTATAACACAGATGTTACAGTTGTGTTGTTGGACATTAAGGGAGTGGGATGGGAAAGGAGGAGGAAGAGAAGCGATCCACAGGATACCATTTTCATCAAATGAAACGTCGCATCTTACGCCACTTTACGTCGATGTTCTGAAAGGTTGTGATATTTCACCGGTCGAGCAGCCCCATTCAAGCAGCGAACTGCGTGGTTCTATTATACTCTATACTACTTACATAAATACGAACGTTCAACCTCTCTACTGAGACAGACGCAATAACTCGTCCCGCTCATTACCTGTAAATTAAAAAGAGATAGATGTTATTTTTATCTCTACTAAAAATCTCGGAACCGTTACATATTTATGAGTTTATACAGGAAATCACAGAATAAGTCTATATGAGGAGAATGCTCAAAATATAAGATCGATGCGAGTTTGAGTATTACTTATTTCTGGAGATTTGAGACAGAAAAATAAAGTCGTGAAAGTATTTCATTACCCTCATCATCATCATCATCATCAGCCCAGATCGCTCTTCCTTGGGTAACCGTCAGATACATAACTAACTAAGATGACTGTATTACACAAAATAAACTTTACTTGAGGTTCAAGCCAATGGTACTTTTACTAAGCAGACATTGTAAACATTATAGGAATCGTGAGTTAAGGAAGTAATTAATTTATTCTGGTAGAGCTGCGCAGACCGCTGCTTGAATGGACCAGCCAAAGGCTATCGGCGTAAAGTGGCTCATGCCGCATTTTTGGCAAAGTTTACGTAAGTACAAATATAAATTACATAGAAACGACACGAAGACAAAAAAATGTAGATGTAGCTTTTAAACTAGATGGAGTTGTTTTCTATTATTCTGGCAGATATTTGGGTAAATAAACATAGAAATCTGTGGTTAATATTATACATACTGCCTCTAACTTGGACCGTTGAGAAAAGATGTATCACCGTCACCTTGACCTGACTGAAGTGTTTTGATCAGCCCCAGACGACACTCAAGGATTTCACGTGTCGAACGTAATTTTTGGTGCAAAAGAGAAATTATTTTTTTATCCCTCAAGCTTTTGAACTATTCCTCATATAAAGCCTGCCTTTTCTATAATTTAAAGTGTATTATTGGTGAAAACTGTATTATTTATCATCATATCATTGAATTCCAAAATAATGCTATTTTAACAGTAGTAGTTCCACGCATTTTCCTTCTGCCATTTTCATGCAGGTGATTGAAAGTATGTCTTCTCGCTACCGAAAATAACCCTCTTACAATCGTCTTATCTTATAGCAGTTTGGAAAAGTTTGGCTCACGTGATGAGACTCACTAATAACAACGTACATCTTTTTTTTATCCTACCCCCTTAAAGGTTGGCAACGCAGCTGTATTGTATGTAGAATATACAGAAGTTCGTGGGCGGCGCTAGTCATTTTCCACCAGGATACTCGCCTATTTGTTTGCCTTCCTATCCTATAAACATAACATATATAACTTCACGCCATTGTTACCCAAAGGTGTAGGCAGCGGCTGTTAAGCCTCGTCGCGCCGTTATGTTTACGTCCCAAATGGAATAGGTGGCGAACCAAATGCCATACCGGGCACAAAGTTTTCAGTCATCGATATTTATCACACATAACTTTCCGAAGAAAAGTCATTGGTGTGAGCCAGTGTCAGGATTCGAACCACGACCTCTGGATTCAGAAACCGTGTGCTCGACACTGGGCCACCGAGACTGTCATAAAAAGTCGTCATATTATTTTCTTTAAAAAAATTGTTGGAAGACTGTACTCAATCTATAATATCATAGTGCATTTAGAAATTAAGAGAAATATTAGTATTTGTCGAATTTACAATCGACTTCAAGCAAGTTTTGATATTGTTCAATGTATTATAGACAACGTAATTTATTTAGCACTTCCGGTTGTTAATAATGATCCGGTACCTATACCTATTGTGATGGGTTTGAAACCACAAGATCGACAAGGGTTTATTCAGAAGGGAATCTATATTTGAAGGCTATCAATTGATAGGCGATAGCTTAATAATACAGTTGATGAAGCTTTTTGGGTTGAGCCGAGTAACCCCCATTTGCTGAACTATTCATGTTTTGACTTTAATATATTTATAAATATAAAATGACGTGTCTTGACAGTCAACTCCTCCTAAACGGCTGGAGCGACTTGAATAATTTTTTTTGTGTATACTCAAGTGGATTATGGTGGTTTAGATTCATAAATAAAAAAGACAGATGGCGCTGCAGACTGTATCTAGTATATATCTGTGTCTAACTGATTTACATTTGCCTCTATCTGTCAGTATATATGTATCTATACTGTAAATAAATCACCGAGCTTATTTGTGAATCTAAACTATCCTGAACACACACAGAACAAATATGAACAGTGGTAGAGACAAGCAGTTCACTGCATGAATTGGCCTTTCAACCTGGACGTAAAATGGCTTATGCCGCGTTTTGTTTGGTGAGAGTGGTACCCGGAGGTTTACTCCGCTTCCCCATCGTAGCCTATCCTACTCCCTTAAAGGTTGGCAACGCAACGGTAACACTATTTGTGTTGTAGGTGTCCATGGGCGGCGCTCACATAAAAAAAGAAAAAAAAAACGCATACCGGGCACAAAGTTTGTCAGTCATCGATATTTATCACATATAACTTCCGAAAATAATTTCGAAAAGTCATTGGTGTGAGCCAGTGTCTGGAATCGAACCCCGGACCTCTGGATCAGAGGCCATGCGCTCGCCCACTGCGCCACCGAGACTGTAAAATATTGTTATATAAAACTAAAAAATAACTTTGTGCCCAGTATGGCAATAGATTCGCCACCTATTCCATTTGGGACGTAAACATAACGGCAAGTCGAGGCTTAAAGCCACTGCATACCCCTTTGGGTAGAAACAGGCGTGAAGTAATATTATTAGAAAAATATGTGAGAAGTGTGTGTGTTACCACTGCCCAGAAAATTGGGTATTAAAAGAATGATATTATCTAACCATAGCGATTTCAAAATCAAACTAACAAAAAATTTGGAATTACCTAACATTCTAAAAAACAAAGGCATTCAGTTCCTACCTCAAAAATCTCGCTTCAAAGTGAAAATATACGAAATGTTAAAACCATAATAATTTGTGAAAATTAACGTTTCAAAATTGCGACCCCACCGTTCGTAACTAAGTTATTCTAGCGGGTAATCGTTTTTATACCATTTTAGAGTGCAGGGATATAGGACAAATTGAATTACAAATTTTAGTGGATACGTTGATGTGAACGACTTCACAATGAAATTAACTCGCAATTATTACGTACAGCAGCTAGCAATCCACATTGCAGTCCTGATCCCAACGCTAACTTATGGAAGCGAGAGCTGAGTATGGCAGGGTGTGTATGAAAGTAGAATAAACGCGGTAGAAATGAGGGCACTGCGCAAAATCTGCGGAGTGACTCTCGCTGACCGCGTCGAAAACAAGGTTGTAAGAAAGGAAATAGGATTGAAAGAGAGTGTCGGTGTAAAAGTAAGAAAAGGCATGCTCCGATGATTTGGCAAAGTATGCAGGTTTCTGAACTGAAAAAAAGGAGCCTCAATAATCGACGCGCGTGCATGAAAAGAGTTATGAAAGTCAACGAAGCGAGTGAGATGTGTAAGAATCGTGCCCTATGGCACTCCGTTCTTTCTGCCTTCTCCGCAAGAGATTTAGTGTGAAGTTTTGTATGTATGTATAGCGTAAAATTTACCTATTTTTTTGTAACTTCACCTCACATCTACACTATCAAGAACATGCGTGAGGCTCTCACGCATGTTCTTGATGGTGTAGGCAACGGCTGTTAAGCCTCGACTCGCCGATTTTCAACGTCCCAAATAGACGGCCCAAGTAGTCAGTCGTTGATATATATCTCACATAACTTTAAAAAAAAACTTATGAAGTCATTAGTGTGAGCCTGGATCTTATGCCATGACTTCTTTATTCAGAAGCGGACGGCTCGACCATGCGAGCACACGGAGGACTAAATAAATGACTTTTTAAATAACTTTAAAGGGCCATTTAAAAGTCTCGATAGTCCAGTAGTCGAGCACATCGGAAGTCGTGGGTTCGAATCCTGGCACTGGCTCACACCAATGACTTTTCGAAATTATTTTCGGAAGTTATGTGTGTTAAACATCGATGAATGAAAACTTTGTGTCCGGTATGGCAATAGGCTCGCCACAATTTGGGGCGTAAACATAACGCCGAGACGAGGCTTAACAGCTACTGCCTAAGCTTTCGGGTAACAAAGGCGTGAATTCATGTTATGTTAAATTCCTTTAATACTTGTATATTCTGCTATGCCGGTTTACATATTTAAAGACAGTATATTACTGAAGTTAAAATTAAGTTCTGCAAACATTCTTTGACACACGAGGGGCGTCTGTAATCAAAGCCCACAACATCCTGACACATCATTAAAACCCACTGCGAGTAGAACAGTTCATGGTCAGGAAATTCCTAAGAGTCCCGAATGCGACCCCATTAATGAACTCTCCAAAACGCGAAGCATAAAGGTCGTCATATCTTACTCTTTTTCTTCCGCCCAAATAAGAAAAAGGACGGAAGGAAGTGGAGTCAAGTTGTTCAAGTATATACAAGAGTGTGGTGTCGGGGGATCGTTAGAAAAAAAACTTTTGTTTTAACAATCATTTTCTTTTAAATTATATTATGAAATGTTGTATGTCGTATAATTTGGCTGTAACTACGCACCCTTTATGTCCCAACGTATTATTAATTGTAATAAATTAAGTAGGATTAAAACAACTTTTAGGATTATATCGCGTTTATTTATTACTTATTTATATTTATTTCCCGACGTTTCGAACTCTTTACAGAGATCATTTTCACGAGTGATGAACAAACAGATGGTAGTTGTTCAAAAGCTATTTTCATTGATACAACAAAGAATCTTTACAAACAAAAAATATGAATACATCTTTTAAATAAGTATTTAACTTTTGTTGTCATGGTCTGATGTGGGTTACCAATAGTAAAAATCATATTTTTAACATCAACTTTTTGACTTTTATTTCCAAAAAGTGGGTGCTCTCTGTATCAATAAAAATAGCTTTTGAACAACTACCATCTTTTTGTTCATCACTCGTGAAAATGATCTCTGTAAAGAGTTCGAAACGTATATCTCCCAACTGCCCATACCTCCCCTACCTCCCATATCCGTTTGAGACGCAAAGAACCAGTTCATCTTAAATCGTTTCAGATCGACTCCAATTGGATAAAACATGATTATGTATAACCTATTTGAAATTGTTGGAAAAGAGTATCTGGCACATGAGTTTCTTGCCCGATTCTTCTCATGATAGCCCCTACATTCGGAATCGGGCCGCTCGTCGCGATTGCGTTCGTGTTTTTTTTTATTCCACGGAGGCACTTCCCTCAAGCGCTCGTATTTGGTATTTCATTTTAAATTATAATAATATGTTAAATCTATACTTGTTGACTATTTTTAAGTGTCTGTGAAGACCTATAAAAATAAAGCTTCTTTGACTTTGACATTAGCTTTGACATTTGATAAATAATCGTCGAATAATCTACCACTGAAATATTTATTCAAATCGGATCATTAATTAACGCTTTCAAACAAATAAAATTCTTCATCTCGGTAATATTAATACAAATATAGATTTGCCTTTTGAATTCTACGATCGGAATGATACAAAACTTATTTCCAGCATACATACGTTCATATCTGGAAAACAACTCAATCGCTTATAAGTCTCATGCATAATTCCACAGGTCGGCATAACCTGGCAGAATGCCACCACCTACTGCCCTCGTTCCATAGAAATTTATATGGCAACTGAATGATTTGGTTGCATAAGTAATATAGACTTATGATACTTTTTTATTTCTACGTATTCGACAAAAGAAACGATAAGTTCGATGAGAATCACTATTTGCTTACTCCTCGGTTAGATTTACAAGTTATGTGGAATCAAAATAAATTAAAATTTGGCTTCGAAGTAGGTATGATTGTATTTATGATCCTGCCCACAATATCTTAAACTTAAACGCTAAAATATTATTATCTTGTCCCAAATAGCGAAACAACGGTTACAAATCCGTTATTAAGCGATATTCATTTAAACTAATATTCTAAAGAGGAAATATTTGTATTTTTGTATGTAACGAATAAACTCTAAAAGTACTGGACCGATTTTAATAATTCTTTTTTCTTTAAAAAGCGTCATTATCACTGAGTAACATAGGCTATGTGTAATCATCGTCGTCATCGACATTTTGTTTGTACGCGAGTAACGCCGTGAGACGGGAAGCCACATATAATATAGCGGTACGTAGTTCGCGCGGTCTGCTAGTCATATATAATTTTAGATAAGTCAATGGAGTGAGCCATGATTTGACATCGGTACATCTGAATTAAAAGTTGGAGTTCATAATCACTACGCCATTGAGTGAATATTTTTTTTAAGTTTGTAACAACCTATTCAATAAAAGCTATTTCGATTTGATTCGACTTATGATACGAATAATTGTCCTCAATCAACCAAATCAAAGGGCTTTTGATTGAGGACATTCACATATTATACAAAATACTCTACTTAGAGTAAACGTGATATTGGAAAAGAAAATAAACACATAGCATATTTACCTCCGAATAATATTCCCGAAAATCTCTCTGAGCTAACAAAAACTAAAATAGATCTTATTATCACTGTAACCTATAAAGTATTTTTACTATAAATAAATACTCTTACTGAAAATACATGAATAACGTTCTACGAAAATTTTCTTACCCATTTTATATGAAAAAAAAAACATCTCATTGAATACAATACCGGTTTCGGCTTTAAAACATTCATTTTCTATCCGTTTTAAATAGAGAATAAATATACTGGTATATACTCGTATTTTTGCTTATTAAAATATTTACCTCGGCAAGAACGGTTCTACAATGCCGTTTTTTTACGATTCAATATAAGGTTCTATAATTGAAACGTTCGACTCGGTATAATGGAGCCTTCTCTGTGTTCTGGATTACAAATGATCATGATTTATTGTTCGCTTAGAGTTTCCTCGAAATATCGTTTTGTCGTACAATATTACCTACACATATATCCTATTGATTTTGCTTTTACAAAGAACGTCGTCATACTGTGGAATGATATGAGAAATATTACTACTATAGAAATGGAATGAAATCGATAATAATATTCATAATAATACTGTAATGTTTTACCTTTATGTCGTGTCGATATTTCGGCATTCTTAGGAGGTATTGAGTTCGAAACCAAGTATAACATTTCCAATTAAAAAAAAAACAATCATTTCCCTTCTCATTTATTGTGACGAGGTATTAATTTATAAAATAAATAAATATTAGCCTACCTTTTACCTTTCAATAAAATAAATGATTTTTTTTCTAATATCATTGCTTTCAGTTGTTGTTGATTACATACATAAACAAATAAATCTTTCCTTTATAGAATATTCGTATAGAGTTTTGACCGGATTACGCAAGAGAGGAAACATATAAAGCGCCATCCTCCCAAAAGGAGCTTAAACAAAGTCAGTAAACAAACTGTTTAATATCAAAAGATGGTATTATTTGTCCTTTCAAGCTTAGCTCTAACGAGGTCCGTGATGTATCACTTCTGGAAGTGGGAGGGGGAAACCGCGGTCGGAACCCAACCGTACCTCTCGATAACGGCAGCAAACAAAACGAAAGGGACTCCACAAATTGTACAATACTCCTATCCATGGGCGATATGTACGTTTGGGACGTTTGCTGAGGAAATTATTTTGATAATATTTTATAGACGATGTTTTCATATTTTTGTTCTTTATAGGATAAGCGGTAAAGGAGCCAGCAGATCACCTGGTGGTAAGTGATTAATTTAAAATATAAACTGCAATAGTTATTTGCGGGTCGTAAAATAATAAATATCAGCACATCACTATTAAATTAGGTACTTAGAATCTAGAGTAATCTTTCCAACTTGATTTTTAACTTCACTTAAGATATTTCTCATTCCATATTCGTCCGTCAGTGATTACCATTAAATCTTACACCAAACGCGGTATGCGGTACATCATCGTACGCTGTTACGCGGCATGAGCCACGTTCCGGCGATATTCTGATAGGTCATGACAACAGTGAAATATCACAGTATTGCATGAATGGGCTAATTCATGCAGCGAATACATAGCTCTAACCAGCATAGAGCATTGTGCTAACCGGATAATGCTTAAAATGTATGTTTTAGACTTAGTTAATATAATACTTATTTAAAATGTACAAACAAAGAATTTTAAGGAATTATTCAATTAATACAAATAACTTTTATAAGACGATTTTCCACAACTCATTGTTTAGTACTTGTATTATAACCCAAAACTTTTCGAAGAGCAGTTAGCGTGAAACAAATGCTGGGCTGTCTAGACGATTCTTAATGTTTTATTTAGGGCATAAAAGATAACCCTCCTTTGACATTGGGAGGGTCTAATAATTCACTGTCATCATTAAAATAATAAATATTTAAAGATACCTAATTTCTATTTAAATACATACGAATCCTAGTTAATACCTACTTCGGTCGTAGGTAACTTCATCGTTTTTTTTTAACATAATATAACATAACTTCACGCCTTTGTTACCCGAAGGTGTAGGCAATGGCTGTTAAGGATCCTCTTGCCGTTATGTTTACGTTGCAAAATGGCGAACCTATTGCCATACCGGGCACAAAGTGCACATAACTTCAGAAAACAATTTCGAAAAGTCATTGGTGTGAGCCAGTCTCAGGATTCGAACATGCGAATTTCGGATTCAGAAGCGGTGTGCTCGACCACTGGACCACCGAGACCATAAACCGTTTTTTTTAATTGCCGAAAATTTATTCATCAGAAATTCCAATTCCAAATTCGGTGACAAGCAATAAATAGAATTTATCTATAGTCGATTCTAGTCAAACTCTAAGGTATGCGACAGAATTTGAACTCGGATTCCCTCAATCACAACCCGTCACGTTAAACTATCAAGCGAGAGCTGAGAGAGAGATGAGCAAATGTAATTTACATAACTCAGATTTACTTACATTTACAAGAAACTTAATCCAAGACAAACGTATAATCTGTATGTTTTGCTACTGTAATTACGGATATAGTACAAACACTGAACATATAACAATGTTAGTTTCTGTTTATCATAGTTTAACTTAAGTATAACACAAAATATAACTTAACTACACGCTTTTTTCTACCTGAAGGTGTAGCCAGCAACAAACAAACTCTTTCAGGTTTTTTTCAACGGCAATATCGGCAAAATCAACGGCAATGAACAATTAAAAAAAAGGTTTAAGTAGTATAAAAAAAACTAAAGATTGACAAAGAACTTCGGACAAAATCCCTGATATTGCTATTAATATTAATTAAAAAGCGTTGACAGAAGTTGATAATATTATTTTTATGGCAGGGCAAAGGAGCAAGCGTGAAACCTGATGGTAAGCAACTTGCGCTGCCCATGGACACCGGCAACATAGTTATAGTATTACCGTTGCGTTGGCGACCTTTGAGGGAGAAGGATGGGGAAGGGGGGTGGGTTTCCGGGTACCTCTCTCACCGAACGAAATGCGGTATGAGCCACTTTACGCCGATCTTCTGAGAGGTCGTGGTATTTCACCGGTTGAGCCGGCCCGTTCATGCAGCGAACTGCTTATTATTTAACTGCTATTATTTTCATCACATCTAGGTTGTTAGTCGATAATATCAACAGCTAAGCAAGTGACGTGTGTAATAATCGTGCCTTATTGCGCTTAGTTCTCTCTACCTACCCCGCAGGGGATCTAGCGTGAAGTTATGAATGTATGTATCAGAACTTGAATTGAAAATAATATTAGTGTTAGATAGTCCATTTATGAGGAAAGCTTTGGGGTATTAATATGAGTGGGACAATAATCTTTTTTGTGGAAATGTATAAAATATGGCGGTACGAAGTTCGCGCGGTCTGCTAGTTATAAATAAAACCTTAATACGACATCTATAGTTTTCATTGTTCTAACAAAAAAAAGCAAAATAGTAAAATTGAAGCGCTATATTTGTATAAGGAACTAGTTCGTGTATTATTATTTTATTATCGATTTTGGCATTTGTCCAGATCACACTTGGACCAGCGATAAGTATTTTATATTAGAAGACAATATCTTTAAGGATTTTAGCCCGTAAAAGGGAGAATTCGTTGGTATTAAAATAAGGAGTTCCTTAACTTAATACTAACACTCCACACTGGAAAGTAGCTAGAGATCTTACAGTGGTAAAGCCACGTAGTTTGTTGCGCGAATGTGCTGGCTCGACCGGTTAAATAACTCGACCTCTTAGAATATCAGCGTAAACTGTCTCCTGCAGTGTTACGTTCGGTGAGAGAGGTATCTGGTGGCCCGATCGCCTTTACCCTTCCTTTTTCATCCTACTCCTTTGAAGGACGGCAACGCACCACGGTCTACATGAGCGGTGAGAAGTTGCTTACCATCAGGTGACACACTTGCTCGTTTGCCGTCCTAACCCATGTCTTTAATCATCTTTAGTCATGTCGAAAGAATTACAGGACTAACTAAGCAGATATACAATACAAAAATGGAAGGATGTAGAGTCGAGGCCATGGAAAGTGGGTTGTGGCAACCCATTTTCCATGGCCAAATTAAACGTGTCTTTGCGGAGCTAGGATACTTGAGAGCCTTGAAAACCGAAGAACAGGTATGACAAGGGTTATTTAAGTCGACGAAACCAGCGAGGTGTGTACGAAATTTTTTCCATGGCCATATATTAAGCCTATCCCGCAAGAGACTTGGCGCGAACATATGTACACTATATATTTTTACGCAAAGGCATCTATCTCATAGATAATTTTGCACACAATTTGTTTATATTTGTTTTTTATTATGGAAAACACGGGAATGAGATCATTTAAGATAAAAAAGAAGACTTCTTCTTATTATTTACTGAGCACAAAGAAACATTGGCTTAATGGCAAAAATAGTACACAAAAAATATATAGAGATACAAAGGCAAGCTTAACTTAGAACCGAGTTTTCTATCAGCTATTTCTTTGATAAAAGAAAAAATAATACAAGTGAAAGAAGAAAGCGTATAATGAAAGAATATTATCTATCATAAACATACGAGTATATAAAAACACGTGTACATATTTTTGGAATAGCTATAAATCTACATAATATATATTATCTTAGGAATCTTAGTGATCTGAAGGCTCAGCATATGAATCAAAAGGTCTCGGGTTCGAGGTTGTTTTTTTTTATAGGAGCACTCGTGTCACTTGATGATAAGCGACCAGCGAAGCCCTGCAACATATAATGTGTTACAGTTGCGATCCCGACCTTTTAGGGGTAACGTTTAGAGAGAGAGGTGGGTCTCCGTGTACCTCTCTTAACGAATCTTACCGGATCTTCTGAGAGATCGTGGTATCTCACCGGTCGAGCTATCCCATTCATGTAACGAACTGCTTGAGATAAGATAACTTTATCTTTACCACTAGAGATGACTGACAAATTAACAAATTAGTAACAGAAAATAAAATAGCAGCCGAAGTATAAATGCTGCCGCCCACAACTTCAGGTATAAGAATTCATACAACAGATTCGAACAGGGAATGTCCATTGTGTACTGTGTATTGGATAAGATTCCCGATTTCGAATTGTGAATTCGTATTATCAACATTCTAACGGTCAATAGCTTTCCAGATAGTGGCTTTTATTCGAGCAGTCCACTTTTTCCCCTTCAATTTGTGGACACACGCAAACGTACCAGCTTCTATCTACGAACTCCATTTCTTAAAATGTTATGCTGTTTATTTTTAGTTTGGTATTTGAATGGGCGATTTTATTTGTCGCTCTATACATCTCATATGCTTGTTGTATTTTTAAAAGGAACATATTTTTTTCATAATATATACATTACCAGCTGACCCGGCGAACTTTGTCCCGCAACAAAAGAAATTTTAAAATTTCTAAGTTTATCACTTTTTATTTACTACGTTATACATATATTATACATGCAAACCACATCGTTGACGCTCACTACCTATTAAAAAAATCCGCATCAAAAGCCGTTGCGTAGTTTCAAAGATCGAAGCATATAAGGCGGCTGATAATTTGGACCTGGTACCTCCGAACGCGAAGTTGGAAGCTGTATCACTAGACCAATACACCATTAATATTGAACATTAAAGTTCCTTAGTCGCTTGTGACAGCTTATTGAAAGAGATGAAGTGACATTGTTCTTTAGAGTGAGTTTTCTTTAGTTTTCATACAGACATAGTTTATAATTAAGTTATACTTAAATCCGTATTTTATAAATATTTTCATTAAAGCATTCGTTATAAAATTGAATATATAAATTTAAAAAAAATATGCCGTATTACCACCCCATAATTTCTTCATGAAAGCCTCTGGATTCTTTTGTATATTTTGCCAAAACAATGTCGGTAATTTATCAAATAATAACAATATGCAATTTTTCCCTATTGTTACAACCTTCAGAGATAAATGAAGAGAGCTGAATAATAATGGCGACCATTAGTTGTTTTGAATGCCCAAGGGGCCAATAGTTGGTTGATTTGTTAGGTAGTTATTTATTTTAATGGCAAAAATATTATAATTATTGCGTTTAGGTTAACTTACATTGCAACAAAAGAAAACATTTTATTTCACAGTTTTTTTACAGTTTTTTGTAGGTTAGGTAGGCCTTCGGTGTGGGACGCTACTTGCGTCGACACCCTTGCGCCATCGCATCTTCCAGGCACGGTAGAGGTGGCCGGTGCTGCTGCTGCTTCGGCAGAAAATCTCAAGCGGCACAAATACAGAAACCTTGTAGGTGATTATGTATTTGAGCCGTTTGGGGTCGCGACTTTGGGGACATTGGGTCCGAATGCTCGTGCACTTTACAAAGATCTTGCAAAGAGGCTGATCGAAGCCTCTCGCGACGAGAGGGCTGGTCTATTCTTCGCACAGAGGATTAGCATTGCCATTCAGCGTGGCAATGCAGCCAGTCTTCTGGGCATGCTGCCAGTAGACCGAGATGCGGAGAAATTTGATTTCAGGTAGTTTTTTAATTGTATATATTGTAAATAATGTAATTAATTTATTTGTTTCTATTATCTTTATCTTATCTTATCTTATCTTATCTTATCTTATCTTATCTTATCTTATCTTATCTTATCTTATCTTATCTTATCTTATCTTATCTTATCTTATCTTATCTTATCTTATCTTATCTTATCTTATCTTATCTTATCTTATCTTATCTTATCTTATCTTATCTTATCTTATCTTATCTTATATATATAAAAGAAAGTCGTGTTTGTTACAACACTTATAACTGAAGAACGGCCATACAGATTTGGTTGAAAATTGTTAGAGAGGTAGCTTATAGCCAGGAATAACACATAGGATAGAGAAAATAGGGATAAGTTGCGAGTAAAATACTAAAAAATACAATTTAATTTTCCCGTACAAACGATCTGTAACTATGGAAACTGCAAAACAATGAGATGGATATTGACATTACACTTTTAATCAAATGTCAAAATCTGTTGTCTTATGTAATATGTTTGAAGGTTTGCAATTTTAAATTATTAAAGTCATGTAAATATTTGGAATTTGGAAAAGTTATTTTTGAAGTAATACAACGTAAAAAATTAAATAATGCATTAGTTTCGAGGGAGCATCGCAGTGGCGGTAATATTATCAAGCAACGGAATGCCATTTTTGTCTAAGTTTTTGAAGGTTACCACGAAGAAGGTGGCGATGATTTATCAATTCAGATGGCATCCACTATAGATTAAAAAGATGTGGTGAGTCGTCTCTCTGTCTGATCAGTCCAACTTTCTCATCGCGAAGTATCACATATTTCACACAAATTTATCAATTTGTACCGATACCGTCACTATCCATTTCAATAGAAGGAACGGTACTCCTTTAGAAGTGTTGTTTTTAACCTAGCAACCTGGCGACTAGGATCGAGAGGATACTGGAATAGCATCGCAAAGACCACCAACTATTAGGAAGATTAGAAGGAGCTAAAACTTTTGACAACATGGATAGTTGGAAAGAATGACATGTTGTGCCGACCCCACTAAGAATGGGACAAGGGCAGGATGAGTTTGTATGGGAAAATAAAAATGTTATGAATATTGACATTAGTCAAATAACTACAGTTATCTACAAATTGTAACAACATATAACCATATCGGGCACGTCAAAAACAAAAACAACCGCGCGACTTAATGAAACTAAGCGATTCCGCAGACGAAGTGCTCCTGTGATTTTGGAACGAGTGGCATTTCTCTATGATCCAGCAATAGATTATTGTGCCAGATCAGTAAAAATTTGAGAAATGGTATTAATTTATAGATATTGTTAGGAGTTGAAATAGAATGATCTATAAACTGTTTTATGTTGTGCCGGAGGCAAAGTAAAATTACCACCATCAGATCTTTTAAGCTAGACACTAAAGAGTTTCTGAGATTGGAAATAATTCTAAGTATTTTTTGGCCAATCAATGTCTATATCTACACTAATAAATGAAATCGGAGTGTCTTTTTGTAATATTGAAATAGCCGCTTTTTACGAAATGCATGTATTTACTGTATAAATATTCATTTAATATACCTATGCACGGTATGTAACCCAAAATAACACTTTTGTTAGACTGTTTGTTGGTCTGTCTGTTCCGGCTAATCTCTGTAATGGCTGAACCGATTTTGACGGGACATTTTTGTAGATAGCGGATGTAATAAGAATTAACTATTAATACTTACTTTTATTTAAAAAAAAAACTTTTATTAACTCATATAATGCTTTTGAGGGGAAACAAAGTTCGCCGGGTCTGCTAGTTGTAAATAAAGTTATTAAGATATTAAATATTTCTAATTATGACTGACGTCTGGAAGGCGGCGGGTCATAAAAATACAGGCAAAACTTCTGATAACAAAAATATTTCTAAAGAACGACAAATTAAGCTGGCCCTACTTAGAATGGGATAAGGGCTGAAAAATGATGAGTTTTTTACATATTATAATATTGAAAGTCGTTATCAAATACAAAAAACTTTTTTTTAACAGAAAATGGAAAAGAAAATTTAAGAAGAGTAACAGTGAAGCCTAGACATAGTGATTTTGTAAAAAGCAACAATATTTAAACAATTACAATCTAATCAATTATGGGAGTTAGGATTCGAACCCAGGTGCTATGAACCGGTAATCCGGTAATACGAGAGATAGTGCATCTCAGGTCAAATTCTTTAATCGCCTTTTACGTCACCCACGGAACGGGATGGCGTTGTTAGCATACTCTCTTTAGTTAATTTGATATTGTTGTTATACTAAACGTGTTGATAGCAATGGCTTCTCGGAGCATCTCTGTCTACTTCTACTTCCCTATTAATAGAACTTCAAATAATATTTCATTATAACTTCGCTTCAAAACATAACAGTTGAATAAGCATATTGCTGCAAAGGAAACTCGAAACTTTTCCAATTATCAATACCGAAACAAACTGAGATCATAACAGGTTCCGTACTGTACACAACTAATTTAAATTCAAGCGGGAGCAGATGGCGTCATAGACTGTTACTTAACCCTAAAATAGGGGCTGCGCCTTATCAAT
This sequence comes from Euproctis similis, assembly GCA_905147225.2. Classification (NCBI taxonomy): domain Eukaryota; kingdom Metazoa; phylum Arthropoda; class Insecta; order Lepidoptera; family Erebidae; genus Euproctis; species Euproctis similis. The sequence continues at coordinate 3,038,511 of LR990117.1, read as the reverse complement.
TTACTTAACGAAGTGCATGGCCTAATTTGAAGTTGGCGTTGTTCCAGCCACGTTGCAAACTCAACGGCGTTCTACGCTAACTTAGACTTGATATACTGACCTGGTTTTAATGTCAAACATTGATATTTTAATTGTGACAACCGACACTGGTGATTTACATTGCTTTGTTTGTGAAACTGTGAGTTTAACATTTGTGTAGAAAGTACGCGATGTGTTGTAAATGCTTTGTACGTTATACAGTTGCGATGTTTATTGGTATGCAGCTTGCAGTTTTAACATTAGAGTTATGGCATGGATGATTTACATTGCTTCTTTTGGGGAATTAAGGGTTCACTACTTATTTAGTAAATGAGCAATGTATTACAAAATGTCTATTCGTTATGCAATTTTCTTGCTAATAACGTTCAGTTTTGCAATAGTGAAAGTTGAAATTTATGATTCGCAATGTTTTATGAAACTATAGTTTACTATGCAATTTTAAAATAAAATAATTTTAATTGTGTCTTGATTTATTCTATTGTGTTTTTATGGGGTAGGCGGCAAACGGGCAAACGGGTCAGCTGATGTTAAGCAACTACCACCGCCGATGGATACCTGCAACACAGATAGTGTTACAGTTGCATTACTGGCCTTCAAGAAGGGAGGGTAGTGGTCTTTTGGATACCTCTCTCACCGAACGAAACGTGACATGCGCCACTATAAATCGGTATTTTTAAGAGATCAGGTTATATCACAAATCGATTCGGCCCGTTCATGGAATGAACTGCGTAGCTCTACAGGAAAGGCAAAAAAAAAACTTTTACGTTCACGATGATTACCTCAAGAAATAGACATGTTTGTGAAAATGTTTTGGGTCGCAAAAATTTTGTCAAATCAAACTAGTCCGTCCCAAATGGATAGGCGAATCGTTGAACGTCTGGCGCCGAGACATTGGCTTATGACAACTTCGGCTTTATTATGATAACAGACCGATGATAGCAAAAACATAATGATATTACTTCTTGGATCACTTTCTGTAATGATATTTTGCCTCACGTATATCGTATTGATTCCATAAAGAAAGTATGTTTAGATACTAGCTGTAACTATTATTAGCCAAGCCCTGGAGTTACTTATTTAACCCTTAAAACTAGTAAAATATTACTAAGTTTTAATATACTATTTATTTACTTATTATAATTAGTCGATTTGTTTTTTATAATTTCACGCATTTCCAAATTCAAAATAGGAATATGAGGCTGAGCCTATTGCCATACACATGGCACAGTGTTGTCAGTAATCCTGCTTAACTTCCGAAAAGCATTCCAAAAAGTTATTGCTGTGAGTCAGGGTCGACTCCCACGAGCTTTCATTTTAGAAGTGGTGTGCTCAATCTCCATCGAGACGTAGTTAGCTTTGATAACTAAAATCAACATTACATCATTTGTATACGGACAAACATATCTGCATATATGGCCGTTTATATATACAATATACATAGCACTTTAAATGGATGCCGTCGGTGAGCTTAAGTTGTCGCAAGGGGGTCTTTGTCTCGAGTGGTGATAAATTATTTGTACAATTTGCTGCTGAATATACAGACTGTACACTGTACACCCAGATACGTATACATTTTGTATATATACATTGTATACTTGCTGTTTCTTTCGACTTCGGTCGCACGGCCTTTCAAAAGACAATAACATAGTTATAGATGTCAGAACCTAAGTCATTATTCAAGATAGTGTATCAAAGTATTTTAGTGTATTAAAAAATTACGAATATATCCGCGACAAGTGCTATGAGCTATCATGAGAAGAACCGGGCAAAAAACTTATGTAAATCAAATATAATTTACCAGCATGTTTTAACAGAAATTTTAAGTCACCATTTAACCATTCCGTATAGAAAAATAGTTTGGTTATATACAGCGTGTTGTTATTGTGGTTTTGTGTTAAGATTATAAGCGTTAAATGCCAAATGATAATGTAAGGGAAACTTAAAATGTCCCAAGTGTATTGCGATTCGGACTATTTCGGACGTAGGGTTGTCTGGTGACAAATAGTTCGTGATGTTTGCTGAGTCAGCGGTGTTTGTTATATTCTCACCATAATTAAATTGCTGTCCAACATAGTACCCTGGTACAGGATGAGGTTTTATTTGCAATTTAGCACTTCGAAAACTACGCAAAGTGATAGAGCCAAGCAGTTCGCTGCATTATTGGGCCGGCTCGACCGGTGAAATACCACGACCTCTCAGAAGATCGACGTAAAGTGGCTCATGCTGCGTTTCGTTCGGTGAGAGAGGTACACGGAGGCGCACACCCCTTCCCCATCCTTCCCTATCCCCTATTCCCTTTCCCTTAACAGTCGGCAACGCAACAGTAATACTATATGTGTTACTAGTGTCCATGGGCGGCGTTGGTTACTTACCATCAGGTGACACGCCTGCTCGTTTGCCCTCCTATCCCATAAAAAAATTCGTAAGTTAGGTTTTAATATCGAGTACTGACTCATATCAAAAAAATATAAAATTGATTTGTGATAAATATCAATGATTACCGAAATTGCGTCAGGTATCGTCATTTATTATATTTGGGACTAAAAAAATAATTCCGCTTACCGATGCATATTTTTTGCTGCTTACACCTTTAAATATTAACGGATTAAGGTAACCACAGGTATAATAATAATTTAAAACTTTAAAAGAGTTGTTAATGCATCGGATCTGAGTCCTTTGAAAAGAAACAAATACGAATCCTCAGCTCTTAGACTATAAAGACATTAAAATTACTTACAAATAAAAACATTATATAATTACGAATGCCCACATAATTACGACATTGCGATTCGATTTTACGACCGAGCTATTACCCGGTAACATAGTCGGTAATTATATCACAAAAATCCGGGTATACGGTATAAAATAAAATAAGTATATACTTTACTACAAAACTTTAGTAATGTGAGGGCTTTTTAACTTGGTCGTACAATAATAAACATCGTTACCCACAATACAGCACCGCTACAATAGGTACATTTATCGCTAAAATTTCTTTACAGTGCTTTTATCGTTCCCGAAGGCTTCAAAATATAGTTACTATACACTACGTTTTATGACAAATAGTCAACTACGACACATATACAGCGTGATTTATTTCTTATGGAATAATTTATTTGTTAATATATTTTAATATAATTTCAGATTTCCGAATTACGACTTAGTTTATTTAGTTACAGGCTAACCAATGGCCCGCTACCACTTCCCCCTTCCACTTCCGATTCTCTATATAGCCAATCTTAAAGGCAACGTCACTATAATACTCTCTGTGTTGCAGGTATCCATGGGCGGCACTAGTCGCTTACCATTGGGTGAGACGCTTGTTATCCCATATTAAAAACGCTTTATCTCATAAAAAAAGGCGTGTAATCTTTTCACTGTTAGCTAGGCACTTTGACAACTGATTATGTCAGTCGTACATCGTCGATAAAATAAGCAGATATTTAGGTATATAAGTTACTTTTAGTCTGATATATACAGCCTTCCAGATGCAATAAATTCCAAAGAAAAATCGCCGAATTGTAAGATTTACTGCGAATATTTTAGAGCCATGTAGGTGTGGACATTCCAAAAGAAAAACATGATTGAAATCTATTATTGAGTGCTCAAACTCTCCGACTATCTCACTCAGGACAGTTATAAATAGTACTAACACTATCTTGAGCTGAGATGAAATTGTAACAGCATCTCTAAATATAATATAAGCGGTAGCAGCAGTGATATAATCGTATAACTTTATAGTTATGTAATAGATAAAAGAGCAATCAAATGTAACAGCCTGTATGTACTATAAAATAATAATAATCTATAAAGTTAGATTTTGGGAATGGTAGCGATATCGTTGATGTGGCCTTTTAGTCCGCAAATAAAGGATTTATATTTATAAGAAAAAGTTTATTTCATAATGGATTTCTATATGTTCACGCATTTTATTACCTTAAGGGTAGGTTGCGTTACCTATCTAGTTGAATGAAAGATACCTCGCATATAATTTTTTTCCGTTTAGAAAAAGACTGTGGAACTGCTTTTTGGTGGTAACATAATTTGAACCTCTGACTAACTTACTATCTGTTGAGTGTAACCACTATTGAGATTTGGGGCTATCATTACAATTATTGCCCAGTTCTTCTCATGGTAGCCGTTACACTCGTAATAGGCCCGTTTGTGGCGATTGCAACCATATTTTCTTGTTCCACTGGGGTACAGTCCTCGTTTTCTTTATTATTTCCTTAAGTGTCTGCTTTAATGAATAAAAAAATCTGTATTATGTTATATTGTAAACTAGTTGACCCAGTGAACTTTCGCCTTAGAAGCAATAAGAAAAAATTAAATTTGACATCGTGGGTTATCCCGAGATAGACATACACCATCCTGGACTTTTTTGTAGAGTTTTTGAAGGTGTTTAATGGTCTAGTACATTGTTTTGATTTATGTCGAAAATAACCACTTTTTTTCTATATTTTACATGAATTATAGATACAAACTGCCCCGTTGACACTCTCTGTCTATTAAAAAACACCGCTTCAAAATCCGTTGCGCAGTTTTAAAGATATAAGCATATAAGGAGACAGACAGCAGAAAACGACTTAGTTTTAGTGGTGATGAAGGGCAGTTAATCTTCTAATTTCCAGAAGGACAATGTGACTCATGTATGTGAATGTAAAATAAAATGTCAGATAAAAGGAGAATCTAAGAAAGAAGACTTTATCCTTTTAACTTTTAACCTTTAACGAATGTGAAACAGAAGTTGAACAAAACGACATGACTTTTATAATCTTTTGGGTCAAATTAAATTTGTTTTAACAATATATTGATTATTTTGAACAAAATGGCCGGGTAATAATTTGTAGTAATTCATAACGTAATTCATGTAATCGCTTAACACACTAATAGGTCTATTATTTTACCTGTAATGGGAACACCAATTTTCATAAATTATATACCTATTGCAGAGTTATTTACTTAAATTCGGACAAAATTATATTCCAATAAGGCTACTCATTACTGACCATCGTGGCTTAAGACAAGTATGGATGAAAAGTTTCATCATCAAATTTAAACCAATACAGTTTCAAAATTATTAAGTTAGTCTAGCTGGTCCAGTGGTCGAGCACCCCGCTACTAAATCAAGAAGTTGTGGGTCCGTATCTGGGTTGATATCGATGACTTTTTGAAATTATTTTTGGAAGATATGCGTGATATATATCGATGACTGAGAACTTTGTGTCCAGTGTATGGCAATAGACCACCTATTCCATTCGGGACGTAAACATAAAGGCGAAACGAGGCTTAATAGCCACTGCCTACACTCTCAGGTAGAAAAATGGCGTAAAGTTATATTATGTTATGATAGGCACAACCGTGCCAGTTCTCATTGTCTCATGTAACTTCTAAAAAGATGTAAAAATAGATATTGATATAATTGTATTCGAATTCGAGACATCCAAAACGAAATTCTCAACCAATCGGCCATCCAGGCAGCTAATCATCTAAAATTTGTATTTTGCACAGAGTAGCCCCACGGCACAATGCAGCCAATTTAACGGCAATAATACCTGGAGACCGACAGCCAATCAGCGACTCGCACCTGGGACAAGTCGTGACCATGTTCAGTTATGATGGTAATCCCACTCGTGCGAGTACGCTTTCATTACCAGCATATTACTAGTGATTACTACTTGAATCATATTTGCGAAACATTTGTACTGAAGCGGCCATTTTACAATTCCATCGATATATATTTAAAAATCGATATTAATGTTATTAATTATTGTTATTATTTTACTTCTGAATATATACGCTTTCAAATGTTGAAAAGGCAAGTACACATACATACATGTGTACTTTACAAGGATTCGAAATGTACCTTCCAATTCACTTGATAAATTACAAAAATCTTTTATACCTTAGACACACGCAGTTTGTTGAATAAATAGGCCCGCCCAACTTGTGAAATACCACAACCTGTCAGAATAACGACGTATTTTTTTTCTTTTTGTTATGGGTACTCAACTTAGATAGGGAGATACACCATCAAAATCACAATCTAGTTCATAGAGGCTAATAAGCAATGTTAATTTAACTTCATCTACTAATTTGTTTAAAGTCACTAAGAATAATGTCCAATGAATTTCCTTAGAGTCTATTAAGGCGAAGCACATAGTTCATGTGTTCTTTATTTAGGCTACTATCACTGTAACAGTTTGGTCCTTTTTAATCTTTTCAGTCGTGACGTCGAGGAGTTGGATTGCCTCAACGTTCACACGATGATGAAGTCTGCGTTCATGAGCTTCGGCGTATTTGGATATGATCTTATGAACGAGCTCGACTTGAAGGTCCATATGGAGATCGTCGTTTCTTATGTACCAGGGCGCATTCACTATATCCCTGAGAACTTTATTTTGGAACTTTATTTTTGAATTATTTGTACATTTCTTTGTTTTGTACAGTCCCAGAGCTGTATACCGTAAGTCCATACTGGCATAAGGACACCAATAGTAGTAGCACTGGCAGCGAGGAGTGTTTTCCGAGTAGCCAATACATCTTTTTGTATCTTATTCCTAATTCTTTACGTTTTTACTTGACATGAGCTTTCTAACGTAGCTTCCTGTCAAGTGTCATACCAAGATATTTGTCTGTGTTTGCGTAGGGTATAGGTTGACTATTTATATATATCGGGTGATACATTGGCCTCTAATTTTGTAAAATCAATATGAACCGATTTGGATTCGTCAAGCTTAATTCGCCATGATTTTGTCCACTGATGAGTCTATGGCTGTTTGGACTATTTCTACGTAAAGTGACTCATTTCGCGTTTCACTAGATGGGAGAGGTATCGCATAGGTTAATCCCTCTCATTCTCCTCTTCCCATCGCACTTCCAACCTATTCCATATCCCACTGTAACATTATCAGGCAATCCAACTGTAACATTATCTATCATCAGGTATCTATGGGCAGCGTTAGTTACTTGCCATCCGGTGACACGCCTGCTCGCTTGCTCTTCTATCCTATAAAAAAATCTTTACGAAAGCTGTATTCCCGACTAATATGTAAATGTTAATGTAAGTTTGTTAGTTCCGCTTTCACGCAATAACTACTCAACCGATCATCATGAAACTTTGTACACATATTTTTGGAGGTATTAGAAGTAACATAGGATACTTTTACTTTTTTTTCCTTCTTTCTTTATTTAATTTACATATATTTGCAGCTGAAGGAAAAACTTATAATATAGTCTACAAAAATATCCTACATTAATACTCTGCATTAACACCTTAAAATGATTTAAAAGTCCAAAATTATTTATTTTTATTACAGAGAAATATATTTTACCGTTTGTTGTTTCATTTCAATAAAGTATACTGCAAGTTTTTAAACGTCATTTTATGTTGTAATTTTAAAAATCGATAATCCCAGCTAAGCAATAAAAATAGAGTTATCATATTGATTCATTTCTATGGTAATGATCTTTGATACTTATTTAATGTCTTCAATGCGAGAAAAGCTGCGGGTAAAAGCTAGTAAATAAATACATATATAAATTATTTATTCTTAAAATATACTGGAAACAATTTCCTCTCTACAAACTACTCTATGCCTTTTCTTTATTCAGGTCACGCACTTGACGGGACAAAGGGCGCGTGAAAAATATAACCGCGCTAGAGATAAACAAGCCTTGATTTGTTCCTGCCACCGTCGGGGACAAATAACAAGATTGATGTTAGCACAGCTTTGATGCTTGATAATAAGAAATAGGGAACTTTTCCTCGTATTTGTTGGTGCGTTTCAAATTTGTATTAAGAGACTGGTTTCATAGAAAAATATCTCATAGCATTTATTTGATGTGTTCTTTTGATTTTCTTTTATGTATTTTTCTATTTTTTTTTTTTGTATCTTTGTCCTGATGACATTCGAAGGTGTAGGCAGCGGTATTTTTTCCAGAAGAAATGATTAAATATTTGCTCAAACAGATAGCGGAACATAACAAAGTATTTTTAAAACACCTACAAAAAATACAAATTATCATATAAAATGTTCACTCTCGTCAGATATGTTAAGTCTTAAGCGAGTTCGTATTGCAACCGGAGTGGGTTCCGTATGACTTCTGCATTTCTGTTCAAATAAAACTTACAATGTAAAATGGCGTTCTGCAAATTTGTATCTTAACAATAGTAACATACAGTTGAATTTAGAGTGGATATTAGAATAGAAATAGTATCCAGCTCGTGAATCTTAATTAAATTGGTTTATTTAGAACTGTGTTTTTATTGAACTCATCATACGAAATCGCTGGATAAAACTACAGAGAGTCTGTTTTTATTATCATTCTGTTTTGACTTATATTTAGATTAGAGTATCTTCTTTTTGCAATTTGTATTGTAATTTTATTTCAGTGGTGGAGCAAATGCGCTACTACACTTAGAATTTGCTGCATGAACGGGAAATACCACGACCTGTCTGACGAAATTGACGTAAAGTAGCACATACGCTATTTTATTTACTGAGAGAGTTATTTATAGTACAATACTCCTTACCCTACTTTCTCCACACCCTTACCATATCCTTTGGATGGATATAAGGTGGTATACAGTATGCTAAGCTTCATAAGCTATATAGGCTAGGAAATCATTGCCGCGATACGTCAAATGAATATTATTTGTGGCACTATTTTATTAATCATCAATAGGTATCTCTCTTCTTCTGGACATTACCATAGCTTTGAAAAAAAATCTGCAAAGTTTGTTAACATATAACTCAGGCACTCTCAATCAGAATTAGGAGTGCTAGTTTACTACGCCATCGGAACGTTAAATTCATTCACTTCATTCACTTTATTAATTGCTTAAAATAAGTCATCCTACTGTGTTCATATAGACTTACAAGTTAAATTGTAAAATAAATTATAAATGACTAATAAGAAATAAAGTTGAATGAAAAATCTGTATATACTAAATAAATATCAAATCCATCTTACAAAGGGAAATGAAATAAGTATGGTATGGTTCCGTCTGCACTGTTACGGTATCCTAAAAAGCAAATGTGGGCTTCAGTTCATATAATATCGTCATTAGTGTGGAAACGACGTTAGTATCTCGTTATGGGGATTCAAAGAATATTAAGAAATATGAAATCGTCGGCAAAAAGTCACATATCACAGGGTTATTCAAAAAAGTAATGTCACTCGTTTGAAGAAAAAGTTAGTGCAATTAGCGTTTGAAGATTTATTTCAGATATTCTTTTTCTGTGTACTCGTATTGAAGTAAGTAAGGCAGCTTATGCCCGCTATTTAGAGCATAGGGCTTAACAGTGGTAGAGTCTTGCAGTTCGCTGCATGAATGGGCCGGCTTGACCGGGGAAATACCACGTCCTCTCGCAATATAAGCATAAAGTGGCTCGTGTCGCGTTTCGTTCGCTGAGAGAGGTTTCCAGAGGCCCGATCCCCTTTCCCCTACCTTTCCCCTTCAACTCCATTACAGGATTGCTACGCACCACGGTGTTAATGCGCAGTGAGTAGTTGCTTACCATCAAGTGACCCACTTGCTCGTTTGCCCTCATCTCTATCTCTGTCTCATTAAAAATAGGGTATGAAAGTTGAAAGAATTACTTAGGTTGGAAAGACTCGAAGAATTTATCCTTTCCAAAGAGAATGACAAAAGCTGTAAAATATGAATAAAGTTAGGAAAGTCGTGGAAGATAAAATGGAGTCTTATGATACTCAGTTTTTTCTGCCTACCTCTCATCAGACTTAGCGGCATGCTTTGGTTATGCTGATTCAGTCGTATATATTTTAAAGTTCTAGTAATCTGCAACTCTATTTGTGAGGTGCGTCTTCACTAATCAGTATATTGTAACACTGTCTGTATGCAGGAGTCCATTAACGGTGCTTTAAGCTTACCATCAAGTGCGTGCTCGTATTTTTTTTAGTAAGCTTAAAGATAATGGCTTATTTTACTTATCAACAGTTATTATCAAACTATCAAATCCCAATAAAAAAATAGTGACAAATGACAGTTATGTTTTTAAGCCAAGATTAGTAAATATTTTTCAACCAGTTATTTTTTACGAGTGCCACCATAAAACCGGAGATTTCATCCCTTTCGTCGGTAATTGAAATGGCGATTAATCAATACGAAATACATTTATCAGTATCAACTGCGACACGGCGGCCATTTTGTGAAACAATTTAAGTTATATTTTAAAATTAATTGTAGATTCTGAGCGCTTCATAAGCGAAGTGACCTTTAGAGGAGTATATAATGTTAGTAATTATAATTTAAATTGTTACTTTGTTAAAAATAAAACTTAAATTTAAATTAGTTAGGAATTAAATGCAAATCAAAGAGATTCGCGTCTAGTGGCGCTCTGTTCTCTTTGTCTACTCCGTAAGGTACTTGGCGAGGAGTTATGTAAAAGCAATGAAAACATACTTATTTAATTAAAATCTTATTTTATATTTAAAGTTTTTGGTAGTCCAGTGGGCAAGCACCCTGCATCTGAATCTTGAAGACCTGAGTTTGAATCTGGGCCCACACCAATGACTTTTCCGAAATTCTTATCGGATCGTTGGTGTAAATATCGATGACAGAAAACATTGTGCCACGCCACCTATTCCATTTGGAATATAAAATAAGGGCGAATCGAGGCTTAACAACCTACACCTTTGGGTAGAAAAAGGTATGAAGTTATTTTTTTTTTTTTTTTTATGGGATAGGAGGGCAAACGAGCAGGCGTGTCACCTGGTGGTAAGCAACCAACGCCGCCCATGGACACCAGCAACACATATAGTGTTACTGTTGCGTTGCCAACCTTTAAGGGATAGGGGATAGGAAAGGATGGGGAAGGGGATGGCCCTCCAGGTACCTCTCTCACCGAACGAAACGCGGCATGAGCCACTTTACGTCGGTCTTCTGAGAGGTCGTGGTATTTCACCGGTCGAGCCGGCCCATTCATGCAGCGAACTGCTTGGCTCTACCACTGTTGGAAGTTATGTTATGTTGTTAGTTTGTTTTTGTGCACACAAACGAAATCATTGTTTTAAAAATTATAATAGTTTTAATTCATAAGTAGTATCCAGCTGAAATAGAAACAACAGTACCTCTTAACTATTAAATCCATTAAAATATTCGAAACAAATTAAAACGTAAATTATTCACAAAATCATTTCGATACAATAGAAAATGGCTAAATTTTCGTCTCGCACGTCCGCATGTATTTCCGCAACGTTACCGATGTTAACAATAAGTACAACATCCACTGCGCTTCCATTTAGAACGCATCCAGCGGTATATAGTACATAAATTGCAATGTACAAGTGTATTGACGTTTATATCGCGCTATTTTCACTGCAGACAGTGTATCGAGTCCCGGGGGAATGTCGTTCAGACTTCGAATTTAGAACTCAAAATGTGAAATGTTCAACATTTATTGAATGTAGAACGCGATGTTTGAATTAGGAACTTTCTTTTAAATGTTGGAACAAATGGAACAAAACTGTTTCCTTTACTAGGTACTTAATTTTTTTTTATATCATTCCTTTGTTTATCTATTTAATATATTAAATTCTCGTGTTACGGTATGCGTCATACATACATAACTTCACGCAGATTCCCTTGCGGGGAAGGCAAAGAGAACAGAGCGCCATAAGGCACGATTCTTACACGCCTCACTCGCTTTCTTGACTTTCATAACTCCTTTCATGCACGCGCGTCGATTTTTAAGGATCCTAACATCATCTTCTATTTATCTATTTGGTCATGGAATGTGTGTCTTGGCCGTCCTCGACTCCTACATTCATCCGCTTTTGCATTGTATAACTGCTTAGACAATCTTGCATCATCCATTCTTTCTTCATGACCGAACCATCGGAGCATGTCCTTTCTTACTTTTACACCGACACTCTCTTTCAATCCTACTTCCTTCCTTATAACCTAGTTTTCGACGCGCCCTCATTTCTTCCGCGTTTATCCTAATTTCATTTCAATTTTCATGTACACTCTGCCATACCCAGCTCTCGCTTCCATAAGTTAGCGTTGGGATCAGGGCTGCATTGGAGAAAAGCCCAGCTAGCTATCCGCTAGCTGGGCTTTTCTGCTAATGTTTTTTGCGCCCAGGAATCTGCCGAACGCTCCATTTACGCTATTTACTATTGCAACTCGTCTTTCTATATCCGTGGCGTACCATCTATTCCATGCGTCATAGATATAAGAATAATAGATCGGCAATAGTCACCCAAACAACGAGACCAAAAATGATTTGTTCATGTGTAAGTAACTTTTGGGGGAGGGCGCTGTTGTGCGACCGTTAATTTCGGCTCCTGAGTTTTGATTGAAAAATAATTACTTTTAGTGATGAAGTAGTCAAAAAGTGTTAAAAATTCATTGAGTAACAAACAAAATCACATGGACAATAAGTTGTTTTGCCGCAAAAATATATAAATCAGTGCAAAAGCTACAAAATTATCATGGGTTCTGAACGGTCGTTTTTTTCAAATTTATTCAAGTGTTAAAAGTCATAGAACCCGTTAATTACAGCGAAACGAACTTAAATAAATTAAAAACAGTGAAAATCGTTATTGTGAAAATATTATTTGTGTTTTTTTGGTTTTTGCGTACAAGTGCATCATAACCTAAAATTGAAACAATTCTCGCCGAGTCATATTCACTATATGGAATCAGCGCTATCTAGCGTCGAGCAGCAAACGGTTTTTCTAAACCTAGTATTGCCATTCACCACAAGAGGCGCGATTAGAACTAAACTTAATAAATTTAAAACGAGAAAGTCTCAGCAAAATATTATAATAATGGATGAAATCAAAACTATATTATGGAGTATATAAGAAGAAATGAAACAACAGAAGGCGGACATGATGGATATGAAGGAGGAAATAAAAAATACCATTACAAACAATATGAATGAGAAGTTCCAGGCTCTTGAATTAAAAACTGAGGTACTTGAACAAAAAATAGAATATCAAAAAAATAAAATTGATAACATGGAAAGAATACTGAAAAAGGAAAATGTACTCTTTTTTGGAGTTGAGGAACGAGAAAGATCATATGAAGATTTGATTAAAATTGTGCTACAAATAATGAACCATTCTTTAAACATTGAATGTAATGTAAACAGTATTGAATTTGTAAGGCGCCTTGGAAAAAAGGGTAAGAACATGAGGCCTATTATTGTGACATTATGCAATATGGGGCTAAAATTAAAAATACTGAAACACAAGAAAAATCTGGCATCGTCGCCTTACTACGTAAAAGAAGATTTCCCGTTAGAAGTATTAAAAAGACGCAGAGAGCTTCAAATGGAACTAAATAAAGAGATAGAAGCCGGAAACACAGCAATAATCAAATATGATAAATTAGTTATTTTGGAAAGAAATAAAGGACAAAAAAATAAACCTATGAAACAGAATAGTAATACAACTGAAAACATTGAACAAGGCAAAAATCACAACAAAAGAGACCCATCAATATCTCCGGATTCTCTGAGAAGTTCCAACAACAATAGAAGGACTAACCGCTCTTCAAAAAGTGTTAAAAATAACAGCATGACAAATTATCTCACAAAGAAACCAACTTTAACGCTCCAAGGCTCTGTCACTCAACCTACTCGAGATAAAGAAAATACTAAAACAACACATTAACAATCAAGGCGAGACCCTCACCAAATATCTCCCAAGACGGCTGGTCACCGCGGGAGTATCAGACCAAAACCCTCCAGAGACACAATTACTACGTTACCAAAAAACTTATTGTATATTGCTACATACAATGTGAGAGAGGCTTCTCTGGAGGAGGCCTTCACCTTCAAATAGAGGGGTTCACGTACCAATATATATTGTTATTTTTTAAAATATATTAAACATGCATGAAACACAATTAATTATGTATTATTCTTATGTTATTAATAAATGCAATTTTGAATTAGATGAATTGAATTGACCAAATTGAATTAAATAGAATATTAATAAAATCTAAAGCATGTTTAAATTTTATTTTCTATGCATGAGTTTCTACACATAAATCTAATTATAAGAAATATAAGTAATTAATAAAATATCTAATCTAATTAATATAAATATCTTATTTATATATTTCATTTGTTCAATGTTAATGTACTCAACTAAATAATAAACAATTAATAATGTAATGTAATATAATACTTTTTATGTAAAAATTTGAATGAAATAAATTGGAATGAAAAATAAAAATATTAATATCAAATAATTTAATCTAAAGCATGTTTAATCCAATTTTCTCTATATGAGTGAAATTGATAAAATATCTCGTATTATATACATATATCTTTAACGATTTTAGTGTATTTAAATAAATAAGTAATATGAAATTCTGGTCGTCTACATTAATTATAATAATTGTAAAGAACATTATTTACGTGTCGTGAAATAAAAGGCTTTTTTATTTTTTTTATTTTATTTTTTTTATTAAGTAACTTTTGATTAGAGATTATCAATATGTGCGTAAAAAGTGCTTCCCAGTGTCAATTTTTACTTAATAATTTTTCATGTCTTGAATTATAAATATCCTGAGAATCGCTTACACGTGGTCGCGCTGTCAGTGATGATTAGTAGTACGTTTTTCAGACATGCGCCATCTATTGCAGTCTATGATAAATCTATAGTATGGTTTATTAAACTCTTCTGAAAACCGATTCTCCTGAAATTTTGTAGGCATATCAAGTAGGTCTTAGAATCGAGTAATGTCTATTTTTCATCCCCCTAAATATTAAGGTTATCTCTAAACTTCTTTTTTAATTTTTACATATTCTTTACATAAATACTCTTAATTTTCACCCCTCTACGATCAACCCCTATTTTAATATGTAAATTAAAAACCTTATTTTTTTTAACTGCGGAAAACAACTAGCAATATACACATAGTTTGACACCTATTATTATTGCGGCGTGCAATCATTTGTAGCGTGATTTAGTTGCCTTTATTGTCAAGATTATTGATGTGGAATGAAATAGAAGTCGAGCGAGGTATCGATGTATTTTTCTGTATTATTCGCTTTTTAGGGTTCCGTACATAAATAATTAAAACGGTACCTATATGTAATCGAAACTAGATAGCGGATATCAATACATTTTTGTGTTTGTAAATAACATCCTTTTTTTGTAACTTCACGCCTCTTGTAAGTGTAGACAGTGGTTGTTAAGCTCTGTTAATCTATAAAATTTATCATCCTAAATGGAATAAGTGGCAAACTTTATTGCAAACCCTGGGTTCAACATTTATCAAACATGACTTCCCGAAAAGAATTTTGAAAAGTCATTGGTTGTCCGAATTAAACCTTGACTTTTTTTGGTAAAAGAGGGCAAACGTGCTTGCGGGTCACACAATGGAAAGCGACTGTCGCCGTCCATGGGCATCAGCAACATACGCGTTGCCAGCCTTTAAGATCGGAATACGCTTGTTACTTGTACTCTTATACCATTGCCAGCAAATGGTTACACAAAAGAACAGTTTATTGATTGAATAGAGATATTGATACCACAAACATTTCAGTCTCGTTGGTCCAGAGGTCGAACACACGGCTTTTGAATCTAGGGGTCGAACGAGGTCGAATGTGATCGGGTTCGAATCCTGGCTTACGCCAATGATTTTTCGAAATTAAATTTCTAAGGTTATGTGTGAAAAATTTCGATGGCTAAAAACTTTGTGCCCAGTATGGAAATAGGTTCGCCACCTATTCCATTTGGGACGTAAACATAACGGCAAGTCGAGACTTAATAATCACTGCCTACAACTGCCTTCGGGTAAACAAAAGGCGTGAAGTTATGTTTCGTACATTTCATAGAAAAACGGCCAAAGTAGGCATATGTTCAATTTTAACAACACAACTCGAGATCGCAGTATATAATTGCTTTGTGGATTGAATTTCTATCACAAATTACGAGAACACGCTTAAATGTCTGCGCCCACATTTCGTATTCAGTTTGAGGTTTGTTTGTAAGGTTTTGTTTCGAGATTACACACACACAATATTGTTTATTGCATATATTATTATTATTAGATTGCATATATTTACAGAAACTAATTTATGTAAGTACTTGACAGTTATTAGTTTTAGTTCATTTGAATAATAGTTATGTTTATATTTGATTGAAAGGAAAGGGCAGAACTGAAAGAATTAAGCTATATACATGACATAACTTCACGCCTTTTCTACCCGAAAGTTTAGGCCGCTATGTTCAAGTCCCAAATAGAATACGTGGAGAACCTATTGCCGTACCGGGCACAATGTTTTCAGTCATCGATATTTATCACACATAACTTCCGAAAACAATTTCGAAAAGTCAAGCTATATAACATAGCACATAACATAACATAACTTCACGCCTTTGTTACCCGAAGGTGTAGGCAGCGGCTATTAAGCCTCGTCTCGCCGTTATGTTTACGTGCCAAATGGAATAGGTGGCGAACCTACTGCCATTCAAGCTAAATACTTTCTCGTAAAATACTACCACTTTCTAGTTTCTCCTGTCCCCTTCCCGACTCATTTCCGAAACCTTTTCTATCCCATTTTAAGGGCTGGCAACGCAACTATAGCACTTGCTGTGTTGCAGATGTCCATGGGTGGCGTTAGTTGCTTTATTACAACCAGGCGACACGTTTGCTCGTTTGCCTCCATAAAAATATGTATTGAATATATTTCTTTCTATATGGTAATTCTTATAATATGTAACAAATTAAATGAACAAACACAATAGCCACAAGCGGAACGTGAGAAGAACTAGACAAGAAACTCATGTCCCATCTTTCTAGCCGATGGCCATTTTTCTAGTCCAATACAATCTGTAATAGAGACTGGTGTCATTCATCAGCGATAATCATGCGTGTGAATAGTCGTTTGTGTGTTTACATAATCGAAGTCAAGACTTTCGATTCATAAGCCGAGTGTTATATCACCAGACCGACGAGATTACTATTATATGTATATCCTTCTCATCATAATTATTCTCACGAAATCTTGGAGGACAATATCTCCATTATATTCTCGCTTTCTGACGCCATATGATGTTTGAATATTCTCAGTGTGCCCCACAAACGTATACAATTCAACGTTATGCTATAATAACTGTAATTTCGCTAAAATGCTCTCGGTATACCGCCTCAAATCTTACATTAGTACGATTGTTTAAGAAAACATACGGGTGAGTAGTGTGTGCGCGCCTGCTACTTGTAGTTTGAGTACTTGCATTTTATAATGATAGTCTATGGTATGTCTATGATAGTCTATTAGCAAGGCAAGTTTAATCAGAATATTTCGTTTCTTAATTAACAAATGCAAAATAATTATAAAATTTTAGTTCTCATTCATGTTTAGAACCAAGGACAAGATATCAACCAAGCAAGAGACTTGTGTTCCAAATACTATTTGTCTGTGGTAGATGATTGCATGAATGGGCCGCCTCGATCGATCAAATATCATGACGTCTCAAAATAACAATGGAAAGTAACACATGTCGGGTTTCGTTTGGCGAAAGAGATATCCGGAGTCCCACCTCCCTTCCTCTACCCCTGCCCATCTTGTCTTCAGATGACCTCCTTGCTCGTTTGCTCGCTATACCCTATACCCTGTTTTTTACATATTAATACTGTCGATAATTTAGTTTAATTAGAGATTTTGCGCATTGAGTTAGATTTTACCGGATTTAACCGGATACGGTTTACAAAATGATTGTTATTTTAACGAGCTTTATTATTATTAATTTTAAATGGGTTTGAAAAGAGTATTTATCACAAGAGTTTCGTGCCCGATTCTTCGAATCGGGCTGCTTCTGGCAATTGCGTTCGTTTTATTTGTTCCACGGAGGCACTTTTCTCAAGCACTCGTGTATAAGAACTTCATTTTATATAATAAGTAAACTTTTGTACATTGACTATTTTTAAAATAAAGCTTTTTTTTACTTTGATAATATTTTTAACAATATTGCAAAATAATATGATACAATTTCCGATCAACATTTGGATTTGGATTTGGATGGATGCTTGAACGTTCCGCACGCTTAACAACAAAACTACAATACACAACATGATATATGTAAATACAACAAGGATGAAACTTAAAAAATATTGCCAACATGATTTCAAAAAGGGAAATTTACATCAGATTAATGGTTGCAGGGGTGAGATAAAAAATGCTTAACTTGCTTTCAACAGATTTTATGCGACATTTACCCTACGTGGAGGGGCCCGTTCACCCTTCGTTATCTGAAGACGCCATGAATATGTGACGACACCTTAGTAACACGTTATTATTATTTTGCACCTTCAAACTTTTATTATTTTATAGTATAGGTATGAGGACGACTACGACGCACATTTCATGACCAAATTGATTTGGGGAGCCTTGGAAACCTACGAGCGTGTATGAAAAAAGTTATGAAAGTCGAAGAGGCAAGTGCGGTGTAAAACTATCCTGCTTTCTGGCTCTCTTTTCTCTCTGCTTACTCTGCAAACAATTTAGCATGATGTTAATAAGTAATTTAGTCTCGGTGATCTAGTGGTAGAGCACACGGCTTCTGATCCAGAGGTCCGGGTTCGAATCCTGACACTGGCTCACATCAATGACTTACCGAAATTGTTTTCGGAAGTTGAGTGTGCTAAATATCGATGACTGAAAACTGAGTGCCCGGTATGGCAATAGGTTCGCCACCTATTCCATTTGGGACGTTAACATAACGGCGAGACGAGGCTTAATAGCTGCTGCCTACACCTTTGGGTAACAAAAGGCGTGAAGGTATGCGTTTGTAGTAATTTAATATTTCCTGACCTTGGTTTTTCATGTGTTTTTTTATGTAAATTATGCTTTTGCTCACCAAAATAGTCCAATTTCAGACCAATTCTGTTCTGTTCATTAATATAGAAAAACCTTCTAATACTACAAATAAATTGATCAATAACATGTGATATTGGTTTAATTAATGTGGTTGTACAAATATTATGGAAATTACAGCATCCTCATGAATTTTAAAATACGATAGGTCTCGATAACCTAATAGTTTAGCACTCTAGTGTTCATACATACATAACTTCTCGCGCCAAATCCTTTGAGGAATTTTATTAACTATTTTATTTATATTTATCTAGTGTTTAATGTGGAAAAAAATTGAATCCAAGTAAAAATCAATGACTCTTTAGGATTTTTTTGATTCATATTCTAGCTTTGACACCTACTGCTCACGGAGATAGTTGCAATCGACGTGACTAGGTTTAATTGTTGCTGTAAAAAAATTAAAATACAAAACAAATATATATCCTAACTTCACGCCTTTGTTACCCGAAAGTGTAGGCAGCAGCTGTTAAGCCTCGTCTCGCCGTTATGTTTACGTCCCAAATGGAATAGGTGGCGAACCTATAGCCATACCGGACACAAAGTTTTCAGTCATCTATATTTATCACACATAACTTCCAAAAACAATTTCGAATAGTCATTGGTGTGAGCCAGCGTCAGCATTCAAACCCGCGACCTCTGGATCAGAAGCCGTGTGCTGGACCACTGGACCCACCACCACCGAGACTTGAAATTAAACTTAAAATACAAGTTTCGAAATTATTGCGGGATCTCTCAAAATGTCCACGAAAAGTGGCTCATGTTGCATTTCGAGCTATCCGGCGGGCCTTTACCCATGCTTGTACCATCCCAATTCGCGATTTAATCTGTATCCCGTTTTAAAGATCAGCCGTAACACTGAGTGGGTTCTCCGCTTGCTTGTTAGCCATTTGTCAAATAACAAAAAGAATGGCCAGCTACAGCGGGCCTGCTCGTAATGTTATACCGTATGTTTAGAAGTGTTTGCCATCTATTGTTTGACATGGTGAAATGTTCTGGTGTAATTTGACATAATAACATTTGAGACGCGGTACTGCATAATTGAGTATTTATATACATTATTATTACATAGTACTAAACATAAATATAAATATTAGAGAGATAGAGACAGATAGAGAGAGAGAGAGAGAGAGAGAGAGAGAATATCAGTACTAAGATAGCGAAAGGAACATAGCAAAAATGACTAAACAGATATACAGAGCAAAAATGTCACCACACAAGAATGGAGGCAGTTCAGTAGCGAATTAACCCTCTCCTATTGACAAGTGGAGTAAGATGTTTCTTACTCCACTTGTCAATATACACAGAATTATGTTTAATTCTTACATATTTACTCCCGAAAATAATATTTTTTCTTCTATGTACAGTCGTAAAAAAATGACAAAACTTTTGTCTTATTATTTACATAATATAAAATTTGTCGTATGATAATTAATAATAATTAAAGGTCTCGTTGCTCCAGTGGTCGAGCTTCTGAATCTAGAGGTCGCGGATTCGAATTCTGGCTCACACCAATGACTTTTCAAAGTTATTTTCGGAAGTTATGTGTGATAAATATCAATTACTGAAAACTTTGCGCCCGGTATGGCCATAGGTTCGCCACCTAGACGGAAACCTACACCTTCGGGTAGAAAAGGCGTGAAGTGATGTTTGTAAAATTAATGTAGAAAAAATACTTTAGAAAGACTTGTGAAACTTATTAATGTGTGCTTTGTTCTCGAGACGTTAGTTAACGAGTACAACCACGTCAGACACGAGCGTGACTTCGTGCAACTAAGACGATGACCTCAATTGACTTTTTAACTCGTAGAACGATCGGTCAGCTTACTTGACACCTTACTGCACACGATATATAACTCTGAAGCCATAAATATTGAATGAGTATGTTAAAATATTTACGTGCATACAAATCCAAATAGCTTTATTTTCATAGGTTCATAGACACTTAATGTTAGTTATAAATATATGAGGTTAAGGCTTATTATTAAATTATAAAGTAACATGTTCAATTGAGAAAGAATTAGTTTGAATTTTTTTTCTTGGCATTGACATTATAAGTTATGTAATTTGTAAGTAATTAATAATTAACATAACACAAAAAGGTTTTAATATGAAGATGTCATACATAAATATAAAATTTTCATCTTCTTCAATAGACTTTTAGGTTTATTTAAATTCAAAAATTTGATATCTATAAAAATGTAACAACAGAAAAAAATACAATTTTCTCTGTAAATCAATCAACAGTTCGCATCTCAAAATTAATTAATTTGAAAAATATAGATTTCCTCTCAGTAATTAAATTAAATGTTCTGCTCCCGAATGTTGCTGTAAGTATAAATTATCAAATCGCTGGCAAACTATACATCCATCCATCAACATACAACATAAAACCATATAAACGTTTAAATTAGTTCTTATAAACAAAAAAAAATGATTTCAATTTCTGTTAATCAAATCTAAGTTCAATAACTAAGTGCTTTAACAATTTTATACCAACTGAAGCTTAATATTAAAATCGAGACTTCATACTTAAGACAATTTAAAGATACTGTAAATTTTATTAAGATTACACAAAATTAAAGCACGATCCAAAATTAATATTTTATTAAGCTAAAAACCACTATATGAAAGCGGGTATATTAATAATTCCCTTTCAAATATATGTAGCTTAGAATCAGTGGCTGTCAAATACCAAAAGCGATATTCACGACCCTACTCCTTCCTTTGTTCTAACCGTCAAACTGCCAATCTATGCAATAATCTAACCGCGCAGAAACTAAATTATTAAATAGTACTGACCTATTTTTGCAGGGTTGGCAGTTACCGCGCAGAAAAGACACACGGCCAGTATTAAAGTCCACAACATTTTAAAACACATGTTAGTTCACAAATGCACTAAATTTAAAAAAAAAAGAAAGAGAAAAAGTAAAAATTATATATGGAGCAATTTTTCACACGAGTGTACTTTGTGTCATTTTTACCGTAGCACTTTTGTATCGGCGTATCGTAGGCACGTGCTACGCGGTTAGTCTCGTAGCAACAGTGTCGTAGAGACGTGTGCACTGAGCTACGGCGCCCAGACAACTGAGACCGGTGTAGATACGCTTAACCGTCGGGTATTATTGATTCTTTAAAATGTTATTTTTGGTGATTTAATGCGTTATGTTATACATTATGTTGTTATTTATATCGGGTGTTGGATACGGGCTTTTTTAAGGGTGTATCGGCACTTGAATTCGTTCAACTTTTATTTTCTCCGAAACACTCTGTAACTTTTTTTTTTTTTAAACTACTAGATTCTGTATATTTATTTGCAATTATAAATTAGTAATAAAAATGCCAAGGAATCTAAGCCAAGATCCTTGGCTTCGAAAATCGAAAAAATCAAAATTTAAGTTTTACTTTGTTCAGTCATCGAAATCTGAAATTTATTGGTGATTAAATATAACTTATGATAGTTTATTAAATATAGTGGTTTACTATATTATCTATTAAATATGATGGTAGAGCCAAGCAGTTCGCTGCATGAATGGGCCGGCTCGACCGGTAAAATACCACGACCTCTCAGAAGACCGACGTAAAGCGGCTCATGCCGCGTCTCGTTCGGTGAGAGAGGTACCCGGAGGCCCACCCCCTTCCCTATCCTTACCTATCCCCTATCCCTTAAAAGTCGGCAACGCAACAGTAACACTATATGTGTTGCTGGTGTCCATGGTTGCTGGCGTTGGTTGCTTACCATCAGGTGACACGTCTGCTCGTTTGCCCTCCTATACCATAAAAAAAAAAATGACGAATTGACTTTTCAACCTATTCGAACATTCTTTCAAATCTCCTGGAGATCGCTTTTTTATAGCCTTTTCGCATTCATTTGTTTGTTGATGATGAGTACAAAACTATGTCCTATCAATGGCAATAAATATCATAATCAAAATAATAATAATAATGTTATTGCAGGCATAAATAGTTAAAAGTAAATTACAGTTAAAAAGAAATTATTAAATTATATACTCTTAAAATAATATAAATGATGGGAAAAATTATTTATCTATGCATATGTTTTCATACTTTTGTAAAAAAACAATTTTAAAAAGATGCAATGAAAAATTTCTGTATCAATAAACATCAAGAATTTTTCATTTTAAAATACCTGGAATAGTAAAAGGTTCTGCTGGTTCTACTTTTTGAGGTTTGATTAAATACTGGTTGACTAGTATATTTAGCGCTGCATTTAATATCGATATTCTTTACTACTTTCAAATTCACAACTTCCTGTGTATAGTTCCAGTACTCTATTTCCAGCACTCCCCTTTGATTTAATGAATTCAAAACTTGAGTTTCTTTTTTTAATAATTAAAAAAGTATACAATCGAAATAAGATCACTGCGCAAAATCTGCGGAGTGGCTTTTGCTGACCGCGTCGAAAACAAGGTTATAATGAAGTAAGTTGGAATTAAAGAGTGTATATTAAGAAAGGATATGCTCCTATGGTTCGGACATGAAGAGAGAATGGTTGATGCAAGATTGACTAAGCAGATATACAATGCAAAAGCAGATGGATGGAGGAGTCGACGAAGACCATAACACTCATTCCATAACCAAATAGAACGTATTCTGGCGGAAGGTTATTTTAGCAGCCTCAAAAATTGATGCACGTGCATGATAAGACTTATGAAAGTCAACGATTCGAGTGAGACGTCTAAGAATTGTGACTTTTGACGCTCTACTCTCTCTGCCTACCCTGCAAGGGATTTAGATGAAGTTAAGTATGTATAAAATTATTGCCTAATGTAGACTCTACCATTTGTTACAAGCGACGTGTCAAGGTATAATTGCCTGTTGCCAGCACTTTTTATTATTTAAAAGTAACAAAAGGAAAGTCTTCAAGAATGAACTTGTAGCATATTTATAAACATTGTGATGCCTAATATATATATTACACAGCAGCAACACGACGTAGGACTTAAGAAGTACTTAACATAAATGACAGATCCGCTCCTCCACACCACTCAGGCTTTACGCAAGTCTTCTTAAAATATTCATACCAGACAAATTTGGCTATTTACCTTGCGTTATTATGAATACTGTACTTCATCAGCTTACGCATGACGTTAATAAATTTTTCAAGTTCTTCGCGGAGTATGAAACTGCTCTTAGGAATGGATTACGTAAGATGTAACATGATGCAGACCATTTGTCAAGACAGAAGTTTATGGAGCGTCAGATTCAGATCACATAAATGAATTTCCATAACTTATATCAACAAAAAGTTAAGCTCAGTCCCTTAGGCAGTAAGGAGAGCACGTAGCACAGAGGGCCATTAGCATATATGACTCTAGGTCGTCGTTAACCATTCCTAGTTGCTTAACTTCAATCACTCTCCCATAGCATTTAGTTAGTCATGGCTAAGTAATTATATTGGGACAGATTTTAGAGAGATTTTTAACAGTAGTAAAGCTAAGCAATTCGCTGCATGAATGGGCCGGCCCGACCGGTGAAATACCATGACCTCTCAAAAGATCGACGTGAAGTGGCTCATGCCACTCATGCATTTTGTTCGGTGAGAGAGGTACCTAGAGGCTCACTTCCCTTCCCCATCCTACTCTCTTATAGGTCGGCAACGCAACTGTAACACTATATGTGTTGCAGAGCTAGTTACTTGACATCAGGTGACACGCCGCTCGTTTGCCCTCCAATCCCATAAAAAATTGAGATTTATATTTCAAATTATAACATTATCAATTCTTCATACCCACTTCAATTCAAAGTTTTCACACCGCAAATGTCGATTTTCTAAATAAACCTATTTCTTATGAGACCGAAGTATAATAAAATTGCATTAAATCAATTCCGTCGTTATAAAGTGAAAATTAACCGAATATTCAGCAAGACCTACTTTTACAGTTATGATAATATCGGTGCATTTAAAACTTTTGTTTCACGATGAATTTCAGGTTATTTAAAGAGATTTAAAGAATTTGATTTTTACGACCAACCTAGAAAGATAAACCTGGTTGTGACCTTGTATTCATCTCCAAAATAGACATAAATAAACGAATTATAACAAATCGGATGTTAAAACAAGTAATAAACGTGGAACATTTGTATATTATGCATGGTTATGTTCAATTGGAGAGCTCGATAGCTTGTGATTTTTGTTCTCTTACATCCCTTAATGGATATCTTACTTACATGGGTAGTGTTGTACCAAATGTACCAATAGTATTGCATTATATTAAATCATCACTTTTTGCAAAAAATGTGTGGGGAGTTTATGCGTTATCTAGTAACAATAAAACGATAATTTAATTAAGATTATTTATACAGGCGGTGTCTTGCAGTTGGCTGGATGAATAAGCCAACTCGACCGGTGAAATACCACGAGCTCTTGGAATATCGGAGTGAAGTGGCTCGTGCCGCGTTTCGTGCGGTGAGAGACGTATCCGGAGGACAGATCACCTTTCCCTTCCTTTCCCCTCTTACTCCCCTAAAGGACGGCAACGGACCACTGTGTCTATGGACGGTGAGTAGTTGCTTACTATCAGGTGACTCATTTGCTTGTTTGCCAATATACCATATTGTGTGTATGTTTCCTATACCATAAAAACACATCGAGCAACAAAATGGTGTAAATCGTGAAACAATCTGGACTGGTATGAGGCACTCATAAAAACTTTGTTTATACATTGACGGGCCTCGTGGCGCATTGGTAAAAACTACCGGCTGCAGCAGTGAGGTCGGGGGTTCGATTCCCACCCGAGCACAAATATTTGTGACAAACATGAATATTTGTGTGGTGTCTGGGTGTTTTTCTATGTATTATAAGTATGTATTTACAAAAGAAAAGTATATATGTATTAATGTCCGTTATCTAGTATCCATAACACAAGCATTTAGTTGCTTAGCTTGGAACTAGAAGGCGCTGTGTGTATTGTGTCCAAGATATTATTATTATTATTACATTGTGTTTCACGTAAAATTTAATTCAAATCGAATCACATCATTATCGATATGAATTATAAAGTGAGCACATCACTAGTAAGTAGTGAGTACACTCAAAGTCAAATGTTTGACGAACGTTAACTTTATTTGTTATCTGCGTTCGTAAAATTTGACGATCAAATCCTTTAGTTTTCGTTATGTCGTTATTTTTGATGCTACATTATAAGAGAGTATATTGTTGTTACTTCAACTAATGCTTTTATTAAAGTTTTATAACATGTAATAAAATTGATAGTTGTCGCCGCCAATTTCTGTTAATGTGACTCATAGTTCAGTTGTTAATTTTGAAAAGTCTTTTCAAATATGAATGGTTCTCATTTTTTTCTTTTCATTAATCAAAAAGTCTCAGGTTTTCTATCACACCGATGACTTTTCGGAAGTCATGCACTATATAAATATCAATGACTGAGTTGTATCCGATGCATGGTGCCGTGGTAAAGTATTTCGCTGTCTATATTAAAAAAAAAGAGGAACCTTACACCTCCTGGTAAAATAACGTGTACAGTTACAAGAAAAAATAACTCATCATTAATTTGACCTCTTTGTAACTTGACGGATATTTTTATTGCTGCAGAGAGAACAGAGCCCCATAAGGCCCGATACTTACACACCTCCGTCGCTTTTTCGACTTTCATAAATATTGTCAGACACGCTCATCGATTTTTATGGAAAAAAATATATTATTAACTACCAATATATATGACTATGATTTATGTGCCTATATACGGAATTAACTACGCGGTGTGGTTTTTGTGATATGTCATAATATATCTGCTATTAATTACTTAGAGATTCGGGGAGAATTGATGTTTCGAGTTCATTTTCATGGAGATATGAATTGTCGTTTAATGTAGAATTGGAATTGCTTATTTCTGAAGCCATTATTTTTGTATTTTTGACCAATTGTTACCGTTTCGCCATTTTTTTAGGATAAACGGGGCAAACAAGCGTATGGGTCTCCTGATGGAAGACGAATACTGCTGCCCATAGACATTCGCAATACCGGGGACGTCACATCAGCGTTGCCAGCATTTTTTGATGGGAAAGGAGGGCAAACGAGCAAGCGAGTCACCTGATAGTAAGCAACTTTTCACCGCCCATGAACGCTGTGGTGCGTTGCCGTCCTTTAAAGGAAGGTATACGGACGGAAGGTACACGGAACATAACGCCGCATGAGTCACTTCACGCCGATACTCCGGGAGATCGTGGTATTTCACCAGTTGAGCCGACCCATTCATGCAGTACCATTTATTCCATTGAGTCTTGAATTTATGTATCTTATGATGAATAGTCAGTTTAATTTCGTCAAAAATCACCACTATATTGATGGTACTTTTGTCTAGATATGTATATTTTTGTGGAATAATATATAATTACGAGAAATGAATATATATAATGAGTGGTCTTCAATGAGTGCGTTCTACCCGTCATGACTTACGGAGCCGAGACGTGGTCACTGACAGTGCGGTTGATCCACCAATTTAAGGTCGCTCAGCGAGCCATGGAAAGGGCTATGTTAGAAGTTTCTCTAAAGGATAGGATTAGAAATGAAGACATCCGACAGAGAACTAAAGTCATCGACATAGCCCAAAGAATAAGCAAACTGAAGTGTCAGTGGGCAGGTCACATTTGTCGCACGTCTGATTCCCGATGGGGGAAACGTGTCCTGGAGTGAAGACCGCGTCTCGGAAAACGTAGAGTGGGGCGCCCTCAGGCTAGATGGGGAGACGATATACGCAAAGTGGCTGGCAGCAGTTGGAAACGAATGGCCGCAGATTGAGCTCAGTGGCGTGCCAAAGGAGATACCTATGTCCAGCAGTGGACGCAGATGGATTGATAATGATGATGAATGTATATAATAATTAATCATTAGGTATAGAGAGAATTTTAACTTTACCACAAACGGCTTTAATGAACGGTTAATTATTGAGAATTATACACGATAGAAAACGTAAACAGCAAAAGTCCAGGCAGTACTTGTGGTCGCTGATTCAATTAGTGGAGCTAACGAACTGCAATGACGTGGGATTAGGGTTGCCACCTAATTGAATTGGTTGATTCAAAATAAGGAATTCGAAAAGTAAGTAAGCTTTATTTAACTGGGTGTTCAAGATGAACAAAAACTAAAAATATATTATTTTATATATATCTCCGCTTTTGCATTGTACATCTGCTTAGTCAATCTTGCTTCATCCATTCTTTCTACATGTCCGTACCATCGGAACATGCCCTTTCTTACTTTTACACAGGCACTCTCTGAAATGCGGATGTCTGTAGGAGTCGTGGACGGCTAAAACGCATATTCCATAACCGAATAAAACGTGTTCTAGAGAAAGGTGATGTTAAGGGCCTGAAAAATCGACGCGCGTGCTTGAAAAGAGTTGATGAAAGTCAACGAAACGAGTGAGGCGTGTAAGAATCGTACCTTATGGCGCTCTGTTTTCTTTGCTTACCCTGCAAGGGATTTGGCGTGAAGTTATGTATGAATCTATATATCCTAATCTAATGGAAACAATGAGCTTTTATAAGAAGCATGTGAATCCAAGAAAATATTGAAAACTTTCGAATTGATGACGATAGATCTGACTGATATTCGAACAACTACATGGACATGGACCGACCGTGAAGCAATAAAAAGAATATTTATAAATTGAAAATTTCAACAACTGACAGCCCTGCTTATGTTTTAATCGGCTGCCATAACTAAAGCATTTTTTTTAGAAATTTATTAACTATTCGATTTTGAATTTTGAATGTTTATAGCGACACATATAATAGTGCTGGCATAAAAACAATATCACAGGTACACATTATAACATAACATAAGATTTTTTTAAGTATTGGGAGGCAAATAAGAAGGCGTGTCACCTGATGGTGAGCAAAAATCGCCGCCCATGGATATCTGAACATAGTGTTACAGTTGCGTTGCCAGCCGAAAGGGTCAGAAGTGGGATGGGAAGCGGATGGGAAAAGGGGTTGGGCCTTCGGATACCTCTCTCACTGAGCGAGGCGGCAATTTTATAATTTATTACGTCGATATTCTGAGATGTCGTGGTATTTCAATTTCACCGGTTGAGCCGGCCCATTCATGCAACAAACTGCGTGGCTCTACCACTGTAAAAATTTTAAGTGTTAAAGTAAAACAATGTAAAAGGATACATTAATTTTTTACAATATAGCTAATATTATCACTAGAATTAGGCAGCAGATGGTTATTATTTAAATTTAAACATTGTACCTACATAGATCGTGCTAAGATTACTATGGACGTTAATATACTTTAATTAACAAAGAATTTTTATAACCCGACAAAATTTAATTGCTATGTTAATTACTTTCAGCGTGCATATTACGTATACCCTATGTTTAATGTAAGTTAAGATACAAGTTAGGTTTCTTTAAAAGTCTGTATGGTCATTTTGGTTATGTAAATTATAACTAGATGTCGCTAGTTAAAAGTGACCACTAATTAGATCGCGATAACAAAGCGATCAGATTGTAAGTGTAAGTCAGTATGATTCGATAATAAAATAAGCTTGCTTCTAAAAAGACGGTGTTTTATTTTGACTGATATAATCCCTTAATCAGGGTTGGTACCTGTACATGGTCCTTATCGAGTCGGATATTACTCCGCATTTTTTCAACTTTGCACGAGAAACCAGTGGCGATTCCACTGAACGTGCTCATCTATACCGGTCAGGGGATCGGTTTGGGATTTGGGTGAGTGGTCTGGTCCGGTGTACCGGCCACTTCTAGGAGAAGAGGGGTGTACCAGGGTTGATTGCGCGTGACGTCAGCTGACGTCATCATCACCAGTAGCAGTGACGTGTGGGATACACGTAACCAGCATTGGGTGTCGTCACAACCGTGACGACGAGGCAGCGTGCAACCGTGACGTCACGAAAGTGACGTAGCCATCATCATCCTGAGCTAAGCAGTGGAAAGTGGTTTGCCATTAAGCGATTGTGAGTACAATTTGTGATCTTATTCCTCAAGAATAAAGTACAGTTTTGTTTGAAAATTAAGAAGACTCTGGAACTTTAACAAATTATTACAATAATTTTAACTTTACAATTAATTTGAACTTTATTAAATTTTAATGCATGTTATAATTAAGACTTAGAATAGTTTCGTTAATTTGTAACCGACGGGGAACCTATGCCCGATTTTAGTCCGGTTTTGTACAAGTTAAGAACACTTGTAAAATTTTACGAGAGTTAAAAACACTTGTACAAATTTTAGCATTTTTTTTGCACTCAGTCGTTTTGTCTTTAATTATATTCTAGTTTGTTTAATCAAGATGTCGTCAGAAATTAGAAGTCAAATGAATTATAAATCATCGATTGAAAAATCATACATCACTTTTAAAAAGTCACCAAAGGATAGGCTTAGCAAAGAGTCGTATTTATTGACACGCATTGATTCTTTGGATGAGAAATGGCGAATGTTTGTCGACACACACGCTAAGATTTTATTAAGTAGTGATGAGATTGTTCAGTCGAAGTATATAGCCGAAAATGTGTACGATAATGTCGAAGAGACGTACATCGAGTATAAAGCCGAGTTACGCGAGGCATTAAGCTTACTTAGGGTTACTGCGCCCGCGACTGTACGCTCTTCTCCCGCGAGAGAGTTGAATGTTAAGTTACCCAAAATCACCATTCCTACGTTTTCTGGCTTGTACTCCGAGTGGACAACGTTTAAAGATCTATACGCTTCGTTGGTTCATAATAACACTTCCATTGATGACATACAAAAGATGCACTATTTGAAGAGCCACTTATCAGGTGAAGCTGAGCAGTTGTTAAGGCATGTGCCCATTACAGCTGCCAGTTATCAAGAATCGTGGCTCACTTTAAATCGTAGATATAATAATAAGAAGTATCTCGCGAATTGTTTACTGAAGCGTTTTATGAATCAACCCAAAATCGGAACTGAATCGTGTAGTGCAATTAAGGATCTACTAGATGTTACTAATGATACATTGCATGGTTTGAAAAATCTGGGTATAAACGTAAGTACCTGGGATGTCGTCGTAATTTTCGTTGTTTGTTCAAGGCTGGATGCTGACTCACGTAAAGAATGGGAATATAGAATTAGTACATCCGATGACCTTCCTACTTTGAACCAACTACGTGAATTTCTAGAGTCACGATATAGATCACTTGAGTTTGTAGATCCTAAGCAGAAACCTAGATCGAGTAGTTCACACCACACAAAGGCAATGCACGTCACTTCAGCTGGTGGTTCCGATTCTGGGTCTAAAGTATTGTGTCAATGTTGTAAAAGTGATGAACATAAACTGGCAAATTGTAAAGAGTTCTCTAAACTTGATTATGATCACAAACATTCATTCGTTCGGGCAACCAAATTGTGTTTTAATTGTTTGGGTAGAAACCACTCTGCTTACATGTGTCGATCATCCTCTAGGTGTAATATTTGCAAGCACAAACACCACTCACTGCTCCACCCAAGTCAAATGGCATCATCAAACAACAATAATATTGCCAAACCTGAAGCTGTAGGGGTTGAAGTCAAGTCTGTAGAAGCAGTTTCAAATGTAAGGCCGTCATATGACGATGCAAATGTTAGGGTTCACCTATCTAAAAATGGTGAAACAAAAATTCAGGTTCTGTTAGCAACAGCATTAGTGAGAGCTCAGGCAGAACACGGACGCGTGAGTCTGCTCAGGGCACTTGTGGATCAGGGCTCTCAAGCGTCGTTTATAACAGAATCAGCAGTACAAATGCTAGGACTCCGTAAGGAGCCCAGTAGGAATAGCATTTCAGGATTGGGCGGCGACAAAGTTGGAAGCTTGGCTTCAAAGTATGTGGTCGTGATCGACATACAATCGCGCCTAGATCCGAAGTTTCGACTGCAGGTACGTGCACATGTTTTAGGTGCAATTACAGGTCTTCTTCCCTCGGAGAAGATCGAGTATGCGGATTGGCCAGAGTTAGCAACCCTAACTCTTGCTGATCCAGATTACAATAAACCAAATAGAATTGATATTCTGCTCGGTGCTGATGTGTACAGTCAGATTATACGAGAGGGGTTGATCAAGGGACCCAACGGCACGCCGATAGCGCAGTGCACGGCGTTGGGATGGATCTTATCAGGTCCAACAGCACATCAGGATATTATTACTGATGGTGATCAACATTGCTTTCACAATCTGGTTGAGGAGCAGTCATACACTGATGAATTGCTCAAGAAGTTCTGGGTACTGGAGTCTGACACTATTGGTGGTAAAATTCTCACACAAGAAGAACAAAGATGCGAAGAATTTTACAACCAATCTACACGCCGAGACTCTACCGGAAGGTATGTTGTACGATTGCCGTTTCGCGAAATTAATCCACAGTGTAAGTACGGCAACTCAAGAGAAATTGCCCTCAAAAGATTTCGTCTTCTTGAAAACCGTTTCAAGAAGAACCCTGAAGTCGGACAGAGATATTCTGATGTGATGCAAGAATACTTAGACCTTGGACATATGGAACGTATTAGTGGCGAGGATGTTAAGAAATCAGATGCGGTATACTTGCCGCATCATGCCGTGATACGCGAGGATAAATCCACATCCAAGGTCAGAGTAGTGTTCGATGCATCTTGCAAAGGTACAAACGGGGTTTCTCTCAACGACACCTTGATGATTGGACCTACACTGCAGCAAGATTTACGCCACATTATTATCCGGTGGCGCATGCATCCAATCTGCCTCAGTGCAGATATAGTGAAAATGTATCGTCAAGTGGTAGTTGCTGATGAAGATGCAGATTTTCAGAGAGTGTTATGGCGAAACAGACCGGAAGCGGAAATAGAGGAGTACAGGCTAGTAAGAGTAACTTTTGGTACAGCACCGGCTCCGTATTTGGCAATCAAGAGCCTTCAGCAAGTTGCAAGGGATGAAGGTAAAGAATGCCCCGAAATAGCTGAAAAGGTAATTAATGATTATTACGTTGATGATCTTCTGACAGGATGTCAGACAGTTGAAGAAGGAAAATGCATCTACGAAGAAATGAAAGGGTTAGTCATTAAAGGAGGATTTGAACTACAGAAGTGGGTAACAAATAATAAGGATTTAGCGGAAGTAATAATGGATAGAAATGAATCTCAAGAAGGTAAAGTAGATATAAAGATGGACGAACTGGTGAAGGTACTTGGACTTGCTTGGGACAAGGGAACCGATGCTTTCCAATACTCTGTACAACTTCCTGTATTGCGAGGTTCAATCACCAAACGTAAGGTAATTTCGAGTACTGCACGTCTATTGGATCCACTAGGATGGGTTGCAGCTTGTGTGGTGTTTGCCAAAGCGATGATGCGCAAGTTGTGGTTGGGAATAGACTGGGACGAAGAACTACTACCAGACGCGCTACTTAAGGAATGGCTAAGTTACAATTATGATCTTGCCGACAGCATCAAGGTTTGTATTCCGAGGTGCTTAGAAGGTACAGCCAATTATACATCGAAGAAGCTGCAAGGATTCTGCAATTCATCTAACACCGCCTACTTTGCAGAAGTTTACAGAAGTGGAGTAGATGTTGATCTGGTTAACCTTGTAGCGGCTAAAACAAAGGTAGCTCGGACTATACAGATATCAATTCCACGTTTGAAATTAAAGATAGGTAATTCATTAGCTTGGACAGATTCCACTGGTGTGCCTGCATGCCTGCGTTATCCTAGTCGCTGCTCCACATTTATAAGCAACGGGATGTTTGATATCTTGTGCAAGTTGGACAACTCATGGTGGTGTCGTGTCCAAAGAGCTTATAATCCCGCTTTCAAGGTGATGTATAAATTGATTACGTAGTACTCGTTAGTAAGGATAATTTGCCATCAGCTCAATAGATTTTAAGTAGAGTGGTGGCTACCCATCCCGGATTGGACGATATTACACGCGTTGTTTCACTGAAGTGTGGTCAATCTCAGGTTAAGAAACCACTCTCAAAATTGTGTATACTACCTGTGACTGGTTAGTAAGTTAGAATGTTTAAGTTTGTGTTTATATGTATGTTGTTTCCTATATAAGTTGGTACTCAATTCTCTGAAAGGTTCATTTGTAATCGCCACTAAGCCTCATGGCGGGTGGTTTTATGAAGAACGATCAATGTCGTTCTTGGCGGGTGGCATGTTTAATGTAAGTTAAGATACAAGTTAGGTTTCTTTAAAAGTCTGTATGGTCATTTTGGTTATGTAAATTATAACTAGATGTCGCTAGTTAAAAGTGACCACTAATTAGATCGCGATAACAAAGCGATCAGATTGTAAGTGTAAGTCAGTATGATTCGATAATAAAATAAGCTTGCTTCTAAAAAGACGGTGTTTTATTTTGACTGATATAATCCCTTAATCAGGGTTGGTACCTGTACACCCTATTAATATGGGTTGAATAATAGAGTTTAATTTTAAGTCTGTATTTTGTTAGTTTCGTTGAGATATAAATAATGATATTATTATAAGTATTAGTATTATGTGTAAATGTGTAATTTTATTTTATTATCAATATTTTCATGCCCTTATCTCACTCTAAGTGAGGTTCAGAACAACATGTAATGTTTTCGAACTATCCATGTTTTCAAAAGATTTGGCTTTGGTTTTATGACCGCCCGCCTGCCTTACGTCATCCTGCCTTAGAATTGAAACCCACGACTATCATTCTCATGCTGCTCATTTACTGATATTAACTCCGTTGAAAATAGTTTTTTAATTCACTAGCCGGCACGTTTCGTTCAATTCACTTCATGCTTTTTTGTGTAAATCGTTGCCTTTTTTTAAATATCCGCTGGTTGGAACATAAAAATTGTAAATATTTTTTCATAATTCTAAATTGAAATACAAACGCTAAATCCCTTGCGGGGTAGGTAGAGAGAACAGAGCACCATAACTTTTTTATTGCCTTTCATAACTCTGTTCATGCACGCATGTCGCTTTTTAAGGCTCTTAACATTGTATCTCCAGAACACGTTCTATTGCAAATTCATACTCGAACAAACTTACATAACTATAGAACAAGACATAAATGAAACAGAAATATATATATATATATATATATATTTGCTTTCAGTATACAAATATTATTATCCTGTATATTTTTTTTGGCTTCAAAAATATTACTTTCTATATCCTCATATAAAAAAATACTTTTCTGGAATATATGAACATTATAACTCATCATTGTTCAGTTGGCTGTTCGCCAGCTGACTGGTTGGAATGTAAATTCAATACTACCCATATCGAGGACCTTTTATACACTTGAGATATTATTTAAAAGTGCTCTAGTCTGCTCAATATTATACGTCATTGATCCAGAAATGAAAGTATAAGTTGGGCAAACAAGCAGGAGTGTCACCTGATGTTAAGTGACCCGCGCCGCCCATGGACACCTGCAACACATATAGTGTTACAGTTGCGTTGCCGACCTTTAAGGGAGTAGGATGGGCAGTGATGGAGCAGCAGGGGGTGGGCTAAGGGGTACCTCTCTCGCCGAACGAAGCGCGGCATGAGCCACTTTACGTCGATCTTCTGAGAGGTCGTGGTATATCACCGGTCGAGACTGCCCATTCATGCTTGGCTCTACCACTGTTAAGTCTACAATTCCAGGGAGTACAAGTCAACAGCAATTGAGTCTTCAAACCACAAGACCGTATTATAATATTCTCTTTGATACGTAGGGGTTTATCCGAATGTGTCAAGGTTCAGCAAGCGAAGCTAACCTAGTCAGATTAATCACGACCTGGCTGCAGATACCTGACCTGAGAGACACTTAGCTTGATTGGGCCAGACAGCTAATGATATTAAGAAAACAAGAAGCAAGAAGAAGAAGCAAGCAAGAAGTCTTATTAAGTTTTTAGAGCCAATATAATACTGGTTTTGTTGGAATGATAACATAAACATAGCATAACTTCACACCGTCTCCATTGTGAGGTAGACAGAAGGAACAGACCGCCATAAAACACGATTGTTGCATGCCTCACTTTCTTCTTTGACTTTCATAACTGTTGTCTTTCATTTTCGTCGGTTTTTAAGGCTCATTACATCACCCTCTTTAAGCAGTTATTTAAATGTAGTTGAATAAAGTTTTGAGAAATAATACACCCGGGCAATTTAGTTTTCCAACTAAGAAATTAATATGTAATATAATATTGTAACATAACATACCTAACATAACTTCACGCCTTATTCTACCCGAAGGCGTAGGCAGTGGCTGTTAAGCCTCGTCTCACCGTGGCGATAGGTGGCGAACCTATTGCCATACCGGGCACAAAGTTGTCAATCATCGATATTTATCACACGTAACTTCCGAAAATTTCGAAAAATCATTGGTGTGTGCCAGGATTTGAACCCACTACTTCTTGCATCAGAAGCGGGGTGCTAGCCACTGCGCCACCGAGACTGTTGTTAATATTGTATTGTAATATATTATAATACACATGTCATCTAGATAAAAATATTATTATTACAATTTTAAATACATAGGTACTTTGATAAATTATAAAAATCCCTAGACATTACTCCTCATGGCATGTATATGTACGTGCCAGCAATAGTATATAACCGCTGTACGCACTGTATGCGGTAGTGGTTGGTTTGGGAATAATATCTTTATAAAACAAACACATATTAAGAGGAAGTCTAAAGTATAAGACTTCTTGGCTCCAGTTGCCATCAAGGAAAATTTCAAGAAATTCCAAACGTGACAGTTTTTTTCCTGATCCATAACTTTCTCAAGCCGCTTAAAGGAACATCGTACCGAAAAGTTATTTCATTTACGATTCGTTTTAAATAAAAATTCCTTTCTGCGATCCCCCAATAGCAGTAGATAGCGAGTATCTAATAAAAATCCCCGTCCATTTACAGAAATCAAATAAAATTTATGTTTTACGATGTCCCCGGGCGAGTGTTCGGAATTTAAGCAGTGAATTTATTCGTACCAAAGATTCAGAAGTGGACTGATGTTGGCAGAATGGATAAATATGCTACTAGAAGAATGTACATCGACTGCAGAATATAAACTCATACCATATCATATTTAATAAATCTATTTGTTTATTAGATGATCAAGCGGGTCACTGATAGTAAGAACTAAGAGAAGGTAACTCTATCGTAAACGCAGTGTTTCCAGCCTTTAGATTATTGGATTGGGAAGCCCAATATTCGGGGAGAGGAAAGAATTAGTTCTCTCTATCATGGAATGAAACGCGGCATGAATAATTTTACGTCAATATCCAGCGACATCGTGGTATTTTACCGTTCGAGCCAGCCCATATACGCAACAAACTACGTAGCTCTACCATTTTTATATGCTAAATATATTGCTGTTATTTCAAACATTCAAATAATATACATAATTAACCATCATATCAGGACTTTAATCTTCAACTGGACATAGGCCTCCCTCACATTGTCCTCTGCCAGCCGTCCACTGTGTTTCAGGGAAGGCTCAATTTTTTTGGTCTACATGACATACACATACATAACATAACGTCACGCCTTTGAAGCGAAGCAGTAGGCAGCGGCCGTTAAGCCTGGCCTCGCTGTTAAGTTTTCGTCCCAAATGGAATAGGTGGCGAACTTATTGCCATACCGGGCACAAAGTTTTCAGTCATCGATATTTATCACATATAACTTCCAAAAACAATCTCGAAAAGTCATTGGTGTGGGCCAGTGTCAGGATTCGAACCCGCGACTTCCGGATTCAGAAGCAGGGTGCTTGACCACTGGGCCACCGAGACAATAAATATCTCGTTGGTTTACCAAGTTAAAATATAAAATACTCATCTGAAATGGCTTACTCTGTTTTATGAAACTGTTTAATATTTGTTGAAATATTAATTATTTTGTATTTTAAATTAATGAGGTCATTTAGTTAAATTAGTTTCTTTTTTCATTTATTAATACATTTAGGCCTGGATTTACACTCTCGTAACAGCAACCCGTATATAGTAGGAAGTTCAGCAAACCAGTTAGTGGTAAATAAAAAGTATTTTAGTGTATACATAACTTCACGCCTTTTTCTACCCGAAGGTGTAAGCAGTGGCTATTAAGCCTAGACTCGCCGTTATGTTTATGCCCCAAATGGAATAGGTGGTGAACCTATTGTCATACCGGGTACAAATTTTTTAGTCATCAATATTTATCACAAATAACTTTGGAAATTAATTCCGAAAAGTCATTGGTTGTTGCCAGAATTCGAATCCGCGACCTCTGGATTCAGAAACCGCTCGACTACTGGACCACCGAAACTATACTGGACCACCGACTGATAAATAAACTTATTTCATCATAATAAGGAAATTTTTGTGAGAAAAAGCCTTGATGATTGATGACAAACGTATTATATAATCTAATACAAACAACCTTTTTTGCTATCATCAAATTACATAAGTCTCCCTGGCAATCGATCGGTCACAAGCACACAGTCATAACTTCAACCAGAACACGTCTCAGGTGAAACAGATGTCCAAAGTTTTATACCCTTGTCAACCCAAAATGTCATGTTTATTTTATTTATTTATTTTTTTTATTCTGGTCCCCGTTTGATGAGAAAAACGGTTTTGCGATTGTTTGATACAAAAACAAATACGTACTTGTTTTATATGAAAAATATCGCGACCTGGTGAGGCTTAACAGTGTTGAAATTACTTTTATATTTGTGTATTCTTCACGGTTTTATTTCTTGAAGGTAAAGTTTTAATTTATCAAAATAAATAGTTTGAATTCACCAAAATAAATATTGGCATGAAAAGGATGGGACATGTCTGTGTAGTCCTCGAAGTTAATCCAATAATCTAGCTAAGTGATTAAAGCGAGAATTAGATAAGGAAACATGCGCATGAAAGTATATTAAACTAGCGTATTGACGCTCGCTTGCCTTGCAAGGCAACGCAAGAGCAACTTTCGCGCAACTTAGACCCGTATGGCAGTCGCGGAAACTGACCCGGAGAGTTAAACTCAAAATATTCCGGTCGAACGTAAAATCTGTATTGCTGTACGGGTGTGAGACGTGGAAGGTCACCAAGGACATCTCGCACAAGCTCCAGGTCTTTGTCAACCGATGTCTTCGCAGAATCCTGGGTATTTACTGGCCAGAAAAAATTTCCAACGAACAGCTTTGGGAACGCTGCGATGAAGTCCGGATCGACCAGCAGATCAAACGCCGTAAATGGAGCTGGATAGGTCACACTCTCCGAAGGGATCCAAACCACATACCGAGGCAAGCCCTAGACTGGAACCCCCAAGGAAAGCGCAAACGTGGTCGTCCAAAACATACCTGGCGG
The DNA here is from genome assembly GCA_905147225.2 of Euproctis similis. Classification (NCBI taxonomy): domain Eukaryota; kingdom Metazoa; phylum Arthropoda; class Insecta; order Lepidoptera; family Erebidae; genus Euproctis; species Euproctis similis. The sequence goes on along the minus strand of LR990117.1, from coordinate 2,999,324 downwards.
CGGACTATAATTGGCGAGGCGAAAGCCATTGGAAAAACCTGGAGCGAAGTCAAACGCGAAGCTCTAGACCGAACGGGATGGAAACTCACTGTGGACGCCCTCTGCCCCAGCTAGGGGTCATAGGACCTTAAATGATGAATGATTGACGCTCGCTGACAGCGTTACGACGTTGTAAGGCAGGTTGAATCGAAAGACACTGTCGCTGTTCAATTTCGGTAGGCCATATTCCAATATTTTGGACATGTGGAAAGAATGACAAATGAAATACTTGTTAAGTATATATACAATATACATTGCAAAAGTGAATGGATGTGGGAGTTGCGGAACTTCACAAAACACTTTTTAAATTAAACGTGTGCTAGGGAAAGATAACATTAGAAGCAATTTGTTCTTTCTGCTAACCCTGCAAAAGATTAGGCGTGAACATAACAAACATAACTTCACGCCTTTTTCTACCCGAAGGTATAGCAGTTAAGCCTCGTCCAAATGGCGGTGGCGGCCCTATTACCAAACACCGGGCACAGTGTTATTAGTCATCGATATTTATCACACATAAATTCCGAATTTCTAAAAGTCATTGGTGTGAGCAAGGATACGAACACAAGACTTTTTGATTCAGAAGCGGGTTGCAGACTAGTTGTGATCTTTTAATAAGTTTTATGTGAACTGGTCTGCATTTTTAGAGAGCAAATATAGCAGTCGTTTCTTAATATACGACAGGGACTGAAACTCCTTTAGGCTGTAATTTACTATTTAATTATATTTATTTTTAATAACATCACGTGTATATACTTTTAATTACTCAAACATTATAATAGCCAGTTCTTTTTCATCTCAAATCTCACATAAATTCAATTCTTTTTGAATCATTCATGTATATTACGAGTTACTCTTCTGTCTCTCTCTCTCTCTCTCTCTCTCTCTCTCTCTCTCTCTGTGTGTGTGTGTGTGTGTGTGTGTGTGTGTGTGTGTGTGTGTGTGTGTGTGTGTGTGTGTGTGTGTGTGTGTGTGTGTGTGTGTGTGTGTGTGTGTTTGTGAGGTCGCTAGGCAACGAGAGGTCCCCTCGCTACTGTCACTCAATTGACACCTACGTATTGCAGCACTCCTCCCTCGTCTACCTATCGCCACATATTATAATATCAAAATATCAATCACTACTGAACCTTTCAACATATTATTACAAGTAATATTGAAAATAAATTATTGAATTGTAAACGTTTTTGGCTATAAATGATACCGATGGTGTGGCACGAAATCGAAGCAATGGACCGAGCTATGAAAGATGAGTATATCCGACAGAGAACCAGAGTAACCGAGATAGCGCGTAGAATAAGCTCGCTGAAGTGGCAATGGGCTGACCACATCTGTCAAAGGACCGATGGTACATGGAGCAAGAAGGTCATGGAGTGAAGCCCGCGACTTGGTAAGCGTAGTGTAGGACGCCCACCAGCCCGATGGTCAGATGACCTCAGAAAGGCTGCTGGAAAAGACTGGATGCGGAAGGCAGAGAATCGGATGTTGTGGTGCAAATTGGTAGAGGCCTATGTCCAGCAGTGGACTGCAACGGGCTAATGATGATATAAGGTTTCTAAAGGGCTTGTAAAGGTTTTGTACGGTATGTATGTACATATAAATATAAACATTTTTATAGCAATACTAGCTGACCAGGCAAACGTTGTCTTGCCGAAAAATAAAATTTAAAAAATAGGGGTTGATCGTAGGGGGTTGAAAATTTAGGGTTGTATGTATTTTTGTATCCCGTTTTATAAAAAAATAAGAAACAGAAATATGTCGAAAAATTAAAAAAAAATATTGAGAGATGGGCTACCCTTGTGATTTAGGGGGATGAAAAATAGATGTTGTCCTATACTCAGACCTACCCGATATGCACACAAAATTTCATGAGAATCGGTCAAGCCGTTTCGAAGGAGTTCAATAACGCACCCCGTGACACAAGAATTTTATATATTAGATACCACCACATTTTCAACTGAATATCAATATCATGGAAATGAAAATTCCTGTAACATCACCTAACAGGGACTCTAATGCAATACCTTACTGAGAATTTTTCATTTTAAAATAGCTCGCGTTATAATGAGTTCAGACAGAATATTTTATGGAGGTCCTTATAATATACTACACTTTTCCAGCGACCTCGTCTGCATCTACATAGCAAGAAGTCATATTTAAAATGGATTTCATTGGAACCTCTTTTTTGTCTTTACAATTTATTTGCTAAGAATGCTAATATGTTTTTAGAAAGTTCTTAACGATGTTTAATTGGATGTGTATGGTCGTGCTCCCCGTCTAATTCCGAAGTTGTGGATTGTTTGTGAATTTATATGTGATAAATACCGATAACCTGACCTGAATCTTGTACCCAGTGTATTAAACGATTTCAAAAAATTAAGCTGCTATTTTTTATGGGATAGGGGGGAAATGAACAAGCGTATTACCTGTTGGTATGTGACTAACGTCCCCCATGGGCACATGTAACGTAGTTAGTGTTATAGTTGCGTTGCCGGCTTTTAAGACATCAGGATAGGGAACGCGGTACTCCTGAAATATGCTTTTCGGTGTCTAAAACTACTAAGTCATCGAGATAAACACATAGATAAATAACATATTATTAAAGACAAATAAAATAGAAATACTATACAGACAGCTATCTGGAAATGTACCAAATATACTTTATCACGAACATAAAGATTTAACAAAAGACTACATTTGTATATAGTAAGCGTATTATGAAAATATAGCGAGAAGAAAGAATGACCAAGCAGATATACAAAACAAAAGATGAACGCTATAACTTATTATTGGTGAACGTCATGACTGAGCTGCTATGACACAATTGACCAGGTTTTATAAGACAAATAAGTATGAATGGCAGCGATAGCATGCTGAATCCCTTGAAAAAATTGAATGCCATAAGACACGGTTCTTACACAACTCATTTACTTTGTTGACATATAGAATTCTTGTGTTCAGCTGTTAATGTCGCCTTCGTGGCTAATGTTGGTGCTGAAAACTGCGTCTTCGACTCGTGTCCTTGCCTTCTGCTTTTGCACATTTACTCTTAATATTTCTTCTTTCTGCCTACCCCATTGGGCACTCAGCGTAAACATTTTATATAGGTTAAAAATGATATCCCTCTTACTGTCACTTCAATACTCCGAATGATTTTGCATTTCTATTCAAAATATGTTCTTTGTTCCTTTAAAGGATGTTTATACCGTTTTTTTTTTCTCTTTTTTGTTGAGTGCTATTGTGTTTATAATTTTACTCCACTACGTCAGAAGTGGGGTTCAGTTTTTCGGTTAAGGGGCATTTATTTCACACACTTTGTATTTCGTGTAGTTTGATAGATCTGCGTATGCGTATAGATCTGAGCAGTCTTTAGATTGAACTTACCTTAAAAAAAATTGTGCGTAGAGTCCCTCCGCGCTAAAGAAGTCAAACATAGTAACATATATACAAGCACATCGTACTCACTATTGTAAGTAAGATATTTTCGACGGGTCTGTTGATGCGTTGGTAAAACTACCGACTGTTGAATCAATATTGACGGGTTCGATCTCCACCCAAGTGTAACTATTTATCTGGGTCTAGTTAGTATCTGATAGAATAATTAAAACACTTTTTTTGGATGATTTGCCATATTGGATTTAGAATGACGTCACATTATTTTTCAAGTTACTCTAAATAAGCCCTTTTATTAGATACTACATACATACATACATAACTTCACGCCAAATCCCTTGCGGGGTAGGCAGAGAGAACAGAGCGCCATAGGGCACGATTCTTACACACCTCACTCGCTTCGTTGACTTTCATAACTCTTTTCATGCACGTGCATCGGTTTTTAAGGCTCTTAACATCACCTTCCTCCAGAACACGTTCTATTTGGTCTTGGAATGTGTGTCTTGGCCGTCCTCGACTCCTACATCCGTCCGCTTTTGCATTGTATATCTGCTTAGTCAGTCTTGCGTCAACCATTCTTTCTACATGTCCGAACCATCGGAGCATGCCCTTTCTTACTTTTACACCGACACTCTCTTTCAAACCAACTTCCTTCCTTACAACCTTGTTTTCTACGCGGTCAGCGAGAGTCACTCCGCATATTTTGCGTAGAGCCCTCATTTCTACCGCGTTGATTCTACTTTCATGCACACTCTGCCATACCCAGCTCTCGCTTCCATAAGTTAGTGTTGGGATCAGGACTGCATTGTGGATTGCTAACTGGGCCTTTCTGCTAATATTTTTTTGCGCCCAGGAATCTGCCCAACACTCCGTTTACGCTATTTCCTATCGCCACTCGTCTTTCTACATCCGCGGTGTACCTTCCATCTCTGCTAAAAGCGCATCCAAGATATACAATTTCATTCACCTGTTCCAGCACTACATCATCAACCATTATCCTTGCATCTGTTCTGGATTCCTCCCTTTCAAACACCATGACTTTTGTTTTCGTCACATTCAACTGCAAGCCTTTAATCATGCAATCATCTTTCATAGTAGTGACTAGTGTTTGTAGGTCCAACGGCGATTCGGCTAGAAGCACGGCGTCATCTGCGTAAAGCAGGCAGCTCACAACTAGGTCACCCATTCGCATCCCTACATCCATCGATCTCATTCTCTGGAGACAACTGTCCAGGTACAGGATGAACAGTCGAGCGGACAGCACGCAACCCTGTCTGACGCCGATGTTGACGTCAAACCAGGGGGACAAGCCGCCGTCAACACGCACACACGCTGTGCAGCCCTCATAAGTGGACTGCACAGCGCGCAGCAGTGCTCCGCTCACCCCGTAGCCCGGGAGTATATCCCACAGATCCTTTCGTAACACTCTGTCAAACGCTTTTTCCAGATCCACAAAACCGCAGAAAACCTTCCGGTTAACAGCCAGTTGTTTCTCCACGATGTTGCGGAGAGAAAAAATCTGATCCATGCACCCTCGTCCGCTTCTAAAACCACCCTGAGCCTCCCACAACACTCCATCAGATATCACCCTCATTCTCCTTTCAATAATTTTCCCATACACTTTTGCTGCTAAACTGATCAAACTGATGGCCCTGTAACTGGCGCACTGCATACATGATCCCTTACCTTTATACAAGGGCACGATGACAGCGCGCCTCCAGTCCATGGGAACCTTACCCGACCTCCAGCACAGATTGCTCAAGGTCAGGAAAGCGTCCCGGACACAGGTTCCACCGTGTTTGATCATTTCAGCAGACATCATATCAATTCCAGCTGCCTTACCATTTTTCATACTTCGTATCGACCATTCAATCTCTTCCATAGTAATGTCCTCATCAGATGTTGGCGCAGCCGTGTCAGCCGTAGGCTCACTCGCGGCGCCCACATCCGGAATATACTCGTACATTTCCCCAAAATACTCACTCCACCTGCCCAATACATCGCTTGGGTTTGCAAGAATGTCACCAAACTTAGACATAATTTTGTCCATTCTGGATGTTGACGAAGAACCCCGAGACTTTCTAACTTCCCTCCAGAAGAGTTTGTTATTCGCCACGAAGTTCTCCGTCAACCTCACTTCCTCATTCGCAACAAGTCTTTCACGCTTCTCTTTCACTAAGGCTTTGGTAACATTCCTGCAGCGGCGGTAGCTCTCATACTTTTTCTCTGTCATACTATCATTCTGGTTCAAACTTGAGACATAATCCAACCATGCTTTTTTCTTTCTTTCGACGCTGGATTTCACATCCGCGTCCCACCAGGCGTCACCTCTCAGAATCTTATGCCTCTTTGCACTACCACATACTTCTTTTGCACTATTCACTATACTTTCTTTCATTCTTTCCCAGCATTCTTCAACACCTAGGTCAGAAAGACTCGTCTCATTGAGTCTTTTACTGACTAGGCCTACATACATACTCCGTACACTTTCATCTTCTAATTTCTCACATTTTATCCTTTCAAGCTCTCCGAAATGGGTACGCACTCGCCAGTGTCTCCACTTCTTGAAAAGGCCCACGAAACGGCTTACCACCAGGTAGTGGTCCGTATCAAGAGTGGGGCCTCTGTAGGCTCTTGTATCCTTTAGAGTATTTCGGAGACGACTATCTATCAAAATCAAATCTATCATACTCTTTTGCTCATTCCGTCTCCACGTATACGTGTGAATATCTTTATCACGGAATAATGTGTTAGACACAAGGAGGTTCCGTTCCAGGCATACGTCCAATATCGGCTTACCAGCATCATTCACCCTCTTGTCACCATTCGGACCAAGGACAGCCTCCAGGCCGTCTCGCTTGGTTCCGACTCACCCATTAAGATCACCACACAGAATTATCCTTTCATTTCCCTCAACTAGATCCAGAATATCCCTAACAGTTTCCCAAAACTCCTCGAGTTCGCGGGGATCCGCGGAGCTAACGGGAGCATAAGCTGCGACCAGGAAAACTCGCGTGATCCCCAGTTTTATTCGAACCCAAAGATGTCTTGGGCCTACAAACTCATAATCTTTCACTCCGGAAGCAAAGCGGGAGGAGAGAACGACTCCAACACCCCCACTGGCACGGACGTCCGGGTCCACTCCGGACCATAGGGCTACCACGCCACCGGGGAGGTCCTCGGTCTCTCTCCCCCTCCGCTTTGTCTCCGTCAAACATAAGGCATCCAGGCATCTCTCATTTAATACACCCATCATCTCATTCATTTTTCTTGCCATGTTACCTCTAACATTCCACGTGCCTATACGGCACTCCCCTCTCAGATACTCATTGTAGAAAATTATTAAAAATATTTCCGGATGAGAGGTAGTAGTGTTTCACCAGTCACGCCAGCCCATTCATGCAGTGAACTGCGTGGCTCTACCACTATTAATATTATCATTCAAACATATAATGTATACAAAATTTCAACTCAATGGGTTAAAAATATAACATAACGTAACGCTTTTTTCTACCGGAAGGTGTAGGCAGTGGCTGTTACGCCTCGAATCACTGTTATGTTTTCGCCCCAGATGGAATTGGTGGCGAACTTATTGCCGTACACCGTGCACAGAGTTTTCAGCCATCGATATTTATCTCACATAACTTTCGAAAATAATTTCGAAAGGTTATTAGATATGTTTGTATGTTTACAAATTATTCCGTACTAATACTGGTGTTATAATTATGTAAAAATTTTATTTTGAATATATTAACCTGTTTTTTCAAGTATTATTATCTATTAGATCCATTTGTTATGTAAAAAGATGTTGTTATTACTAAATTTTGGTCAAAACGTCGGAATAATGGCGGAATCATTCATATGTTAGGATTAGTACAAACTAAATAGTTTTGTTATCTATCGAATTATTTTATTAAATTAGACTGTAAAGTATTTCTCGGTCATGTCTGCGATACATACATACAAAACAAATACATACATTGCAAAATAAATATAACTGAGTTTATTATCAATTATGAGTAGTATAGTACCAACGTCCGCTACGAGATGTCTGTATGGGTAGTTTTAAAAGTCGCTATATTTTTTTTCGTCTTTGGTTTATATAGTCCGGTTTTTTCATTCTTACCTGTATATATTACTTTTAGTGGCCGCAAGAGGGGTGTTAAAAGCATTAAACGCTTTAGCACGAGGCATTAGAAGTTCCACTTCAAAAGTACCACTCAAAAAATATCTTTTGAAAACATTACAGACACCACAGTATTTTTTAGGTATCGTGACATAACAGCATTGAAAACTTGTTGAAAAAAAATGTTGACTAAGTTCCACCAGTATGGACAAAAAAAGAGTTACAACGCCAAACGAGTGCGCAATTCAAAATTTAAGTGCTTGAAAATTATAAGCAAATCAGTTTATGGACATCTGAAAAAGGTTCTCAAATTCATCGACCCGAAAACAATGAAACGCCTCAGAAATTTTGTAGTAAATAGTTCAAAGGACTGTATTATATTTAAGGGCAAGGAAAACATTCAAAGAAAATTGCTAGTTAACTCTCAAAATATTCTTATTACGACTCTCTGTGAAGGTACTAAATTTAATTTATATTATCTACAAGTTCAAGTCTGATATTTACCAATCTATGATTTAGTTATTTTACTAAGTATCTAAGTACTAGTACTAAAACTACTTTAGGATATTTAAAAATATAATTAAAAACAATAACTATGTATATCCACCAAGTTTGTTTCGGGTAAAGCAGAAAGTACTGAGCGCCGTAATAAAATACGATACTTTATACCTCACTTTCTTCTACAACTTTCAAAAATGTTGCTATTAGCAACAAGCATTATTTTTGTAAGCATTTATAAGTGCTCAATGTTTTTAAGCAATTATCACCTTTCGATACAATTTGATTTATAAAGAATGTTCTGACCATCTTCTACTCCAATATTCTTCAGTTTGGCCCTAAATATGTGCTAAGTCAGCCAGAAATTATTAATTGTTACCACATGCTCCAACAAAATCTCAATAATTTTCACACCTAAAATTGAGAGCTAAGTATAAACTATCTACTTCAACAAAACTTTAAAATATCTCAGAATATCGACGTAAAGTGGCTCTTGCCGCGTTTCGATCGGTGAGAGAGGTATCCAGAGGCTCAGCCCCTTTCCCCATACCCTTCTCATTCCACTTCCGGCCCCTTCCATATCGCATTGTGAGGGCCGGCAACGCAACTGTAACACTCTATGTGTTCAGATGTCCATGGGCGGCGTTTGTTACTCACCATCAGGTAACACACCTGCTCGTTTGCCTTCCGATACCATAAAAAAAATCATACAGCTGTAACTTCAAATGAGTTAATTATTTCATGACTTGTTTTTCTGTAATTAACTACTAAGTAGTATTTTTTAAGAACTGTATAATTATTGAGAATTATGGAGTACGGAAAGCATAAACAGCAAAAGTCCAGGCAGTTGTGGCCGTTGATTCAATTAGTGGAGCTAACGAACTGAAATGACGTGGGATTAGGGTTGCCACCTAATTGAATATGCTAAAATATTCTATGAGTCATAGCTCTTAAAACATCTATATTCAGTACCTATATTAAATTTTACACATACATACATAACTTTACGCCAAATCCCTTGCGGGGTAGGCAGAGAGAACGGAGCACCATAAGACACGATTCTTACACACCTTACTCGCTTCGTTGACTTTCATAACTGTTTCATGCACGCGCGTCGATTTTTGAGGCTCCTAACATTACCTTCCTCCAGAACACGTTCTATTTGGTCATGGAATGTGTGTCTAGGCCGTCCTCGACTCCTACATCCATCCGCATTTGCATTATATATCTGCTTAGTCAATCTTGCACCATCCATCCTTTCTACATGTCCGAACCATCGGAGCATGCCCTTTCTTACTTTTACACCGACACTTTCGATCAATCCGACTTCCTTCCTTATAACCTTGTTTTCCACGCGGTCAGCGAGGGTCACTCCGCAGATTTTGCGCAATGTCCTCATTTCGACCGCGTTTATCCTACTTTCATGCACGCTCTGCCATACCCAGCTCTCGCTTCCATAAGTTAGCGCTGGGATCAGTATTGCATTGTGAATTGCTAGCTGGGCTTTTCTGCTAATATCTTTTGCGCCCAGGAATCTTTGATTTACTTTATTTTCTAACGCTACTCTTCTTTCAACATCAGCAGTGTACCTTCCATCCCTGCTAAAAGCGCATTCAAGATATACAATTTCATTCACCTGTTCCAGCACTACATCGTCAACCATTATCCTTGCATCCGTTCTGGATTCCTCCCTTTCAATCACCATAACTTTCGTTTTCATCACATTTAATTGTAAGCCTTTCATCAAACAATCATCTTTCATAATAGTGACTAGTGTTTGCAGATCAGACGACGATTCGGCTAAGAACACGGCGTCATCTGCATAAAGCAGGCAGCTCACAACTAGGTCACCCATTCGTATCCCTACATTCGACGATCTCACTCTCTGGAGACAACTGTCCAGGTACAGGATGAACAGCCGAGCGGTCAGAAAGACTCGTGTCATTGAATCTTTTGGTGACTAGGTCTACATACATACTCCGTACATTTTCATCTTCTAATTTCTCTCACTTTATCCTTTCAAGCTCTCCGAAATGGGTACGCACTCGCCTGTGCCTCCACTTCTTGAATAGGCCCACAAAGCGGCTCACCACCAGGTAGTGGTCCGTAACAAGAGTGGGGCCTCTGTAGGCTCTTGTATCCCTTAGAGTGTTTCGGAGACGACTGTCTACCAGAATCAGATCAATCATACTCATAGATTAAAACAACTTTTAGGATTATATCGCATTTATTTATTACTTATTTATATTCATCATTCATCATCATTATTTTCACGAGTGATGAACAAAAAGATGGTAGTAGCTACTACTAACTAACTACTATTTACCATCTTTTTGTTCATCACTCGTGAAAATGATCTTTGTAAAGAGTTCGAAACGTCGGGAAATAAATATAAATAAGTAATAAATAAACGCAATATAATCCTAAAAGTTGTTTTAATGTATGAGTGAGATTCGCGAAAGTCTCAATCATACTCTTTTGTTCATTCCGTCTCCACGTATACGTGTGAATATCTTTATGACGGAATAATGTGTTAGACACAAGGAGGTTCCGTTCCAAGCACACGTCCAAGATCAGCTTACCAGCATCATTCACTCTCATCTGCATCTCTCTTGGTTCCGACCCATCCATTAAGATCACCACACAAAATTATACTTTCATTTCCTTCAACCAAATCCAGAATATCCCTAAAAGTTTCCCAATACTCCTCGAGTACATGGGGATCGGCAGATCTGACGGGAGTATAAGCCGCTACCAGGAAGACCCGCGTGATCCCCAGTTTGATACGAACCCAAAGGTGTCTTGGGCCTACCAACTCATAGTCTTTCACTCCAGAAGCAAAGCGGGAGGAGAGAACGAACCCCACACCCCCACTGGCACGGACGTCCAGGTCCACTCCGGACCATAGGGCAACCATGCCACCTGGGAGGTCCTCAGCCACATTGCCCTTCCGCTTCGTTTCCGTCAAACATAAGGCATCCAGGCATCTCTCATTTATTACATCCATCATCTCATTCATCTTTCTTGTCATACTACCTCTAACATTCCACGTGCCTATACGGCACTCCCCTCTCCTCATCCCGCCCGATTTGGCGCTGCGTGAAGGGTGGCGGCCCCCTTCGCCGCACGCGCATGCACGTGCTGCCGCACCGACGGGGGCTAATCGGTGCCCGTCGCTGTCGGGGCACGCCCTAGCAGCCAGCGCGGCTGTATTCGATTCGGTCAAGATTGCGTCCTTCTGGGACGGCAGGGATCGCGACGTGCACGCTCTCGACATGATTATTATATATTATGATTATTATTTATTATATGAAGTTTATGTTTGTATATTTTATTTTATTTTATATATTTACTGTAAACTTTATATTTGCAACTCTATTCCATTTACTCATAATGGGGTAGTTTTATTTATATAATAGTTTCTGTTAATGGTAGAGACTTGCAGTTCGCTGCATGGCTCGACCGTGAATTGGCTCGTGCCGCGTTTGGTTCGGTGAGAGAGGTATCTGGAGGCCCGATCTCCTTTCCTCTTCTTTCCTAATTCATTAAGGGACGGCATCCCACCAGGGTGTTCATGGGTGGTGAGTACTTTCTTACAACTAGGTGACCTACTTGCTCGTTTGCCTTCCTTCCCATAAAAAACAGAAAAAAATAATTAGATATTGTGGTATAGCTTTGGTCAAGTATATTAGACAGCGTAGCAGATCAGCATTACGCATATCGGCATAAACTGCTCATTCTGCGTTTCGCACGGTAAGTTAGGTATCCGGTGACACGCCTGCGCCTTTACCACCCTGAAAAAAGAATAAGTGACGGACGAACCAGCGGGTCTACCTGGTAGTAAGTGATTAGCGCCGTCCATGGACATCGGTTACACTAATTGTATTACAGAGCAGTTTTTGTATCATATCTTAAAGGCCAGCAACGCGGCCTTTAAGATATGATACAAAAACTCCTCTCTTTGGAAGGAGAGTGGACTTCTAGATACTTCTTACACCAAACCAAAGGCGACATACACCACTTGACGTCGAAAAGTCAGTTAAAAACTGCTAAAATTTCACATCTAAAATCGACAGCCCTGTTAATATCTCAAACAGCTGCCATTCACTAAAGCAATATTCCCAACAATAATTATTCGATATTGAAATTTTAGTTGACATTATAATGCGCTTGCGAAATATTCAAACTTGAGACAGCTTAATTAGTTAATTTGTGAGTGCAGCAATATAATTTGAGATAAATTGGACTGAAAGAAACTTGCAGTTAACTTGGTTTGAAATATGAAAATGTAAGTTAAAGTTAACGGTGGAAATGTGTATTTGTAAGTAAATAACTTTGGCATTGAGATACTGTTTGTTGCAATGAATTTTTATACCAATTTTTGTTTTTGTTTTGGTAACTTCGCTTACAGTGGTTGAGCCACGCACTTCGCTACTTAAGTGGGCCAGCTAGACCTGTGAAGTACCACAACCTCTCATAATATATAGTGTGCTCAGGCCGCGGTACGCTCGGTGAGAGAGGTATCCGGTGGCCCAAACCCTTGCCCTCTCCGCTTCCCATCCCACTTACAACCCCTTTCCTATCCCTACCATCCCCAAAAGACAACATGGCCATTACGAAGGGAGGATATGTTGTGTCGACCACACTTAAAGTGGGATAGGAGCAGGATAATGATGAACTTCACGTGTCTTTTTACATTAAAGTGTAGGTAGCGGCACGTTACGTCGATTAATTTTAACATTCCAAATGGAAAATTTAGCGTAATCTATTGTCTATTGTCTTGAACACAATGTTTCAGTTATCAATATTTTTTTATATCTAAACGCCTTATTTAGCATACTAAGGTTTAAGCAACGGGTTTTTACCAGGTACATACTTGTTAAAAGAACACTAATATTTGGTTTCATGGAATAGGCAGCTATGAGTCCAATGCCATATTACATTGGCCATTTTACTTAGCTTTGGTACATATGTGTGTATGTGTGTGTGTGTGTGTACCCGGACGGCAAGCCGGGAGCTTTAAAGCTTTAGTTTTCATGCAGAACCAATCCCTAAATATCCGTCAAAAATGGCTACATTTGTATTTACCCACTTTTTGTTACATCTATCTTTTAATATTATCATATGAGACAAAAAAGCTGAAATTACCAGAATATGTAATTAATATTGCCATCGTTGTTTAATATTAAGTATTTTTATTTTATTTTTAACGACCCACGGATGTCCATTAAATTAAATGGGAAAATATACAAATCGGTTTAGTTTATAATATACAATACCTGTCGTATTGTATATATCTGTATGTTGGCCAAATGAGATAAAATATGTAAGGAGAGTACATGCAACAAAAATACGAATATATCATACGTCCAGTGTGACAAAAATAGATAGGATAAGAAATGAATAATATGAATGAAATGAAATATATACTGAATTTCATTTCATAAGAGGATGAACGAAAGTAGCACCAATCACGGAAGAAAATAGGAGTAGTAGATTGACGTAGTATAGACGTAATATGAGAACGGACGGAAGTCATCTTACACGGAGAACTGGTATATAAGAATGACTGTGAATGAACACATCGGTAGAGGAGAGGCCGAAAAGGAGATGGATGGACTGTGTAAAGTCCAAAAAGATATGAGTATTGAGGGAGTACATGTGGAGACTACGAGTGATAAAAGAGCATTGAAAATGATGACATGTTGTGTCATTCCCACATAGAGTGGGATAAGGGCAGGAAAATAAGGATCTAATGTACGATAATATGATTTAATTTTAAATTAAATATTTGTGATTTTTTGCTTAAAAATAAAAATTATTACAATCAATTTGACCATTTCCGTACCCCTAATAAATCATCATCTAAGCCCAACGCTGTGAAACTCTCAAATTAGCCCTTTCTCGGAGAAATCACGGGGCCATAAAAAATTCTCAGAAAAAAAACTAGTAAAAAACATCAAAGAAATATAACAAAGTCCAACTCGCCTAAGGAAATCCGTTCTCCATAATAAACCGGGGTACATTATAACATGAACTTATTTATTTAGGCCGGTTGTACACTGTAACAAACTATTCTTGTGCCGTCAAAGCGATACTTCATAGATTTTCATACACTTTGTATTAAACATAATTTGCAAATATATATAAATAAATCCAATGATGAAGGGAAATATGGATTTATAATTTTTAATCACGCGTGAACGGCTGGACCGATTTCGCAATTTTTTTTTATTGTATTCCTTGAAGTACGAGGATTGATTTTTTGTAGCGAAAAATACAAATTCAAACATTTTGTTACAATCCTAAACAAAAGATTATTAGTAATACCTACAGGGCAATTTTAACTTAATTTCTATGATATAAATAAAAGTAAAATAAAGTTTTGTTGTGTTGGAGAGGTTCGCGCAAGGCAAAACTATTGAGTGACATTAGTATCGCATGAATTTTGTCATTTATTTAAAACACTAACTTGTACAAAGTTAGTGTTTTAAATAAATGTAAGTGTAGATGAATGCCGGGACGAGGGACGACGGATGCCATTTTCACATTACGTCAGCTCTGCGAGAAATATAGACGAGTGCATAAGAACCTGCACATGGTGTTTGTCGACCTCGAAAAAGCGTTCGATCGTGTACCCCGAAAGGTTTTGTGGTGGGTCCTAAGGGAGAAAGCAGTGCCCGAGAAATATGTGAGGCTAGTTCGTGCAATGTACAAACACCTTGTACCGTATGTCCGGTCGGCCGCGGGTACTACTAACGAATTCAGTGTCGCTCTGGGTCTGCACCAAGGGTCTGCTTTGAGCCCCTACCTCTTCCTGCTAGTTATGGACGCTTTGACACCGAATCTACAGGAGGTGGCATCCTGGTGCATGCTCTTTGCGGATGACATCGTGCTCGTCGGGGAAGATAGACAGGATGTACAGAGAAGACTGGAGCAGTGGAGACAGAAGCTGGAGAGTTTTGGCCTACGAATCAGCAGATCTAAAACAGAATATAAATGATGATGAACCTGAATGTGGAACGAAACAAGAGAAGTGGGAAACTGAAGAAAACATGGATGATTTGAAGGGTGTTGCGGTGGAAGAAGTGAATGACAGGGAAGCATGGAAAAGAAAAATCTGTTGTGCCGACCCCAAATAATGGGAGAAGGGCAGGAAGATGATCATGAAGTGTAGATGGACCAGTGGTCGAGCCGCAAAATCAAGAATTTAAACCAAATAGTCGTGGAATCAATCCCGGGCTACACATTTTAATGACTTTTTAGAATTATTTTCGATAGTTGTGTGTGAAGTATGTAATCGATTTGTGATAAAAAAAAATCAACGAGTCAAGAGACAGAACCAATGTATTATTTTTGCCATAACTTATTGAAAACACTTGTATGATATTAGATTGCTCAAAGAAATAAATTATAGCGTCATTTACACATTCGAAGATCATAATTCTCTTTCGAACATGGTCGGCAAAACGAGATGAAAATGGAAAATCCTTCCTTCATTCATGAATTAGTTATATAAGTGAGTTCACCTTCAAAAGTGAACTATTTTTTGCCCGACTACTAAAGTAGAAATGTTGTGTATAATACCAGCAGCTTTGCTATAAATTAACGTTTAATATGGACGATCAACCGTATATGTGTTGACCTATCGTCGATGCAGAAAGGAATTTAGATAAAAAGAAAATATCTCTTTGAGTTTCAGTTTGAGCCTCAAATAAATGCTTGATTTAATATATTTTCGGGTAAAATTGGTTACAAGTATTTATGTCTTGCGCGAAAGTACATATCTTTTTTTCAAACGCAAAAGGGGCCACCTGCTGGAAAGTGACTAGTGCCGGCCATGGACACCTGAAACACAGATAGCGCTGCAGTTTTGTCGCCGCCCTCTGCATTCAAATAATAACATACATAACATAGCATAACTTCACGCCTTTGTTGCCCGAAGGTGTAGGCAGCGGCTAGTAAGCCTCGTCTCTCTGTTATGTTTACGTCCCAAATGGAATAGGTGGCGAACCTATTGCCACAATGTTTTCAGTCATCGATATTTATCATACATAGGTTCCGAAAACAATTTCGTAAAGTCTTTGGTGTGAGCCAGTGTCAGGATTCGAACCCGGACCTCTGGATCAGTAGCCGTGTGATCGACCACTGGACCACCGAGACTCATTTTGACTATGATGTCTCTGAAAGAAATAATCATCATTCTTATCGCCAATTGAACAAAGCTGCGGATTTAACTAGTCCATAGTATGTCGAGAATGTCTTTGTGTAAATATTTGGTAATAATAAATAAAATGTTGTATTATAACTTATTAGTGTTCAATTGGCTTCAAGCCAACAAACAGACAGCACAGAATATAATTTCAATATCAAACCCAAAGCGTTGTCAATGTTTTTATTTGCGAGGGAATGAGAGTCTTCGAAAGTTGAAAAAAGAAGCTGATGATTGATAACAAATATATTACATAATCTGCATATCTATAGGTATATAATTCTTCTGTACGTGTGTTGCCAGTTAACTCCTCCTAAACGGCTGGATTTTTGTTTATTCTCAGTATTATAGGGATGGTTATCTCCTATAATTTATGTTTATCGGTTGAGACTCAAATGACACAACTATATATGTTACAAAGAGAGTTATATAATTTCTTATTTCACAGTTTGTCACAAATAATGTTTATTAAATATTAACAGTCTAATGTTCTGAACGATATTGAATATTGTTTACACTGCACTGAACTACGAATACAATGATTCTTTGTATATGGTTTGTTTACATTGCGAGTGGCGAGAAATTTATTATAAATACGTATCAACGGTCTTCTAGTAGGTGTGCGACTGTTTGTGACTTGATCGGATGAATGAGTGCATTGTTTTGTAAAATTGTATTATTCGGTGGTTGTAACTGCATCATGAGGTAAATGATAAATATTGAAGTTAAATATAATTATATAAAATATGTTGAACTTCCACAGTATAAACAAATAACCGACTGTCAGATTTATTTGTGAATCTAAACCACCCTCCAATCCACTTAAACGCCATTTTTATATGGGATCGGACGGCAAACGAGGAGGCATGTCGCATGGTGGTAAGTGACTAGCGCCGCCCATAGACAATTGCAACACAAATAGTGTTACAGTTGCGTTACCGACTTTTAAGGGAGTATGATAGGAAAGGATGGGGAATGGGGTGGGCTTCCGGGTATCTCACTTACCGAGCGAAATGCGGCATGAGCCACTTTACGTCGATCTTCTGAGAGGCTGTGGTATTTCGTCGGTCGAGCCAGCCCATCCATGGAGCAAACTGCTTGACTTTACCACTATTGGATATAGTTAAGGAGGATAAAATAAACATTCATTATAACGAATTGTTTTTAAACAAACTGATATTATTTAAAATGTCTTGGTGGTCCAGTGGTCAAGCTCCCCGCTTCTAATTCAGAAGTCGTGGGTTCGATTCCAGACTCACACTAACGGAAGTTATGCGTGACAAATATCGGTGACTGACAGCTATGTTGGGCAAATAGCTGTCAGTCTGTAATGGTAATAGGTTTGCCAGCTATTTCCATTTGAGACGTAATAATTCGGCGATAACCGCCGTTGCCTACACTTTTGAGTAGAAAAGGCGTGAAGTTACGTATGTAAAACTATTATATTATTTGTCTTTTATTTCTTACCTTGTTTGATATCCTAATCGCTTACTATATTAAGAAGGACGGCGTCTGTTGGTTTCGCTGGTATTTTATACATAGATACATAACTTCACGCCAAATCCCTTGCGGGGTAAGCAGAGAGAACGGAACACCATAATGCACGATTCTTACACACCTCACTCGCTTCGTTGACTTTCATAACTCTTTTCATGCACGCTCGTCGATTTTTGAGGCTTTTAATAACACCTTCCTCCAGAACACGTTCTACTTGGTCATGGTCAATGTGTGTCTTGGCCGTCCTCGACTCCTATATTCATCCGCTTCTGCATTGTATATCTGCTTAGTCAATCTTACATCACGCATTCTTTCTACATGTCCGAACCATCAGAGCATGGTCTTTCTTACTTTTACTACTTCCTTCATTACAACCTTGTTTACGACGCGGTCAGCGAAGGTGACACCGCAGAATTTGGGCAATGCCCTCATTTCGACCGCATTTATCCTACTTTCGTGCACACTCTGTCACACCCAACTCTCGCTTCCATAAGTTAGCTTTGGGATTAGTACAGCATTATGAATAGCTAGCTGGGCTTTTCTGCTAACATTCTTGCGTCCAGTAATATGCCCAACGCTCCATTTACGCTGCTTCCTAACGTTACTCTTCTTTCACCATCCGCGGTGTACCTTCCATTCCTGACGCATCCAAGATATACAATTTCATTCACCTGTTCCAGCACTACATCGTCAACCATTATCCTGACATGCGTTCTGGTTAACTTCCTTTCAAACACCATAAGTTTCGTTTTCATCACATTCAATTGTAGGTATATTACATTGTTACAATGTAATTTAAACAACATTACATAAAAACATAACTTCACGCCTTTTGTTACCCGAAGGTGTAGGCAGCGGCTGTTAAGCCTCGTCTCGCCGTTATGTTTACGTCCCAAATGGAATAGGTGGCGAACCTATTGCCATACCGGGCACAAAGTTTGTCAGTCATCAATATTTATCACACATAACTTCCGAAAACAATTTCGAAAAGTCATTGGTGTGAGCCAGTGTATGGAATCGAACCCCGGACCTCTGTATCAGAGGCCGTGCGCTCGCCCACTGCGCCACCGAGACTGTTTATAAACAGGTATTTATACACAAGTACTAGTAGTTGTATAAAATACTAGCGGAGACAACCTTGCCTTGTAACCGATCGTACATGGGCACCTATTTATACTATCAACCAGAACACGTCTCAGGTGAAACAGATGTTGAATGTTTTTATATACCCTTGTCAACGGAAAATGTCATATTTATTTATTTGTATTTTAGTCCCCTTTGATGAGAGTAGAAAAAATGCTTGACGGTTATTCGACCGACATTTTCCTTCAGACGACAAAATATCTCTTTGATGATGGCCTTATTTTTTATGTTAATCTATTAATATGGAAAATAAATACGTGATAAAGTTTTAATATAGTAAAGGCTCGATCAAATCAAAAGTCTACAAGTCTCGCTGGTCCAGTGGTCGAGCACCCAGCTTCTGAATCCAGAGATCGCGCTTTCCAATCCCGGCTCACACCAATAACTTTTTGAAATTATTTTCAAATGTTGTGTGTGATAGCTATAGATGACTGGAAACTTTGGCCAGTATGGTAATAACAGGTTCGCCATCTATTCCATTTGGGAGGTAAACGGCGACTCGAGGCGTAATAGCCACTGAAAAAGGCGTTAAGTTTTGTTATGTTAAAAGCCTTTGTGTAAAGCCATTGTTGTCAGAGACTCATATGGTTTTTTATATTCCATCTTGTTCTCTGTATTCGATTCCTCGAATGATGGTGGGTCAAAAGATTCCGCTCTCCACAATTTGCGATATATTGAACGTGGTGTATTTATCATTGGTATTATTAATTTCTGGATGGATTCTGTAACAATAATGTATTTCATTATTAAAAATGTTATATGGATTTCATTTTGAATTAGTAAAACAACGGAGTTAGTGCGGAGTAGACGTTTGCTGTGTCAATTTTGTATCATCCATTCTTTCTACATGTCCGAACCATCGGCGCGTGCTCTTTCATTCTTAAACACCTTTTACCGTTATATTGAAATTGATTTAGTTTACAAGACTATTATAAGTTAATTAATAAAATTAATATTTAATATCTAATATATAAAATTCTCGTGTCACGGGGTGCGTAATTGAACTCCTCCGAAACGGCTCGACCGATTCTCATGAAATTTTGTGTGCATATCGGGTAGGTCTGAGAATAGGACAACATCTATTTTTCATCTCCCTAAATCATAAGGGTAGCCCACCCCTCAATATTTTTTTTAATTTTTCCATATATTTCGGTTTTTTATTTTTTTTATAAAACGGGATACAAAAATACATGCAACCCTAAATTTTCAACCCCCTACGATCAACTACTATTTTTTAAATTTTATTTTTTGGCAAGACAACGTTTGCCGGGTCAGGTAGTTATACTACTCTGTGTAAAAAGTATCGGGTATATGTCAATAAAGAGACCCGCGTAAAAGAGATCGTTCTAATTTTTTTACTGCATGTTGGTAGCACTGTACTGATTTAGCGCGCAAAATTTGAACGGGATCTGTCATTTAATTTGTTTTAAAATAAACTTTTTGTTGGTCATAGTTTTGAGTCCTCGGCGATTTTTACAATGGAAAATATTGTTGAACAAAGAGTGTGCCTTAAATTTTGTGTTTCGAATGATATTTCATGTGGTGAATCACTAAAAATGTTGCGAAATACCTACGGCGAATCATGTATATCGAAAACAAGGGCTTATGAATGGTATAAGGCTCTTAAAGAAGGCCGAGAAGTAGTAGTAGACTTACCTCGTTCTGGTAGACCTTCAACCGCTACGACCAAAGAAAACATCGACAGAATCAAGAAGCTAGTGCTCGAAAATCGACGTATGAGTCTGAGAAGTTGGCTAGTGAGGTGAACATATCTTTTAAGTCCGTCCACAATATTCTCATTGACATTTTAGGCATGAAACGCGTCGCCGCTCGACTAGTTCCAAAAGAGCTCAATTTTGTTCAAAAAGGGCAGCGAAAGCATGTCGCTGAAGACATGGTTTCCCGAGCTTCTACGGATCCGACCTTTATGAAACGTATAATAACTGGCGACGAGACATGGGTTTATGAGTATGACATGCAAACAAGCCAACAGTCTTCAGAATGGCGTCTCGAAAACGAGCCGAAACCCAAAAAACCGCGGCAAAGTCGCACCAAAATCAAAGTGATGCTTACAGTTTTTTTTGACTACCGTGGTGTCTTTCACTCCGAATTCCCGAATTCCTTCCAGAGGGAGAAACAGTGAATAAAGAATATTATTTAGGCATCGTGAAGCGTTTGCGTGAGAGTATCCGCCGAAAACGTCCAGATTTGTGGCGACACAACTCATGGATGCTGCACCATGATAATGCACCATCACACACAGCCATTATAGTGAAAGAGTTTTTAGCGAAAAATTCAACAAACGTTCTCGACCAAGCACCCTATTCACCTGATATGGCTCCGTCTGACTTTTTTTTATTTCCCAAGTTAAAATTACCACTTCGAGGAAAACGTTTTGAGTCAATAGAAGCCATAAAAGAAAATTCGCTGTATGAGCTAAAGGCCATACCGCAAATACGAGTAGCCTATGAAAAATGTATGGAAGACTGGGTGAAGCGGTGGAGATGTTGTATTGCAAGCGATGGGGCCTACTTTGAAGGCGATAAAATAAATTTAGATGAATAATTTGTATTTTTTGTTTTATTGACAAATTCCCGATACTTAGTACACAGAAGGTATATATATATTATATAGACTTACTGTAAGGATATGATGGACACTGATTTGCTAATTTTGTCCTTATAGTATCTCTAGTAGAACGAATGTTTTCCTAAAATTCAATCATAAAATAAGTATTGAGTATTGATGGACAAAGATAAAAATAAATTTTGTGTGTGTATATTTTTAACTTCATAAGTCCCAAATGGAATAGATGACGGAACCTATTGCTATACAACCACGTACAATTTTATTAGTCATCGATAATTATCACAAAATATTAAATTTAATGTTTAGAAAAATTTGCGAAAAGTCATGGGGTTTTAAATTGGTCAAAATTCAATCCGACGACTTCTGGATTCAGAAGCGCCTTGCTCGACATCCAGATGACCGAAAATCCAAAATACTTAACATAACATAACTTCACGCCTTTTGTTAACCGAAGGTGTAGGCAGCGGTTGTTAAGCCTCGTCTCGCCGTTATTCCATTTGGGACGTAAACAACGTCCCAAATGGAATAGGTGGCGAACCTATTGCCATACCGGGCACAAAGTTTCCAGTCATCGATATTTATCACACTTAACTTCCGAAAACAATTTCGAAAAGTCATTGGTGTGAGCCAGTGTCTGGATTCGAACCCGGACCTCTGGATCAGAAGCCGTGTGCTCGATCACTGCGCCACCGAGACTGTTTTAATCATTTAATCATTATACTTTTATTTTACTAAAATTTTATACTTTAATAAGTAAAATTATTAATGTTATTTAATAAAACAACTATTTGACTCACCTTCCTATTAATTAACAATTTATCGAAACCTGATAAACTAATATTAATAAAACATGCAAAAAATATTAAAATCACTATATAAATATTCATTATTTTGTATGTTAGTTCGCCTGGATGGTCCAATTTAAATGACTGTACTATACAAAGACTCTTTGTTTGATTAATTTCATAATATCTGTAATATTAAATATCAACTGACACTCATATATCATTCACCATTGAACAATTGATTGAATATAAAAAAACATTGTATTCTTAATATAATATAAACATTTTTAAACAATCTTTACGGGTAACCGACTTCAAAAAACAAGGAGATGGTTTCCATTTCGACGGTTATTTTATTTTTATTTTTTTTATTGTATAGGAGGGCAAACGAGCAGGCGTGTCACCTAATGTTAAGTGACCAGCGCCGCCCATGGACACCTGCAACACATATAGTGTTACAATTGCGTGGCCGTTCTTTAAGGGAGTAGGATAGGAAGAGATGGGGAAGGGGAATGGGCCTCCGGGTACCTCTTTCACCGAACGATACGCGGCATGAGCTACTTTACTTCGACCTTCTTAGAGTTCGTGCGTGGTATTTCACTTGTCGAGCCAGCCCTTTTTTGTCTTATGTAACAGTAATAACCTTCATTACATAAGTATAAAATAAATTCACTTTCAGCTGTCTGTCTCCTTAAATCTTTGAAACGGTGTGGTTTCTATCTATAATTCATGTAAGATATAGAAAAGAACCTATTTATTCCTTTTGATGAGGAACAAAGTTCCCCGGGTCAACTAGTATTAATATATATTTTAAAAATATCATAATATATATTGAATATTATATTGTATTAACTGTTAGGTATCGGGAGACCAAGACGGAGCTACCACGACCAAATAAATGGTCTGTTTAAAAAAGGCAAAATGCGTTGCACCCGAAACCGACGCGAATGCATGACGAGATGTATGACTGTGGATGAGGCGAAAGATGTATGTCAGGATCGTAGCTTGTGGAAACCCAAAGTCTCTGCCTATCCCCATGGGATACAGGCGTGAGCTTATGTATGTATGTAACTGTTAGGTAATATACATTTACGACTTTCCCATCTGACGGTATAAGCAGCGTAAGTGCTCAAACACAACAATGAGGCTATCTAGAGTAGCTAATTGTTATAAATGAGAATATCCTGTAGAATTTAAACCATGGACTTTTGCAGGCCTAAATAACCAGGTAATTAAGAGTGATTTTAGTTCTACTTCTCTTATTTTCAACGAAATAAATACTCTCTTTCGTGTAGTAAATTATTTGTTGTTGATTTTATTTAAAGCGAGAATATTATTCCTATGTCAGTGTGTAATGACTGTTTAGATTGCCAATATTATAAAAATAAAAACGAAAACATAAAATAATAAATATCTAAATCGCAGAAATTTTAGAAAATATTTTAGGGTAAATATAGTTAAGACATAAAAACGTCTCAAAAAACCAAATTCATCAAATCACTCGGGCTACAGACCGTGCTAGAAAGTTTCAAATAACGTAAACCTCCTTCTGGTACAGTCGGGTAAAAAACACTTTTACCTGACCTCACTTGATTTTCTTCAGTATCAGTTTTCTCATTAAAAGTTATTAATGACTTCAATATTAATTTTATAAACTCGTATGAAGTAACACTTAGCTCCGTACTTTATTGAGATCTTAAACCAGAAGAAGAAGAATGAAGGTGGAAGAAGAATGTACAGCGTGTTTTTAAGAATTTAACGTTTCTTTGACTTTGAAGATTTCTGATTGAGAGATTTCGGATTCATATTCAGGTACACCAATGATTTTACCGAACCCAACGGAAGAAGTCCATGACAAATATGGATCAATGATAATCATCATCATCAGCCTATTGCAGTCCACTGCTGGACATAGGCCTCTCCCACATCGGGAGAGGCCTGTTATAATACTATGCCCTAATTAAGGCCCCCTCATAGGACATGTACCGAATCAATTATCGACTTATCATGACATACTTGCCGCTACCTACACTCCGGTTTTTATGTGTATAAAAGTATTATACTTTTTTGTGTAATATTGTAATTCTAACAAATTATTATTTAACTAATAGTAAAAATACACTACTAACTAAGCAGACATATATTACAAAGCAGATGGAACAAAAAATGGAAGAAAACCAGTATATGTTTTCTATACTAAAATTGACCGTATCCTATTAGTTGACCTTAGAAGTCTTAAAACCAATGACGACGTATGGGAAGGGTTGCTAAAGTCTCAAAAAGGACGATTTATTTCTTCTGCCAAATCTACAAAGATCTTGGTGTGAAGATGTGCTGTTGTTATTAATGAGAAATCTTCATATAGTACAAAACTGTCATTTATTTATTTATATAAACATAAGAGATCCATGATATTTCTCATCGCTCTCCTTGATCCGATCAGAAACTACAGTAATGGCTTCATGTTCCAAAGAGTTTTCTGAAAAATCTGACTCTGAATCTGAAAAATATTTGTTTTTATTATATTCACGTCTAATTTACTTAATCTGGTTATTAGATAATGATAAGACTAACCAAAATGAAATTTAAACTAAGCAGATATATAACATAGAGCCAAGCAGCTCACTGCATTAATAGGCTGGCTCGATGGTCTCTCAGAATGTCAGCATAAAGCTCATGCCGCGTTTTGTTTGGAGAGGTATCTGGAGGTCCAAAAAGAAAAAGGGCTGGTCATGGTCTTGCTTTTGGTCTTTATCTTTGTCTTTAGTTTCAGGGCGTATAATTATTAAGAATGTCATTTTCTAAGGTAGAATAGATAATTTCGTACTAGTTTTGGGTATTTTTGTCGGAAATTTTGGTCGCTGCATCTTAATCCATTCCTTCATTGACGTGTACTCGGGGATCGAGATGACTGGCAACGTGAGCTTCTCAGCGGAAGTGGTTTCTGCAGCCAATATGACTTCGTATTCCGTTGTTGACGACGGGGCGGAAGTGGTGACTTTTGTTGTCGCTCTTCGTTCTGGAAATCCAAAAAATAAAGTTTGTTTATTATACAGTAGTATATAACAGTCTCGGTGGCGCAGTGGTCGAGCACACGGCTTCTGATCCAGAGGTCCGGGTACGATTCCAGATACTGGCTCACACCAATGACTTGTCGAAATTGTTTCCGGAAGTTATGTGTGATAAATATCGATGACTGAAAAACTTTGTGCCCGGTATGGCAAAAGGTTCGCCACCTATTCCATTTCGGACGTAAACATAACGGCGAGAGGAGGCTTAATAGCAGCTGCCTACACTTTCGGGTAACAAAAGGCGTGAAGTTATGTTATATGTTATCTTGTTTATTATCTACACACTGTTAATATTGGAAGCTGTCTGACTGCCTGAGACAGACTTTGATTAGTTTTTATATATTAGAACTTATCGTTATCTTTAGAACCGACGCAGTAAGTATATTATTTTCATGGTCAGACTATGTGAACTATTGACGGGCCTCGTGGCGCATTGGTAAAAACTACCGGTTGAAACAATGAGGTCGGGGGTTCGATTCCGGCCCGAGCATAAATATTTGTGACAAACATGAATATTTGTGTGGCGTCTGGGTGTTTTTCTATGTATTATAAGTATGTATTTACAAAATAAAAGTATATATGTATTTATATCCGTTATCTAGTATCCATAACACAAGAATTAAGTTGCTTAGCTTGGAACTAGAGGGCGCTGTGTGTATTGTGTCCAAGATATTAAAATACTATTTGTAGGTTTTATAGGCAGTATAACAGAGCTGCTGTGGTCATATAGACAGCTAAAAATATTGAATAAATTAAAATTATGTTATATATTCTCAAGTTGCCTTTTAGAAATAAATCTCAATTAATGATTCTATCCTCATTCAGGTATTTTTAAGCCAATTACATATTATATTACTAATATCTTACTTTTCGCGGGTCCCAGTCTTCTCGTTTGGACGGTGTTCTTTATTGAATCTACTAATGATGACCAGGCTACATCGAATCCATGCTGTAAAATAATCGAATAAAATAAAATAAAATCATCGATATTGATTTCCTGTGATAAAACCTCGGCGGTTCACTGGGTCATAACGACACCTATGGATATCTGCAACAGTGAAGGGGTCTCAGCTGTGCTCCTGGTTTTCAAATGGCGTGTGGCGAACAAAATTCCACATTAGCCATTTTACGTTCTAAGAGATATTTCGCCGATCGAGCCGGCCAAAAACACTTATATAACATCTAAGTTATATTTATTTTATTTATTTATATACACTTTATTGCACACAAAAGACAATAGATATATGGTAAAACTTTATAACAATAGCAGATAGTACAAAGGGCGGCCTTATTGCTGTAAGCAATTTCTGCCAGGCAACCTTGGGATGGAAAAGGTAGAAAATAGATTGAGCGGTTAATGTTGCGTACAATATATATTAATTTTACTATACTAATAGTAGTTAATATAAGTATATATACATACAAATATAATATAATAATTTTTAATTTTCAGTAGAACAAAATTAAAATACTAGTTTATTTTTTATTTCATTATTTGTCCCCTTGACTCAGGGTGTAGTCTCCCATAATATTTATTTATTATTATTATTTTTATTTATGTGATAGGAGGGCAAACGGGCAAGTGGGCTCCTGATGGTAAGCAACTTCTCACCGCCCATGAACAACATGGTGCATTGCCATCTTTATATAGGAGGAGATAATATACTAATCCAACTATTAAAGGTACTTATATACTCGTAGTACTTAAAGTACTTTAAACTACATCAACAAAGTACCACAGTTAGTTAAAAAGTACTGAAAAAAAATTTTTTAATATGGTTTAAATTTTTTTTTCATTTTCACAATATCGCTTAAACATAATTTGATAACATTAATCGCTTATTAATTTCAATAAATGAATGAAAACTCACCGCCACATTTGAGGGAATATGATTAACAAATTCTACAAACGTCCCTTGTCCTATTTGCACATAGCAAGTAAGAAGCAAGCACAGAAGAATCCAGGACTTCATTTCACGTCCACCACATAAAGGTAACAAGTGTCGAACGTCTGAAAGAACAATGGTATTTAGAATTGTAATGTTTAGAGAAAGTTAACATCCAAACTATATTATGTTAAGTAAACGTTTGCTTTGTTTGCAAAAGATAACGGTTTTTAATTGTGCAATTAGTACTTGATTCTTTTCTGTCAAACAATAAAATATGTTTTAATTTATCGCCAATGTAATACTAATTTCTTAATAATTACAGTCTAAGCTTAGTCATTTAAAAAGTAATTTTAAAAACTAGAATATATTTTATAGTCATCGGGACGTCGGCGGGATGCTGGCGGGACGTCAACTTGACGGGCTATGCCAGCATTTTTTCAAGCATTTAAAAACAGTATCTACAGTTATATATCCAATAATAAAGTTGGCTGTACGTTGGGCGAGACTCAAAGCAGTTCTCACAGAATACGACATGCAGCGCCACTCGTCGGGCGCGACGGTAATTTAAAGGGTTCCGTCAAGTACGCACAGCACGTGACATTTTCTATTAAAGTATGTCATAAACATAATAAACATAACTCATCAATATTTAATAATAAGTATAAACTTAAAATGTCCATATTTAAATAATATACTCTTTTGCTAGTGTGGGCAGCGTCTATTAACCCTCAATTCGCCGAATCGTCCCAGATAAAATGGGTGGCGGAATCCATTGCTACTCACCTAAAAACTGGATTACCGACGCTTCAAAGGGCAAGACTATATTTGAATATTGAAAAATTCGCAACCTGTTCATCAATTTGATTCAATCCTACCAAGCAAATAACCTCAACCTGCGTTACGTAAGTGTTTGTCTGTAAGTAATATAAATTATTGGAAATATTTTATGCAGATAACTACTTGATTAAGCAAAAACTCTTTACCCCTTCAGTTAAAATCCAAGCTTATCAAAGAATTACACATACATACACATATACATACAGGAAAAACATAAGCCCCCTTCTAGCGTAGGCGGATAAGAAGAGTGCACAAATACAAAAATCTTAGCACACACAATGCCTTGGTTATTGAAATCTGTACATTTATGGGTGGAGCATGACGAGAAGGTTCTTGTGTTGGGAAGTCGGAGTGTCGCCGACACTACTTGAGTACGAGCACCGGGTCGAGCTGACTCATGGGCTGTGGACACACTCGGTACTACTAGGCATTTTTCTCTAATACTAATTAAAAAAATCTGTTATCTGTACTTCCTATCTACCCCGCAAGGAAGTTTGCGTGAAGTTATTCAAGTATGTCCAATAATAAAAGGATATGAATAGAATATGTCTCCAAAAACACTTATAAAACTTCAAAAACAATTATAAATTTAATGTTTCTTCAGGGAAGGTGCCATCAAGAGCCTTAAAAACCGACGAGTGTGTATGACTAGAGTTATGAAAGGCAGGAAAGTGAATGAGATGTGTAAGACTTGCGCACTGTTTCCTCTGCCCATCCCACAAAAGACATGGCGTGAAGTTAAATAGGCATGTAAAAATAAGTTAGTGGACATGTTCGTTTGTTTCCCGGACATGTTCGTTTATTTCCCGGACATGTTCGTTTGTTTCCCGGACATCTTCATATTTAAATCTAAATTACAAAACTTGTGGATGTATTAGTTACCGTTTCTATAGGTACCTCC
Organism: Euproctis similis; assembly: GCA_905147225.2. Taxonomy (NCBI): domain Eukaryota; kingdom Metazoa; phylum Arthropoda; class Insecta; order Lepidoptera; family Erebidae; genus Euproctis; species Euproctis similis. The sequence continues at coordinate 2,970,350 of LR990117.1, read as the reverse complement.
TATCAATTTTAAGGCTTGTTTCCAGTCATAAAATTTCTGATCACTCAGTTGGAGTTAATTCTATACCTACTTAGTATTTTCTGAACATTTATTAATTAAAATGCTTAGTATAACAATCTTTGTATAATTTTATATTATCCTGGTTCCGGGCACAAAGTTTTTAATCATCGATATTTATCACGCCTAACTTTCGAAATTAATTAATTGCAGAAAGTCATTGGTATGCACCAGGATTCGAACCTGCGACCTCTGAATTCAGAAACCTTGTGCCGGAACCCTAAGACTGTTTTGAGTTTAAATCCGAATAAATACTACAAAACTTATAACATACCACTATTTTCTTTGACACTCTGTGTACCATCAACTCAATATAAAGTTGCCCTTAACTACTGGGGTGGTGACTCTCACTTTTGTGAAGGCACAGTGAAAAAGGGATATTTTCTTCGCAAACAGCCAATGAAAAAATCCTTACAGTTATGACCCACTCACTTAATGGATGGAGGGAAAAAACATTTATACTACAGAATAAAAGCCACCATTCATTGTGTTTTAAGGTTTTCGTTATAGGTATTTTTAATCAATCAATATATATATTTTTTTAAATTCAGTATGTATTTATAGTCCAGTGGTCGATCACACGACTTCTTAATCGAGAGGTCCGGGTTCGAATCCTGGCACACACCAATGACTTTTCGAAATTAAATTCGAAAGGTATGTGTGATAAATATCGGTGACTAAAGACTTTGTGCCCGGAATGGCCATAGGTTCACCACTTATTTCATTTGGGACGTAAATATAACGGCGAGACGAGTGTTAACAGCAGACTATTAAGCCTCGAGTCGCCATCATATTTACGCCACTGCTTACACCTTCGGGTAGAAAAAGACGTGAAAGTTTGTTATGATATTGAATTCTAAGAACTTGACATTGTATATTAAGTACGTGTGAATTTTCAAATTTAAATAGCAAACTTTTCGTGTATTATTTGTTTACATAATATTATATGAATTAATTTGTAAGGCATTAAATTCCTATGTATTACAAGAGATGTTAAAGTCAAAAGAGCGAGGTAATAACGATGCCATAGGGCGGTCTGTACTGTGTTATTGAGAGCATTAAAAATACATTCATACATAACTTCACGCCAAATCCCTTGCAGGGTAGGCAGAGAGAACACAGCGCCGTAAGGCACGATTCTTACACACCTCAAACGCTTCGTTGACTTTCATAACTCTTTTCATGCACGCGCGTCGATTTTTGAGGCTCCTAACATTACCTTCCACCAGATCACGTTCTAATTGGTCATGGAATGTGTGTTTTGGCCATCCTCGACTCCTACCTCCATCCGCTTTTGCATTGTATCTGCTTAGTCAATATTGAGCATGCTCTTTCTTACTTTTACACCGATACTCTCTTCCAAACCGACTTCCTTCCTTACAACCTTGTTTTCTACGCGGTCAGCGAGGGTCACTCCACAGATTTTGCGCAGTGCCCTTATTTCAACCGCGTTTATCCTACTTTCGTGCACACCCTGCCATACCCAGCTCTCGCTTCCATAAGTTAGCATTAGAAATAACACTTCATTTAAAAATCGTTTTGCTTATGTATTAAAAACCTATAATTGTATCGATCAATACAGAAATAATTTAGCTGCAGCACGACAAATATAGGTTCTTGACCTATATTTGTCGTGCTACAGCTAAATTATTTAAAGCTAGACAACTTCAAACTAAATATGGACAGAGTAATATTTAGCTGAGAGTAAAATGCGGATATTATTCGGCTGATCTATGAAGCGCTTATGTCTGCAAACTTTTATTTGCAAAAAGTCAATTGAGTGGAAAATAAATACTAACTTTCTAATTAGTGCTTTAAAGGTAGAAACTAATGTATTACAGATTAGTTGTTAATATTTGTATGTGCCATAAACAATTGAAATTAGATTGAAATTGATGCATGAAAAGAACGAACAAACAGAAACAGTAAGTTGCTTTTTGTTGAAGACATCCACTTAAAGGTACTTAGATTCATTTTAAGTTGACTATAAGATAGTGACATCGTCTATCAAAACCTGTTCCAAATGCTAGATAGAACTCTCGTATAACCTTATTAAAATTTTGAAGACAAATTACTGAATGGGCCGCCGGCTTGAACTGTGAACTACAAGAGCCTCTCAGAATAACGACGTAAAGTGGCCTATGCCGCGTTTCGTTCCGTGAGAGATGTATCCAGAGGGCTGGAATGTATGCCGTTCCCCGTCTATTTCCATTCCACTCCCTTATAGGCCGGTAACGTAACTGTAACACCATGGTGGAGGTGTCCATGGGAGCGGTAGTAGCTTGCTAACAGGTGACCCGCTTGCTCGCTTGCCTACACATTTCATTAAATAATAATAATTACAACCAATTGAACAAATGAGGGACTTAAGAGAAATAGCCCTCTAAAAAGAAGTGACAAACAAAACCCGGATATAATCAAATACAAACAATTTGCAAAGCGCGAGTAATCCATTATTTATTAAAAGAACGTCTATCGCGAAAACAATTAAATTCAACAGTGACAAATAACACAGTAACGCTTTTAGAGTTGTGAATATTTGATGGCAACCTTAGTTGACAGACGTGTACTTGCAATTAATAATTTTAGATAGGGATAATTTTACTTTCAAAGTTTCTATTGTTTAGAAACTTTGAAAATATATATTTTAATAGACTTATTTTGGGCAGTAAATTAAAAAATCATTTAACAAAAAGCTTTAGGATTTTTTTTAAGAAATAGACAGCAGGTGCATGACCCTATGGCATCCAATAAATGCCATTGCAGTGCTGACCTTTTAAATAGTATAGGGAGACGGCGAAAATAGGATGGATAGGGTAGAGGGGAAGGGGAAGGGGATTGGGTATCCAGATACCTCTCTCACCGAAGGAAACGCGGCATGAGTCACCTTTCGTCGATATTCTGAGAGATAATCGTGTTTCACCGGTCATGCTACCCCGTTCGTGCATGCGACATGTCCTATCTACCATGAAAATACAAATCGTAAATTACATTGCGAGGGTGGAAATAAGCATCGATGGGATCTGAACCCATGACTACGTGTCAAGTTATTGTATCACTTTAATCAATTTAGTTACCGAATAAATGATATAAGGTTTTATTATATAATCGTTGTATAATTATCATACTTCATTCTTCATTACTGTCTGCCCCTTTATGTGCTTAATCTTTACAACTACGCAACGGGTTTTTTTGCGTTTTTTTTTTAATAGATAGTGTTAACGGGGTGGTTTTTATGTTTAATTCATTTATAATGTAGGAAAGAGTACTTCTTTATTAATCTTTATGCGGAACAAAGTTCGCAGGGTCAAGTAGTATTATAAATAATCGTCGGCCAACTACGCACTATTTACTACTTGTTCGGAAACATTAGATTCACGTGATAAGTAAGCTTCAATACTTATCAAGAACTACTGTTTTTGTATGTATTTTAAGTATGTTTAAGATTTATGTGCATTAATAATCGTCATTTAGTATCCATAACACAAGCATTTAGTTGCTTAGCTTGGAACTAGAGGGCGCTGTGTGTTTTGTGTCCAAGATATTACTGTAGTTCACGCTCCAACACATATATTTTGGTACACTCATTAAAATCACAAAATATTAATTTAATGTTCATAATGAGGCTTTAAATATCCTGTTCCGAGCCGTTGCAGGGAAAATTATTATTATTACATACTCATATACAGACACATAACTTACGGGTGTACGTTGCATAGTCATTTGCGGAGTAGGTAGAACAGTCCTCCTTTTTCATCTGTTGTCATGGACACATGTATTCTGAGGCTTCTAAATAATAATGATGAACATAAAAAAGTGTTCAGTCATGCCTACATTGACTTCTATATTCGTATTTTTTTATAATTTCATACCTATAATCCTTTTGCAACGGAGTAATATAAAATATTCATCATCATTAGCCTTTTAAGGTCCACTACTGGACGTAGGCCTCCCCCATAGAGCAACCATGGGGGGATTTTGCCATAATTGCCACGCTTGGCAGGCGGATTGGCGGATTGTAAATTAATTTTTCAAATATTTTGGAAATCACTGGAAGTACCGAAATTAGTCTGTAATTATTTGGGTCAGTTTTTACTCCACCCTTATAAATTGGTGCTACTTTTGCAATTTTAAGACTATCTGGAAACAAACCCGCATCGAAACATGAATTTATACAGTTTGTAAGAGATGTAATTATAAGATTTTTAATGCATTTAATTGATTTTGTGTTAATACCATCTATGCCAGTACTAGTATTACTGTCTAAATTATCTATTATTTCAGATATTTCTTTATCTGTGCATGGATCAAAGTCAGAAAGTGTTAAATCGTGAATATAGCCACACTCATACATAAGTGTATTACCCACGCTCTGGTGATATTTTTGGGGTATCTTGTTAGCTAAAACTGAACCAATAGTTGAGAAAAACATATCACATATATTCGTTGCATTTGTTACCTCTTTCGTGTCCGTGATCAGCTTCGGAACTACACTGCTACCTTTTATCTTTGTTAATGCTAACGAGTTTATGATTTTCCACATTTTCTTTGGGATTTTGCTACTTTTTTGAAACAAATTGTAATAATATGTCCTTTTCGCACTCTTGATTTTTTCACGAACTATTTTTCTCTGCGTCTGGAATTTTTTATTCAGGTCTTCGTCATCTTTGTTGGTTCTAAGTTTTTTCCACAATATATTCCTATAATTGATCATGTTTATAATTTCTTTGTTGATCCAGTCGTCTTTTGGTAGATTTAAAATTTTGGTTTTTGGTTTTTTATTTGTAATTTTATAAAATCTTCGAGATGTTCAAAGATATTTCTCTTATTTATGTATGTACTCTGATCAACACTCTTGTATAAACCACCATAGTCAATTGCCTCGTGTTTTATCTTTTGTTTAGTCCTAACTTTGTATTTATTTATCTCCAGATATACATGCTTATGATCACTCATTGCAGATTCTACAATAGTGAAATAGAACGCGATATCAGTTAAATTTGTTGATATATGGTCTAAAATCGTATTGGTTGTATTTGTTTGTCTTGTTGAGTAGTTCTTATTAAATTTGTTGAGGATTTCGTGACCATTTTCTTCTAAAGTTGATAGATATTGTGTTAAATAAGTGCTTGTAGTAAGTAAGTCCAAATTGAAATCTCCAAAGACAATAGATCTCTTTCTTTGTTCTAGTTGCGTACCGTATATCTCAAGAAATTGCTTAACATTGCTACTACCTGGTTTATAAATGCCTCCTACGTGTAAAGCATATTCTTTGAGATAAACCCATAGATAATGGTTGCCATTTTTGTAAATATCATCAGTTATCTCGTAGTTAATATTATTTTGTATATAGATTGACACACCTCCACCTCTGCCATCATTTCTGTAATTATAAATATGTGTATAGTTTGGAAGGTTGTATAGTTTAGCATCGTGTTCTGATATAATCCAAGTTTCCGTTAATATTATAATATGTACTTTTGTTTTAATAGCTTTAACGATAGATTGAAGCTCTTCGATCTTTCCGGGTGTTCGTATACTTCTAACGTTTTCATAGTAGAATTTAAGAAACGATGAATGTGCGTTTATGTCTTCATATTTGGTTATAATTTTATATACACTATCCTCGCTAGTATGCAACTTGAGATGATTTGAATTTAGTTTTTTGCTAGAGCATCTGTTTCAGTAAGTGATTGAGACCGGGATCGCATATATGCGAAGGCGTCGATTTTATTTAACTTTGCTGGAGCTAACATAGTTTTTCCTCCACTTTGCTGTGAGAGCGATTGGGGTGATGCGCTGTCTCTTTTTCTATTCTGTGATTTTTTGGTTTGTATGATGACTTTGTTATTTCTAATAAATGCTATATTATATATATATATATATATATATATATATATATATATATATATATATATATATAAGAACTTTAATTGTAAGGTAGGATAAACGTGGTCGAAATGCGGGCACTGTGCAAAATGTGCGGAGTGACCCTCGCTGACGGCGTCGAAAACAAGGTTGTAAGGAAGGAAGGAAGTCGGATTGAAAAATAATGTCGTTCGAACATGTAGAAAGAATGGATGATGCAAGATTGACTAAGCAGATATACAATGCAAAAGTGGATGGATGTAAGAGTCGAGGACTGCCAAGACACACATTCGATGACCAAATAGAACGTGTTCTGGAGGAAGGTGGTGTTAGGAGCCTTAAAAATCGACGCGCGTGCATAAAAAGAGTTATGAAAGTCAACGAAGCGAGTGAGGTGTGTAAGAATCGTGCCTTATGGGGCTTCGTTTTCTCTGCCTACCCCGCAAGGGATTTGGTGTGAAGTTATGTATGTATGTATGTAGCTTTAATTTTGAATTTTTAGATTTTAATGTTGTATCTAAATTAATATTCCTCCTATTATAAAGATTTAATTTGCAGTCGAAAAATTATTTTCTTCCTATAAAAACCAATTAATTATCGTTCGACTATAAAATGTCCGGGCATTAATTAAATTATAAATGACTGGCTATTAGCAATTTATGAAGTAGAACATTTTAATTAAAGTCTAGAGTGAAATAAACTTTTGGGGTAAATTAGTCGCAATGCCAAAGGCACCTGTCACTGATTTATATTTATTTTAATTTGTCCCTTTAATAACATTTAGATTTTAATGGAAAATATGAATTATATTCGTAAAGTAATAAAGTCTCGGTGGCCCAGTGGTCGAGCACACGGCTTCTGATCCAGAGGTCCGGATTCGATTCCTGACATTGGCTCACACCAATGACTTTTAGAAATTGTTTTTCGGAAGTTATGTGTGATAAATATCGATGACTGAAAACTTTGTGCCCGGTATGGCAATAGGTTCGCCACCTATTCCATTTGGGACGTAAACAAAACGGCGAGACGAGGCTTAACAGCCGCTGCCTACACCTTCGGGTAACAAAGGCGTGAAGTTATGTTATGTTATATTCGTAAAAAATATGAGCAACAAACGATTAATTTTCATACGATACGTTTTTCAAAACTTTCAAAAGGAATACTTTTACTACTACTGACAAAAAGAGTATTTGAAGCGAATCGGGAGACTAACAGTGGTAGAGCCAAGCAGTTTACTGCATAAATGGGCCGGCTCGACCGGTGAAATACCACGACCTCTCAGAAGACCGACGTAAAGTGGCCCATGCCACGTTTCGTTCGGTGAGAGAGATACCCGGAGGCCCACCCCCTTCCCCATCCTTTCCTATCCCCTTCCCTTAAAGGTCGGCAACGCAACAGTAACACTATATGTGCTGCTGGTGTCTATGGGCGGCGTTAGTTGCTTACCATCAGGTGACACGCCTGCTCGTTTGCCCTCCTATCCCATAAAAAAAAAAAACGCCCGAATACTGAACCGCCACTCAAATCTGACAATCAATAAAGTGCTACTTACTGCTCAAATTATATGTATACTGTCTAATGTAACAGCTACTTAAGCGCTTAAGTAGCGCTTATATATTTGAGTGGCGGTTCAGTATTCGGGCTCAAGACTCTTAGTCTTGGTCTCCCGATCACCAAAAATACCACGACCAAATAAATGGTCTGTTTAAAAAAGTTAGAATGCCTAGTACCCGAAACGGACGTGAATGCATGATGAAGATGAATGACTGTGGCGAAAGAGGTGTGTCTGGATCGTAGCTTATGGAAAGCCAAAGTCTCTGCCTACCCCTATGGTATACAAGCGTACTCCATAAAAAAATTTAATGGAATAATATTACTACTGTATATAGGATCATCATGATAATATTTAGTCTGTTTATTTGTTGTAAACTTTTTAATAACTGAAGGTGTAGGCAGTGGTTCATGAATGCGTTTAAGGCAATATTTGACCCTCTATTTGCCATAAGATACTAGGTAATTAATAGGCAATGGGCCTTTGAACACGTATCGGACACGTTTTAGTACGTTTTAACTCCTGATAGAACGTTAACCTTTTCCATTTTCTTTAATAGTAGGCACTTTTGCATACAAATATAACAGGAGATAACTTCACGCCTTTTTTACCCGAAGGTGTAGGCAGCGGCTGTTAAACCTCGTTTTACCGTTATGTTTACGTCACAAATGGAATAGGTGGCGAACCTATTCCCATACAGGGCACAAAGCCAGGATTCGAAGCCGCAACCTTTTTATTCAGGTTTTGTCTGTAATTAGACAACATTTATCAGTCATCATTTCAGATTACTATGTAAAAAGAAACTATGGGTATTATTTCGATAAACAATAAATAAGTAAATAGAAGAGGGGTTATTATACCTTATTTATAGACAGACAGATTGTTATATGTTTTGTAAAAGTCTAGTACATTATTTTGTTCTAGAATGAATAGTTTTCGCAGCGTTCGCGACGTAAGATTTTTTTTTAGTCATTTTCTTACACTTTGGGTTACAATATTGGACTTATAGTAAGGATCCCTAATTTATTTGAAAATTTAATATAGCTTAAAGCCTTCCTCGATAAATGGACTATTTACCGCTGAAAAAATTTTTGAAATCGGACCTTTGATTTCTGAGATTAGCGCGTTCAAACAAACAAACTCTTCCGCTTTATAATATAAGTATAGATACAAAACTCCATTTAAACTCTCTATTATTTCCTGAATATTTATCTATATTCAGCAATTAGAGAAAAGATTAATCAAACATGCCTTACTAAATCTTTGTAAGATAAATAATTGACTGACTGACTGTCAAGCGGGTCCCCATTGAAATACCATACAACATCTCTATAACTTGAACGTGCTCGGCAATCCATCATAGGGGGGAGGAATCCCCTAAAGAATGAACATTCTATACAACCTTCAGATTCATACGAATCCTTTTTGTAAATATCGCGGAAATATTAATGTTATTTCAACGTTAAATTTATGACATTATAAATTTGGATTCAGAGGAATTTTGAATTAGAGACCAAGTCTGTAACTTGGGTCTCTTTCTCCCTTTTTCATCAATCAATTTCGATTTTTTCGATCTAAATAAATCTTTATTTCATATTATTGTCGTAAACGTATTAATAAAAACAGCATATTGTAACAAAGAAACTGAAGATATTTGCAAAACATAACATAACTTAACGCCTTTTTCTACCCGAAGGTGTTATATTTACGTCCCAAATTGAATAGGTAGCAAACCTATTGCCATATACTGGGTACAAAGTTTTTAGTTATCGATATTTATAAATAACACACTAGCAGACCGCGTGAACTACGTACCGCTATTTTGTATGTAGGTTCCCGCCTCCACGGTGTTACTCGCGTACTAACAAAATGTCGATGACGACGATGATTACACATACCGTATGCCTGTCTGACTGAACGAAATATGATATAAGCCAATATATACGATGATTTTATGAGAAATTAAATTTCATCAGTTGAGTCATTCATGGAGCGAACTAAACAACTAGTTACGGTACCAAGCTAAAATCACGTCAAACATTTTAGACTAGTTTTTATCAAAGAAATATACATTTGAAACCCATAACTTTTCCTTTGGCTAAGTCAAGTAATAACGGTTCCTTTTAAGGCTGTCTTCATCATTACTGTAATCAACAACGTTCCTTGATAAATACCTATACAAAGGTTTTTACTACTACGCAGGATCCCCAATATATGCTGGTCTTTGACTGCCTCTAGCTCAAGACAAACTGTATATCTAGCTACTTGGTCGTATACAAAATTACTACAGGCAGGTTAGTTTTATGTTTGTTAAACAGACCAATGCTTCGTTGGGAAACTGAACGAGCAGTGGAAATAAATGAAGATTGGCAGCCGTTAACTGAGCGTGCTTACTGCCTATCCTTCACGACGCTAATACGAATTTGAGATAACGATATGTCACGTGTGTACGTCGATCTTAAACGAGATAACAGGATTAGGAAGTTCAGTCGGTGTGATTGACAACCCTCGTGGGCCATGAGATAAGCGACCAGAAAATGAAATGAATGAAATGAAATAAAAAAATGATAACATTTCTGAGAGGCGTGAACTTATTTATATTTAATTAGCTTTAAGTTTAGCTATTTTAACGTCAATCGCTGTTATTTTCTCCTGCGTGCCACCTACAATTTATTACCAGTTTTAAAAGTGATTATCGTCCAAATTTCAACATGGATTAGTCTTGATTTATTATTTACAAAATTTTATGCGATTCGACTATTTTTGCAGATAAAACTACGTAATCTTTCTGATGTGTGGTATCATGGTATATTTAGGTATCAATTTCAGTGTTTTCTTGTACATGTAAAAATATTTGCTGCGTGAAAAAAGTTATAAAAAATAAATGATGTCAGTCATCATTATTAATTCACATTTGAGTAGCTATTGGGTGGGCTGGTCTAGTAAATTAGCTGATTTTAGAGATCGGGGATTTTATTACTAATTTTTTCGAAGTTCAAAGAAATTTCTAAAGGAACTTTAATAATATCTAATTTTACATGACAATCATAACATACCTTCACACCTTTTTCTACCCGAAGGATTAGGCAGCGGCTGTTAAGCCTCGTCTCGCCCTTATGTTTACGTCTCAAATTGAATAGGTGGCGAACCTATTGCCATACCGGGCACAAAGTTTTCAGTCATCGATATTTATCACACATAACTTCCAAAAATAATTTCAAAAAGTAATTCGTGTGAACCAGGATTCAAACGAGTGACTTCTTTGATTTAAAAGCGGTGTGCTCGACCTCTGGAGCTTCAAAAAAAATACTTCAAAATCTATAATAATAAATAAATAATAAAAAGCCTGTTTATTTCTTGTTACAAAATATAGGTTACATATAGGTTTACAGTACAAAAGTAGAAAAAAAATATACAGAAATAGTTTACATGCATTCATTACTTCGTGCTTTACTTTTAGGTACATTACGTATGTTAAGGGTACAAGAACCCCTCTCAACGGAGGGTAAAGGCCTCCTCCAAAGATGACCACTTTTCTCTATCTTCAGCTTCTCGCCTGATTTCAGAGTTTTAATTCCTTTGTCTACTTCCTCTTCAGTAAAGGTAATCGTCGCTCTTTCAGTGTTATGACTCGGTAACTCGTATTTTGACTGATTTGGCGGGCTGTATAGGTCTTTGTAAAAATCTGTTGCTATTTTGAGTATTTCCGATCTATTTTGTGTAATTTTAGTTCTGTTTTTTAGCTCTTCAATCCATGATTTATGTGTTTTTAATTCTTTGTATGCTCTTTTGGCGCTGCCTGTGGCTTGAAGATGTTTTTTGATCGTTTGTGTGCGATGTACTTTATAGTCGTGGTTGATTCGTTTACTTATGAGTTTATAAAGAGCTTTTAGCTCATTTTTCATAGCCCTTGATTTCGGTTTAGTCTTATGTATTTCTTGTCTTCTGCTGATTAGTGCTTTAGTGCGTGTTGATATAATTTGTTTTGTCTCTGTGTTTGTGTTACTTGTTAGTCCTTGTGTTCTTTTTAGACCGATCTCAAAGAGTTTTATGGCATTGTCGACAGTACTGTAGAAAAGCTCTAGTTCTTCTTCATTTGCGTTTTCTGTTGGGGCGTATACTTGAATGATGCTTAAGTCTAAACTGTTGATTTGTAATCTTAGTAGCGCTACTCTTTCCGACAGTCCGTTGAAACATTTTATGTAATTTTTCAGGTATTTTTTAACAATAAAGCCCACTCCGTATAGTCCTGGCGTTTCGCCAATATAGTACAAAATGAACTCCTCGTGTTCCTCTATTTTGTTGCCGTGTTTTCTAACTTCTGAGAGACCGATAATATCGTACTTTATGTTTCTTAAGGATTCTGTTAGTTCCAATAGACGTGAGTAAGTAGAAAGAGTTCTAACATTATAAGTCGCTATGTATAAAGTGTTGTGAAAATTCTTGTATATGGTTTTTGAAAAGAGTCTTGTTTCCTTTGGAGGGTTTTGGTCTTGATCTTCCACGGGGACCGACCGGCTTGGAAGATGTGGTTTGGTAGTGTTCGTTTCTAATATAGTGTTCGTTTCTAATATGTTTTCCGTGAGGGAGGGCGGTAATTGCTATTGTTTTTTATTATTTTCGTTTGTTTGGTTGGTTTTTATGGTTTTTGGTAGTTAAAAATCCGAGTATTCCTGGTTTAATAACTCCCTCTGATAGACCCGTTGATCTTTGTAAGCCAGATTGAGTTTGAGTTTTGTTTTTTTTTATGTGCTTGTGAATTTGGCTCTGAATATGGTAGATCTTTGTCGCTTGGTGATGTTGGTAGATTTCTTTTCTTGTTGCCTATTGCTGTATTATTTTTTGAGTGTATTATCAGTTTGTCGTACTTAATAGAGGCGAAGTTCCCTTTTTCTTTTTCAATTTTTAGCTGTTCTTGCAGTTCCCTTCTTTTAGTTAGAACGTGCTGTGGGAAGTCCTCTTTTATGTAGTAATTCGTGTCTTTTAATACTCTCCTATGTTTGAAGATTTCTATTTTCGTTCCTAGTGTAGTAAATGTTATTGTTATAGGCCGGGGTTTTTCTCCTTTCTTGCCTATTCTCCTTGCTTCTTGTAAGTCTCTGCGTTCTAGGTCTACAGAGAAATATTGATTTATGAAATTTAATATGTGTTTTTCCAGATCTACATATGATTTTTCAGTTTCCTCCAGTCCAAAAATTACGATATTCCTCTGCTTTGATTGTTTTTCAAGAAAGTATAGTCTTTTTTCTTGGTTTTCCAGCTTTTCTTTGAGGTTCTCGTATTTTATTTCCATTGCATTAAATTTTTCCTCCAATATGTTGTTTATATTCTTCATTACTTGTTCCGTAACTTTATCTGCTGACTGTACAATTGTCGCTTTTTGTTCGTTTAGCTCGTTTTGAATTTTTCTAAACATATTCATAACTTCTTCCATGATGTAAAATGCCGTATTTAATTTTATCGTTTGTTGTGAAAACTTGTGCTGCCCCCTTGTGGTATTTGGTTGTAATAGTTGCAGCGAGGTTGCTTGAAGTATGATCGATCTATGATATTCTTTAGTGGTGCAGCTACTCGATACTAGATGACATTAGTTATTCTAAGTTTGATTTTGTAGCTACTTGTCGCTAGATGGCGTTAGTTGACTGAAAATGTATGTCTTTACTATGTGTAATGACTCATCTAGTAATTTTTGAGGTTATTTTTTTCTTGTTGGATCACTAATTTTCGTTTTTCAAGCAAAGTTCACTAAGTTCTTGCACTGGGTGAATTGTGTACTGCACTGTGAAGTGTCTTTATTTTGTTTTTTGTTTGATTTATCAGTCTTTTCACTAATTGTTGTTCATCGTAATACTTAAGATTTTCTTAAAATTCACTTGGTAATAACTTTATTCTTGATATTGTTTTGGTGACACTCACTGTATGTTGTAGTTTTTAGCACTTTTTGATCACTTTTTACTCCTTTAAGATATGTTTTTAATTTTTTATTTACGGACACGAAGTACAACGTGGCTCTGTAGCGCCCTCTCCCGATTTATCTCAAAATCTATATTACTGTCAAAAAATCTTAAAATGATTCATGGAATTGATTCATGTAAAACAATAAAGTTATCGCTGGTTGTGTGGCCTCAAACGCCAAAGATATGTTCATGTATACGTATCACTGATCAGCGCTTGATTGCGCATTACCATGTCAAGCACACGGATAATGTCTGCTCGTTATCGACTTCTACAATCGAATTGATCTTACGTAGAGTGCGGGACCACCCTAAATACAGTACCTACGTAAAAGGATTGAATATTTTAGATAAAATTGTCATGTTAATTATAATATTGTTTTATTAAGTAATTGATTATGTCATGTGATTCCTCTATGCATCGGGAATTCAGCCATCTATATCTAGCATACTCATAAATACTTCAAAAAATTATGTTGAAAAGTTATCGAAGTAGAATAGTACCTAGGTCCGAATTCGATGCCACATCGCATCCGGATCGATATCGATTCTGACATTGTTGACTTATTGATTCAGAATTCGGATTCCATTGAATTAAAAATTGGCGTAAAGCCTTATAGAGTAAAGCCTTACAGTTTGCTGCTGTAGTGAGTTAGACCGGTGAAATAGCACAACCTGTTAGAGAATCGATATAAAGTGGCTCATGTCAGGTTTTTCTCGGTGATAGAGATATCCGAGTTCTTCCCTCTCCCGTCGCTGTAGTATCCTAATGTGAGACAAATCCTGAGGTTGATTTCTTTTCACTTTCTTTTTGGCCCACGATTGCCATAAAAAAATCACCATCCTTTCATGAAAAGTGGTTCTCTATTTTCTTCTTACAAATAGACAAATAAATACATCAAAAGATTTAACACAAACACAAACGCAGAGATTTGTTCGTTTGATAAATTATATTATTATCTAATATTTGTATTATATATATACTGTTTATGAAAGTACTTAGCTTAAAAGCTTATGCAAAAGCTTTCAATATTATTGGTATTCCAGGGGCAGTTTGGGTTAAGTAATGTTTGGTTTGGGAGATCCATAATATATATGTTTTATTTTCAGGTTCCAGCAGCATTCCGTTATCGGATTAACAATATACAGGCCTTTGTTATAATGTTGTTCTGTTTATGTTCAAAGTTTAATCGTATGTATGTTAATGCTTTACATAAACAAGTTGGCTTTTACTTCAAATATGTTTTAAATACTCGGCCATCTCAATAGTTTAAAAGCGCCTCTATCGAAAAGATTAGATTTAAAAGTCTTCGATTCGTATTATATCCTTCTTAGGTAGGATAAATTTTGGTTTCGACAGTGGTATCCAGGCAGTTCGCTAAACGAATGAAATGCCCCGAACTCTTAAAATATAATAATAATATCTTGGACACAGTATACACACGCCCTCTAGTTCCAAGCTAAGCAACTAAATGCTTGTGTTATGGATACTAGATAACGGATATTAATACATATTTTATTTTATTTTATTTTATTTCATTAGTTACAAGATAGATTGTATACTTTTCTTTTGTAAATACATACTTATATACATAGAAAAGCACCCAGACACCACACCAAAATTCATGTTTGTCACAAATATTTGTGCTCGGGTGGGAATCGAACCCCCGACCTCATTGCTGCAGCGGGTAGTTTTACCAATGCGCCACAAGTCCCGTCAATATCGATGTCAAGTAGCCTTTTCCGACCTTTTCTTTATCCCATCTCAAAGCCCGCCAGCTGTAACACTATCTATGCTATAGGAGACCGTCAAGCTTGCTCGCATGGAAAAGAAAAGGAATTCTCGTTCAAAGGTCCCGAGTTCAAATTCTAGCTTACACTTTCCCGGATGTTATGTTTATTATCCCTTAGCCACCTAACGTCGATCACAGTGACTCCGACGTTTATTGTTTTTGGAGTTACTCTGTTGCTATGCGAGCGACTCATCTGTAACTATGTACAGTGTACTTTACCACCCTGCTTTTGAGTACCCGCAAAGGGCTCCACCAGCTGGAACGTTTGCGCTTTCACGGTAACACTATATGTGCTGCTGGTGTCCATGGGCAGCGCAGGTTGCTTACCATCAGGTGACTCGCATGCTCGTTTGTCCTCCTATCCAATAAAAAGAGACATTATCATAAGTAGCTCAAAAATATTTTTTATAATCTAACATTGGGATAAATTAATTAGTTGATCCTAAACTAATATAAGCGCCAACATTCTGAAGTTATAAGCACCTTACAGTAAGTTGATATTCGTATAGTTTAATCGTTCGTATAGTTATTGAGAACCTAAAATATAATATCGTAAAGTGACTTACAAATTATTCTAGTAAATAAAATGACAGCTTAAAATCATTCGTGTGTATATAAAACCGAATTTGGTACCTCTCAATGGCTGTATGAATATTCAAAATACTTATATCATCAAATTTTTGTACTAAAACGTATCGGTGGTCCAGCGGTTGAGCAACCCGCTTTTGAATGCAGAGGTCACAACTTCGAATCCTGGCTCACACCAATGAGTTTTCGAAATTAATTTGGAATGATATGTGTGACACATATCGATGACTGACAAACTTTGTGCCCGGTATGGCAATAGGTTCGCCACCTATTCCATTTACACTACTAACAAACCATCAAATCTCAGTAGATTTCATCGACAACTAAATCAAGAACACCCCCCCACACTTCATAAACCAATTCAGTAGCACTTCGCATAATAAATACTTCAACAAACTGGAATGGTATAATTCTTATTCTAGTGGCCGTCGTGGCCGTCGTGGTGGTGTGGGTACATTTGTCAACATTCCTGAACAATACTTGCAACAAGAGAATGCTTTCAAAAGATATTGCTTTATTTATCGACCCGCCTGTAGACAATAGACTGTCTACAACCTAATAAAATTTCTAAAGGCTTCGATGTCAGACGTTAGAAATGAATTGCCCGACCGCAGTGCTTCGGGCTTTTGAAATGTGTAACCCGATTTTATTTAATTATTAACAAATTGTGGAAAATTGGTAAGTTTTAATTTAATTTAATTTCGTAGTAAGCAATGGTAAAGAGATGTTTTTTTATGTGATAGGAGGCCAAATGAGCAGGCCACCTTATGTTAAGTGACAAGCGCCGCCCATGGACAATATATATAGTTTTACAGTTGCGTTGCCGACCTTTAAGGGAGTAGGATAAGAAAGGATGGGGAAGGGCGGTGGGCCTCGGGGTACCTCTTTTTTCTATGGGATAGGAGGGCAAACGAGCAGGCGTGTCACCTGATGGTAAGTGACCAACCCCGTCCATAGACACCTGAAACACATTTAATTTTGTTATAGCTGCGTTGCCAACCATTAAGGGAGTAGGATGGGAAAGGAAAGGATAGGAACGGATGGGGAAACGGGGTGAGCCTCCATTTACCTCTCTCACCGAACGAAACGCGGCATTAGCCACTTTACGTCGATCTTCTGAGAGGCCGTGGTATTTTACCGGTCGAGTCTGCCCATTAATGGAGCGAACTGCTTTAGCTCTGCCACTATTAAAATCAAGTCAATCGTATGTAAAAAGAAGATAAAAATAATCAGGATGATTAGAAGAGATTAATTAAAAACAAAAAAGATTTTTTTCTATTTTGTTTCAATCGGTAGTTTATTTTAGATTTGGTTTCAATTAAATAAATTTAATGTTAATAAATCTATACATATTCACTCATGTAAATAGCCTTTGCGACGTATCTTCTAATTAATACTCTGTAATCAGAGCATAAAGGGGTTCCAAAATGATGCTAATAATTTCAATCATTAAATTCGTATAATATTAATTACCTGCATGGAACTTATACGCTTGATTTCTCGCTATATCTAAATATATATTTACAATAGCTGTTGCCCGCAACTTCGTCTGCGTGAAAAGCAAAAAATACTATGCCTGTGACAAAATAAGGTTTCATTGCTCACCCCCAATTAGTGATAGCGTAATAATATTTAGCCTATGTGTTGACCTATTACCTTTTGGCTATATTTAAACAAACTTAAACAGAAAAACATGCAGTACTGTTAAAGTTTATTCGTAACAAACATATAGACAAACAGATAGACAAAAAATCTAAAAACCATATTTTCGGGTTCGGTAGCGATTGTAGAATATATGAAATGAAATGAAATGAAATTGAAAAATGAAATGAAATTCATTTTATTAGTTTCCAAAGGTATATACAAAATGGTAAGTTCCCTAATATCCCAAGTATTCCAAAAAAAATGTACAGTTTCAACTTTCTTACGATTTTAATAAATTTAAATAGATTACCCTAGTTGATTTTCGCAGATTTTCAATGTGAATTCGTTGTGTTGTCGGGTTCGATTCCCACCCGAGTACAAATATTTGTGACAAGCATGAATGTTTGTATGGCGTCTGGATGTTTTTCTATGTATTAATAAGTATGTATTAACCAAAGAAAAGTATATATGTATTAGTATCCGTTATCTAGTATCCATAGCACAAGCATTTAGTTACTTAATTGGAACCAGAGGACGCGGTATGATTTGTGTCCAAGATATTATTATTATTAATAATTAGCGTCTTAAGCAAAACTCAAACAACTTAGTTGACATTTCCTGTATGTCTATAGGGGAAGTGTGGTGCATTCGTTGGCCTGGTTATATGTCTCCAATACATAAATAACACAAATACTTAAAATGACCTAAGTTATGGTTCAAGTTAAGAACTATCTAACTCTTAAAACATCGTAACAGATTAGTTTCATTCGTAACTTTAGAAATTTTAATGACCCGAATTTTCTAATCGTTCGTTATTCATACTATTACATACATAACATTTAGCCAAGTCCCTTGCGAGATAGGCAGAGAGAACGGAGCGCCATGAGACACGATTCATACATAGTTCACTCACTTCTTTGACTTTTATAACTCTTGTCATTTTTTAAGGTGCTTGCGTGCCAAATAAGGAGTAACAGTTATCTCGATTGCCTAGTGACGGAACACAGACACTTCCGTTTGAATGGCTGTAAGTTAAAATACGGAAAAATTTTCAGAATTATATTATCACTGATTTTTGTCGACTGAAAAAAATTTAATCAAATCAAGGCTGGCTGGGGTGGCTGGCAATCGATTAAACATTACGTTCTACACTATGAGGCAACGTTATATTTTCAAAAGTCAAAGTCCGTTAAACACACATATACGCCAAGTGCCTTGCGGGTTAAGCAGAGAGAATAGAGCGACATAAGGAATGATTTTTACATACATCCGTTTTAAAAGCTCTTGAGACCTTCCAAGAACAAGTTCTATATAAGTATACTTGCTTAGCCAATCATGCATCATGCCCTTCCGTATTTTAACAACGACACTTTATTTTCATAGTTTAAAAAGTGGAAAATTATATATTCACAAAACAAAATTATTTTAAAACACACGCAAAAGTTGAAAACCACTAAAATCCACAGAGAGAATTAAACACTTACAATTTGAGGAGTAAATATCAGATATCAAGAGATAAAAGCGTTCCTGTGTCCCGGGAGGCACTTGGAGTACTCCACCAAGATATAAGATACGGCAAAGCATTAGAAGATTTGTTATGTACAATGTTATTTATTGGATAAGTACCTACGTACCTTGCGGTTACGGATTCAGCTGAAGTTAATTTAATTTGTTTATCAATTCTCAGTATACTTGCTTTTAGATATATCTGTGATATATCTCACTTTTGCAAATAAGAGTTAATGGCTCAGTAATATCCGATTTATATTAGAGAGGACCCAAATTTGAATTCATAAGCACAACAAATTAATACTCGGTTTCAGCTATTAAAGCCTAAAGATATACAAATAAGGAATTCTAACATTGAGGCGAAAAACGGTCCGTTTTGGGTTTGATTTTGGGTCCGTATAAGGACTTACCAGATTTGGTGGAAACGATATACAAAGTTACAATTTGACTAAAATAAAGATACTTTGAAATAGTACACTTCCATTTCATACACTCTCAAAAGTAGAAACCGTAGCAGATGTAGGAGAATCCATAAAATTGAAATAAAACCCCGGCCCAGTAATAACACACACACACACAATCGGTAAACGATAAAATAAATGAAATTTCCAAATTTACGATTTACGACAAATAAATGTCGGGTTTCATATAAAAAATCATAAAATTGCTGATTTTTTTCTTCTTCTTAATGTTCCATTCGACGGTTTGAAGTTGTGAAAAAGACATGTTTCTATTTAATACCATGAAATCCTTATATTTTATCTGTATGTATAACAGAGAGTCCTTAATATACCTTGTTAGTTTTATGGTACACAAACCTATCCTTTAGTGTCTTCTTGTAATGGAGTCAATATGAAAAACAAACAAATTTAAAAACCAAAATGACTGAATTATTTACGTTAGACTTACCATTACTTATCTTAGGATCGTCATTAAAATCTGAATTCTTCTCTTATATTCCAGTATCTCTATTAATGTAATTGTTAGTGTCCAGTCATAATTAAATATCAACGGATCAAATTGCAAAAACTATTTTTTTAAAACCGATTCATTAAACCGTTTTTTCAGTCTTTCTAGCAATCGTCTCCATCGAAGCTGATGTCTCCAAAAATATGCAAATATATGAGATACGTAAAGATAATAACAACGGTATTCGACTCAACGAAATGAATTCAAATCCAAGATACAAACAAAAAGTGGGCGTGAAACTTTTAAATCTATTAAGTACTTATAAGCAAAATGTCGATTCTGGTGAAGCTATCAATCAGCTCATTCAGAAACTGAACGGTTTAAAAGGATATGAAGACAATTGGATTAATAAAGATGCCTATATTTATTGGTACAATAACACAGCCTTAAGTGATGACTATTCGAGTGGAGACGAGAATGACTTTGTTGATGAAACACGAAATAATTTTGTCAAGCTAAGTCCAATCATTAAGCATATTTTGAAAAAAAGGTAAGTATCAGATCTACAGGTACATACAGCTACACTATCGAAATTATTTATTTTACGCCATTTTTACTTAGTTGTCTCAGCGATTAGGAGGTTCATTTCGAATAGGAGAATCACGTTAATGAAATAAGAAGTCCTGGATTCCAATTTAATGACTTTTCATGAGTTGAGTCATGTGTTTAATATCGATCACTAGTAACATTGTACCTCGTTTATGGGTTCTGTTAAGCTCTTTCTCTTAACAGATGCTACATACATTATCAGGTAAAAAGGTGTGAAATTATAAAAGGCGTAGGTTGTGACGATGAGGTCTCTTTATAGAAAACAAGTGAGCCAATTGTCTTACATTGGAATTAGTTGTGGAAATCACCTAAGTGTATCACATAACTTCGGGAAAACGATAATTCAAAAGTCATTACTAAATATAATAATAATAATACCTTGGACACAATACACAGATCGCCCTCTAGTTCCAAGCTAAGTAACTAAATACTTGTGTTATGGATACTAGATAACGGATATTAATACATATATACTTTTCTTTTGTAAATACATACATATAATACATAGAAAAAACCCAGATATAATGTTACGGCCATACTAGAGATTGTAACCGGGTCCGGTTACCTTTTCGGCACCCATGGTCACCGGATCCGGTGTTACATTATTCTTGTAAATCCTGCGTAACGTAACCAATTTTAGGTTAAATTTTGTTCGCGAACACTGTATCAGTTTGGTTGTTTACAGTTACAATACAGCCTAACCTTTAAGATTGCACTATTTGGTCAAACACTAATAGTAAATCACACTAGTCTTAATAGCCAAAGGTAACGAAAAATACAGTGTAACGTATAATTTTACGATATCCTAGAATAAAAAAAAACGTATTACTCTTGAATTAGCCATCAATAAGACCCTTACATTATTTTTTTTTTCCAGGGCACAGAAACATAAAGACATTCCCTATCTTGAAATGACCCCAAGTATGCGAGCGATTAAATATCAATCAGGTAAATAGATCCGTATTTTTACTATTGGACTAGGTCTTAATGTTTTTATTGAAAAAGCTTAAATTGTTTAAAAAAATGTAGCGTTCATTTTTTTTTTACTTTTATTTATCTTGCACTGTAGTATGTATTTTCAAGTGGAGCTAGTGTGCCCACTTAAACTTTGATGCTTTACAAACTCTAAAATTATTAGTAGAATGATACAAAACTGCGTCTCCTTTAAAAATGAAATACTCTGCTAAAGCAATAAATAGAAACAAATGTACAAATAAATGCAAACGGGACAAGTTTTCCCAAACCATAGAAAATAAATATTGTTTATTAATGCATCATCTTAACAACTTATGTCCTGGCTTGTTAAAGACTTATGCTGACTCGACAACATAAAAGCATACTTAAAGATACTTACTAAATAGTAACTTAATAAAACGTCAATTGGGAATGTTAAAAATAAATTATATATCATAAATATAAATAAATCAGACACACACATCCCACATGACCATAACGTCATTCTAAGACCAATATGGCGAATTATCTAAGAAGTAGTTATTTTTGCGAAGGTGAAAGAGAGAAAGTATAGTCTTAGTTTGTGATTTTCAGCCATGAAACTATTATTATTACTGAACAGACATTTGATTAGATTAATTTATAATATCAATAATAATATGTACTGAAATATTTGCTATTTTATAGGTCTTGGAATACCTCCAAATTTTAGAGATTACTACGAGGATTTACATATTTGATCTAATGAAAAATGGTGACGAAGTAATATTTGATATTTTTAATCTGCTTAAAATACTTTAAAATATGCAAAAATTTATGGACACAGTTTTGAATTTCCACAAGGTACGACCCTGATACAGTTATTTCGTTTCATTCACGGTATTTTCCTCTGTTAATTTGACCATTAATTTGGTCGTAATATCCATTCGTTGTTATTCCTAACAGTTTATATTGAATTACCTTAATAAATAATCTAAAATAACTAAAATGAAATTGTTATTATTTTAGGTAACAGTGGTAGAGCCAAGCAGTTTGTTGCATGAATGGGCCGGCTCGACCGGTGAAATACCACGACCTCTCAGAAGACTGACGTAAAGTGGCTATTGCCGCGTTTCGTTCGGTGAGAGAGGTACCCGGAGGTCCACCCCCCTTCTCCATCCTTTCCTATCCCCTATCCCTTAAAGGTCGGCAACGCAACAGTAACACTATATGTGTTGCTGGTGTCCATGGGCGGCGTTGGTTGCTTACCATCAGGTGACACGCCTGCTCGTTTGCCCTCCTATCCCATAAAAAAAAAATATTATTTTAGGCATTACTATATTTACTTCCGCCGTGGGCACAGTTTTTCGTAAATGTTGAAAATGTTTGGATCGACCCGAAGGACCCGAAGGTGTAGGCAGCGGCTGTTAAGCCTCGTGTCGCATTTTGTTTAAGTTCCAAATAGCGAACCTATTGCCACAACGGGCACAAAGTTTTCAGCCATCGATATATATATAACACCACATAACTTCCGAAAATAATTACGAAAAGTCATTGGTGTGAGCCACGATTCGAACCTGCGACTTTTTGATTCAAAAGCACCCTGCGTCTCAATTAAAAAGTCGTATAATTTATAATGATAATCTCAGTGGTTCAGTAGTCTAGCACCCGTTAGACTACTGGAGCACCGAGATTATCATTATACCACGACCTCTCAGAAGACCGACGTAAAGTGGCTCATGCCGCGTTTCGTTCGGTGAGAGAGGTACCCGGAGACCCACCCCCCTTCCCCATCCTTCCCTATCCCCTATCCCTTAAAGGTCGGCAACGCAACAGTGATACTATATGTGTTGCTGGTGTCCATGGGCGGCGTTGGTTGCTTACCATCAGGTGACACGCCTGCTCGTTTGCCCTCCTATCCCATAAAAAAAATATTATTTTAGGCATTACTATATTTACTTCCGCCGTGGGCACAGTTTTTCGTAAATGTTGAAAATGTTTGGATCGACCCGAAGGACCCGAAGGTGTAGGCAGCGGCTGTTAAGCCTCGTGTCGCGTTTTGTTTCAGTTTCAAACAGCGAACCTATTGCCACACCGGGCACAAAGTTTTCAGTCATCGATATGTATATATATATAACACACATAACTTCCGACAATAATTACGAAAAGTCATTGGTGTGAGCCACGATTCGAACCTGCGATTTTTTGATTCAGAAGCACCCTGCGTCTGTATCAAAGAGTCGTTTAATTTATAATGATAATCTCGGTGGTCCAGTAGTCTAGCACCCGTTAGACTACTGGAACACCGACATTATAATTTAT
Organism: Euproctis similis; assembly: GCA_905147225.2. Taxonomy (NCBI): domain Eukaryota; kingdom Metazoa; phylum Arthropoda; class Insecta; order Lepidoptera; family Erebidae; genus Euproctis; species Euproctis similis. Next base: position 2,946,612 of record LR990117.1, on the reverse strand, counting down.
ACATACATACATACATAACTTCACGCCAAATTCCTTGCGGGGTAGGCAGAGAGAACAGAGCGCCATAGGGCACGATTCTTACACACCTCACTCGCTTCGTTGACTTTCATAACTCTTTTCATGCATGCGCGTCGGTTTTTGAGGCTCTTAACATCACCTTCCTCCAGAACACGTTCTATTTGGTCTTGGAATGTGTGTCTTGGCCGTCCTCGACTCCTACATCCGACCGCTTTTGCATTGTATATCTGCTTAGTCAGTCTTGCGTCAATCATTCTTTCTACATGTCCGAACCATCGGAGCATGCCCTTTCTTACTTTTACACCGACACTCTCTTTCAAACCAACTTCCTTCCTTACAACCTTGTTTTCTACGCGGTCAGCGAGAGTCACTCCGCAGATTTTGCGTATTTATATTTATCATTATAATTTATATTGATAAATTATATCTAATTATATCTAGTTATAACTAATTAGTAGACCGGAACTAGTGCTGTCGAAATGCTTATCTAAAAACGTATAATAATTTTGATTAATTCAGGATAGTTCATAACAGTAGACAAAAATATAAGAATTTAGTCTGTGTTTATATATGCTTTTACTATCAGATCATTTGTTTCACATTAAAGGTTTATTTATTTATATAAATAAAGCTTTCCTGCTTCGGCAAAAAATCTCAAGCGGCACAAATACAGAAACCTTGTAGGTGATTATGTATTTGAGCAGTTTGTGGTCGAGACTTTGGGAACATGGGGTCCGAGTGCTCCTGCACTTTACAAAGATCTTGCAAAGAGGCTGATCGAAGCCTCTCGCGACCAGAGGGCTGTTCTATTCTTCGCACAGAGAATTAGCATTGCCATTCAACGCGGCAATGCGGCCAGTCTTCTGGGCACGCTGCCAGTAGACCGAGATGCGGAGAAATTTGATTTCAGGTAGTTTTTTAATTGTATATATTGTAAATAATGTAATTTATTTATTTATTTTTATATAGTAATTTATTTTATTTTTAATGTGAAAATGAAGTATTATCTTTCTTTCTAACTTATAAAGCATTGAAATTTTCATTAAAGTCATGACACTTAATTCCCAGTGGAAATTACAGCGAAAATATTTTTCTCAGTAGAAAATTGAAAACTTAAATGTTGTGAAGACATTGTAAAGCTTTTCTAAATCGAAATGCGACAAGATCATAAAAAATAATATTTTGCTCACAAACGAAATTCAAAAGTAAATTTGCCGAGTTATTCCCTAAAACAATCACGGGATCAGTAATACAAAGCCAGGTAAATAGTGAGTGGACCGACAATGCCGCGAAACGGGATCACGGTCGCTAATTCAATTAGCGGAACTCGGGATACAATGTGACAGGGTTGTAACGTCACCGGGATTCATTTCCTGTGTAATATGGAGGTAATGTGTAGGTTCGGGTTGGTTTCATTAGATCTATATAATGTTATAGGTATCAAGAGACAATTTAAGTTGGAACAGATTTGTGAATATGATTTTGACTAGTGGGTTTGTTTTTTCCATAGCCTGGTGGTTTAGCCCTGCCTCTGAACCAAAAAGTCTCGGGTTCAACACTAAAAAATTTCAACCCCATTAATGAACTCGAACGAACGACCTCTCAGAATGTAAAGAGAGACGTGACGTAAAGTGGCTTTTAACACATTTTGCTCGGTGACAGAGGTATCCGGAGGCCTAACCTCCTTCCCCTTTCCTCTACCCACCCCACCAACACAACTGTAACATTATCTGAATTCAGGTGTCTATGGGCGGCGTTTGTTGCTTGCCATGGGGTGACACGCTTGCTGGTTTGCCGTCGCATAGAAACTATACTATTATATTCACAATACACAAACCTCCAGGTTTTCACCGGTCACTGTTTGGCACGTATTGTAAAATCAATAATTGTTTGCTCCCGGATACCAGTTCGTTAGTGGCGGTAATGAAATCGGACACGATACGTGACACCACATCCTGCCACTATTGTATACAATGAAAGCCTCCAGCGTTTTGATAATAAGGCTTTTCAATATAGATCTATGTCAATTTGTAATAAAATGTACATTGGAGAGTTTACTAAAAAGAAAATAGACCTAATATTGGCCTTTATAGGATCAAATGGAAGCCAAAAAAATCTGATGGTACGTGTTACCTGACGGTAAGCAAGTAACTCCGCCAACGGAGACCTGTAATAGAGATAGTGTTTACAGTTGCGTTACCTGCCTCTAAAATAGGATATAGACGGGTTCTTAATCTCTTGATCACTCGAAGTCACTTGAAAAATCTACGTCGTTTTTAATAAAATTACAAAAGTATATAGCGAGATGTCTATCATAATATAGGCGCTATTTTATAATAGCAATATTATTTGACCACTGCGGAAAGATTTTCGTAAAATTTTCTGATTTTGATAAACTTTCTTTGAGAAGTTACCAAGTCAAATTTGTTCAATTAAAATTTGTCCTTTTGTCCTACGTAAGGTAATATGAGCTTCGCTCATATTGTTTTACGTAGGCAATATGAGCGAAGAATGAGATAGAAGAATGAGATAGCATAGCCATAGCAATATAGAACGTTCTATTTTGCTATGGCAATATAGAACGTTTTAAATAAAAATGAAATATAAAATTGAATCTTAATCACTTAACAGATCAGAACTCTTACTTTACTGATAGAGCCACGCAGTTTTCAGCATAAATCCACTGGTGAAATACCACGATCTCTCAGAATGTTGACTTACGGCCGAAACCAATAATCAATTCCAATCCGAATTTTGCCATCTAAGATCAATATTTAAATCCATTTTTACTAATTAGCGTGCCAATAATCAATGCATGGATTGATTTTGTTTGGGAAATCGATCGACGGATAGTCAATAATCTTAGATTGGCTTCAATTTTGGATTGGAGATTGATTATTGGTTTCGGCCGATAGTAATATCCAGAGGCGCAACCACTTCAACTCTCCACTTTAACAATACCTGTTTAGCATGTGTCCATAAAGGGCGTTAGTTGATTACCATCATCTGACACGCTTTTTCGAGTGCTCTTGAATCCTATAGTAAAGCTAGCTAAACACTGCAATAACATTTTTCTACAAAACACTTGACTTCTTAACCAGTCTTTCAAGCAGTCCTTTCAAGCATTAAATATTGATCAAATATTGTATATAGACAGTTTCCATGATTTAAGGATATAAAAATCCTTTAAATAAATCACACACATTTTCCAAAGATCACGGGGATTCATGTAAATCCCCTAACGAATTGGGAATCTCAGGATTTGGATAAAAACCGTTGTAAGCTGGCTACGTCGCTCTTTTGGCCACAATATTGGATTTTTTTATTCATCTCCATCTTGGGAGATGAAAGGTTTGAGTCAAGCCTTGAATTTTATAGGTATATACTTTGAATATATTCTTACACTTATTTGTTTTTTTATTAAGTAAGTCTAAGTGAAGTTTGCGAATAGAATTTGAAAAGGTTTTCTGTTGCTATGATCAAGAGTTCGAATCCACACATCAAACACACAAATAACGTTTTGAAAATCTTTTTTTAATATATTTACCGTCTTGGTGGCCTAGTATTTTAGTTCTTCACTTCTGATCTCTGCTCTCTGAAGTATCGAGTTCGAATCCTGAAAAACTTTACGAGATTCTTTGGAAATCTGTTCGGCAGTGACAATATTGTTCACGTCCCATGAAACCAATTAATTAATTCTGCAACACAAGTACCTATTTCTTTTGTCTACAACCCTTTTTTTTTCTTCTACAATATTATGGCCTGTTTATGTAAGAATGTATATTTTAATACATAAAAGTGTTTTTTTTTTCTTCAAAAATATTACACCACAAAAATGTATCACAAAAGAATTCTTAATGTTGGCGAAAAAAAAAAAAATCTTTGCAGCATTTCAGTTCTGTCATGAATTCTCTTAAAGCATATTATCGTGACGTCACACGTCTCATTTCGCGCTAAAATATTCAAATTTCGAATTTAAGAAATATTACTCGTAACTCGTCAGTGAAAAATGAACTGTATCGCAAAGAGCATAACATAGAATTTCGTAGGTGAAAATGTTTCAATACTACTCGCAAAGCTTACAAACAACAGCGAAACTGTCATAATATCGAATACTACCAACGTATAGGTAATATTGATATAGATATGATACGATCTAACGAACTGTAGCAACACAGTGGGGCCACGAAACTGGCGATAGATATTACCCATCGATAGCCACTTTAAACTTTGGCAACATTTCAAATAAATTTAAATCGTGGAAAATTTTTCTTGAATCCAAATACCGTATTGAACTAAAAGCTTTACAGTAAAACTGTCACACTATTCTTTATGTTCATTCTAAAAAAAAAGTGCATGGAGTCCCTCCTCGCCGAAAAAGTAAAACTTTGTATGATACAAAGTTTTACTTACATACATTTATAACATAATAAATGTAATAAATAATAGTTTAAAAAAACTAAAAAACACGCTTTTTATAGAAAACCGAACTAAAAAATAGAAAAATAAAAAAAAATATTTTATTTTAAAAAAAGCGTGGGGTGCTTTTTAGATATTAACGAAATGATAATCACTCTACTCATATCTGTCAATAAAATATTTATAACTATTCACACCATGCACCCCACGCTTTTTTTAAAATAAAATATTTTTTTTTATTTTTCTATTTTTTAGTTCGGTTTTCTATAAAAATCGTGTTTTTTAGTTTTTTTAAACTATTATTTATTTTCTATTTTTTAGTTCGGTTTTCTAGTCTAGAACTTTCATAGTTCACAAATTGCACCATCTAGTGGCAATCACCGGAAACTAAAAAAGAAGTCGGTTACAAACAAACATACAAACATACAAACATACAAACATACAAACCTACAAACATACAAACCTACAAACAAACATACAGGTGAAGCTAATAAAAAGCTAATAAAAAGAGCACATCCTACTTATGCTACAACGGGTCCGGTGGTGCAATGGTAAAACTTCTTCTTCTTCTTCTTCTTGTGCCTCTTCACTGCTGAAGGTTGGCCGTCAGCTTCCCGAACTTGTCTCTATTTTGGGCTAAGTGGAAGAGCTGTTCCACAGAGATTATACCGGTCCACTCACGAATGTTCCGCAACCACGATTTCTTCCGTCGTCCAGCGCGTCTTTTCCCTTGTACCTTGCCCATCATTATTAGCTGAAGCAGCATATATCTATCGTTCCGAAGAACGTGTCCGAGATATTCGATCTTGCGCTTTTTGATGGTTACCATTAGTTTTCGGGTCATATAGACACGCTGAAGCACGGTCTCGTTCCTAACCTTTTGTACCCAACTTATGCGCAGCATGCGACGGTAGCACCACATTTCGAAGGCTTCTATGCGTTTCATAATGTCCTGTTTGATGGTCCATGCCTCGCATCCGTACATGAGGACAGGCCAAACATAGCATAGAAGTATTCTCACGCGGAGCTTTATGTTTAGTTGACGACAACACAGAACTTTTCTCATTTTGTTAAAAGAGGCCCGGGCAAGTTCTATTCGGGTTTTAATTTCTTGTTTTGATTCCCATTCTTCATTTACCCACGCGCCGAGATACTTGTATTGTCGAACACGCTCAAGCTGTTGTGCACCTATTGATATATTAGGTTTTAGGTCCAAGTTTCTGGAGATCACCATAAATTTGGTCTTGCTGATGTTTATTGATAGTCCGGCTCTCTCGCTGCTTTCGTTAACTGCGTTGACAATCTCCTGCAAGTCCCGCTCCGAAGCTGCCACAAGTACAGTGTCATCTGCATATCGTAGATTGTTGACGATCCTGCCATTGATCTTGAGTCCCACTTGAAGATTTTGGAGAGCTTTTGACGTCACAGCTTCAGAGTAGATATTAAAAAGTAACGGGGACATTACGCATCCCTGCCGAACCCCACGACAGACTTCCACCTCTTCGGTGTCTTCGCCTTCAACTCGTACGGCAGCTACCTGTTTTTCGTAAAGATTACGGATAATCCTTATATCCTTGCCATCCAGACCAGTATCCAACAAAATATCGAAGAGTTGTTGGTGTTTTACTCTATCAAATGCTTTTTCGTAATCTATAAAGCATATCAGGACATCATTTTGCATATCTCTGCATTTCTGCACAAGCACATTAAGGGCAAAAAGAGCCTCTCGAGTACCCACGCCAGATCTAAATCCAAATTGGCTGTCTCCCAATTGTTCGTCGCAGGTAGGTCTTATCCTGTGTTGAATGATGTACAAAAACACTTTCAGTACGTGGCTCATCAAACTGATCATACGATACTCACCACACTTTCTAGCATTTCGTTTTTTCGGAATTGTTATGAACGTGGATTTTAACCAGTCCGTGGGTAGATCTCCAGTATCATAAATAAAGTTGAAAAACGTTGTTAATACATCTAGTTGTTCTTCTTCTAACAGCTTAAGGACTTCGATGGGCACATTATCAGGTCCCGGTGTTTTTCCTGTTTTAGCAGCTTTTAAAGCACGTAACACTTCTGATTTTAAAATGGGAGGCCCTGTGTCGTCAGTAATTATAGGGATTTCTCTAGATGGATCCGCAAACATATCCGCAACGTATTTGCACCACAGCATTTTTTTATTATCAAGATCTAAAATTAGATTATTACTAGAGTCAGTCAGCACATTAACGGACTTTATTCCTCGACCCATCATTTCCTTAATATGTTTATGGGAATTGAAACTGTCATGTTTACGAATCAGATCCTCCATGTGTGCGCACTTTTCACTGTAGAAGGTGTTCTTAGCCCTAACGATCTCTCTGCGAATAGTGACATTTACTTTGTTGTACTGGTACGAGTTTACATTTTTGAGTAGTCTTCGTTGGTCCATTAGTTGAAGGATTGAGTCCGTCATCCACTCATGTTTTCGAACTATTGGAGCTGGCTGTAGATATTTGTGACAGATTTCTTTCACTTCCACTTTAAGACTATTCCAGGCGTCGAGACCAGAGTCAGCATTTTTTATGCGATAGTTTGTAGCCCATTGGTTGATGGCATTGTGCACCTGCTCTCTTGTGTTTTGTTCTAGGAGTTTACGCACGTTTGGTCTCTTGTCACCTCTTTTATGCTTTATTCTTTTTAATTTGCACTTTACATTGAGAACCAAAGGGTTGTGGTCTGAGTTGATGTCTGCTCCAGGGTAGGTTTGTGCTTTTTTGACACAATTTCGGTAACGCTTATTAATTAGCACATAGTCAATTTGGTTTCTCACTATATGTTCCACAGTGTGCATTGGTGATGTCCAAGTATAAAGACGACGAGGTGGCAGTTTGAAGAGGGTATTCGGAATTACAAGATCGCGTTCCTGACAATATTCCACCAAAATATCTCCCCTTTCGTTGCGAGTTCCAAGGCCATATGCACCCGCAACTTCAGGAACAACGTTTGAACCCACCTTCGCATTCATATCGCCCATAACAAAAGTCATATCGTGGTTCTTTGTAGTTCTCAACAATTCATCAATTTCCCCATATAGATTTTCTATTTCGTTAATTGGTTTATCTCCAGTAGGTGCATATACTTGTATGATATTGATATTACAAGGTTTAGCTTCCAGTCTAATCAGCATGGCGCGGTTGGAGATAGGTACAAAATTTGTGACTGACTTGGCGATTTCTTTCGTGAGAATTATTCCCACACCATATCTTTCTTTTAGTTGTTCACTTCCGGAATAATACAGCACAGCTTCATCTGTGCAATATTTGCCCTGCCCTGGCCATTTAGTATCACTGACACCAAGTATGTCAACCTGTAGACGATTAACCTCTTTTAAGACGTTGTGGAGCTTACCATCCTGTCTCAGACTTCTCACGTTCCAAGTTCCTATTCTAAGTGTTGTCCGCCCAGGGATTCTTCGCACCCCTGTCTCATTAAAGAGACGCTGGGCACTCGGGGCCATTGTTTTATATGACTTTTTCATAGAAGCTAACTACTAGGGAATATAGTGCAGTGGTTTCCCGTTGCCTTCTGCACCAGATCTTTTCGAGATGATTTATATCTCTAGGCCACTGAAGCCTCTTCTAACCTGCTGGTTAGGCGTATGGTTATACCGCCATTGCTCGGTCGCCAGCGCCTCGTCTGTTATCTAGCAGGGGGTACCACGCAAGTCTTCTCAAGGACTAGCGCCGTTGAGTATTATTAATAAAAAAAATAAAAAAAATACTCAACGCGGGCAGGTGAGGTTGACAGTTGGGCCGGATAGATGTTATTCTCCGCTCTCCCCTTACCCCCCTTGGTATGGTAAAACTACTTACTGTGAAATCTAAATTGGCGAGTTTGATCCCCACCTGAGCATAAATATTTATCTGGGTCTGGGTAGAATCTGATAGAATAACTAGATCACTTTTTTGGATAATCTGCCATATTGGATTTAGAATGACGTCACAACATTTTTCGAGTTACTATCAAAAAGCCCTTTCATTCGTTTATACAAAATTTTAGCTCAATCTGTTAAAGATATAATCTTCTTCATAATTGAGTTTTGAGACTCACCGGAATACTTACATTGCAAAATAAAAATAACAGAGTTTACCAACTTTGTCATATCAATTATGAGTAGCATAGTACCACCACCCGCTATTAGATGTCTATGTATAATTTTAAACAGATTTTTATAGTCGGTCTCAACAATTTATAAGATGTTTATTATATTGACTGATTTAAGTGACTTTTATATATTAGTAAATTACTTTTTGTGGCCGCAAGAGGGCGTTAAAAGCGTAAGACGATTGCAAGAGAAATTAAAAGTATCACTTAAAAAAAAACAGGGAAAGGTATAAGACCTTTCCCTAAACGGTCCCAGGATCAAAGTCGCAATAGTAGCGATAGTAGAATCGTCATATACCTATATCTTATAGATTTTTCATTATTACGTTGATATCTGAAATCATAATATCACTGTCTATTTTAAAATTTAACATTCAGACTTGTTTTTGAAAGGTACCGGATTCGCTGTTAGCTATATTTGTGATCGTCGAATCTTGATTATTTTAATATGAATTAAATCGAATCATGATGTAATATATATTTTTTATCGAATAGGAAGGCAAACGAGCAAGTGGGTCACCTGATGGTAAGCAACAACCGCCACCCATGGACACCTGCATCACAGATAGTGTAACAGTTGCATTGCCAGTTTTTAAGGAAGTAAGAAGGGTGTTGGCGTCTGGATACCTATCTCGCCGATCGAAACGCGGCTTAAGCCACTTTACGTCAGTATTTTGAGAGACCGTGGTATTTCACCGGTAGAGCTGGCCCTTTCATGTAGCTAATTGCGTGGTTCTACCACTCTAATCTAATGGAATCTTATAATATTGTGATAGTATACCTAAGGGCTTACTAAATCGTCAGCATTTAACTAGCAATATCAAAAACAATACAATATAAATCACCCCAACTATATGTTGAGCGAAGGACCAATAAATCATCAATCTACCGCTGTGCTCGGGGCCGCAATCTGTATCCTTCCCGGCACATCCCAACCCTGTATCAATTAGGACGGACTCGGTAAATAAGGCTTGATCCTGATTGTGCCAGCTTTGTTTTCCGCTCTCACCCTGACGCTATTGTACTACTTCTACTCTTGATTTTTTTATTTATTTTTTCATTTACCAACCCCCGTACCACGTTTGCGAATGTAATGTGATTCCGCTAATGAAAATCCGGTTTTTCGTTATCAATCAGTACTTGTGTTTTCATTTTATTTATTTATAAAGAACTTTTTTTATTTATTTAATTTTGCTGTTGGTAACAAAAATACCGCTGGTGTATATTCCATCCAATTTGTTGATTGAGTAGAGAGAGATCTTTGCTTGATTACATGATGCAATTTTTGCGGTTTTTTTCATGTACTGATTTCTGATATTGATATCGTATATTTTAAATCTACCGCAGAAAAAAAAGGTAAAGTAACTTTTTGAAGGTAGTTTTTTGCAGCCGCATTAGTTTTTGGATGCTTTTATACTCCAATACTACTATTTTCACACTTAAAATAACATAACTTCACGTATTTTACTACTAAAAGGTGTAGGCAGCGGCCACACTCTTGCAACGTCCAGCATATACCAGGCACAAAAAGCACAAGGTTGTCAGTCATCGATATTTATCACATAAAACTATTTAAATTATAGAATTTCTTACTTCCATAATAGCTTGTGAAAATAAACCTTAACTAGTTAAATAATAGTATTAATAAATTTTCAAGCTAATCGTGTATTTGAAACTTTATACCCATCCGAGGCATAACGTCTTGACTTCTACTTCCGGCAGCCGTCGAACTTCCGCCGGTGTTGTGTTTCTGGAACACGATGAAAATTATTTACTGGAAAATAATTAATAATAAGCGGTGCATTCAAAGTTATTAAGTTTAGTAACATGATTCGATTTTAATTTACTTTTATTAGGTAATATTTTTAATAACATTGAAACAACTTGTTATGGATTATAAATTATAAGCTGTTTTCATTGATTCATTCATTTGTTCTGAACGATTACCAACTTTTTGTTGTCGGAAAATAAGTTCTAAATAAGCGCGATATAATCCATAAAAAGTTGTTTCAATGTTATGAATGTGATTCGCGATAATTTAGAAATAAATATAATATTTTTTAAATCTACATTATATTTACCTATTTGAAAAAAAATAGTGTAGGCAGTGGCTTGTTAAGCCTCGGCTCGCAGATATGTTTACGTCCCAAATGGAATAGATGGCGAATGTATTGCCATACCGGGCACAAAGTTTTTAGTCATCAATATTTAATCATAATCCAATCCAATGACTTTCGAAATTAATTTCTAAAAGTCCTTGGATTCAGAAGCGGAGTGCTAAACCACTAGAGACTATTATTATTATTGGTCAAATAGCAAATTTAGCAGTACAACAAAAACAGCAATGTAGTAGCTTCTCATTATTCCGCTACAAAACTGGTTACAGTCATTGTTTTAATGAAGTGAAGTTAGCGACGAGTCCCCCCTTACTCTAACAACCATTGTCTCGCTTAACAAATAATAGACTGAAAATTGTCTACAGCTTTTATTTGTTTCTTTTATGCAATTAAATATTTGTAAAATTTGCTTTTAAAGATGATACGAAAGATCGCGTTTTTCATTTTCAATTTTGTGAATTATATTTGTGAAATTTATTTATGAATTTTGTATGTTTTATGTGTTATTGGGAACCGAAAGATAATTATGGGGCAATTTGAAGTGAATTATTTTTGAGCTGCAATAAATTATTAAGACACTATGCAATAGGTAATGCATTCGAGTGTCAATAAATGAAGTATAGGTGTTTTAATAATATCCTATGTAATGACAAAAAATGCTTACAATAAGCATTAGACATTTTTTGACATTTTAGACACTACACAAGCTTTAGAATGATTTTTTGGGGCTAAATAGATAATTAGGACTATGGATTGTTGAAAATATCGGTGGTTTTTAGGTCCACACTTCTGCCACTGGAAGTCTTGGTATCGTATCCGGGCTCACACAATATCGGGCCCAGTGTATTTAATCTGAGTATTCAAAATTCAGCGAGTTGAAACTTAATAGCCATTGCCAACACTTTTAAGTAGAAAAAGCGTGAATTATATAATAAACGTTGGCCAATTCAGGTTTATGAGCAATTGAGCAATACCAAGACCATGGAATCCAAGAGTCTACGACAGACGTTATAACGTAAAAAAAGTACTACAAAATATTACACTATGAGCGAACAAAGAGTAACCCAAGTTATGAAGAAACTTGGCGTATCTTTGAGTTGCTCTTGGCGAGTTTTATGAAAACTTTTGTTTCAATATAAATATTCTTTAAGAAAGGTTCTATCGAAAAAGTGTATATTTTTTTTAATGCCCTATTTTCCTTTTTGTTGTTTCAGTAAATCTTAAAATGGTGCGGCAATTTTTTTATGAAATGTTTACCCTGACTTATAGATTCTAGGAACACTAAAGGCGTCATAGTTTGTTAAGAATAAAAAAATATACCACATAATTAAAACATAACATAATTTCACGCCTATTGTTACCCGAAGGTGTAGGCAGCGGTTGTTAAGCCTCGTCTCGCCGTTAAGTTTACGTTCCAAATGGAATAGGTGGCGAATCTATTGCCATACCGGGCACAAAGTTTTCAGTCATCGATATTTATCACACTTAACTTCCGAAAACAATTTCGAAAAGTCATTGGTGTGAGCCAGTGTCAGGATTTGAACCCGGACCTCTGGATCAGAAGCCGTGTGCTCTATCACTGGACCACCGAGACTACACTATTAAAAAAATGTCTTGATAATTATATAACGATAAAATAAACAGGTCATCCCGTTGGTCTGACTATTTAAAACTCCGAGTTTCGATTTCAAGTTTTGAAAGGTTCTGTGAACCAATCTTGGCACAAATGTGTAATGGAAAATTGTGCTTGAAAAAAACAAAAGAAAAATTTGTACAACAATAATATATTTCTACGACCGGTTTAAAAACCTTTTTCATATAGAGATTGATTTTAAGTGTCATAGATTAAGTCTATTCCTCGAAATAGTGATAAATGCTATTCGAATATCAGCTTTGACTAGGCTAGTTAAGGTATATTTTCGAATGGGCGAAAAATAAATTAAGAAAAAATATATGAGGCAGACGTAAATCGCCCCTGGTGCCAATTCGAGAAGAGTTATCAATCTTACTTGAATGATACTTGTATGTGTCTAAGTAGAGAGATAAGGAACCGATACTATCACGCCTTTAGTAATCAAAGAGATATATGACGCACTTATTTAAAGGTACAATGGTAGAACCACACAGTTCTCTGCATAAATGGGCCGACTCGACAGGTATGACTTCTCAGAATATCAACTTAATGTGTCTCATGCCACCTTTCGCTTGGTGAGAGAGGTATCCGGAGGCAATCCCTTTTGCACTCCCCTTCTCATCCCATTTGCGACCCCTTTTATATCCCATTGTCAGGGCCGGCAATGTAACTGTAATAATATCTGTGTTTAGGTGTCCATAGGCGGCATTTGTTGCTTGCCATCAGGTTGCCTGCTCGTTTGCCACCTATCCCATAAAAAAGGTCTTAAATAACAGTATGGATTTATATGTTGTCTATAATATATAAATAGCCGTTGCCTGCAATTAATGACTAAAATCACTGCAGTTACCACCAATTGACAAAACAAAAACTTGCCACTTTGTGATAAAACATTTGACATTCAATTGGGCAATTTACAAAAAAATGAACGTCACAAATCCCTCGTTAAGTCCGACTTAAAACTAGTTTGACATGTTTTTTTTTTCATAAAAGGTAATAAATCCTTGCAACTTGACGTTATTGATGTACTTAAAGTATTTTTTTTTATATATTTTAAACTAGGGTGACATATTTTCGTTTATAATTGTCATAGATTTAGCATAGATTGTAGTAGATGGTACATGCCAGTAAAAATGTACTACAGAACATCACTGATAGCACGACCGCGAGTAAGCGATTCTCGTTGTTTGGGTAACTATTGGCGATCTATTATTCTTATTTATATCTATCATAATTGTTAATAGTATTCGGTCAGTATTTTGATTGATCTCATTTTCCTAGCCTGTTTCCGTTATTTGTGGTCTGCATAATAGGTTTTTTTCCACATTTCCCTATCATTCGCTTCTTATATCATACCTTTCTTAATCATGTCGTCTTCCACACAGTCCATCCATATTTTCGTAGGTCTCTTGCTCTTCTCTTATTACTTCTTTTATGAATTATTTTTAACCATTCAAATAAAAGCAATATTTCAATTTGACGACATTTTAATACAAAACACTGCCACTTATTTCTTGCCTTATCCAAATCTTTCGATCTGTACGGAACCCGTTTCAACGTTTATTTATGTTTGGTCAAGGGTTTTTAGAAAATGAAATAGATAAGGGACAGGGTCCTCGCCCGTTATCTGTTCCGTTAAGGTCCTAAATAGTGAGGACTCTTAGTGATGGGGTTCAACTTGGAAATCTCCTATTCGAAAGTTTGAATGACTTTTGATATAAGTTTTTAATGTTCGTTTAGGAAGTTTTAGTTATACAAATAGGGACAAGAGGCCAAGAGTAATATATAGGGTATATAGCGTACTTCAAAGTAATAACAATGGGATAATATGTTCTGCACAATGATTTTCGCTCAGTTCTTCTCATAATTTCACGCGAGATCATCCCAACGATTGGAATTGGGTCGATTGTGGAATGTGAATATGTTCCTGATAAATGATAAATACATAGTGATTTAAATTTAATTGACACACAGAAGCTTTGGGTGGGCTTAAATAACAGCCAGTTGCAAATCAAAATACATACACCGAAATACTATACCCTTGGTTAATGACTTAGCTTGGAACTAGATGTCGCTGTGTGAAACAAGTCCGTAAAACATTATTATTATTTTTTGAGAAATGTTCTAAGTTACCTTTTATTTTTATAAGAATTCAGTCACGAGGGAGGTTAGGTATAACAATAAAACACAATACCGGAAAATAACATACGTCAAGTGGCGCACCGGAAGTGACGTTGCATATTATAAATTCAACCGGAAGCCGTTCTCGACGTTGTTAAATCACACAGAAACATCGGGCGGGCTTTAAACAAAATGTATTGCACATTTATAAGCGACTAGTTGTTGTTTGAGGCTTTGCCCGTATAGTCTTTCCTACTGGAAACTAGGACTTTTGTACACGGCATGTTTTTTGTTGAATTTAAAATAAAGTTGTTCAATATTTATTTCAATATTTTATAGGGGATAGGAAGGCAAACATGGACACCTGCAACACATAAAGTGTTACTTTTGCGTAGCCTTTAAAATGGAATATCGATGGAATCAGAAGTAGGATGGGAAAGGGAGACACTGACATGAGCCACTTTGAGTCGATATTCTGAAAGTTCTTGGTTTTTCACCAGTAAATGTCTGTAAGATGTCCTCTTATCTTATCTACTGAACAGCTACTTACTAATCTCTACTAATATTATATAGCTTAAGAGTTTATTTATATAAAACCAAATACTGTGTTTTCCTAGTGTAGTCTCCACTCTAAAACACGTTTACCCCATCAGGTATCAGATCTGGGGCAAATGCTTTGCCCACTGTCAATTGAGTTTTATTTTATTCTGGGCTATATCGATGACTTTGGCTGTCTGACGAATATCTTCATTTTGAATGCTCTCCTTCAATGAAACTTGTAACATAGCCATTTCCATAGCTTGCTGAGTGATCTTAAGTTGGTGGATCAGTTGCACTGTCAGTGTCCACCACGGCTCCGTAAATCATAACGGGTAGGACGCCTCGTTAAAGATGTCTTAAGCCTTCGGCGAGATGGGCGATGAAAAGACTTTAGAGTTTAGTATCAAAATATTATTATCTTACATTAATAATATTTATATGAAATATGTAAGAGATCTTATGCATGTTTCACCATGAAATAAATACATACGGTGTATTTAATTTACTCTAAAATTTCATGTAAAAAATTTCAAGAGAATAAAAATAAATAATATACACTGAAGACCAAATTTTCAAAGCCATTTTGGCTATAGGGCGCTTAAAATAATATAATATAACTTCCACGAACCCGCTAGAAAAAGGTGTACCCGTAGGCAGTGGCTGTTAAACCTCGACTCGCCATTATGTTTGCGTCCCAAATGGAATAGGTGGCGAAACCTATTGCCATATACCGGGCACGAAGTTTTCAGTCATCGACATTTGTCACACATAACTTTTGAAAAGAAATTCGGAAAGTCATTGGTGTGAGCCAGGATTCGAACGCGTGACCAGGAATTTAGAAGTGGGGTCCTCGACCACTGGACCACCGAGACATATAATTTAATTAAAAAGCAAACAAACCTCCTTTTCAAGCAAATATGCCTTGGTTGAAACTAAAAAAATATATACATTACCAAAATGTATCATATTCAAAGTAATATTAATATTCGAGATATATTTTCTTTGAAAATATTTAAATACACAATAATATTATGATTCAGTGCTCTGCGCTCGACGCAAATGTAGGTTCCTACTGAGTTAAATCATTTGGAAACCAACATTAGCTCTGCGGCTCCCTGGAAATACGAGTATATACAACTCGCAGACGTTGCTGTATGAAAAATAATATTTTATTCGCTTTTTATTTTAGGTTTAGTAATATTTTCCAAAAAAAAAACGTCTCGGTATTCCAGTGGTCGGTCACGTCGCTTTTTAATCAAGAAATCTGAATCCTGGCTCACAGCAATGAAATTTTCGAAAGTTATGGTGTGATAAATATAGATGACTGAAAACTTTGTGCTCTGTAAAATTCGCCTACTTGGGGAGTAAACATAAAGGCAAGTCAAGGATTAACAGCCACTGCCTACAAGTTACGGAATTGGTATTTTTTATATTAACTATAATATTGTATTTTTATATTACTATAATACGCTCATGTAAGAAAGTATACATTACATTCAAGACATTAATACAGAACAGAATTATTGAACTTTAACCGCACTCGAGGTGGGTTTTAAAACAATCGACTGCTAAGCAGAGGTAGGTAGGCGGGTTCGATCCCCACACGCGTACAAATATTTATGATGAGCATTGATTTTTGTACGATTTTTATGTAAAAAAGTTAAAAAAAAAAACAAACTGTTTATGGATAAATATCCCCCGTTCCTTTCCTTAACACAGTTATGGTCAGATTGGAAAACTAGATAGTGCTGTATGTATTGTGAAGAAAAAGAAAAAAAAAATATGCTTGGCACAAGGGAATACTGCATTCAAAAATGAAAACGAGTGGATATTACTTTTCAAAGAATATTAAAAAAAAAACTAAAAGTCCACCACTATTTGGATGGCTTGAAGGTTCTGTATCTTATAAATTTATTTAAATATTTTGAAAGGTTATGAGCGGGTGGAAACATTATTCACACGAGACATGGTCGTCGCTGCCTGCACCTTCGAGCAATAACAGTGTTAAGTTTACTATTACTGTAGGAATAGGTGCATGTTATAATTATAACTAGCTGACCCGGCGACCTCTGTTTCGCATCAAAAATAATAACTGCTGCCCCGCTATGTTAATACTGCAATATCTTCGACAAATTTGAAGTCGATAGCAGCTATAGGTTAAAAATGGGAATTTTCCATTGTTAACACCCCTGCAACCCCCTTGTGGGTGGAATTTCGTAAAATCCGTTCTTAGCTGACCTCTACTCGGCGAAAGGAATAATCCTACCAAATTTCAAGTCGCTACGCCTTATGGTTCCAGAGATATCGTGATGAGTCAATATATAGATGGAAATCTCTTATATATATATATATATAGATAGATCATATAGATATAGAAAATTGTCTTAATATAAAATCCAAAGGACGCGGGTTCAAATCCTGGCACACACCAATGACTTTTCGAAATTAATTTCGAAAGTTGTGTGATAAATATCGATGACTAAAAAATTTATGCCCGGAATGGTAACAGATTCGGCACATATTCCATTTAGGACGTAAACATAAGGGCGATTCGAGGCTTAATATCCACTGCCTACACCTTCGGGTAGAAAAAAGCGTGAAGTTATGTTATGTTTATATACTATGTCTAGATATGCAAGGTTGAAGTGACTCACGTTGACTGCTTCATTAAAATGTCGCGGCACGGCGCGCACCTCGTGTGGAGTGCCCCTACTGTCCTGCAGGACTTGTGGCCTTTTCAGAGCTTGAGAGGAATAGAAGACTAGGAAATATATAGACTAGCCCTTTTTTAAAGTATAGCATAGACATATTTATACGCAGTTTGCTTCGATCGTTGAAGAACTATGTACCTCTCAAAATATGGTCATAAACCCGCTCATGCCATGTTTCTCCATGATTCTTTCGATCCTTTCCTACCCTATTTTATAGGGCGGCAACGGAACTGATACCGTGTCTGTTGCAGATATTGCAGATGTCTATGAGCGGCGCTAATCACTTTCCACCAGATGACCCGTTTGCGTATATGTCTTATTTACCTTACCTAACACCTAAAACATATCTCCTAAAAAATCACTCATAAAATTATTATGAAAATGTTTGTACACGGATAGAAATCGAACCTGTCGATCTCTATTCATTATTTCAACCAATGTACCACTACATTGCTTGTTTTACAGATAGCTAGTTATACAGACAGCTAGATAGCTTATTAAAGAGAATACAAATGCAAAACCACATATGAACATGCACGTCTTATTTTTCTTAAATTCGTATTTCATTACTTAAATTGTATATTTAGAGGAAAACAGGATGGCGTAATTTGTGTTTATTCATACATAAACATACTCTTTCTTATGAAGCAGTTGTTTTTTTTAATACAGTAAAACCAGGTCTAAAATATTTTAATGCCTCGAGGACCGCAGAGTCGCATCATTAAAATGTCGCACGGTACAGTCGCGCGAGTGGCTGAACAGCTAACCACTTCGGGGCACTTGAAAATTTATTATTATTATTTTTGTTTCCACATCACTTATATTTTCATATTTCTTATTTGAGAAATATAAGTATTGAAAGTATTTATTTGACAGCACGAATACATTTAAACTGAAGTAATAGATTCTGAAATTTATGCAAATTATAAATTTGAAGAGAATACAAAGTCGAATGTTTTTTTTTTGGATAAAGAAAGGATGATGCCAGTATGTTATGTAATATCTGCTTAGTCAATACTAAGCATATATAATATAGCATACATAAACATGACGAATGCAGGAGTCGAGGACGTCTACGACATACTTTCTATCACCAAATAGATGTTTTTGTGGAAGGTGATCAAGAGGAGGTCAAGAGCCTTAAAAATCGATGAGCGTTTGTGACAAGAGAAATGAAAGTCAAAGAAGAGACTGAGGTTGTGTACGAATCGTGTTTTATTACGCTCTGTTCTCCCTGCTTACCCCGCAAGGGATTTGGGGCGTAGTGTTTTTTACGTATGTATCTATTTTGGAAAAAAAACTATTCTATTCAAATTTACATATTTATTTCTCACACTTGCGCGAATCTCACTCATAGATTAAAACTTTTAGGATTATATCGCGTTTATTTATTACTTATTTATATTTATTTCCCGACGTTTCGAACTCTTTACAGAGATCATTTTCACGAGTGATGAACAAAAACTCTATCTAGTCTCGGTGGCGCAGTGGTCGAGCGCACGGCTTCTGATCTAGAGATCCGGGTTCGATTCCAGACACTGGCTCACACCAATGACTTTTCGAAATTGTTTTCGGAAGTTATGTGTGATAAATATCGATGACTGACAAATTTTGTGCCCGGTATGGCAATAGGTTCGCCACCTATTCCATTTGGGACGTAAACGTAACGGCGAGACGAGGCTTAACAGCCGCTGCCTACACCTTCGGGTAACAAAAGTGAAGTTATGTTATGTTATGTTATGAACAAAAACATGGTAGCCGTTCAAAAGCTATTTTCATTGATACAGAGAGCACCCACTTTTTGTAAATAAAGATCAAAAAGTTGATGTTCAAAATATGATTTTTACTATTGGTAACCCACATCAGACCATGAAACAAAAAATTAAATATTTATTTATAGGATGTATTTACTAATGATAAAAATTTTGTTTGTAAAGATCCTTTGTTGTATGATTTAATAGGTAACAGTTGTTATTTTTTTAATTATTAAATAATTATCTTATTTCTATTCTTATATCTATTCCGCCATAAATAATTATCCGTATTGGGATACGGATAATTATTTATCCGTACTCGGATTACAAACTAATAGTTAAAATGTAAACATTACCCGATATGGAATAGTGGCCAAACGAGCAAGCAGGTCACCTGATGGCAAGCTACGAGCACCGACCGTTTCATGGACATATAGTGTTACACCCATTTTGGAAACGCAATGTGTAGTGGAGAATTAATTGGATCTCTTTTGCACGGAACGAAACAAGATCTGAACCGCAATATTCCGAGAGCTTAAATTGTAATAAAAATTTGGTACTACCTTTTAAAAATTCTACCGTAGAGTTCATTGTTTAACAAATCAAAGAGATTATGCAAATGTATCGTGCCGTGTACTCTACCCGCCCTCTGACGGTATCCGTTGGAATTAATTTGGCTACATAATAAATTACTCGGTTGGCATCGTTACTGCAGTGTGGTAATAAGGTTCGCGTTGTTGGATACCATCGCTCATTGCCTACTGTTTTGTTTGTAATTTGATGTTCTTGTTTGATGATAATTTTATTATCATACTTTGTATATAATAAACCATAAATTTAACCTCGAATAACATTATATCTACTAGTCACGGTATTATAAATAAATAATTACTCGCTAACAAATTTGGATTTAGCACATAGTTAAAACGATTTGCTGGATAATCAAATGGAATTCGGTCATGAAAGGTGTGTCGTGGCCATCCTCGACTCCTACATCGATCCGCTTTTGCATTGTATATTTCTTACTTAATCTTGCATCATCCGTTTTTTCTAAATGTCCAAACAATCGGAGCATCGAAGCAAATAGAATGTGTTTTGGATGGGGGTGAAATCAGGAGCCTTATATGAAAAGAGTAATGAAAGTCAAAGATGCGAGTGAGGCGTGTAAGGAGTGCCTTATGGAGCTCTGTTCTCTCTGCCTACGCTGCAAGAGATTTGGCGTGAAGTTATGTAGCTTATATAATACTGCTTATTCCGCATACTAGAATCATATAAATTTCCCTTTTAGATATTTATTCCTTAGATTTCCGCGACATTGAAACAACTTTTTATGAATTATATCGCGTTTATTTAGAACTTATTTTCTATTTATTCCCCGACTCTTTACAGAGATCATTTTCTCGAGTAATGAGATGGTAGTCGTTCAGAAGCGGTTTTCGTTGATACAGAGTTTGGAAATAAAAATAAAAAAGTTGACGTTAAAAATATGATTTTTACGATTGGTAACACACATCAGACCATGAAACAAAATTAAATATTTATTTTTAAAATATATGTCCCTTTTAGACTTTCACTACCTTATTAGGTGAACGAATAAAGCGCTGGCGTTCAAAGATAAGTTATCATATACAATTTCCAAAACAATTTATGAAAATATTTGAACGTCGATTTTAAAATGGAATTCCTAATACTAAACATAACACATAACATCATCACATAACTTCACGCCTTTTTCTACCCGAAGGTGTAAGCAGTGGCTGTTAAGCCTCTACTCGCCGTTATGTTTACATCCAAAATGGAATATGTAGCGAGTAGCACAGCGGGTAAAAATTGTTTAGCCATCTATATTTATCACAGATAACTTTCAAAATTAATTTCGAAAATTCATTTGTGTGTGCCAGGATTCGAACCCGCAACCTTTGGATTCAGAAGCCGAAACTCGACCACTAGACCACCGAGACTATTCCTAATACTAAACCCTTGAGAATACATAATACTACTTTCTATGGATCGCCTGAGTATTAGAAAGACCTACTACATTCTTTACCCTCAGTAAGGAAGTCTGCAGAGCTAATATCGTAATATTTTATAGGGCAAAATAAGTGTTCTCTCATACTTTGAATTCAGTTCCCATGCCTTCAAAATGGTGACTTTCAAATTTTATTTCAATCACTAATGGCTTTACATAAAAACGTGAAAATCATGTTTATATCTGCTTAGTAAGAAAAAAAAGGACATGCTTTTTGTCCTCAATAGATGATACATGTGATAAAATGCTTTTGTTTTTTTTTACATTGTTATAATGTTGGTCATCTCGCAAATTGCTTTATTTTATCAATTCTTTCATATGGCGATGAAGCTTGGACCATGAGACATGACCATGACCACCAGAGGCCATGTGCAATTAGCTTTCGTACATTTCGATCTATGAAAGAAGAATGTTAAGGATATACTGAGGAGACAAGGTGCGAAAAGAAGTAGTATTGCTTCAGATGGCTAGAGAGATTGAGGTTCTCAGGACTGTGAAAAAATGAAAACTACAATACCTTGGTCATATAATGCGTGGATCGAAATACGATCTACTACAGCTTATTATGCAAGGTAAGATACTATGGAAAAGAAGTCCTGGAAGAAGGCGAACATCTTGGCTAAATAATATACGCCAGTGGTGTAACAAAAGTACGCATTCTCTATTTGGAGGTGGTGTGTTAGAAGATGACACCCGACAAAGAAGAAGAATGTTGGTAGGAAACATTTAATAGTTGTGTGAATCAATTGTAGATCTTTACGGACACATATATTCATCAAGAAATACTGTAGCGAATCAAACTATTTAAATAAAGCATTTAAACGAGCGAAACAAGAAAACCAGCCCGCTTTCGTATTCTGACTGTAAAGGGCTATTATTTAATATTTTAGTCGAAATATTATTTCAATGGATAGATTTACAGGGATTGAACAAAAAATTACTGCATCAGAATTTAACAATTTCAAAGTAGTAATGTAAGGAAGGGAATGCAAGGATGATTTGGACATCTAGAAAGAATATATGATACAATATTGACTTGCAAGGGTGTAAGATTCGAGCACAACCAGGACACTATGACTAAATTGAACATTTAAAACCAACGAGCCTATATGACTAGCGTTTTTAAAGTCAGAGAAGCCAGTAATGCGTGTAAAAATCATCCTTGTTTCGCTTTGTTCTCTCTGCCTACCCAGCAATGGACTTGCCGTGAAGTTATGTATGTATGTCTATATTATTATCATGTATATGAAGCTACAATTAGATCTTTCTATCGTGTTAAGATAAATATTCCATGGATAGTTTTCAAATCAAAGCAAAACAACAAGATGTTGCATCAGATTTCTAATAAATAAAAATAAATTTGAACTCGGGAACTCTTTTTTTGTGAAATATACGTAGAACTAGCTGACCCGGCGAACTTTGTTTCACCTCAAAAGAGTTAAATGTAGCCTTAGTTGCTTCTGATTACTTCAGCTACTTGTCAATAAATATTCCGATAAAATTGGCCCAACCATTTCAGATAGTCGCCGGAACAAACGCACAGGCAGACAACAAACAAAATTTTTAAAAAAAGTTATTTTTGTGTTTGTAACGTATTCTTATAACTGTAGTAAAAAGTGGTTATTTTAATATTACAAATATACTCCCCTATTTTTCCCCACATTCTGTTTTTTGCTTCATGCTCGGGTTCTTAATAAAAAAATCTTCTTTCAACGTAAATTGTATTCGGCAAATGGTTTGTTTCATCTTATTTATTTTGGTTCATAAATTATTCAAGCGATTTTATGAATTCTAAGTCTTTCCAACTCGAATTTAAGTCTCGTACGATTCTAAGTGTTTTATGAATTTATATATAGATATAAAAAAGAACGAATTATTTATATGTTTGCCGTCTTGATAAGTCGAGGGGGGTTCTAATCCCACCTGCAGCTGATATAATTGATTTTTCGTAATTATTTGCTGAAGATATTTGTGTATGATAATTATAATATTATACCTGCTCTGTCCCCATTATCTGGGATCGGCACAACAGGTTTTTATTTTCCACACTTCCCTATCATTCGCATTTTCCACACTAACACTCTTCTCATTCATGTCATCTTTAACACAATCCATCAAAATTTTCAGGTCTTACTCTTCTTTTATTATCTCTTCTGTTTATAATTCTCCTTGCTACATGTGTATCATCCCTCCTCATAATAATAATTCTAGTAATTGAAAACTGATAAAAAATTACCGACAATTATTTTTAAGAAAAATTTTAAAAGTGTAAGGTCAGAAAACAAATTGATTGTGCGAAAAATTCAATTCTCTTGTCTTTACCTGACTGATATCAATTTCGGCGGTATTTTTATATTTTCAGTTTAGAACAAATATTATTTTAATTAAATCGCCTTGGTACTCAGAATATCAAATCCAGAATACCGGCGCGATTTAATACTATTTATAATAAGTACCCTGCGTGTAAATCAAGATGTAGTGAAGAATTATTTTTAGAAGTTACACATAAATACATAACTTGCAGATTAGGCAGAGAGAACGGAGCGCCACAAGACACGATTTTTACACGTAACTCTTGATTCTTTGATTAATAATATAATTAATTAGAAGTAGTTACATAATTTAGAAGTTATTTGTGATAAATATTAATGGCGGGTAACATTGTGCCCCGTGTATGACAATAGGTTCGTACATTTGGCACGTCAAAATTTGTCGAGCCATAAGAGATGCTCTTTAAACCTAGAAGTAGAAAAGGCGTGAAAAAGAGATAATACACTTTTGAGTGTTTTATGTAGAAATAATAAAAATAAATAATAATTAAAATCTATTCATTAAAATCAACAAAAACCATACATAAATACATAACTTAACGCCTTTGTTACCCGAAGGTGTAGGCAGCGGCTGTTAAGCATCATCTCGCCGTTATGTTTACGTCCCAAATGGAATAGGTGGCGAACCTATAACCATACGGGGCACAAAGTTTTCAGTCATCGATATTTATCACACTTAACTTCGGAAAACAACTTCGAAAAGTCATTGGTGTGCGCCAGTTTCAGGATTTGAACCCGGACCTCTGGATCAGAAGCCGCGTGCTCGACCACTGGGCCACCGCGATTTGAACAAAAACAAAAACCATGATCTTGATATTATAATTATGCACTTAAGGAAACGCTATTACTGTCCGGTATTCTAAATGGAGAGTCGGCGCAAAAAATAAGCTTGTTCAAAGAAGTTCATTTTCCACATTGCAGGTAGATATTTTTTTCAAGACTCGCACGCTGCTGAGAGAAATTGCTGGCGCTTAGTTTTATTTTTCAAGGTATACCCTCATCTCAGTTGCGGTTACAATCGTCTTCCATCACCGTGGAAGCCTGTAACAAAAACATTAGCGCGTAACGATAGACAATTAACTGAAGCTGTAGTAGACCACGTCGTGTAGCGTTTGTGCGAAGGGTTGTTAACAAATTGTTAGACATCATTTTGTGTTTTCGGTTAATATGAGCGGCGCTGGACCGTACGGATCATTTTGTTGGGCTATTAAATCAGTTAGCGTAGTTACTTTTCGTTATTATCTTGTTTATTTTTTCTATATTTTTAAACGTGGAATGACGCACATTAATAAATCTTGCGTTTTAATATAGATTGATACTACTCTCATATAGTTTTATAGTCGCAGTCTTGTGAATAGATTATCAGATCATAAAACTGATTTGACAGTTTATTTTCTTGTAAATTTATGTCTTTATGTCTTAGATAGCGTTTTTTTTTATTTCCTGTAATATTCTTGCTCATAGCTTCCGAAATATTCACTGTGAAGTCACTGAAAGCAGATTTTTAACAGCTAATAGCTATTAAACACAAGAAGACTTGTTTCTTTGCCAAGCAGTTTGCTGCATGAATGGGCCGGCTCGACCGGTGAAATACCACGACCTCTCAGAAGATCGATGTAAAGTGGCTCATGCCGCGTTTCGTTCGGTGAGAGAGGTACCCGGAGGCCCACCCCCTTTCCCCATCCTTTCCTTTCCCCTATCCCCTAAAGGTCGGCAACGCAACAGTAACACTATATGTGTTGCTGGTGTCCATGGGCGTCGTTGGTTGCTTACCATCAGGTGACACGCCTGCTCGTTTGCCCTCCTATCGCATAAAAAAAATATATATATATCAGTGCAATACATACAAGCTAGTTTATCGACAGCATAAATTACTTTTTTAACTTCACATTAATTCCTCTGTGCGTTATATTCCGTTTAACCAGACGGAATAGAACGCCATGAGACTCGATTCTTACATACTTCACTTGATTTGTGTCACACGCTCGTCGATTTCTAATGCTATTGTCGTCACCGTTTGCAAAAAGACGTGCAATTTGGTAATGGAAACTGTGTGTCGTGACTTTCTTTGCTCAGTGCCCAAAACATCCTTACCATGTACATTCTTACCTTCTTCATAATTTTCCTGACCTTATCCCACTTTAAATTAGGTAAACACAACAAATCATCCTTTTGAACTCTCTTTGTTCACTTAATTTGTTTTAATAATAATTAGTTATCTTTGCCATGCTCTTCCAGTATCCAATCAATCTTGGTCGCTAGGTTCAACACTACATATCACTTCTAATGAAATACTAATCCACATCTTTTTAGATTTTATTTATTTCCTTACCTTCCAAATCATTCATTTCCTTACCCTAAATATAAGTATTACTGATAAATATACTAGGTATATTTACTTGTTTTTCGACAGTAATAACGCTTTTTTCCTAGCCCCACGTCAAACTGCAGCATGTAAAACGCCCTGAAGCGTCATTTTGCGGCGCGGCGGTGGGTCTTAATTGTTTTACAGTTTCGTGCTATTCGAGGAAAGTTCTCGCCAAGTTCTTTCATTATCTGCGAGATTTATTTATTATATTTAACAGTTTATTTACTTCGAGGCACTGAAGAAAATCATTTCGATTTTTTAAAGAATCCATTTTCAAGATTTTGCTTACACAGGAGCTAGCAAAATTGATCTTACATTAAATGGAACAGCCAGTCCAGGAAATCCTTAACCTTCGAAATAGATCGACCAAATCACACAACTTTACAGCAAGTCTATTTTAAACTATCTCGCTTGACTCCTTAACCATGTTGAAACCAATAAAGTTGAAAAAGAGTATCTGGCACATGAATTTCTTAACCGATTCTTCTCATGACAGTCCCTACACTCGGCATCGGGCCGCTCGTGGCGATTGCGTCCGTGTTTTCTTGTTCCACGCACGCACTTTCCTCAAGCGCTCGTGATAAGTAGTTCATTTGAAATAATAATTTAAATTGTACTTGTTGACTATTTTGTGTCTGAAAGACCTATGAAAATAAAGCTTATTTTGACTTTGACTTTGACATGCAACCATGCAACTTATATCGCAAATGCATTCTTCTATATTACATACACAATCTATTTAAGACATTTAATTGGATGAAAATTAATGTTGTAATGTTTAAAATCGCTTCGTAAATAGGCCATTATTTCTCGTAAAAAATAAAAAAATTAAAATGGTCATTGTGGGTTATCCCTAAGAGATAGACATATGGCCTCGCGGACTTTTTTGTAGACCTTTTAAAGGTGTATATTAATGTAGTACGTTGTTTTGATTTATCACTTAGGATTCGGGCAGCGTTTGCGATTAAAGTTCTAAATCTTGAAAATTATTACTTTTTTCACTACACTATACATGAATTATAGATCAAAACCACCCCGTTAACACCCTCTAACTATAAAAAAAACCGCATCAAAATCCGTTGCGTAGTTTTAAAGATATGCGTATATATGGGGACAGACAGCGGAAAGTGACTTTGTTTCATACTATGTAATGATAAATATCACACATAACTTTGGTTAAGTTATTTATAGATCCGAAACGTTTACAAAACGAATATTACTTTAATATTTTAATCCCTCCTTTATTATTTTAATAGCGAATAATAAATACGCGATCAATTTAAATGTATATTTGACTGACTTCAAGTAACAAAAGCGGTATCGTTATACTCATTTTGATGATCACAGTGATGATAAAATTAAGGTGTACTTAATTGAATCCAATTACACTTTGTAACAATAGGGAAATATTATATTAACTGTCGCCGTTATATCCCCAAAGGAGATAGAAGATAAAGTCGTGACAATTGTAAGGGTTAACACATAATCTCTGTCTCCTCTGTCTTATAAAAGAACCACAATCAACAAACGAACCTAACTTCACTCCAATTTTCATGTAGGGGGCAGAAACACTTGGGTTTTGTAAGAGATAATCTGTAAAATTACCAATATTGAAATATCACAGCATTGAGAAAATACTCAATGCTGTGATGTTTCAATATTGGTAGAGACACGTAGTTCGCTGCAGGAATAGGCCGGCTCGACCGGTGTAATATTATAAAATCTCATTATATCAACTAAAAGTGCCTCATGCTCATTACGTTGGGTGAGAGAGTTATCCGAAGGCCCAACCTGCCCTTCTCATCTAGACTATTCTACTCAGACCTCACTGTCCCTATCCTACTGTTTAACACCCACTCCTATTCTACCCCTGTTTTCCCCTAATCCCATAAAACTAAATAATTTTAATCACGCAGTACGGATTTGATTCAAGTCAGGCAACTGTTCATCGCAGTACTACCTTATTTTTATATCTCATAATCAACTGAAGTTACGAGTGACTACCGAATCTGAATACTGGATTAAATGAAAGTAAAAAAAAATGGGGACAAGTAAAATTTATTCTATTTCTACAAAGATACCAACCAGTTTAAGTCGAGTCTTTGCATTTTAATTTTCTAGCTGTCGCTTTTTTCACTGATATATTGTTATAAAATGCGATCTTTTTCAGTTTAGCACTTTTGCCTCGCACTCTAAAATAAATCTTAATAATTTTTTTATTGGACTGATCCCAAATTTGTCTTGTTTTTTAATTTTAACAATTAATCAAGGAGTTTTTTGAATCTAGATACTGTTACATAATAATTTATACATAATTTTACGTTTGATTCTGAAATACTACATTTATTAACTACTGATTAAAACATTGATTTAGTGTTAACAAACAAAGAGAAAAACCTGTGTAAAAACCTGCTTTGGTCAACAAAACTTTCGAGAAAATTTGTATCCAAATATCAGCATCTTCACTTAAAGTTTCGATAAATAATATATATTAATACTTATGTATGATTGTTATTAAAAACTACTGAAAAATAAATAAATAAATTCAAAGTATAATATATGCGCAGTATTTGAAATAGTATGTGGCATTTTGCTTGATGAGAATGTTCATAAAGGAACGCTCGCTTCCAGGGACATTTCTCAAAATGAAATAAGAAATTTCTGCATCAAAATTCAAATTTCCAAAAGTCACAGCTCCAGTAATGTTTTTATTAAAATATGTTCAGAATTTTGTCTCTAGAAATGAATAAATTTCTTCCACCTTCTCTTGTTTTTACGACATACTCGAGAGTTTTATTAAAAGAAAATGTTCTTTAAAAGAAAGTGTAAATTGTAGTTTCGGAAAAAGATTTATATTTTGAAGGTATTGTTATTAAATAACATCTTATCATAACATAAATTCATATTTTTTAAACCTCTACTCTGAATTGTCGAACAGTCTCGGTGGCCCAGTGGTCGAGCACACGGCTTCTGATCCAAAGGCCCGGGTTCGAATCCTGACACTGGCTCATACCAATGACTTTTCCAAAATGATTTCGGAAGTTAAGTGTGATAAATATCGGTGACTGAAAACTTTGTGCCCGGTATGACAATAGGTTCACCACCTATTCCATTTGGGAAGTAAACATAACGGCGAGACGAGGATTAATAGCCGCTGCCTACACCTTCGGGTAACAAAAGGCATTTTGCTTGATGAGAATATTCATAAAGGAACGCTCGCTTCCAGGGACATTTCTCAAAATGAAATAAGAAATTTCTGCATCAAAATTCAAATTTCCAAAAGTCACAGCTCCAGTAATGTTTTTATTAAAATACTAGCTGTGCCCGCGACTTCGTACGCGTGGAATTTGTGATCAGATAGCTATATTTTTACATAGACAGTTGAGAAGTAATTACCTCTAAAATGAAATTGTAACTGGTAGGATAAGTACAGATTGCGGTAGCAATGGTTGTTGCCCGCATTGTTTATTTTCATTTTAACAGGAATTTTTGTAGTATAGCTGTAGCCCGCGACGTCATCTGCCTGAACGCTATACAGCACCAAAAATACCTACGATTATACCTTTTAAAATAACATTTATTTACCCGTTACTTCTTTACATTTCATAAATACAGAAAGTACAGTAACAGAGGGAGACTGTCTTTTGTAAAATTGTTGAACTTCAAAAGTGCTGATTTTCAGTCTGCTTTGAATAAATGACTTTATGGTGATTCTGCTGAATTAAGTAATAAGTTGCGACTGAAGCAAATGTAGAAAATAATGAATAAGAAAATATAAATATAGAAAAGGATAAAAATATATACTTATAAAACTTCTCTATAAACAACATTGCTGGTTTGGCTCTCCGCAGCCAAAATGTAAAGAGAGTCAGGACTGGTGACGCGGGAGCAAGCGACGTACAGCTGCCCGTGTGAGAAGCAGCTCGTCCTGAGGTCGACACCCGCTGCTCTCAGTGTCTGCCCCTGCGACTTATTGATGGTCATCGCGAAGCAAACACTCACGGGGAACTGTACGCGCTTGAACTGGAACGGGAAGTTATGAGGTATGAGGGGAATGCGTGGTACAAATACTGCCTCGCCTACGCCACAACCCGTAAGAATTTCCGCCTCAATGCTGTGTCTGTGGAGCGAGATGACTTTAAGGCGGGTCCCGTTACACAACTTCGGAGGAGATAGGTTCCGAAGAAGCATAATCGGGACACCGACTTTCAGCTTGATAGTATGCGCTGGAAGTCCACTTGCTGACAGAGAGTTCAGAAATTCCACGGGATAATGTGTGGCATCATCTTGCTCGATGACAGTGTTTATAGAGGTGTAAACCACTTCATTCCCCTCAATTTTCGAGAGAATGCATTCGTTGATTGCTTCAGCCTGACCATTTTTGGGCGTCAAAATTGCCCGCTCACATACCCAAGAATTCTGCTGGTGCGGTATATGACTGATGTCCCCGTACACACAGCGAATGAGTTCTTCTAAGCTGGATACGACTCTACCGAGAGACTCTGGAAGCACCACCTGCCCACCTCTCTCCTCTGGTAGAGTGCCTTCGCCAAGACTTAGAAGAACATCGGAGAATTCTTGAGCACGTGCATTGCCGCCGAGCCGAGCTCTCATATTAATGGTCAAGCGCAGCGTACGAACTCGTGACCACAGCGAAGATCGTTTCAACGAAGCATTCACCTCGTCAGCCCTCGATCCCCGCGTCACCACGGGAAGCGTTTGTCGGAAATCGCCACTGAATAGAACTGTGACACCACCCATCAAGTGTTCGTTCCTGCGGATGTCCTGCAGGGTTCTGTCCACGGCCTCAACTGCTTTTCTATTGGCCATCGTACACTCATCCCATACGATCAGAGAGCAATCCTTCAGCACGTGTCCCTTATCACTATTGCGTGACACACCACAAACAGGCGTTTCGGTGCTCTCTAAATCGATGGGAATTTTAAACATGGCATGTGCTGTCTTGCCACCCGGAAGCAGTGTGGCAGCGATTCCCGACGACGCTACAGCAATGGCAATTTTGCCTTGCCTCCTGACCTCTGCAAGTATGCCAGTGGTAACAAATGTTTTTCCTGTTCCACCAGGAGCATCCAAGAAAAACATTTTACCCTGGTTTTGCCCAACGCTTTTAAGAACAGTGTCATAAATTTGTTTTTGCTCTGAAGAGAACAAAGCGACATGGTGATTTCGTATGGTGGTCATTTCGCTCGGATCGTAAATTGTCTCAGCGTTATACTCTCGATTTCCACGGTCTTGATGCGGTGATGATTGGGGAGCTGGTAACCCATATTCGACCAATGGATTGCCGCCGATGGAAATGACCACGTCTTGAAGTGAACTAAGACAGGTGTTCAGCACGCGTTCATCAGTTACTTCGACTTCGTCTCCAGTAGCACGCCTCAAAGCTCGTAGAAAATCTTCAGATAGATGATGTCGATATTTTTCCCACAAAGCTACCGGGTTCGTGACTCCACAAAACACCAAGATGACGGCAAACAGATGACGCATACGGCTGGGGCTGTTACTGACGCTCGCCTCCGCGAGGGTGTCATCCCAGTTTTGGTCACCGTCGAGAAGGTGACGTGCTACACAGGCTGCGCGGTAAGTGGGATACTCCACGCCATCAAATGTTCTCAGAAAGGCAAAAGACGTTGGGCCTCGGATCGTGTGAAGTAATAACCGCAGAAAATAGCATTCGCCATTATTCGGGTGCACGGTATAAACTCTACCCAATACGGTGTCCTTGAAAATTCCCGGAAAACCTTCGACAGCACCTCCTCTTCGACGTCGGTTAAATATTCCCCTTTGCTTGTCGTACGTGTAATATGAAGGCACCTCGTCATACGTAAGGAACCTCGCAAACTGGTCGATTTCGCAGAGCCTGAAAAATGCCAAGAGAGTTGTTTGGCGCGGATTTTCTAAGCGCTCAGCAACGTTGTTGGGATCAAAATATATGCGCTGACCGTTTTCTAGGTGGACGTCTAAATGCATGACGGCAGGATGCCTGTCATGTATAGAGAACGCCAGTATCCGCCAAACTGCTTCAGACGTGCTGATGTAGCGACCGGACTGATACTTGGTCACCTCGTCTCTGTCAGTGTTCTGTAAAGCAAACGTCGCCTGATCGCTACCTTTGTTCACGTATTTGCAGATATATTTGATCGACCCGACGCTGGTGCACGACTCGACGTTGATGTGCGTCTGGAAGGTCCTGGACAGTACTGGTGAGTAAGGAACAATCCATCGGTTATCGACCGGTCGCGCCTGGCCACGCACGCTCAGCTCAGTGGAATGCCCGCCCTCTGCTGGTGATCGGCGCCGGTATGAGGGATATCCATCCTCACCAGTAATGGTTTCGTTGGTAAATTTTTTTGGGAATCTTTTTGTACAACGTCCGTCTTTCATACAAGGGGAACTTGGATTTAACGTGCCACAGGGGCCATGCACCATGTGACTTTTAACAATTTGATGCAGAACAGGATCAACGTCAGGGTCCGGAAGCTCTGCACTTATGACTTGATCAATCTGGATAGGCCTGATCTTTTCTTCCAACCACAAAAGCAGATGCGCGTGTGGCAAGCCGCGTTTTTGCCATTCCACGGAGTACACTTTTTTTTCATTGCGGGTAGTTTTTTTTCATTGCGGGTAGTCAAACTAGAATCATAAAGTTTTTGCTGCTTATTTTTAAATTAAAATATAAATAGTATTATAGTAGTATATAATTATTTAATGATAAATATCAATATATAATAGCATAAGCCTGCTGGTTGAGTGTTATCTCCGAACAAAATTCAATTTTCTACCTGATACACTCACATTAGAAGAATGGAATCTATTCGGAAAACTCTTAAGGACACTATGATGGAGATGCAAACAAATTTTGAAGAGCGGATGGCCAACTTCGAAGCAGATTTGCAGAAAAAACCCTCATCCAATAGTACAAGTTTAGCAGAGGAGTTTGCTTCGTTTAAAACATCTGTAATGCAAACCTTAAAGCATTTAGAAATCCAGATCTCTGTCCTCACTCGTGAGGTGGACTGTCTGGAGACTCGGAGCCGCCGCAAAATCTTACTTCTTCATGGTGTCACAGAGAGCAGAGATGAGGAAATAGCTAAGGTTGTCGTTGAGACTTTTAAAAATAAACTCATGCACTCATCATTCACCATTAATGATATTGACAGGTGTCACAGATTGGGACGGCAGCAAGCAGGTGAAAAACCCAGGCCCATAATATTAGAATTCCAAACTGTGACACTGAGAGACCATATGTGGATGTCCAAATCAAAACTAAAGGGCTCAGGTATTACCATCTCCGAATTCTTGACAAGGACTCGACATACAGCTTTTATGGCAGCGCGAGAAAAATACGGAATATCTAAGTGCTGGACTCGTGAGGGTTCTGTTTTCATGATTTCACCTGATGGTACACGTCATCGTATAACTACCATTGATGACCTGAACCAAATCAGTGACGGTGAAAAAAGGAAGCCAACAATAGTAAAGACGGTGCCTCCGAAAGTTAAAAGAGCTGCTGCAGCTAGAAAGTAATGTTTATGTTTTCTTTTTACTTAGTGCCAAATATTCATAATCACTTTACCCCTTTTTATAACATTTTTATTACCTATCTATTAGTAGTTTACTTTACATACACATCTGTGGTACATTGCTCTTGCCGTCATCACTCTTTTTTGCTGTTTAATGGCACTTAATATTTTTATTTATTTTTTTTTTTACATTAAGTACGGTAGTTTTTAATTAATTATTAATATTTCTGTGGTTGTATACTAACTGATAAGTTTATATTGTTAGGCCAATTGCAGACATTATGACAACTGACACTTGACAGGTGATTGTCACAGGATATTACAATTTATGTTTTTAAAATATATTTCATGACCTGGATGCAAAGTCTTTGAATATTATGATACAACCACAGACTAATTATTTATTTAGTGAGTATGCAAAAGTACAACACTCAACTGGCAGGTGGACATGACTGCTTGTCTAGGTTGCGTCTGTATATATATATATAATTTATTTAGTTTATTATTATTGTTTATTTATTTTTTAGCTTGATCGCGTTTTTATAATATTCTAGTTATTATTATATTTATTTGTTCATAATACACATATATTATTATTAATGCCTACAACTGTCGATAGTGATGACAGTTTCTTATCTGCATACAGTAGTGATGACAGTTTTGTAAGCTTACCTTCACTCGATAGCTTTCTGCAGTCGCAATTTTCCGATGCTCCAAAGAATTTCAATGTAGTCCATATTAATGCCCAGAGTATTCCGGCTCATTTCCCTGATATGCTGGCTAACTTTGACTGTCCTAACCTACATGCTATTCTTATTTCCGAGTCTTGGCTAAAACCTTCCTTGCCTTCTATTTCTTTTTCTATCCCAGGGTTCCAACTGATAAGAAATGACCGTACGGGGTCCGGCGGTGGTGGTGTTGCCATCTATTTACGTGATCATATACCATACTCTGTTGTGAGTGTGTCTGATCAGCCACCGGTGTCGGGCGCAGGCGAGCATCTTTTCTTGGATGTGGAACTACATCACTCAAAGGTTCTTCTTGGTGTTTATTATTCTCCTTCTTCTCGTATTGACTTCTTCCCTTCCCTTGAACAACTCTTAGAAAATTTGACTCCTTCCTATAATCACACAATCATAATGGGTGATTTTAATACTTGCTTACTGAAAAATGATCCTCGTGCTCTCTCTCTAAAATCTATTGTTCAATCTTGTAACTTATCTATTCTGCCTCTACAAGCTACCCACCATTTTCCCAACTGCACTGAGTCTCTTCTTGACCTCATCTTTGTATCTTCAACTGATCATGTTAACGCCCATGGCCAGTGCTCAGCTGATGCCTTTTCATATCACGACTTAATTTCTCTTTCTTATAAAATCCGCCCACCCAAGGCAAATCGTAGAGTTCTATTGCAACGCAATTTTGGTGGCATGGACCGTGATGTACTTCGAAGAGATGCTGGTAGTATAAACTGGGAGCCTTTATTAGAGGCAAATACCATTGATGACAAGGTAAACTTCTTTAATGAAACACTGATTAAACTCTATGACGTCCATGCGCCTATTCGCTCGATCAAAATTAAACATTTACCTTGCCCTTGGCTCACAAACGAAATAAAAGGTGTTATGAAATTAAAAAATGCTGCCAGGAGTAGATACAAGTGCCGGCCTACAGCTGTAAACTTGGAAAAATATATAGCTGCGAGGAATCGTTGCAATAAGATGTGTAGGAATGCACAACGCCAACACATCCACACTTCCGTCGAGAACGGAGATCCAGCTAAGATCTGGAAATTTCTAAAATCTTTAGGTGTTGGAAGAGCACATAACGATGCTACTCCTATCGACCTTAACATTGATTCTCTCAATCTGCACTTCTCCTCTTCGGCTGACTTTAAAGGGGCCAGAAAGGATAATACTCTTAAATATCTTTCTACACTTCCAACACCTGATTGCTCTCCATTTGAATTTCTACAATTTGCTGCTTGTGATGTTAAGAAGAGCATACTCGCGATTTCATCAAATGCGGTTGGGGGTGACTGTGTCAGTCGGAATATGATTATTCCCATCCTAGACGAACTATTACCGATCATCTGCCATATCCTCAACCAATCCATTTCCTTCGGGCTTTTTCCAACCGCATGGAAAGAAGCCCAAATTATCCCACTTCCAAAAAAAAGTCGACCCCTATCTTTCTCTGATTACCGCCCTATTTCCATCCTCCCATTTCTATCCAAAGTCCTGGAGCGGCTAGTTTATTCCCAACTAAATACGTTCCTCACCCATAACCTTCTTTTAAATCCCTTTCAATCTGGTTTTCGTACTGGACACGGTACCGCATCTGCATTGGTGAACATTACCGATGATGTTCGCTTAGGTATGGATAGCGGAAATCTTACAGTCCTATCCCTTCTTGATTTCAGCAACGCTTTTAATACTGTTGATTTCCATATCCTACTGGGTATACTACGCTCTCTTAACATATCTCCAACGGCAATTGCTTGGTTTCACAGTTACCTGTTTGGGCGCCGGCAACGTGTACGAATCGATGAGAGATATTCTAATTGGGCCTGTACTACTGCCGGTGTACCACAGGGTGGCGTTCTCTCCCCACTTCTATTCGCAATTTTTATAAATTCGATCTCTAAAAATCTAACTTCTTCCTACCATCTTTATGCTGACGACTTACAGATATATACACAGGCTCCTCTCAATGACATATGGCAGGCTGTGGTGAAAATTAACACGGACTTAGAACAAATATGCGAGTGGAGTAACAATTATGGACTTAGCGTCAATCCTTTAAAAACGCAGCTAATTGTTATCGGCAGCTCCAGGTTGCTTGCCAAGTTTAACTGCTCACTTCTGCCTCAAGTTAATTTTAACGGCGTCAACATACCTGTAACTAATAAAGTTAAAAATCTGGGGCTGTACATGGATAGTACACTATCGTGGGGCCCCCAACTTCAAGAGGTCAGCCGGAAACTGTTTGCTTCCGCAGCTTCCTTGCGCAGGCTAAAGAACTTTTTGCCTAATGCCACTAAAATTGCAATCGCACAGTCTCTCCTCCTCCCGATTCTCGATTATGCCGATGTCAGCTATCTGAATCTCACTGAAGCACAACTCGATAAACTTGAGCGACTCCAAAATGTTTGTATTAGATTCATATTTGGTCTTCGCAAATATGATCATATTTCGGAATTTCGAAAAATGCTTAAGTGGCTTCCTGTTCGTTTTCGCCGGAATATTCATGTTCTCACGTTGCTATATAACGTTCTATTTAATCCTCATTCCCCTAAGTATCTCAAGGAACGTTTTCAGTTCTTACATGCCACACATTCGAAGTGCCTGAGGTCATCGGAAAACTTGAAATTGGCTGTCCCAATGCATTCCACGCACTTTTATGGTCTGTCTTTCTCCGTCCAAGCCGTGCTGCTTTGGAATGTATTACCCGATAAAATAAGGAAAGCCGAGTCTATAAACTCCTTCAAATCACAGCTTACGCAGTACTACTTATCTTTACAATAATCTATATGTTATGTTATGATGTATCTATATGTCACGTGTATGTATGTGTAAGGTATATTTGTAAATATATTCGTGTATTTTTGTTTGTATGTGTTTATCTATGTACCTATATGTAAATATATTGTTGTATTTATTTGTGTATATATTGTAGATATGTATGTTTATTATTATATTGAATAACACTCTTGCTATTATAATGCCATAAATTTAGCATAATGGTTAGATTTACCTGTCTTTTAAGCATTTTGTCCTTCCAAAGGTTGCCTGGAAGAAATCGCTTATAGTGATAAGGCCGCCATTTGTACTCATAGTTATAAGACCTATGTTCATAGTTTTAAGATTTTTTTGTTTATGGTACAAATAAAGTGTTATCTATCTATCTATCTATCTATCTACATATGACATCGGACTGTACCAAACACTTTTGCCTTTGTTAGAAGATCCATAAGGCATTTCAACTTCAGGTGGAATACGCGAGAGATCAAGTCGTGCCTGTCGTACGAAACCTGTCCTGCAAGGAGTTGAGCTGTTATTTCAGGCCACTTTGGGTTGGTAGTGATAGTAATAAAGAGGTCCGGGCGACCAAACTTTCGCACATAGCAAAATGCATCTTGGGTCCTCTCGTGCATGTACCGCGGACCTCCTGTGAAGGTGGAGGGGAGAATGACCATCCTTCCTACATCTTGAGCATTGGCATCATTCTGCATGGCATCTCTGAGATGGACGTAGTTCTCAGCTCTCAGCTTTCTTTGATTGGACCTTATAAATACCAAACGCTCTGTCTCAATTTTGGCATACATGTCCACCAGAAACTGACTAAAGAGTGTACGATGATGGTGGAGATAAGAGCCATTGTTCACCCTCAGCTGGATCAAGAAGCTGTAGAACTGCATGGCGGACTTTTTTTGTTATAATTTGGGGAGCCTGTCTGGGGGTCTACATTATAGTGGGCGAAATGGTAGCCATCCTCTCCGCGACAAAACATGAGCGGATATTGAAGAGAATCGTACGCGCGGTGAGTTTCGCTGATCCTTTGAAGCCGGTCATCGTGCGTGCGTAAGACGATATCTCTTTTATCACACTCCTGATCGACTAAGAGAACGGCGACCTCATTCGTCGTTGGCGCATTATATCGTCCCGGATGGGCTGCAATCGGCTTTCTATCTGCACTGATGACAAACTTAAAGCGGTTGCGCTCGTTCTCAGGCACCGACGCCAGAGCGGCTTTGAAATTGCCAATGTGCGGATTAACGTTATGCAACATACTTTGCAATCCTCTGACCAGAACAGGGTCCAAATTGGGGATGTGTCTACTTCGTAGGTTTGCTTGTTCTTCAAAATCACTTACAAAATAAATTTGCAAAAATTTTGGAATGTCTGTAGGTAGCAGCGAACCGATTTGATGGTAAACTTGCCCCTGGACCTTGAATGTCGGCATGAAACCTGCTTCAACGATTTGATTTGCACCAAACGAAGTCATCTGGAAGGCGCTGTTATAAGCTCGGATGTTTTTCAAAAAATGGCTGGACTTCGGATGTTCGCCATTTAGTAAGATTCTTAACAGATCTGGTGGGTCTTGCATAGACTCCAAGCGTACCTTACCAGATGCACAACACATCCCATTGGGCTCTCCTTTCCATTTGCGGGCTTGACAGTGGGCACACACTTCTTCTAAGACACCAATATCTCCGTATGCGGCGTAGTTAATCGCAACATTGTACATAAATCCACTTCCCTCTTTATTTAGCCACGATTGCTCTTCGATATCGTAAACCATGGATTCATCGTCAGATGTTGAAAGTTGATTCATGCTACGCCGCAGACGATCTAGTTCTAGTTGTGCCGCACGCTGTTCACCCGACCAAGATCCTCGAAACTCTTGAATTCTATCCCGTTCTAGCGATAGATGAGCAGACGTATCGCCACACACGTCGTGGTACCGCTGCCGAGCAGCTGCACGACGTTCTTCTCGCTGCTCATCGTTCTCTAACGACCGTGAAAGGGCATGCTGAGAACGATCTCTTCTTAACCGGGTCATCCGCTCTTCATGATCTTCGATCGACCGAGAAAGAGAAGTGCGACTCCGCTGCGAATTCAACCTCGTCTCTCGCTGCGTGTATGTCTCTGACGCGCGAGACTCGGCGTGGCGCTCCCGGTCGCTTTCCAGTCGCGCTTCTCGCGCTTCGACACTCTCATAAAATCGAGCGGCATCTGAGCGAGAGCGCTGGGAACTCAACCTCGTCTCTTGCTGCGTGTACGTCTCTGACGCGCGAGACTCAGCGTGGCGCTCCCGGTCGCTTTCCAGTCGAGCTTCTCGCGCTTCGACACTCTCACAAAATCGAGCTGCATCTGTGCGAGAGCGCTGGGAACTCAACCTCGTCTCTTGCTGCGTGTACGTCTCTGACGCGCGAGACTCAGCGTGGCGCTCCCGGTCGCTTTCCAGTCGAGCTTTTCGCGCTTCGACACTCTCACAAAATCGAGCTGCATCTGTGCGAGAGCGCTGGGAACTCAACCTCGTCTCTAGCTGCGTGTACGTCTCTGACGCGCGAGACTCAGCGTGGCGCTCCTGGTCGCTTTCCAGTCGAGCTTCTCGCGCTTCGACACTCTCACAAAATCGAGCTGCATCTGTGCGAGAGCGCTGGGAACTCAACCTCGTCTCTAGCTGCGTGTACGTCTCTGACGCGCGAGACTCAGCGTGACGCTCCCGGTCGCTTTCCAATCGAGCTTCTCGAATTTCAGCACTCTCGCACGATCGAGCGGCATAAGTGCGGCTGCGCTGCAAACTCAGTCTTGTCTCTTGTTGCGTGTATGTCTCTGACGCGCGAGACTCAGCATTGCGCTTCCGATCATTTAATAGCCGCATTTCGTATGCTTCTATACTTTCCAGAGACCGCAACGATGCATTTTGAGTGCGCATAGTATCTAATCGGGACTGGCGCGACGTACTACTTTCTCCATCTCGAATTTCCGCATTGTGTTCTCGAAGAGTAGCTATCCTTGCCTCACGCTCAATGGTGGTTTCAAGAGATCGAGCTAACCTTTTCCTTCGACTATCGTTTGAGGATTGGGATGGATTAGACCGTTTTCTAGGCATTTTGATTATTTTAAGTTTGAAAAATAACAGAAAATAATTTACACGCTGAGAATTTACACACAGATAATGATAGCTAAGCAGTAAGCAGTAGTCCGATTCCGAATGAAGTTTATTTAAGTAAATATTTTTTTTTTTAATTATATTTCAGGAAAGTATTTTCAGTTTTCACGTTAAATTCGACTAAGCACACGATAACTTATAGCAACGCAGGTAACCCCAGTTTCTATGAGTTGTCGCGGCGACATCCGTACTCATAACATCACTTTTGGTGAACGAAATTATAGCGCGATCTAATTCGACGCCAACGCCATCTAGTTAGCGAATAGGAAACATTTTTTTTTAATGGTGTAAAATTATAAAATTACGAAGCAATCATTACACCAATAAATACCGAACAAAAATATTAACAGTTTTTAGCATATACAAATACATTTTTTTAATTGTCTTGCTCATCTCTGAAAAGAATTAACGATACAATTTTAAAGAAGAAAATGCACAACTCCATCTATGACTCTTAAAAACATCTATTGACCGCAAGCGCATGATGAAATTTCAATTATTTATATTCAAAAAGTGTTTAAACATGTAATTCGACTTGATGTTTTTAAAATCTCAAAGATTTATTTATATCTAAAACCAAAAAGTGCTTACACGTGTAATTCAACTTAATGTTTTCTGTTTTGTAAATCTCATAGATGGCACTGTTTTAAAATTGTCTGTTATGTTTAACGGCATAAGTTAATTAAAATGTGAAGCTAACTTATATTATATTATTATTATTATTATATGTATAGATTAAAGCATGGTTATTAACATAATAACACCATAACAACATACAAATATGCGTCGTTAGATTAAACGTTGCTACAGAATACATTGAAGAAATAAAGGTTCACTGCTCGTTCCTCGTAGGTGATAGCGTGATAATATGTAGCCTATATGTTGACCCGACTTCTTAATAATTTTCGTGCCAAATTTGAAGTAAATCCATGCAGTACTTTTTGAGTTTATCCCGGACATACATACAGACAAACAGACAAACAGACAAACAGACAAACAGACAAAAATTCTAAAAAGTATATTTTTGGCTTCGGTATCGATTGCAGATCACACACCAAGTATTCTTTTTAAAAAATATTCAATGTACAGTTTTGACTTTTCTACAATTTTATTATATGTATAGATGTTCAGAATTTTGTCTCTAGAAATGAATAAATTTCTTCCACCTTCTCTTGTTTTTACGACATACTCGAGAGTTTTATTAAAAGAAAATGTTCTTTAAAAGAAAGTGTAAATTGTAGTTTCGGAAAAAGATTTATATTTTGAAGGTATTGTTATTAAATAACATCTTATCATAACATAAATTCATATTTTTTAAACCTCTACTCTGAATTGTCGAACAGTCTCGGTGGCCCAGTGGTCGAGCACACGGCTTCTGATCCAAAGGCCCGGGTTCGAATCCTGACACTAGCTCATACCAATGACTTTTCCAAAATGATTTCGGAAGTTAAGTGTGATAAATATCGGTGACTGAAAACTTTGTGCCCGGTATGACAATAGGTTCACCACCTATTCCATTTGGGAAGTAAACATAACGGCGAGACGAAGATTAATAGCCGCTGCCTACACCTTCGGGTAACAAAAGGCATGAAGTTATGTTATGTTTTAAAAGTTATAAAGGGGTAAGATTTGTATTTTTGTATGTAACGAATAAACCCAAAAAGTACTGGACCGATTTTGATAATTCTTTTTTCTTTAGATAGCTACATTATCACTGAGTAACATAGGCTATATGTTATCATCGTCGTTATCAAAATTTTGTTTGTAAGCGAGTAACACCGTGAGGCGGGAAGCTACATACAATATAGCGAAACAAAGTTCGCGCGGTCTGCTAGCCATAACATAAATTCACATTTTTTTAAACCTCTACTCTAAATTGTAATGGCCCAAATGGAATAAGTAGCAGAACCTATTGGCATACACCTGACAAAATGCTCGCAGTAACTTTCGAAAATAATTAT
The DNA here is from genome assembly GCA_905147225.2 of Euproctis similis. NCBI lineage: Eukaryota > Metazoa > Arthropoda > Insecta > Lepidoptera > Erebidae > Euproctis > Euproctis similis. The sequence goes on along the minus strand of LR990117.1, from coordinate 2,904,243 downwards.
GAAAATACATTGATTTGAGCCCTGCCTGAGTCGATTCCAAGACCTCTTGAATCAATAGCGCGAGCTCGACCAGCCAACCCAACCAGCGAATTATGGCATAAAAAAAGTTAAACGTCAGTTATTAAAATTATTTATTAGAAGGTAAATTGTAAGTAAATTGCCTGAACTAAAAAAACTCGAGAAATAGCGAAAATCAAATAAGATTTTCCTAGAAAATGTATGATGGATTAGGCGTCTATGATATACACAAGCGGATGGATGCAGTCCAGAAAGGCCAAGATACACTTTTCATGACCAAATTCAACTTATCCTAGATGAAGAACGTGGTGTATTTAACAAAATCTATAAGAAAATCTAAACAACCATTGAGGTGTGTATGAATTGTGTCTGTTAACGCTCTGTTCCTACTGCCTACCATGCAAGAGATTTGGCGTGAAGTAAAGTAAGTAAGTACAATATTACTCAATAACTATATCATAAAACAGAGGCTATGAGTAAATTTTTTTACGAAAATATAAAACTACCCACACAAATATACAATAGTTTTATATTTTCGTAACATTTTATCGTATGAATATTTAGTAGCAGTAGATTTTCACCGTAAATATATCAGTAAGTATCAGTACCGAGCTAGTTTACTGGAATAGTGAATTAGGTCGCACTCTCCAAACATGCTGAATTTAAGCTAAACGGTTTAAATTTTGCTCCAAATGCCGTACTGCATAATGAACATGTTTTATTTATAGTTTATTTTGGCTTAGGTAAATGAAAACAAATATCTTGCTTAAAACAACTTCTTTAATTAATAATATACAACTCGTTCGCGGTTAAGTCTCGCACGACGTCTATTTTTGTTTTAATTAAGCTACTGCGAGTTCCTATATAAATTAGGTTAGTAACTATTAAACTAAACTACACTGTAATGTATTCCACTTGAGGTTTAAATTCAAGTGGATCGGGAATATAAGATTTAGTTAATGTTTGAAATGAGAATCTCGACGGCAGCAATTGAGAACTTTCCGAGTGCATTGTATCAGTTGCAAATGTAATGAATAACTTATTATATTCATTGAGATCATAATATATGACATAAAATTGATATTTTTTTTACATCCACACATTGGAATAAATAGGCGGGTAGGCTGGTGCCGTGGTCGCGGGGGAACACCGTCCATATTCCAAGGGACAATCTTTAAGAAGAAATACGGCGAAGGGAATCAATTAACAGTGGTAGAGCCAAGCAGTTCGCTGCATGAATGGGCTGGATCGACCGGTCAAATACCACGACCTCTCAGAAGATCGACGTAAGTGGGTCATGCCGCGTTTTGTTCGGTGAGATAAGTACCCGGAGACCTACCCACTTTCCCATCCTTTCCTATCCTAATCCGTTATAAGTCAGAAACGCAACAGTAACACTATATGTGTTTACTGGTGTCCATGGCCGCCGCAGGTTGCTTGCCATCAGGTGACACGCTCTCTCGTTTGCTCTCGTATCTAATTAATAAAAAGGAAGGGTCTTGATACCTCTTTCGTTAAACAACATAGGCATGAACCACTTTACATCGTTATTACGAGAGGTCCTAGTGTATATTGACGAGCCTCGTGGCGCATTGGTAAAAAACTACCGGCTGCAGCAACGTGGTCGGGGGTTCGATTCCCACCCGAGCACAAATATTTGTGACAAACATGAATATTTGTGTGGCGTCTGGGTGTTTTTCTATGTATTATAAGTATGTATTTACAAAAGAAAAATATATATGTATTATTATCCGTTGTCTAGTATCCATAACACAAGCATTTAGTTGCTTAGCTTGGAACTAGAGGGCGCTGTGTGATTTGTGTCCAAGATTATTATTATTATTATAATAAATTTCACTACTTGATTAGTAAGTAGAGCAATGATTTAGCGCCTCACCGCTACCACCTATCACGTACCATTACGTGAAGCTTGAGCGTTTTTATATTGTTATACAACAATATAAAAACAAATAAAACAATATAAAATATATTTATGAGCACTCTTCATAACCAGTAACCAAAGCACATAACTTAAGACATACATACCTTCACGCAATCAAACATCTTATTTTTAAAAAACTGAACCTCCGAGTTAAGTGTTCAAATTAAAATTTAATATTTCACTCAATGAGTTCAATTGGCAAGATTGTAGATAGATGGAGTTGAATGTAAAGTTCATGAGAATACCGGTAGTTTACTGGGTGAGATGTAAGTTGTAGAATACTTTGGAATTGCTAGAGGCAAATGTTTTTACGAACGTTCAAAAGTTTAGCAGTTCGGAATTTTGAAGTTTGAATGTTTATAGGAGATTTAAGGGAAAGAGATACTAACAAGACAGACGAACATAAACTTCGTTTTGGTACGGTTCGCTAAAATTACATAAAAGTATTAATTTTTTACCAACAAAAAAATATTGAGAAAAAGAATTTTAGACCACAATATCTAATTTATCTAACTTATGACATGTACAAATTTCTAATTTGTCGGGTTCAATAATGACCATAGAGCCATTCATATATAGGTACTAGGACTCAAAGTCCGGACCTCATAAACATACATTAGCGTGTTGCTATAACAACTTAATTTTCTAATTATCTGAAATCAGACAAAGATCATTAAAGCCTGACCCTGACATCTTCTTCGTCCCAGATGGAATAGGTGACGAACCTATTGCCATACACCAAGCACAGAGTTTTCAGTCATCGATATTTATCACACATAATATCCCAAGTATTTTGAAATGTCATTGGCGTCAGCCAGGATTAGAACCTACAATCTCTAGGTCCAGAAGCGGGGTCCTCGATCAATGGACTATCGATACTTAAAACGTATAATTACTTATTAATGTTCCATGTCCATTTATTTTGTGGTATTAGTGCGCCATATTAAACATCTTGCACAAGACTTTATAGCTTATAAATGTGTAATACATTTTATCTAAAGCACACCCGATGTTTCTGTGTGATTTAACAACGCCGAGAACGACTTCCGGTTGAATTTATAATATGCAACGTCACTTCCGATGCGCCATTTGACGTATGTTGTTTTCCGGTATTGTGTTTTATTGGTGTAAGCACCTTGTATTAATAACATATAGGAGTTTCAAAATGTATTGAAAATCCTTATATTTACACTTGGTCAATAGATGCGAAAACAAGTCAGGTTATTTACTCATTAAAACGGTAAAAAAAATAGAGAACATGAAGAATTTATCTGGAAGTACACGAAATCAATACGTCGCAAACACTCAAGCAAATAAAAGCTCAGATCTAATTAATTTATAGTTCAGGATTAATTAAAGCAAGTTATATCACTTAATAGTTAATTTCTAAAACGTCCTTTCCATTATGCAGTTCATCTACTAATAGAAACACCTTTAAAATTGTTACGCGAAAGGCATGGTTTTCTTGATAAAAAATCTTCAAAGTCTTTCCCGGGCCCCTAAAAGTATTTTTTTGTAATTATCATTTTCAGAATTTTTTTCACGAATATAATAAAATTTTCAACAAAAACAAAGTTTAAGCTACTATGCAATAAAAACTTATTAATACTTTATATAAACTTTCATTCGAAAACGACAAATAATTACCGATTCTAGAAGAATGTGAATAAAAGGCTCTGGACCGACTGCCCAACAATGTAATAACAATTGATATGGTTACATACTGTTACCCTAATCCCTCGATCCCCATTCAGCCTATTTACAATAACTATATTCAGTAGATCGCTTGTATACAACGGCGTTAAGGTAATATGTAAACTTTTTCTGCTAACCTCGGATACAAATTATGTCTTTCAGTGGTAGAGCACTACCATCGTGAAATAAACAACTTCAATCTATTATTTTACGCCTATGATAGGTATAGTTGATCTCTGGTCACTTTACGTCGATATTCTGAGAGGTCGTGGTAATTCGTCTGTCAAGCCAGCCCATGCATGCTGCGAACTGCGTGGCTTTATTGAAGGAGTTTTAAACATTAGCTAGTTAATAACTTGGCCAATACAAAAGAAAATATCAAACACTAATAGCTATCATGCAGTATTTTTGCCTTCCATCCCCACACTTCTGAATACTTCCGAAACGAATATTGAAAACTTATATCAAAAGGCGTTTAAACTTTTCGATCAAAGAAACAATTTTCAATTTGAAACGCATCTCGAAGGATCCATTCGTCAGAACTGTCAGACAACAGATAACGAGCGAGGACCCTGTCCCTTATCTATTTCATTTTCTAAAAACCCTTGACCAAACATAAATAAACGTTGAAACGGGTTCCGCACAGATAGAAAGATTTGGATATCATGCAAGATTAGTGGCCATACTTCGGTATTCAAATATTTAAAAGCCTTAACACATTTACCTAATTTGAAAAGAATCGTGAAGTGGACTTAACAGCTTCACTGATTATTAGGGACCTTACGAGCAGAACATGACTGCTAAGCAGAAGCTGGAAAGATTACCTACTTTACTCTTGTACTGAGGCAGTACCAACATTTATTTAATACTTCTGCAAAAATAGTTCAATTCTTTTACAACAAATCAGAAAAAGCATATTAACGTAAGCAGGTCTGCTTCGTAATATAAAATAGAGCAGTACATATTGGTGACTCCAAACCGTGTTATGCTTCAATAATTTTATCAGTCATCAATATTTATCACATATTTCTTATAAAGCTAACTACAAAAACTTTACTAGAAGTTATAAGGCAGGATTTCAATTTGAGAATTCAGAACCGGAAGTGATAAATATCCACAACTTAATGAATTTTTTTCTATTAATTTTATTCTACACACATATATAATTCCTTAACTGGACAAAACCAGTTTCTCATCATCCCCCATCGACCCCCTACTTCGACACTTCCAGGTATAATTCAAACAAGATTGATAACTCTTTCGGGAATCCCTCTGGGGGCGATTCGCGTCTGACACACGCAATTTTTCTTTATCTAAATTTTGCGCAACCCAAATTGTATCTTAAGTTAGTTGTTTTGTGATTCATATTTGAATAGCAAACGCGTACGTGATATTTAATATTGAGTAGTTTGTAGAAAATAGTAGCGAATTTAAATAAATGAGGGTCATCTCATTCTAAATAAATGCCTTACATCTATGTACTTACAATAAACGAATGAATAACTTGTATTTGCATATATTGAATGCGTCTTATAAAAAAATAATGTTTAAGACGCTTAGAATAGCTACAAAACACAAAATAAAACAATAATAAATTTAGTAGATAGATACCATTGTTTTAATCCTTCTTTTCAGTTCAATTCTTTTTAACAGCGCCATCTTTGACACATTATTAATTTGAATTTGTTTATTTTTTATCTTTCTGTACATAATCATAGATAGGGTACCCACAAAGGGTCATATACACAAACGTATCCATACACAAAGTTGTAACTTCCCATCTTACACTTCAAGACACCTATGGAATCGTTATTCCAAAAGATAAGGTGGTGGAGGCTAGTATTATTAATAATAATATTTTTTGCGAAATTCACACTGCGAAAAGTCTGCCAAAGCACAATATCATCTTCTTTGCAACTCTATCACATTGTAAAATCTTAATAAATGGATTTTATTGACATTTTCCATCTTTGAATACATCTTAAATTCATCAAAATATCGTAATTTACAAAAGTGTTCCAATATCTTGTTAATATCGCGTCCCAGAATCAGGACGTAGTAAAGTCTGATCAGCTCAGTTAGAGCGCATTGTCAACAACTTGCATTTCTCATAGGAAACCTTAATTATTTGCTTGGAGTCCAAGTGATGCGCTAAAAATTAAGAAGCTCTTAAGACAATACGACGAAGAATACCTGACTACTATCAGTAAGTTTAGGTCAAAGTTTTGAAATTTAATGAATTAATGAGCCGGCTCGACCGGTAAAATACATGACCATGACTTCTCTGAATATCGACGTAAAGCGGCTCTTGGCGCGTTTCACTCGGTGAGAGAGGTATCATTTCGATCGGTAAGTATCCGTAGGCACACTCATTTTCCCATTTTGAGATACTTCCAAATGTTTTTTCTATAACGAGTTTATTTTAAAAGACTTTTTATATGCGTTTATTTCAAATGACGTTATTCTCTTTTCACTTATACCGTTACTCTAATTAAAGATACACATGGAAACTGGAGCATCTCCAGTTAGTGTCGAGGCATCACATTCCATCTTCAATACATCCTGCTTACTTATTTAACTCTGCGCCAAGTCATTGGCGGGGTAGAAGCAGAAGTAACAGAGCGCCATAATAAAGATCACTTCTTTGGCTTGCGAAATGCTACTTGGTCCCAAGGCTTCTGACTACACCTTTCGCTAGGATACCTTCAATTGAATCAATACATCCTCATTTTGTAAAAAACCTGAATCTACTAGTTAAGTATACTGAATTTTGATGAATAAAAATGAAAGCTTACGATATTTTCAAAGTGCATTGTCTTAAGGCCATCGTATTACCTGAAGATTTATGTATCCGCTAAAACCTCCAATGTCGGGTTGAGAAGTCTCAATTCATCAAATGTCGCACTTGTTGCCTACATCTTATTGTTTGTTCGAAAATGCATTCTTTTATTAGATATCCCATTAGATCAAATAATTAGCTATCCCAAAATTAATTTTGATTAATATTAATGAACGCTTACGACATTTTTAAAATTGCATTGTTGTATTCGCATCGTATTCAGTACCTAAATCTAATTACCAACTAAAACCTCCAACTTCTGATTGAGTAGTCTAAATGCATCCAAATTCTTGGTACGTATTGCCATCATTGTGAAATAATCAACCACCTATGAAATAATTAATTTTGGGTATTGAGGCACAACACATACACATAACTCCACGGCAAATCCTTTGCGGGGTAGGCAGAGAACGGAGTGCCATAAGGCACGATTCTTACACACCTCACTCGCTTCGTTGACTTTCATAACTCTTTTTTTATGCACGTGCGTCTATTTTTGAGGCTCCTAACATCACTTTCCTCCAGAACACGTTCTATTTGGTAATGGAATATGTGTCTTGGCCGTCCTCGACTCCTACATCTTTCCGCTTTTGCATTGTATATCTCCTTAGTCAACCTTGCTTCATCCATATTGAGTATTGAGGCATTCGCTCTTATTAAATTTGATATAACGAACTGAAGAATTTAGAAGAAGAAATTAAAATTAAGAAACTTTTTTATAGAAAGTTAAATAAACAATTATTCGCCACCAACAACGCAGCTGATACCGCGGTCTCGGGAAGTTCTCAGTTGCTTCCGTCGAGATTGTCAATTCCACATTAACAGAATATTAACTTCAGATACACTTGAAGTTGTACCTTAAGGTTAATGTTTTAAAGTGGAATTTTAAATAACAGTTAATATTCTAATTTGTGGTGGAGCTACGAGTACTTAAATTAAAACAAAAATAGACAGTCGTTTGGATAATTTTTGCCACAAATGTGTTGTATGCAAATGATGTTTCTTTATGGACTGGCTTCTACAATACATATGTTAATTATGTTTAATTAGGCTTAAATAATGATATGTAATTACGATCAGCACACCTAAGGATATGCGGTTAGTGTGACCCATTTGCGCTTTTAACATCATGCGCTGAATACACGCTCGAAGATTTCGAAGTGTAAAGATTTTTGAATAGCCTTTTGAGGGGTTATATAAACAACTGCAGGCCTGAATCTCGACCTACCGACATTTCAAATCGTTGTAGACTTCTTCTAATAATTCTTCTATTATTAAATAGAAGAATTATTAGAAGGAATCTATAACGATATAATGTAATTATATTACATAACTAAATCTTAGAAAAAGAAAGAATAAAGAAAAGACACACATTCCATGACCAAATAGAACGTGTTCTGGAGGAAGGTGATGTTAAGAGCCTCAAAAACCGACGCGCGTGCATGAAAAGAGTCATGAATGTCAACGAAGCGAGTGAGGCGTGTAAGAACGTGCCCTATGGCGCTCTGTTCTCTCTGCCTACCCTGCAAGGGATTTGGCGTGAAGTTATGTATGTATGTGTATGTAATTATATTACATAATTAAATCTTAATTTTAAAAACCCACTCTAGGAAATAAAACAGGTGGCAAAACCAGACTTGATAGTCTGTACACCATTTTTAAGTAATTACGTAAGTTGGTTTTCTTTTATGAAAGGAGTATAAAATAAGATATTTTACTCAGTATGATACATATCTTATACTAGTTGGTACCCGCGACTTCGTCTGCGTACTTTTAATTCAAATATTATGGATTAATTTAAAGGAACGGTATAGATTTGGGTATAGCATTTGGTTAAAAGAGAGTAGGTATATCTAAAAAAATATATTTCATTGAGTGGCAGAAAGTCAGTTTTTGTAAAGTAGGTAGTAAAGTAAGGAAGTAAGTTTTTTGATACCTTATAATTGTCCAAGAGACGCTTACAGGGGCCAGCGTCACGCTATGTACAAAAATATTTTGAAATGACCTAATTGAAAACATTTTTGTACACAAAGTTTGCTGTTTTGTTATTATTGGTTAAAATGTGGAGGTTGTTTGGACTCGACACTCGCGAGCTGGCCACGTACAGTTGGCCATGCGAAAAACAGTTTTTCTCTAAATGGACACATGCTACTTTAAGTTGGAGAAGGCTGGTTTGAAGGGAAACTGGATTCTTTTAAACTGAAATGGTAAATCTGTAGGGATCATGGGTATACGGCAAAACTTCTTTATCTTTAGCTATTCCTGTCATTATAATTGCTCTCAAGTCAATCAAGTGCCGTTGTATAGTCTCGGCGCTTCGAGATTTCTCATTAACAAAACTGGAACCCCAACTTTCAGTATCAGCCTATGAAACGGCGCCCCTGATATGAGCTCTACAGGGTTTAGGAACTCTGCAGGATGAGAGGCCACCTGTCCACTGTCTATGACATAGATTTAGCATAGACTATATTAGATAGCATATGTCAGGAAAAATGTACTAATATTCATCACTGACAGCGCAACCGCGTGTATTAGATTTTCACGATATTTACATTTCAACACATGAACATTAACTATGTAAAATTTGACACTTTGAAGCGCTTTTTACGCACACATTGATAAGTCACTCACATATCAACAACCCATTTTTAGTCTCGTCGTTTGAGTGACTATTGCCGATCTATTATTCTTGACAAATATTCGACAACATCGCCTCGCACATGTGACATCATTCGTTCATTGATCTGTCCCACGATTTCATTGTTCGGTGCTTACATTGCCTTTTCACACAGTCACTCTCTATTTCTCATGTTATATTCCAAACCGGGATAGACGTTACTTTTAAGATCTGCCAAGTTGTGGACAGCATTACAAAATTCTTGGTTTTATGTAATCATGTCGTTAGTGTCCGTAGTCATTAGACCTTCACAGATTTTGAATAGAGTATTAGTATAGTATAGAGTATTGCGTATCATTAGGTAGTTGTACTCGCATGTTTTGAATGAGACATTTTTTTTAATTTTTAAAAGTGTCTATTTTTCTATCTATATACATTAAATATATATACATATTAAAACAACTTTTTAGGATTGTATCGCGTTTTGAACTCTTTACAGAGATCATTTTCACGAGTTGTTTTAATGAGTCAGATTCGCGAAAACCTTAGAAACAAATATTACATAAATAGACATTGTAGTCCAGTTCTCTTAATAAATCACTACTGACTTTTCAGATTCTTTGTGATTTATTCCAACATCTGCCAATGTCTTCCCCGATATAGCCATCACTTGGTATTCAATCTTAGTTAGCGCCTCGTTGTATACTAAATCATTATATGTGAAACTGGGATTATGTTGTTTGAGTCTGTGCAAAATATCGTCCGACATATCATTTTGGTACTTTCCTTTAGTATCTGCATTTGAAAGACCACACGTCGCTATGAGAATGGCAAAAAAAATTCTCACCTTAGCTCATGATCTACATTGTGCCGAGTGCCAATGATTATCATTCTCTAACAATCCTCAGTTTGAACGTTGTAGATCTTGAGATCATTGAACGAAGTTGGCCCACAGTCGTGGTGTAGCAGTAGTCTCAAACAAAAGCATTCAATGTTGCCAACGTAAACAGTATAGACCCGTCCTAATGCATTTCCAGATTTAAAGCCAGCCAGCTAGATTAAACGATTTTTTGTTTCTTATTTACTGCCTAAATACAAAATTTAATGTTTTTATCTTCAAAAATGACGAACTTCATACAAATTTTAACCATTATTTCATTCCCTCACAGGCCGAAATTTCAAAAACGCTAGAACAAAATGTTTAATTATTTCTTATCAAGTGCTGAAATATAAAGTTTCATGGTTTTATCTTTAAAAATTAAGAAATCGCATTCAAACTTTCAACCTCTATTTCAACCTTTTTATCCTTTTTTTCGCAATAAAAGGTAGCCTATGTCCTTTCTCAGGGTCTAAAAATTGTCTGTGCAAATTTATACAAAGTCGGTTGAGGGGCTTAAGCGGGACAGCGTAACAGACAGACAGATAGAGTTACTTTCGCATTTATAATATTAGTAGGGATTATAAAAACAAACCGACCACATATCATAAGTTTTAGAAATATTAACATAACATAACATATAACATAACTTCACGCCTTTTGTTACCCGAAGGTGTAGGCAGCGGCTGTTAAGCCTCGTCTCGCCATTATGTTTACGTCCCAAATGGAATAGGTGGCGAACCTATTGCCATACCGGGCACAAGAAATTAGAAATATTAAAACCCATATTTTCCCTGCCTAGACGTACAAATCCAAGTTAATATCTTGTACATAGTTCATATCACGCTGCACGACTCCACCACTTATCTGCTCCAAGATTTATCGTTCCCACTGGTTTGAGGACGAGTGCGTACTGAATTTCAATCTGCCCCCAGCGGACCGGCTGATTAAATTTTTCAGGATGTGTTATAATATCTAATATAAGTGAAGGGAGAAAATTGAATGTTACATAAGAAAATTTACGAACACTTGATTAAATTTTACATTTATCTTGCCTTAGAAAATAGTCTCTTGGCAAAGGTTTTCCGAAATATGCTACGTTACTTATACCATATGGATGTTATAATATATTGCCTACAGTTTAGCTAGAGGAAGAGTTATGAATATTTCCTTGGCACGCCCTATAGCTTGAACGGTTGGATGAATTCTAGTTTCAGGATCGTCCTTGGTGCTATTGAAATTTGGCAATTAACATAAAATGGCAAGATTGTGTATTTCTTTCCTTGACTAGTCGAATTTTGTACGTACCTAGTCATCTAAATTTTTCGAAAAGGACTCCGAGAAATCATTGGTGTAAGCCAGCATTCGAACCTGAGACTTTTTGATTCAGAAGCGGTAATTAAGAATCTTCAGACCACTCGCATGTATTCTAAAAGACATTTTTTTGAAAATTAAGACGTCTATTATTTTTGTTTTTAAACATATAAACATAACATAACTTCACGCCTTTTGTTACCCAAAGGTGTAGGCAGCGGCTGTTAAGCCTCGTCTCGCCGTTATGTTTACGTCCCAAATGGAATAGGTGGCGAACATATTGCCGTACCGGGCGCAAAGTTTACAGTCATCGATATTTATCACACATAACTTCCGAAAATAATTTCGAAAAGTCATTGATGTGAGCCAGTGTCTGAAATCGAGCCCGGACCTCTGGATCAGAAGCTCGACCACTGCGCCACCGAGACTGATTATTTTTGTATTTCTATCAAATTTTTTTTTTTCAATTATTGTTCTGAATTCATGGTTATAAACACAAGATCTCTTTAGACTCGGAGGTCTAAAGAGATCTTGTGTTTATAACCATGTGAACAGTATATGTAAAAAAAGAAAGAACAAGGAAAAACCATTTTCCAAACACAATTTACATTCAACGAAGAGTTTACTTTTTATTTTTTTTATTATTATTAAAACCTCGAGCGTGTCGTAAAAACAAGAAGGTGGAAATAATTTATTCATTTTGATACATAATTCTGAATATATTTTAATAAAAATATTACTCGAGCTGTGACTTTGGGAATTTCAATTCTGGCGCAGACATTTCTTATTTCATTTTGGAGGGAACGCACAGCCTGTGGAATGTTTGCAAGTTATTTGTCTTCTGCCGCCCCCCTTATTGATATTCTTTTTAATTTTTAAAATTTGCATGTCTTCGAAAACAGCTCTATAGATTTTTCAATGTTTTTCTTTTCTTGGTTTATTATATTAGTTGCTTACAAATACAAAAATATAAAGATAAATCTAATTATACTTTATGCAATTGAATAGCTTATGCATTAAATCACCTCATCTTTATTTCATAAAATATTTTGTAAATTATCGATTGAATTGATTTTGTGTTGATGAAGTAATTCCTAAGGTTATCTCCTTTAAATAAGCAAACATGCTTTAGTTATTACCCGTTATTGACCCGGCGAACTACATTTCCCCTTAAAATTGGGATTTTATTAATTTCAATCGGTGTTATTTGACGGCACGCATTGGCTGGTATCGCTATGCGACGCGACATCTGTGTCGCAACATTTTCAATCTGTAATGTCTTTGAAATTATTCATATAAATTACATGCTGTAAGGGTCAGAATGCATTTATATTTATGGTACTTAATTGGATTATAAGATATTCATCATAAGAAGTATCTATCACTTGTTCAGTCAGCGTTTATAATTAAAACGCGAAAGCTCAAAAATTATCACTTTTTTTCTACTTTATTACGCAGAGACTTTACACAAAAACCTCTCTATTGAAACTTTATATCTATTAAAAAAAACATCAAAATCTGTTGCGTAGTTTTAAAGACTCTAAGCTTATAAGGGGAAAGACAGCAAAAATTATTTTTTATACTGTGTAATGATATTAGTATTGGTTTAGGTTATTAATAATATATTTTCTAATACAGAACGAAAATTCTCGATTCTACATAAAATTCTATGTCATCACGTCTTTATACGTCACGGGTAGAATTGAGGAAACTGTTCAGATACTGAATAATATTCACATTACAACCCCCCATCCCCCTCTTTTATTGGCATCTCTATCGTCTATCAGTCGTTGCTCAGCATCTTTGTGGGAATCCAAATTATGCCATTAATGCTTGATGGGTACTTCTCCCAGGCAAGAGATTGTTTTTTTAATAAGTAATGTTATTATCAATTTAAGTATACATTGAGATGTTGTAATTTATACAAACTAGTTTTTGTTAAAAATTAAACATAGTCTCTGGTAGGTTTCTGAATCAAGAAGTCGCGGGTTCGAATCCTGGCTCACTCACACATTCTTTTCGGAAGTTATGTGTGATAGATATCGATGACTGAAAACTTTTTGTCTGGTATGGCAATATATTTGCCAACTATTCCTTTTGGGACGTGAACATAACGGCGAGAGGAGGCTTAGCAGCTGCTGCCTACCACCTTCAGGTAGAAAAATACGTGAAATTATGTTTAGTTGCTATCCGCGACATCAATCGCGTAATATATGGCTGATTCTACCATCTACGGTTTGATCATTGATTCGTTTACTTGGCTCGTTAATTTTTGTAACTGTTATGTACTAGGTGTACCGTAAATTCGTTAAAAGATGTCGCTAGACTTAAAAATGCATTTTGATCTGCTGGCATCAAGTTTTAAGCCAAATAGAACGTGTCCTGAAGGAAGGTGATGTTAAGAGCCTCAAAAATAGAAGCGCGTGCATTAAAAGAGTTGTGAAAGTCAACAAAGCGGGTGAGGTGTCTAAGAATTATACCTTATTGCGCTTTGTTCTGTCTCCCTACCCCGCAAGGGATTTGGCGAGAGTTATGTATGCATGTAAGTACATCAAGTTTTAAAGCACATATTGTTTAGTAGCACGGATTGCCACAACTCAATTTGTGTGAAATTTAGTATAATAGTGTCGTGACATCAATCAAACAAAAATGAAACTTAAATTTTTATTCACACCCATCGTTAGATGTTAAATTTTGCAACAATAACAACGTCATAGTTTTTTACCTGTTTTAAAATGTCAAGTGAGGTGTCTGAAAAGGTACATTCGCGGCACGCATTACTTTTACTCTTTAATCAAAGCAATCTAAAGCCGCTATCGGTAGTTATTTTCTTTTTCTATTTTTCAGACATCATTTGCAGGTAGTAAATCTAACCTTTATAAATTCATAAGTGGTGATTTCAGCTCCAGGGTGGACCCAAGTTCCGGGTGGTATCTGATATATAGTATACCTACTTAGTTCAGATTCCTTTGAGTATAGTTAAGTAAATTGACCATAGTTTGTGAGTATATTTAACAGCCCAACTCACCTCAAAGTTTTGTTCAAAAGTTCATATTAGAACTTACGATATTTGATTATAAAAGTATTTATTATTTAACCCGTTTCAATTAAAATAATTATGTTGTAAAATATATTTATGTCTATTCTATTATTACCTACAAGCATGGATGATGAACTCTGATGTTTTTTGGCGCCTTTAATTGATTTGCCGAAATGATAGGTGTCACTAATCTTATTGAATGAACATAATAATTGCTTAGCTCTAGTGACCCGCTTGGTGGTTTGTCTGCTATCTTATAGAATAAAATAACAAAATATGTTTACGTCTCGGTGCGTACGTGCGGTCCAGTGGTCGAGGTCTTCGCTTCTGATTCAGAAGTTGTAGGTTTAATTCGGACTTACCAATAATTTCTCGAAATTCTTTTCGGAAGTTATAAGTGATAAATATAAATGACTGACAACTGTGCCTGATGTAATGGCGATAGGTTTGCCACCTAATATATATATATATATAATAATTTGTTAAAATATACAATATACATTTAAATGGAATCTTAGTCGTATCGTACCCGTTCCGTAGATATAAAATAACAACATTTTAATATCCTTTTGGATTAAGTCAAAGTAATGAGGTGTAAAACCTTGTTGTTTAGTGAACTAGTTATTGTTCATTTTATAGTGTTAATACAAACATTTTGTTGCCTAAATAGGCTTTAAATTGTAGATGATAGAGATCAGATTAGTTTGCAGTGTGAAATAAATATGTACCTACTTCATGGGTATCGGTAATGTTTTCAGTCGGTAATAACAGTGTGAACTTTGATGCTGAAAATTATTCGATGATGGGTTAAAAGGGGAATATTAAGGGGAACATTGCAAGTTATTTTATATATAAGGATAATAATAGTATAAATATAAAATACATGTCCCAAAAGTTAATACTAAAAGGAGATTTCTGACGAAAACATGCGATATTGTAGGTCGTTTAGAAATCTTTTCAGAAATAATGTGATGAAAATTAACAATGAATGAATCATTTGTGCCCAATTTATGATAGCTATAAATATACTTTAATACTAGATAGTGGTAGAGCGCCACAACTTGCTGCATGAATGGTTCGGCTCAACCGTTGAAATACGGAAAACTATAAAAAAACTGATGTTGAGTTTCGTTCGATATCAGAAGTATCCTAGGACTCCGCTCCTTAAAGATTAGCATTGATGTTCTGATGCAGATGTCTATGGAGTCGATTACCACCAGGTATTACCACATCCGTTTGTTGCCTTTCCTATAAAAATATAACATTATTACTCTGTATATATGATTCTATAGCTTGACGCCTATTAAATGAAGATTCCGCCATATCTTCCGAAATTATAGGAAGTCCAGGAATGGGTAAAACATCAAGATCTTGTAGTAAATATTTTCTTCTATAAAATTAAGGCCAATAGATTGAGATTTTGTGAACAGGTCGGTAGATGATCATCCTGAAATGTACATGCCTTTGAAGTTATTTACGAAGTTAACCCTCATTCACCTCAATAATTTTGGGTAATCGGGTGTCAAAATTGACTAAACATCGTTGAAATAATTGGTTACGAAGGCAGATCATGTCTTCATTAAGTATAAATAGTTCACTGTGCTGTACACTACAGTAAGTTATTAAAAAAAATCACGTAATTTATGGACGCTCCCTTATTATTTATCTTTTTTTGCACATTTTTGCACTCAATTGTATAGACAGCGGTTGTTACGCGTCGACTCGGCATATATTTACGTTCCAAGTGACAGAACCTATTTTTTTTGCCCACACCTCGCCTGGTAACGGCAGGGGGTAGTGTGGAACTTCCAAAGCGTACACTGCAATCCGATTCACCGGAGCATTGCCGCGATCAGTTGATAAGTCTGGCCCTATCCCGTCGACCAGGAATCTAATCTCGGTAGCCCAGGCTAGGCAGACCTCCAGCGTATGCTCGGCGGAGTCCAGATCGGATGCGCAATAGTGGCATCTCGCCGTCTGTTCTCTTCTTATTCGACTCAGGTACTCACCGATGCACCCGTGCCCGGTGAGTATCTGAGTCAACCTATAGGAGACAGTGTCCTATTTACGGAGCAAGTGACAGAGCCTATTGCCAGACTTCCAGCGAATTATTATTTGGATTTTCTTTTATGTATTATAAAATCAAGGAGATCAATCAAACATGTCATGATAACATTTCGGACGTTATGCGTGACGTTGAACTAACAAAAAAAATTTCTAGCCTATTAAATGTGACACTACAACAATACTCTAACATATTGAGGGACAATTGCTACTGCCTATACCTTTGTATTTCGAACGTCAACTTACATATAAGTCTCAGTGGTCACATAAAAGTCTCGGTGGTACAGTGGTCGAGCACCCCTCTTATGAATCAAGAAGTCGAATCCGGGCTCACAACAATGACTTTACGAAAGTTATGTGTGATAAATATCGATGACTGAAAACTTTGTGCCCGGTATGGCAATAGGTTCGCCACCTATTCCATTTGGGACGTAAACATAACGGCGAGTCGAGGCTTAACAGCCACTGCCTACACTTTCGGGTAAAAAGGGCGTAAAGTTATGTTATGTATATAATATACAGTAATATTTTGAAATAAATTTAAGTCCATTGTCGCCATGAAACGTCGTTATCTGTACACTAGCACCTCCAAAATTTGAGCTTAAAATCAAATATAGTACAGGAGTTCGCGAGTCAAAGTTGTAAACTTTGTAATTCACTCATAAATCCTTTAGAACATTAAATTTATAAGTTGAATAGCGTCTTAGTACGATAACGCGAAGGTGGCTGCATTTGTGATGGACTTGAATGAGTTTTCACACAAATTCTCGAAGGTATTACGAGAGAAAGTGTCAGTTAAAAATTTAAAACGATTATAACTTGGTTATTATCACTATTTGGAGGTCTGGAGGCTTCTGAACTAAAAAAATGATCGTATCAAAGCCTGGCTGAAGTTCTGTGTGATAATTATCGACGGCAGATAACATATATACCCCATGTTTAGCAAATGGCTACGGCCTCATTTCCATTTAGACGTTAAAATTCAGTCGTAGAGGGGTTACATCCGCTGCCTATATATTTTCTGGTTGAAAAAAGGTGTAAAATTACAAACATTTTATTTCAAGTCAGTGGTAGAGTCCTGCAGTTCCCTACGTGAATGGGCCGGCTCGACCGGTGAAATACCACGAGCACTCAGAATGTCAGGGTGAAGTGGCACGTGCCCCTTTCGATGGGTGAGAGAGGTATCCAGAGGCCCCATTCCCTTTCCCCTTCCTTTTCCCTCCTACTCCCTCAAAGGACGGCGGTGTTCGTGGGCGGTGAGCAGTTACTTACCCGCTTGCTCGTCTGTCCTCCTATCATAATAACCATAAAAAAAATAATCTTCAAGACTTCTGCAAACAGTTCTTTCACACATTATCGTGCAAAGACTTTTCCACCGACTCATCGTAAAATAAGTACTATGAAACTTAAATTGACAATTGCACCCTACAATATACAAGAGGTGTTTCCACTATTCTACCATTCCACTCTCTAAATATGTTTAACATAACATAACTTCACGCATTTGTTACCCGAAGGTGTAGGCAGCGTGTTAAGCTTCGTCTTGCCGTTATGTTTACGTACCAGATGGAATAGGTGGCGAACCTTTTGCTATACCGGGCACAAAGCTTTCAGCCATCATTATTTATCACACTTAACTTCCGAAAACAATTTCGAAACGGCATTGGTGTGAGCGAGTGTCAGGATTCGAACCCGGACCTCTGGATCAAAAGCCGAGAGCTCGTCCACTGGACCAGCGTGACTTATCTGAATGTGTGTATATAAGCCTATGCCTTCTAACATTACAGGCGAGAGGGTATAATAAAATTATTCAAATCTATCTGATAGAATTAAGCTATATTATAACTAACTGCCTCTACTTATAAATAGATTATTTTATACTTGATATTTTACGATCCCTTTGTGATCCCCCTTCAGAGGGTGTCTCTGATAACATTATTAAGTGCTTGAATTTAAGTGTTTGAGGTTAAACTCTATTACAGGTCTCTTATTTCTACTACTAATTCTCAGGATTGTTATTTTGGGGATAACAAGCGGAGGAGGAAAGCTATATAACTATCTCTACCTACCCCTATGGGATATTGGCGTGAGTATTTGTATTGATAGGTGTTTTATAATAATATTAAATAAGAGTTTATCTAACTAAATTAGTGTAACAGGGCCTTACATGCAAGTTATATGTCATTTATTTACAGGTAGGGAGCAAACTAGCAATCGAGTCAACTAATGGTACAGTTGCGTTACGGGCCTTTTGCATAAGATAAAGAAGGGGTCAGAAGTGGGATTTAATAGGTCATGGTATTTCATCGTTCTAGCCGGCCCATTAAATTGGTGATTGATAAAATCGTGCCCAACGTAATAGTATGGCAATCAATTTCATAACCATTTATAATAATTGATTCTTCGAGTATTATTTCAGTTACAGTTTCAGTCTACTAGTACTGCTCATGAAAAGGCACTCTTCATAATAACTAACTTCCGCGAACATTACTTGACACTTGTTAATTGAAAGTGGCTGGAGGCTGTACTGAAGGCTGTACTTTTATGTTAATTAAAAAAGACGGAGGATCTTCAATGAGCTTCGCGACCGCGACTATTAAATGCACTCCAGACCATTTTGATGTAATTAAAACTTCTGCACCAGCCACTGTACCAACTGGCGTCTGATGAAGTTTTATCTTGACGAGAATATAGTCTTTTGGCTTCCCAAGTATAATTGACTTGCAAACAATTTGTATAAAAGGTATTTATTAAGAAATGATATTGTCAATTGGTGGTAAGCAACTAACGCTGACCATGATTAAATTTGACAGTCAAATTAAAGATGCATTGCCGGCCTTTAAAATGGAAAAGGGAGGAGAATAGAAAGATGAGAAGGCAACGAAGTGGACCTCATTGCAAGCTATGCTTGATACCTGTCTCACCAAATGAAAGCCGCTTTGCGTTGACTTTCAATAAAGTTGTGGTATTTCACCGGTGGGGCCAATTCATGCAGCGAACTCTACTTCTGCTTACTGTATATAAATATGATATTACAAATATTTGAAATTAAAGATTTAATTAAAAAGATTTTTTAGATTTAAAATTAAATTTAGAAGTAAACAAGAGATAACAGAGTACTAGCAAAAAACATCGTATTTTCGAAATATTTAAATAAACTTTCAAAAAGGTGGAAGTTTTTATTAAATAAAAGAATAACTGAAACCAATAAATTACGTAATTCACACAAAAGTTTGCTTTGCACAATAAAATAAAGTATAGTTTACATTATGTAAGCGGGGCGTTAAAATAGGAAGGACATGACATAATTTTTCTTGGTTGAATTAGCCTTAATTAGAAGGAGGCCTTAGTCGTCTTTGAATCTAGTCGTAGTATTCAAATAATTTATATCAATGACGGATAAAAGTATGCCTAAGTATGTTAATAGGTACGTCACCTATTACATTTGATACTAAAAATACTTTGAATCGACGCCTGCTTCATTGCTCTCTTAAAAAAAATAAACATCCAGCTTATGAATCAAGAAAAAGAAAAAAGAGCCAATGCTGGGTCACAGTAATGACTTCTCAAAACTCTTTTAACGGAAGTCACTTGTGATAAGTACCGGTACACCGTAAGGTTCAAATCAAATCAAAACTCATTTATTCTGTTTAGGTCATATACAGACACTTATGAAGATCATTTAAATGAAAATCCGCCAGTTTGATTACTCACGCGCTGAGAAAAATTGGCAAGAAACTCAGGGAGGAGTCTTTTTTACATAAATTATAGTACTATGCACTAAATACACAAATAAATAGAATAATATAGAGAGCAAAATGAGGTCTCTCACGTCAAACTAAAGACACAGTACTTTAATAAAGGTCTTTAAACGCTTTTGGTCCATATAATGCCTCCCTGATGAAACATCTTTTAACATATTGCATAAATTTAGTAAGCGGCATCTCAATTACATTTTCTGGAATCTTATTAAACTTACACAATTACCTATAAACGAGTTATTCACTTTTTTTCAGACGGAAAAACGGCGTAGCAATTTTATTTTTATTTCTTGTATTATACCCATTTGGGATGGTGAGTCGAAGCTTAACTGGCGTCCGCCTATACCTTCGGGTAAAAATGAGGTTATAATCACAAATAAAAAAGGGTATTGAGATCGCTTCGCTTCACAACACAAACATCACCCGGCTACTGCAACTATCGGAGAACAGCTAATTTGTTCAGGTACCAACTGAACGCCATAATATCCTTAATTAAGAACAAAACAAAAGCAGTTTCCCATCCGACTGTTATAAAACTGTACATTTAATGTGGTATTGTTACGACTTGCTAATGATCAATACTAATTAGTTTTATTATACGTAGGTAGATAACTTCACGCTAAATCACTAGCGGGGCGGGTAGAGAGAATAGACTTAAAACACGATTCTTACACACCTTTACTGGTATCGATTTTCTCAATTCTCACATGAAATCATTATTGTTTTTGTCTTTGTATAAATACTTTGTATAATCTTCGTCATTCCTCGTAAATACCTTTATTCTCCGTGTCACTCGGTGAGTAAGGTATCTAAAGACCCTCTTCCCACCTCCGACCCATTCCCTATACCACTTAACGCAACTGTAACACTATCTGTGTTGCAGGTGTCCATGGGCGGCATTAGTGGTTTACCATCAGGTAACACGCATGCTCGCTCGCTGTCTATTCCATAAACATACCTTTCCATCTTATCTTACATTATATTCCTTATACTTTCCATATTATTCCATACTAGAGATGGCAACCAGGTATGTTTCTCAACCCGGCCTAGCCCGGTAGCTTTCGCCGCACACCCGGCCGGGCCCACCGGGTCCGGCCCGGTTGCTAGCGAACGTGTTAGAAACCAAACTTTCAAAGTATTATAAGATTTTTTTTCTATAAATGAATGGAATGAGACAATTATTCAAGGTTAATATTTATTTCAAACTGGATTCTGTTCAATTATCGCAATAATCAGTCTCTAAAAATCTAAATTAATACTGGACGGAAAAGTAACATTAGTCGTCATTATTTGGAAATAGTATTAATATAAGAAACTAATAACGCCAAAAGAGTAAAGTTAAACTTAAAATAGTAAACAAAAAGTTATCACTCGCAGAAAAGCGAAATATTATCTATTAATTCACACACAGACAAAAATCTTACGACGAGTCATTGGAACTAGAATCTTCAAGAATAGTGACGAGCAGCACCGTTTACATTATTTTTAATCAAACGAGGTAATTATTTTACTAATAAATAATAGTTTAAAAAAACTAAAAAACACGCTTTTTATAGAATACCGAACTAAAAAATAGAAAAATAAAAAAAAAAAATTTATTTTAAAAAAAGCGTGGGGTGCTTTTTAGATATTAACGAAATGATAATCACTCTACTCATATCTGTCAATAAAATATTTATAACTATTGACACCATGCACCCCACGCTTTTTTTAAAATAAAATATTTTTTTTTATTTTTCTATTTTTTAGTTCGGTATTCTATAAAAAGCGTGTTTTTTAGTTTTTTTAAACTATTATTTATTTTCTATTTTTTAGTTCGGTTTTCTAGTCTAGAACTTTCATAGTTCACAAATCGCACCATCTAGTGGCAATCACCGGAAACTAAAAAAGAAGTCGGTTACAAACAAACATACAAACATACAAACATACAAACATACAAACCTACAAACATACAAACCTACAAACAAACATACAGGTGAAGCTAATAAAAAGCTAATAAAAAGGGTGTCCAAACAACGAAAGACTTTGCGACTGCATGAGACTGAGGGATTACGCGTCATATTGATGGGCAAATTATGTGGTGGTTAAGAGTAGACAAAATTCGTTAGAGATGTTTATACTTATTTTCATAGTTTAAAATTCGATATAAAAGTTTAATAAAAAAATCGTAATTTAAAGGTATTATTTACACTGACTCGAACAATTCAAGAGTGTTACAAAAAAATAGTTGTAGTTAAATCGAGGATATAATTAAAATTAGTTAAAAAAAACTAATAGAATTTGGTTATTAAGACTAATGTATTTTAATACTACTCGTTAAGCAAATAGTGAAATCTTAAAGATTAGGTAATATTGTAACTGTAAACAACTAAACTAAATTAACACTGCATTTTAATTATCAAAATTTAACGTAAAATTCGTTACATTAGGTAGGATTTACAAGAACAATATAGCACCGGGCCCGGGAAAAAGGGGCGGGCCCGGTGGTTGTTAAAAAGGGTACCGGGCCCGTCCGGGCCCGGCTTTCAATCCCGATTATACCTTGATAACAGCGCCTAAAAAATTATATTAAATAAATACACCACATTAGCTCTCAACTCTTCAATTATCCTTTTGTATAATTTAATGATTGCAAAATACAAAAGCATCAAAGCAGTCACTTCATTAATAATGAACGCTCAACTTTAACCGCGAGTGTCTATAATGAGAAGCGAGAGAAAACCAATACTCTGTGGCGGCACAAAGAAACGTCAGCCAGACGTGAAATTTCAACAGGAGCTGACAAACTGCGTTCATTGATGTCGGAGTAACAGACTTTGTTCAGCAGATACTCTGTGCAATTCACGAGCGCTTTATTAATACTTTAATTATAATGTTTGAACATAATACACACAGCGCCATCTAGTTTTTGAACTAAGCAACAAAATTTCATACAAATATTTATGCTTATCATAAATATTTTACACTCGGGTTGGAATCGAATCTGTATTCAGCAGTTGGTGATTTTTACTAACGTACAAGTTGCCTGATGTTGATGACATTCGTGTATTGCTCTTATCAAAATCAATGTAAGAATTGTAGATAATATTTGTTTGTTCTCTTAATCGCTAAAATTAAAAAGCAAAAAGCAAAAATTAACTACCCGTTACCAACGGAGAGCATCCTCATGGAGTTTTAAAAGCTTACGGGAAAATAATACTGAAAATGGTGTAATTTCTTTTTGGGTTTCTGCAACACTTAGTCAACTGTCAAGAAGGGCAACTCAAGGAGCTGATTGAATCAATAAATCTGATTTATTAACAGTGGTAGTCTTGCAGTTTGCTGCATGAATGGGCCGGCTTGGATGGTAAAATACCACAAGCTCTCAGAATATAGGCGTGAAGTGGCTCGTGTCGCGTTCGGTCGGTGAGATAGGTATCCGGAGGCCCGATCCCCTTTCCCCTTCCTTTCTCCCTTAAAAGACGGCAACGCACAACGGTGTTCATGGGCGGTAAGTAGTTGCTTACCACCAGGTGACCCACTTGCTCGTTTGCCCTCCTATTCTATAAAAAATTAGAAATTTTCCCTTTCTTTTTGACTTTTCAAATATTTGACGAGCCTCGTGGCGCATCGGTAAAACTACCGGCTGAAGCAATGAGGTCGGGGGTTCGATTCCCACCCGAGCATAATTAATATTTGTGACAAACATGAATATGTGTGTGGCGTCTGGGTGTTTTCCTATGTATTATAAGTATGTATTTACAAAAGAAAAGTATATATGTATTAGTATCCGTTATCTAGTATCCATAACACAAGCATTTAGTTGCTTAGCTTGGAACTAGAGGGTGCCGTGTGTATTGTGTCCAAGTTATTATTATTATTTTTTAAATCCGTTCTCGCTTGTTACTTGGACATAAGATGTCTGTCTTTTAAAAGGATATCAAAGAACTTTTTTTAAGTAATAAGCTTCAATTTCTTATTTATCATAGACTCGTTTAGAATTTTTTATTTGATTTACTTAATAAGAAGAAATTATTGGAGTTGGAGTTACTGTTACTAGCAGAGATGGGTCTTCGATTGGCATCTGAACACAAGGAAATGTAATTATGATGGATATTTATATAGCATATCCAAATTCTATTGGTCCTCACACTTCTATTGGTTCACTTCAACTACCTTGCAAGGGGTAGGGAGAGAGAACGGAAAACTTTTTCTTAAAAAAAGGGCAAACTACAAGTGATTTACCTGTTCGTAAACAACTTCAGCCACCCATGGACACCTGTAACACAAATAGTGTTCCTGTTGCATTGCTGGCCTTTAGGGAGTAGAATGGGAAACGAGGAGAAGGTGGTAGGCCTACAGATATCTCTCTCACCGAAGGAAACGCGGCATGAGCTCATAGAGGTCGTGGTATTTCACCGGTTGAGCAGGCCAATTCGTGTAGCTAACTGCGTGGCTCCTCCACTGCTGACTTTTCTTCTCTTTACTTTTCTTTCTTTCTTTGATCTTTTGTTTCTTAGACTTTCAATCCTCTTGTCATCAACTTTTAAGATTCCTGACATCACCTTCCTTAAAAACATATTAAATTTGGTCAAGAAAAGCGTGTCGTGGCTGGTCTCATCCGCATCTAGAAATGGTACGAACAGTGGTAGAGCCAACCAGTTCGCTGCATGAATGGGCCCGGCTCGTCCGGTAAAATAACACGACCACTCAGAATATTGACGTAAAGTGGCTCATGCCGCATTTTACTAAACGGGGACGACGCGTTTTACTACTAAGGGAGGTGGGCCTCCAGATACCCGGTATCTGGAGGCCCACCTCCACGCTCCCTTAAAGATCGACGCAACGCAACTGCAACACTATATTATGTGTTGCAGGTGTCCATAGGCGGCGTTGGTCACTTACGTTACTTAAACGTTTACTCATTACCGTACTAGGTACCAGTAGTGTTAGAACATGTTGTGAAACTAAAAATAGTACGCGAATACTAAAAAGATGGCGCCACTGTGTTTACGCGCCGACACATAGAAATATTTTATTGCTTTCTATATATAGGTACATAAAATTTCACAAATATATATTTCCCTTGTCGCTTAATAACGCCCCAAGGGTGAGTTGAAATGTAACCCTCGAAACCGCGAGTTCTCCTTTTGATATATAGCCGTAGTTTATCACTCGTATTTGTCTACATCTTGATATAATTTGTGAACTGTTGTTTCGGAGATAATTTTCTAATTTCCACGACACAAATGTCATTGTGTTGTGTTCTCCGGTAAGATTTATGTGTATATCTGGCTGATGTAATAATTATTATTACGTTAGTTTGGTAAAAGATTAGAGTATGTTAACAATATATATAGGTATCTTATATAGTCCAGGTGTTAAAGGTATTTGAGTATGCAAAATGTGTGAAACGAATTTCACCAACGGATTTTAGTTGAGGATCAAGGATAAGGAATATTCTTTGACCTTTTATCAACTAAAACCGAATTCCCAAGATCCAAATTATTATTGGGTCGTTTTTTTGGTCCACTTTATACCCTCTTTTTTCTTTTTTGCCAACGTAATTTATTGAGTACGTGATATAGAATCATTCTATTGATTATGTCGAAAATAATTTTGGATTGTTCTAATGATAAAAGTCAAGTTGAACTCTGAAATAATAAAAAAAAACTAAAAATATAGTTTTTTTTTATTAATAAACCTCATACTATAGCTTAAATTTTCGTTTTCTTAAGTACATAGGCATAAAATTTTCTGGCTTAAGATTCCCTTAGTTATTAAACATTAACATTGACAAATCAAATATTAATTAATTCTATTTTATTATAAAATTATTATATACTTATATTCTTATATTATATTTTTTTACTTATAAAATATAGAGTTAAATAGATTGTCATTTAAAAAGATTTATCTAAGGCTGTGGTAGGCTGTAATACCCGAACGTGTAAGAAATTTATGTTTTGTCTCATGAAATATTAGATCCTATAAAATCAGACATATTCCGGGAATAACAAATGCGCTTTACCTCGCAAGAAATTGGGAGCAACTGGGGCAAACCTCGAACCCGTTAAAGTAGACTCAATGTCTCATATTAAACCTATAGACATATGTCAAGATAACTATATAATAATTGTATAAAAGCATTCGTTCCTCAATTTATATGGACATAAACAACTAATCCCTTAATTCCTGTCAAAATAATAGGGTATGTCGACTCATTTACCTACATTTTAATAAAACATCAACCGGCGGAACCCTTTTGGGAAAACCAGAAACGTTTTTGCGGTGTATCCACACAGTACCAGTCCGGTATGATACCCATTTTAAGGGGTAAATTAAATCTTCAAATAGTCGTTTGAGTTGTGTACGAGAATGTTTAATGTAGTCTAAGCTTTTCAAAGAGGTATAATATTATACAAAATTTTATTTTAATATTATTATGTGTGTATATTTCCTGATTATGTCATTACAAATTTAATTTCCATGGATGTAGGACGCTTCATATAATTTCTTTCTGCATTGAAAATTTGCACTCACGGAATAGTTAGCGAGTTGCGGAGGAAGGTCAGGAATCCTTAAAAATCAAAGTCTCGTATTGCAAAAGAGTCATGAAAGTCAAAGAAGGGAGTGAGGCGTGTAAGAATCGTGCCTTATGGCGCTTTGTTTTCTCTGCCTACCTGCAAGGGATTTGGCGTGAAGTTATGTATGTTTGATTCTATCTATATATACGTCGGGTATAAGGTTTTCATTTACCAATAAGTATAATACATATTTTACGATAAGATTTCTGGAAAGATATTGTTTTGATCCTGAATTCGAACTCAGGAACTTCTAATCTGCCGTAGTTCGTGAATATTGTAAGAGACTACTCTTAAGTCTCAATAAGCACTCTGACTTCTACGAACCACTTAAAACTACGTGTGATAATAGTCTATTATAAAAATAACAATGTACAAAATTACTTCGCCGTGTCAAGTCGTAATTACCAGTGCTTACACCCTCAGCCAAAAAGCACGCAAAGTCACAATTTAATATAAAATTTAATATAAAAATTTAATTGAACTGTCACAATGGTACAATAAGAAAAGCTGTCCAGAACAAATATTTAAAACTCAAAGCCAATAATTAAAACGAATCAGAAATGAACCGACAAAAAATAAAGTAAGACAGGCCGCGTCTGAATAGTCCGAGATTGAATTTCTCATCTTCTGGGTGAACCGTGGAAATTATTATGTCTCTTGCAGCACCACCCACCACTCTTCCCCCTACTTCATCCCAGTCGATTGCTCAATTTATCAATACAGGGCCCTCTTCATAGAGTATTATTACTTTTGCTGTTTGTGCAGATACGACTAACATTTGAATCAATAGACTATCTGACATTGTTCCATTAGTTCCATCACTTATATGTCAAAATAAAATTTATTGGCGCTCAAGAAAAAGCCCAGACGTAAATATCCAAAATCTCCACATAATTTGTTTATTCAATCATGTCATGATGAACCATCGTCATATGGATATTTTTATGTGTGTGGGCTTCGGAACATTACAGATGTTTACGGATTATTTAGTGATTCGAGCATAGAATATTCATCAATCAACATATTATTCATACATAGATACATACATACATAACTTCACGCCAAATCCCTTGCGAACAGGCAGAGAAAACAGAGCGCCTTAAGACATCATTCTTACGTCTCACTAGCAGCTAGTGAGACGTAAGAATTCTTTCTTCTTCATTGCTTTCATAACTCTTTTCATACGGGTGTTGTGTGTGCAGTGGCCGTTCTCGACTCCTTTATCCATTCGCTTTTGCATAGTATATCTGCTTAGTCAATCTTGCATCATCCATTCTTTCTAAATGTGCGAACCATCTATGTAATGCTTCAAGCATTCTTATTTTTACACTGACCCTCTCTATCAATCCAACTTCCTTCTTTACAACCGTGTTTTCATATCATTCAATAGTAATATTATTAGCTTTTTATTAGCTTCACCTGTATGTATGTTTGTATGTTTGTATGTTTGTAGGTTTGTAGGTTTGTTTGTAACCGACTTCTTTTTTAGTTTCCGCTGATTGCCACTAGATGGTGCGATTTGTGAACTATGAAAGTTCTAGACTAGAAAACCGAACTAAAAAATAGAAAATAAATAATAGTTTAAAAAAACTAAAAAACACGCTTTTTATTGAAAACCGAACTAAAAAATAGAAAAAAAAAAAAAAAAATACTTTATTTTAAAAAAAGCGTGGGGTGCATGGTGTCAATAGTTATAAATATTTTATTGACAGATATGAGTAGAGTGATTATCATTTCGATAATATCTTAAAAAGCACCCCACGCTTTTTTTAAAATAAAGTATTTTTTTTTTTTTTTTTCTATTTTTTAGTTCGGTTTTCAATAAAAAGCGTGTTTTTTAGTTTTTTTAAACTATTATTTATTTTCAATTTTATTCTACTTTAACACGAGTAACAAAACTAAGTACTACCTACATACTACTAACTTAGTAATAAAACTAACTTTCTCGGTGGTCTACAAATTTTCTGAAATTTTTCTTCGTGATAGATATCGATGACTGTCAACATTATGCCCAATGTATCACAATGGCGTGAATTTAATAAAAAAATAACTTTTTTACCTAATATCCCCTCTGTATCTATTTTATACACAACATAAATAGACAGACCGACCACCGATTTATTCGGAGAGAGAGTCGAGACTATATCACTTACGTAAGATTCACTCTCATTTCTCCATTCCGAAGATATTGCTTTGCGAGATGTAACGGCTGCAGACTTAATGATGCAGCATCACTCATTTGTTGCTTTTATTTGGAAACATATGTATGAACTGAATTTTTATTAACGTGGTCAATAGTTTTAGATGGTATTCGATAAGAGGTAGCTCGCTGCATGAATGTGCTAACTCGGCCGGTGAAATAAAAAGATCAATCAGAAAATTGATGTAAAGTGGCTAATGCCGGGTTTCTTTCAATGAGAGTAAGTTAAACGAAGTATTTTAAGTGCTTATTAAAGTTGAATACAGTAACTGTATTTTAATTAATTTCATTTATTGGTTTCATATCTATATACATATAAATAAATTTGAAGTGTCTGTTTGTAATATTGAAAAAAAGTGTTTTCTATTATATTCATACGATACATAGACGAATAATCGGATAGTCTCTGAAATGGTTGGATCGATTTTGACAGGACTAGGACAGCTGGTTTAATAAGGAGTAAATAAGGCTACTTTGATTATAAAATCAATTCAATCAAAATCTTTTATTTATTGCTTCCGAGGTAAAACAAAGTTTGCAGGGTCGCCTAGCTTTGGTTGTATTTATTAGAAAGCTTATAATTCTAAAATAAATATATGTATTTTACATTTTTAAGAAAAAGTAACTTATAAATAGAATAGATCAAAATAAAAATCACGTCGGTCTGAGACTTTTAGCCAACAAAATGTCGGATAGTAAATATTGTCCGGTCCCCGAAAACCGGTTGAAAGCCACAAAGTACTGGTAATCCCCGGTTAAAACTGGATATTCCCTGCCGGTGATTTATGAACTGCGCCCAAGGTTATTATTTAAAGGACCTTCCGATATTTGTTTGTTATGTAATAGTAACATTTGAGCAATATATTTGTCATTGATAAAATTAAAATAAAATTACATAAATTCACCCCTTTTTCTACTTGAAGGTTTATGTTTACGTCCCAAATGGAATAGGTGGCAAACCTATTGCCATACACCGGGCACAAGGTTTTCAGTCATCGATATTTATCACTCGTAGCTTCCGAAAAGAATTTCGAAATATTCTTGGGTCAGAAGCGAGGTGCTCGATCACTTGGCTGCAAATTAATATAACATTAAAATAACACAAAAATAACATAAAATTACAACGCACTATGATTTTACGTTCAGCCCATTAATATCCAAAGGTGTACGCTGCCAGATCTAATATACTCTTAACTTGTACACAATATATCCAGATTATCCAGCCATATTATAAAATTAGCATAATCATCAAGCATAACTTTCTAAACTAACACCAGTTTAGAAAGTTATGCTTGATGATTATGTTAATTTAGGAATAGCCGAAATTCGAAACCGAGACTTATTGATTTAAATGTGCGAAGTTCGACAATATAACATCTTGTTATTATTTAATGCTCACGTATATATAATTACCTAAATTTAAAATACTGTACTAACATACTACCGGTTGAAAAGAGCGTTGGTCCATGGTACCTATTGTTCTAGGTGCAACACCCAGGCAGAGTTTTTCAAAATGAAAAAAAGCCGCTGTACGATCCACGCAGTAGATAGATCCCTGGGCTGGCTCGACCGGTAAAATACCACGACCTCTCAGAAGATCGACGTAAAGTAGCTCATGCCGCGTTTCGTTCGGTGTGAGAGGTACCCGGAGGCCCACCCCCTTCGCCATCCTTTCCGTTGCGTTGCCGACCTTTAAGAGACTTATCCTAGTCCCTTAAAGGTCAGCAACGCAACGGTAACACTATATAATGTTGCTATATCCATGGGCGGCGCAGGTTGCTTACCATTACGTGACACGCTTGCTCGTTTGCCCTGCTATCTGAAAAAAAGTGGCTGTTACTCGCTGCTTACGTCCCAAATAGAATATGTGGCGAACCTATTGCTATACCGAGCACTAAGTTTTCAGTCATCGATATTTATCACACATAACTTTCGAAAACAATTTTGAAAAGTCCCGTGAAAAGTGTGAGCCAGGATTCGAACCCGCGACTTCTTGATTCAGAAGTGGAATGCTCGACCACCGAACGACCGAGACATTAAAATTATGAAAACAGCGAATAAAAGAAATTTACTTATTTTATTGAAGTAATTGTTTAAATCTTTGTGTTTATTAAATAACAACGAAATGCCAAGAGTGAATTGTAAATAAATGAACAATCTGTTCAATAATGAATGATCCTTGACGCCCGTTCCATCAACAAATTAACCTTCAAATACTGGAATTGTTGTATCTCATTGAAAACTTCACTTTCGACATATTGTGAAACAAAAAGCAAACTGTTAGAATTGGTTATGAAGAGAAGGAATTTTTTGGTACTCAATGACCTCGACGTTAGGCATCCGGCATGGTTCGAAACTTGAATTACAACAATAATTGTTAAGATTTTTTTAACATAACACAACATAACGTAACTTCACGCATTTTTCTACCCGACGGTGTAGGCAGCGGCCGTTAAACCTTGTCTCGCCGTTATGTTTACGTCCCAAATAGAATAGGTGGCGAACCTATTGCCATACTGGGCACAAAGTTTTCAGTCATCGATATCTATCACACAGAACTTCCGAAAATAATTTTCGAAAAGTCATTAGTGTGAGCCAGGATTCAAACCCGCGACTTTTTGATTCAGAAGCGCAGTGCTCGACCACTGTACCACCGAGACTTTTCTTCAATCATTCGTAAGACAAGTTTATTTTAAAGAACTGCGTGCTACACCCTGATACATATAAAACTGTGTAGATTTTGAAAATCAATTAACGATATTTCAGTTTTGGCAGAGCCACAGAGCTCCCTTCGTGAAAGGGCCGGCTCGACCTGTCTAATGCCTCTCAGAATATCGACGTAAAGTGGGAGATTTACGTTTCGTTCAATGAGAGAGGTATTCCCATCCTACTCCCGTAAACGCTGGCAACTCAACTGTAACACCATCTGTGTTGCAGGTGACACTAGCTTATCCCCTATCATATAAAAAAAATGAGTTTTAATCTGAATAAAATATCTTGGCCTGACTGCATGGCTTCGTATTTCTGCTAACAAAAAAAAATATGAGTACTCATTGGAAATCATCAGTTAATGGATATTATACGTACAAGAATTTTTATATTAACTTTTATAATTTATTAAATCCAAGTATTAAATTCCGTAGGTTATTGGATATTGACTATAAATGTATACTAGCGTAGTAAGTTCCTCTTTTTTACTTATTTGCAAGTAAATAAAAAGTGTTATTTCGACAAGACAAACAAACATTTGAGTTCGTTTATTTGTTACTAGCTGACCCAGCGAACTTTGTTTCGCCTCAGAAAAGAAATAAAAATTTTCATTTTGGGGTATCCCTAACAGTTGACAAATACTATCGCGGACTTTTTTGTAGACCATTTGAAGGTGTATAATAATGTAGTACATTGTTTTGATCTGTTACTTGAGTTCACCCAGCGTTTGCAATTAAAGGATAAATCTTGACCATTTATAAAAAAAAATGATAAACATTATTTAAATAAAGAGTATACTTCTAATACAGTGGTAGAGCCAAGCAGTTCGCTGCATAAATGGGCCGGCTCGACCGGTGAAATACCACGACCTCTCAGAAGATCGACGTAAAGAGGCTCATGCCGCGTTTGGTTCAGTGAGAGAAGTACTCTGAGGCCCAGCCCCCTTTCCCATCCTTTCCTATCCCCCATCCCTTAAAGGTCGGGAACGCAACAGTAACACTATATGTATTGCTGATGTCCATGGTCGGCGTTGGTTGCTTACGATCAGATGACACGCCTGCTCGTTTGCCCTCCTATCCCATAAAAAACCTCCAAGACTTTGTGTAAAAAGGTTCAGGAACAAAAAACAAACAAACAAACTAACGGTCTTTCACAGCTACAATCAATTTCATATTTCACGCCAAGCTTCCACCACCAGACACGTAAAAGCCTATTATCAGTAAATATAACTTATCTTCATGCCTTTTTCTACCCGACTCTGTAGGTAGCGGCTTTTAATCTTCGACTCGCCATTATATTTATGTCCCAAGTATAGGTGGCGAACCTATTGTCATACACCAGGCGCAAAGTTGTCAGTCATCGAAATCTATAACACATAACTTCTGAAAAGAATTTCGAAAAGTCATTGGTTTGAGCTCATTGGACCGCCGAGACAGAATACTAGTAAAAACTATCCAACACTTTTACCATTAGAACTTACAAAACTAAATAAACTAGCGAATCACGAATTCGACGAGCAAATATTTCTCGAGCAGCAAACAGTGTGTCAACGTCCTAAGCGATACAATTTATTCATGCGTATATCTAACTATAGTACACATAAGGGTTGGTACACACTCATCAATTATTAGTATCACTTAATGCTCGCTCTCGGCCTCGCCGACACCACATAAATTATGTACCCGGCCGTTTCAAACACCTGACGCTTTTAAACGTCATAAAAAAGTAAATTTTAGAGGTGGAGAAGGGGGGACCCGTTTGAGTTGAACATGTTAATTTTGGTAGATTTAAATAAATTATGATGAATTTTATGAACGGTTTAGTAGGAAATTTACATCAATTATCATTGTTGTGGTTTATTTCGACCGTGCTATAAAGGAAGGCTATGGTTTTTTATGTTTCTCCGTTTATTTTATGCATGTGGAACTTGCTTTTTTGACCTATTCGATCCTACCTTTTCCTACATCCTACACTCGGAGTCTGCGCTTGCGATTGCATTCGTATTTTAGTACTTGCGTCAAGCACACGTGTTATTATGTAACTTAAATTTAATAATAACTCAAATATCATGTATTTCCTGATTAGGTATGTAATTGTTTGTGAAGATATGTACAGTTAAGGCTATTTTGATTTGATTTGAACTTTTTATATGTACTAGCGACTTGATTGGTCGGTTGTGTTAAAGAACGCGCCCATAATCACCTGCATCGGGATGATATACCAACTAAAACCATCACGGTTTGCCTCCTGCACCACATACGACTGGTTCGCAGGAAGACTTTTACATACTGCATTGCCGGTACCGTTCTAGGGAATAGAGTTACCCCAACGTTTTCCCGTGGGTGTCGTTAGAGACGGGCAAAGGGATTTAACCTGACGTCGACCACCTCTTCTATAGTAAGTCTCGTTGGCCTTAGCCGAGGGACTTAAATATAAAAAAACTAAATTCGAATCTTAGTTCAGCTTTATGACTTTGTATAGCTTTTATAGTCTCGGTGCTTCAGTTGTCGAGCACATGGCTTCCGAATCCAGAGGTCGCGGGTACGAATCCTGGCACACACTAATGACTTTTCGAAATTAATTTTGAAAGTTACGTTTGATAAATATCGATGACTAAAAACTTTGTGCCCGGTATGGCAATAGGTTCGCCACCTATTCCATTTGGGACGTAAACATAACGGCGAGGCTTAACAGCCACTGCCTACACCTTCCGGTAGAAAAAAGCAAGAAGTTATGTTGTATGTTATGTGCTATGTTATAAAAGCTAATCATGTTTTTGCTATCAAGATGTTTGCTTTAACCCGACGTCTTCAGTCCTGCCATTCTACGAAATCCTGAGTCACATAGGTCAAGGTTTCACTTCAGCCTTGCTAACCCCATATGAATCCAGGGATCCAGGACATAAGCCCAGTTAAATCCAATTCAAATGCCGGTCTCCGTCGCGTCGTTTAAAGTACCCGATTATTCTCGAGGTGCCCAATCAGAGAAGGTTAAAAATTCTATAGAAGCAGCCTTTTAGAAACAATCCAAATGGGGAAAACAGCTCTGTACACTAATGAGCTGGCTCGATCATACCATAATCTCTCCGAAATTTGACGTAAGATGCTTATTCCTATGCTTTTCTCTTATTTCCTTCTACATTCAGGTTTACCATTCTTTTCACAACATGTAAATCATCCCTCCTCATTAAATGTTCACACCACGATTTCCTCTTATCTTCTCAATTATTTGGAACAATTTTCAAACGTCCTGTTACTTGTTCTGTCACTCCATACATCAATTTCAATATTCACGTCTCCGTAAGGGGCCGTCCATTAATCACGTGAGGTTAGAAAGGGGGAGGAGGGGTCTAACAAAAATCACTAAATATCAGGAGGGGGAAGGGGGTGTAGTAAGATATCACGTGTATTTATTTTTTCCACCTTATTATTAGAATAAAATAGATTGGTGTGATCCCCGAATCGATCCCACGACTTTCTGATTCAGTAGCAGGCCGCTCGAGTACTCGACTAGCGAGATTGGTGATGAATTAGATTATTAATACTCTAAAAACTGTAAGATTCTTTGTATGTACTAAATGGCTGATAATGTTATTGGACAGAATTAATTTTTAAGCTGCGTTGCTGTGTTATAAAAAAACGACAAATTAACTTGAGTTTTTTTTTGTACAA
Organism: Euproctis similis; assembly: GCA_905147225.2. NCBI lineage: Eukaryota > Metazoa > Arthropoda > Insecta > Lepidoptera > Erebidae > Euproctis > Euproctis similis. Next base: position 2,868,930 of record LR990117.1, on the reverse strand, counting down.
AAAAATGCGTAGATATTTAAAATTTTCTATGCCTTCATACGTCTTGTGCGCTCAATAACAAAATGAATTGAGAGCGTTCCGTTGCTTCAAAACCGCAAACTGTTATTTTGTTAAACAAACAAATTTTGAAACTCTAATAAAATTGTTTATTCATTTTCAAGGTACAAGACGAGATAACAGTGTTAGAGCCGTTATGATCTCTCGCCTTTCTATTTGTGGGGGTTTTAAATCGAATTTGCACCCTATTCCCCTTATAGTTAAGTTCAATTAAAATTATAATAGCTTTTTTTCTTTCAATTGCGATTAATAAACAAATTTTGTTCGTGTATTTAAAATATTTATCGTTTAGGTAATAGTACGTTTTGTTAAAAAATTACTATATTATTATTGGTTACTATTGGTTACTATATTATTTGAAAACATGATTATAATAATATAATTATTCGACTCCGGAATAAACTTAAACAACTCTCGGCAGCGCGTCAATTTATACAATACCTCCATCTGAGAAATATGTAGCATGAGCCACGTTACGTTGGTTTTCCGAGAGGTCGGTTTTCTGATAGGTAGGTCGGTTAAGCTGGCCCATTTATGCAGCCAATCGCGTTGCTATACCACATATTAAAGACTAAATCCTTGTCTAAATCCCACAGGTGTTCATAACCAAGTTACCGATACCATCAAGTTGCGCTAAAGGTAGTAGGATATCTACGTAAGTAACAACAAGCCACAACTTCCCTCATTTTGCGCGGCGTCTCCTCAAAATCCTACTAACTTTTTATCCGTAGCTCAATAGCAGGTGTTACAAGCTATAAGATATATGCTGATTTCATTTTGGATCTAATTTTTTATTAATAACTAGCTATTGTCATGCTTATATCAATCCCATGATCATCACATGATATAATGTGAAGTAAATATTATACAAACAAAAAATGCGTTTGCTGAATTAGTATTTAGTTAACTTCACGCCAAATTCCTTACGGTGTAGGCAGAAAGAAGAGAACGCTATACACGACTCTTACTCATATTCTTTCACGACTTTCATAACTCTTGTCATACACACTCGTCACTTTCAAAGGCTTTTAACTTCACCTTCCTTTAAGACACGCTGTATTTCGTAGTAAAAAGTGTGTCCCTGACTCCAGCATTCTTCCGCTTTTACACTGCTTATCTTCTATTATCACCCAAACATACGCATACACTAACACTTCCGCATTAATCGCTACAGCTTATAACTTGTGTCATAAAATAAGGGACTGTTTACACAAATATTTGTGATAGACTGATGGAAACAGTTCACAACTTCCCTATTATGTTCAGATCGTACAAGTTTGTTTTACACAATTTCTTATACGCCAATGTTTTTATTACAGAACACGTTGTTGTACATAAATAAGTAGCTATATGATATTTTAATTGATTTTTGCTCCCGCTCCCTAGTAATTATTTGAATTTGAGGATAAATTTTGATCTTATTGTTGAAGTTTTCTAAGAAATATTTTAATAGTATAAAACAAGGTCTCGGTGGTCCTGCAGCCGAGTACCCCGCTTCTAAATCTAGAGGTCGCGGATTCGAATTTTAACACTGGCTTACACCAATGACTTTTCGAAGTTTTTTTCGGAAGTTATGTGTGATAAATATCGATAACTGAAAACTTTGTGCCCGGTATGGCAATAGGTTCGCCACCTATTCCATTTGGGACGTAAACATAACGGCGAGACGAGGCTTAACAGCCACTGCCTACACCTTCGAGTAGAAACAGGCGTGAAGTTAGGTTAATAAAATTTGTTTTTGTAAAACAGCACAAGGAGTGATAAAAATGAAAGGAAAATGATGAGATGTAGTGCCGACCCCACTTAGAGTGGGACAAGGACAGAAAGATCATAAAAACGTCTGATCTTGGCTCTGACTTTCTTTAACAGAGGTAGAGTCTTGCAGCTCGAAGCAAGAATAGGCCGGTTGGACCGGTGAAATATTACGACCTCTCGGAATATCGGAGTGAAGTGGCTCGAGCGACTCTATCTATTTATTAAAACTGTTTCAAAATTGGCTGAGATGTTTAATTGATCAAGCAAACATAAACATTTGGGCCATTAAAGCTGACCAGTTGGCTGCATGTAGACTGAGGACCTAGTCAAGATCACTGGGAACCACTACATGAGAAAGCCACAAGGCCGTGAGTTCGGGCATTCTCTGGGAGAGTCCTACGTCCAACAGTGGACATCCAGAAGCTGAAGATTGTGATGAGTTACGAGAATGATGAAATAACATATCCTCTCAGAAAATCAAAGGGGTTTTTTGTAACTTAAACCTTCATGAAAATAATTAATATATCGCACTATACGTGTCACTATGTTTTATGATTTGTTAGAGCGTTAATTTTATACTCTGTAACTAGATAGCGCTGTATGGGCTCACTAAATCGCGCTGTTAAGAGTCATCACCCGTCAAAAATGCATGAAATCCAATAGTCCAGTCATTTAAGGTTAAATTAGGTAAGAATCTCGGAATTTGAGATACCCGGCTGTAACTCTGTAAATATTTATATATTGACACCCTAAAAGTTGTCTCAAAACCTACATATGGTAGGGTGTCGGCAACTATTAAATTTTAAGGTCAAAAGTCACAAAAATCGGTGTTTTGAGCTTTCTTCGTAAATATCTCATTTCCAATGAGATTTTTGTTATATGTATTATGTATCAATATTGTAGATTATTAAATTCTCTACAAATTTTGATGAAAAAAAATTTTTTTACGGTGAACCATTTTAGAGATACAGCGCGGAGAGCGCGCAGTCACAGGACCACTTCAAGTCAACCAGTGCCTCCGCTCGAAAACGCGCCATATATAGTTGTTGAACTATCGATAAATCAATGAAATAAATATTTGTCACATAAACATAACTTCACGCCTTTTGTTACCCGAAGGTGTAGGTAGCGGCTGTGAAGCCTCGTCTCGACGTTATGTTTACGTCCCAAATGCAATAGGTGGCGAACCTATTGCCATACCGGGCACAAAGTTTGTCAGTCATCGATATTTATCACACATAACTTCCGAAAACTATTTCGAAAAGTCATTGGTGTGAGCCAGTGTCTGGAATCGAACCGCGGACCTCTGGATCAGAGGCCGTGCGCTCGCCCACTGCGCCACCGAGACAATATTTGTCAATTTTTACATAACTTGAAATTATACCTTAACGTGAAATTATCCCAGAAAATTGTATTTAGCAAATCGTCTGGAGCAGGTGGTAAAATTGTCAATGGGCAACACGATGGTTAGAAAGTTAGAAAGTTTGAACTGATAATATACTGGTGGAATATTTGAAAACTGTCCCGGTTTATTAGGTTTTGTAGACTTGACATAATGAAGATGATCGAGACTTTTCACAGATTTCGGATTAACAGCTACTGCCTAAACCTTCGGGTATAAAAAGGCGTGAAGTTATGAAAAAATTGACAGTTCATCAACTATAAAGGCGCATTTTTAACCGCAGGCACCGGTCCAGTGACCGCGCGCTCTCCGCCTTTTATTTCTAAAACGGTTCACCATAAAAAAATAATTTTATACAAAATTCGTAGAGAATTTAGTAATCTACAATATTGATACTGAATACAAATCGCAAAAATCCCATTGGAAATGAAATATTAACGAAGAAAGCGCAAAATACCGATTTTCGTGACTTTGGACCTTAAAATTTAATAGTTGCGTACACCCTACCATATGTAGGTTTTGAGACAACTTTTAGGGTGTCAATATATAAGTATTTACAGAGTTACAGCCGGGTATCTCAAATTCCGAGGTGAACTTACTATAATGACTGGACTAAAACGACATATTCCGAAGAGAATTCTGTCAGAATAAAAATGAAAGGCAACATGGCGGCCATTTGGTGCAGCTCTGTATGAATAAATGACACGGCCAGTGATTGAGCCTGAATATATTACGAGGGTTTTTTTTTCGTCTACCCCCTTAAATATTCATTCGCTATTCAATATTGTTCGTCCGCGCTGTGAAATATATTAAAGACTATGGCGTATTCTATTTTAACTTATTTAGTTAAAATATACAACTGTGATAGTCTTGTATAGCAACCCGAGCTCCTGAATCAGAAAGTATCTGGTTCAAATACTGCCTAAAACCAATCTTTTTGAAGTGTTTTAGAATATTGTGTGTATTAAAAATGGCTTAGAATAATAACGCATAGAAGGATAGTCTCATACCTACAAACTGGTAAAAGTGAGGCACAAAATCAATTGGCGTGTGCGTGAACTATGTGTCGTTACACGCTACGACACACACAAATGCGTCAAAATAATGTTGGTAGTGAAGTCATATTACCCCAAAAATGGGGTAATTGGAACATTACCTCAGCCTCGTAACTTTTGAGTACGTTACGTATATGGTCTCACAGAATGATGAAACAGATATATCAATTTAGTAATATACTCTTATGCTATGGCGATTAAAATAACACTATCAATTGACTAAATTTGACTGCCAAATTCATTACGCATTTTTAGTGACCCCCAAAAACTAACATTTTGGAATGTATTTTGAATTTAATGTATTTATGAATGAATATAAATGTATTTTTTACTTCAGTTATATAATTTAAACATTGGTAAATTATTTTCTAAATCTGACAATACTTATTGGAGAATGCAAACTGATAGAATAATAATTTTCGATTTCAGTTTTAGAACAAAATACAAATTAAATCGCAATATTTACACATGAAATGTTATGTTGGAATCTTTCTGAAGTCTTCCCGCTGTATTGTGACACCAATTTACACAACCGTCAACAATTTTGTACAAACCGTTATTTTAGAAAAAAATTGGGAGAAGTTATCAACGCAACGTGACCTTGAGCACTGCCGCGGGTCGTTCGTTACTAGGCCATAAATGGCCTAGCAAAACTTGCCTCACTTGCTGCGCGTGAATTCGGTTTCTATGCGTAATTATTCTAAGAAAAATGGATAGCTTACAAAAATGCACCTGGTGACCAATAGTTATCGCCAACTATTAGAACTTAACTATTTTAGAACTTAAAATATTTAGGGAGTCAAGTTGCTGCGGCAAATATCTGCTTGAGTCAATAAACAATATCACTACTCCAATAACCAGCCAATATTTTACATCAATGATTTTACAAAAGATGAGATGAATATTGCTGATAATGAAAATTATATCTATGGCTATTAACCAGCTACTTTTCCAGGTCAAATTTAATTTATTTGGTGACACCAGGAATCTTTGCATGCATTTGATTATGTAAAAGCGTGACAGTACGCCATGCGTCTAACAGAACTCTGAATTCTAAACACAATCTCATCAAGACTAACTTTTTAATTATCGCCATAATGTTCTAGGTATAAGATCATTTGTAACATACATTTTAAATGGAATTGCATTAACTATGATAGTAATAAAGCCATACAAAAGTCTGCATGAATAGACCGGCTCGACCGACGAAATACAATGACCTATCAAAATATCGACCTACGACCGAAACGTAGTATGACCCACCTACTCATGCTTCTGAGGAGACCGAACTGTTTCCCCTTTCCTACAAAAACATACATACATAACTTCACGCCAAATCCCTTGTGGGGTATGCAGAGAGATCGGAGCGCCACAAGGCAAGATTCATACACACCTCACTCGCTTCGTTGACTTTCATAACTCTTTTCATGCACGCGCGTCGATTTATGAGGCTCCTAACATTTGAAAAAAAAAGCAAAAATTAGTAAATTAAAAAAAAAATTAAAACACATTTTTAAAACATTTGTACTTAAATAAAAATACTAATAAGTGTTTTCCTGCCATTTTACCTTTTTTATTTTCCGTCATTTCCATACTATAGCAGCTGATTGATGGCGTCACGTGACATATTTACATGAGACAGGATTATCTGGACTCTGTAAACAACGGCGACCTGTTTTCTGTTTACGGCGAATACAATATCTGCAACAATATGTTATATTCAACCTACATGATTTAAAATAAATTTGACTATTAAATAATGTTACTACATACATATGAATTGATTTTTTTTGCAACTCTTGTGTGTCTGGTTGTTCTAGCTAATCTCTGCAATGGATGGACCGATTTTGATGCGAATATTATTGGCAGATAGCTGATGTAACAAGGGGTAACGCTGCTTTTATTTGAGAAACCATTTATTGCTTCTGACGCGAAACAAAGTTCGCCGGGTCAGCTGGTATTCATATATATATACAAAAGATATACATGTATATAATAATACCTATATATCTTTTGTATATCCAGTTAACCACTATAGACATATATTGATACAAAATCTATACATTCGTAAATAGTTCAATAGAACGTATCCCGGCTCGGGCTTGTCACTAATTGAATTCAAATGATTTATGGATAGAGTGTGTTCCGTGTAGAGAGTATGCTTAGTATTTAGGTAGTACGTATTTGCATACATAACTTCACGCTGTATTCTACCTTGTTCTAAGTGTAGGTAGCGACTGTTTGAACCCTTGACAATGTCCCAAATGAAATAAGTGGTAGAACCTATTGCCTCACACAAGGCACATGTGATAAGTCATCGATAATTCATCATCATCACCATCAGCCTATTGCAGACCACTGCTGGAAATAGGCCTCTCCCAATGTGCACCACAACATCCGATTCTCTGCCTTCCGCATCCAATATTTTCCAGCAGCCTTTCTGAGGTCGTCTGCCCATCGGGCTAGCGACGTTTACCAAGACGCGGTCTCCACTCTATGACCTTCTTACTCTATCTACCATCGGTCCTTCGGCAGACATGACCAGCCCCTTGCCACTTCAGCGAGCTTATTCGATAATTATCATCACATAACCACCAAAAATAATTCCGGGAATTCATTGGTGTAAGCTGAGACTTGATCCCACGACTTCTACATTCAGAAGCGAATATTTGAGAAAATATTCGTTTAAATTACAGGGACATATTGACCTTTATTAATTGGTAAATATATCATGTATTGCATTTAAGGTACTTAATTGTATAGGTATTTATGCTGTAATATTAAAAAGCTCTTCGTAAAGAAACTATTATATCTCGTAAAATGTAAACAAGTAGAAATGGCCACTGTGGGTTAACCCTAAGAGATACACCATCGTAGACTTTTTTCCTGACCTTTCGAAGTTATATAGTACATTGTTTTGATCCATAACTTAGGGTCCAGCCAGCGGTTGCAATAAAAGTACTAAATCTGGAAAATTATCACTTTTTCCTTACGTGAATTAAACATATAAACTACCCCGTTGACACCCTTTATCTATTAAAAAAAACTGCTTCAAAATTCGTTGTGTAGTTTCAAAGATCTAAGCATTTATGGGGACAGACAGCGGAGAGCGACCTTGTTTTATACTAAGTAATGATAATTTATATTACAATTAAAAAAACTACTCTTTAAGATATTTTTTTTGCTGTATTGGGAGGCAAACGAGCAGGCGTGTCACCTGATGGTGAGCAACAAACGCCGCCCGTGAACACCTGAACTCAAATACTGTTACAGTAGCATTGCCGGTCCTCACAGTGGGATATCGAAGGGCTCGGAAGTGGGATGGGCAGGGGATGGGGAAAGAGATTAGGCCTCCGGACCCCACTCTCACCGAGCGAAACTCGGTAAGAGCCACTTTACGTCGAAATTCTGAGAGGTCGTGGTATTTCACCGGTCGAGCCAGCCCATTCATGCAGTGAACTGCGTGGCTCTACCACTGTTAATTATGTTGAATATTACAAATTCACCGTCCAAACGCGAATAAAATATTTTTTACCGATACATTTTATAACATAACATAACATAACTTCACGCCTTTTGTTACCCGAAGGTGTAGGCAGCGGCCGTTAAGCCTCGTCTCGCCGTTATGTTAACGTCCCAAATGGAATAGGTGGCGAACCTATTGCCATACCGGACACAAAGTTTTCAGTCAATTCAATTTGTGGGATCAATCAAATTGTGGGATGTACAAGCGGGATTTAGGAGAGGAAGGGGGTGCATCGATCAGATCTTCTCTCTGCGGACCATCTGTGAAAAACATTTAGCCAAGTCCAAAAAAGTATTTTGTGCTTTTGTAGATCTGGAGAAGGCCTATGATCGTGTACCCAGGAATGAATTATGGTCAACGCTGTCGAATACATGTGGGGTTGACGAGCGCCTGGTGCGGGCTTTAAATTCTCTATATGAGAATTCTAGAGCCTGCATCAGGGTGAATGGGGCGCACTCAGACTGGTTTAATATCTATAAAGGTGTTCGACAGGGATGTGTTGCGTCACCATGGCTCTTCAATCTCTATATGGATAGTTGTCTGACAAATCTGAAAGAGACTGAATGTGGTTTAAGCATGGAAGAGGTGCGTGTCAAGTGCCTACTGTACGCCGATGACCAGGTATTACTTGCTTCGTCGGCGTCGGAGTTACAAGACATGCTAATCTTGGTGAATGAAGGGTTTAGAGAAAGAGGTATGAAAATAAATGTAAGCAAGACGAAAGCTATGGTTGTGGAGAGAGAGAAAGAGGTCACACTGTGTGATATGATATTGGATGGCGAGAAATTGGAGCAAGTGAATGAGTTTGTATATTTGGGAAGTATGTTTACAAGAGACGGAAAATGTGAGGAAGATATTGAAAGGAGAGTGACTGCGCGTAACAGAGTTAATGGTGCACTGCATGCCTTGATGCGTAGTCAGGCTGTATCTGAAAAGGCACGCTTGACGATTCACAATGGTGTGTTGGTACCAACTCTGACATACGGGAGTGAGTGTTGGGTGTGGCAGACGAAGCATGAAAGTAAGGTGAATGCAGTGGAAATGCGTTCTCTGAGAAGTATGTGTGGAGTCACCATTGCGGATCGAATAAAAAATAGCGTGATAAGGGAGAAATGCAAGTTGAAGGATGATGTGGTGACCAAAGTGGAGAGAAGTATGTTAAGATGGTTTGGTCATATTGCAAGAATGGATGAAAGCCGAATGACTAAAAGAGTATACGAAGCGAATGTGAGTGGCAGGGTCGGGATCGGGAGACCAAGACGGAGCTACCACGACCAAATAAGTGGTCTGTTTAAAAAAGGCAAAATGCGTAGCACCCGAAACCGACGTAAATGCATGACGAGATGTATGACTGTGGATGAGGCGAAAGATGTGTGTCAGGATCGTAGCTTGTCGAAAGCCAAAGTCTCTGCCTACCCCCATGGGATACAGGCGTGAGCTTATGTATGTATGTATGTAACTTTCCAAGGCGGGTTAACATCTGTCAGGCCGGATGACGCGCTGAGCCGACTACACTTAAAGTGGGATAAGGGCAGGAAAACGATGATTGGATAACATAATTGGTAAATTGAAAACCCATTATTATATACTTATATTTATAAGTATAAGCGAATATAATATATTTATATTTGCTAATTATTTAGTTCTTAAAATTAATACTGGGAAACGCTTTTACAAGAAACAAACACTAAACTATCGCTTAAATTTCATTTAAGTTGTTTAAACTACTGCAACACAGCGAAGTGCAGTCGGGGGTCGTAAAGTATCCATCGTAACTCTATGTCTAGTCTCGTAAATATGGCAATACGGGCTTAGCATTTTCATTTGAACCCGTATTCAGGATTTACGGGTTCCATCAGCACATAATTATTTTAAACCTTCCACGCTGGGTTTTAAGTGTAGAGATTGAAATAATTTAAATTAAATAATTTAAAATAATGAAACGATATCGTCTTCTCTACTAAGCTTCTATATCAAAGTCATGGAATCGAATTCTCGCTTACTCCAATGACTTCGCAAAAGTCTTTTCCGAAGTTATGTGTGAAGAGTCACAGATGATTGACAAGATTATTCCCGGTGTGCGGCAACAGGTTCCTGCACCCATTCCATTTGGTACGTATAAATTTAACGAGTCTGTATGTGTCCCTGTGTAGAAAAAGGCATGAAATTATTATTACAAGTGTGTAATAATATAAACCACAAAAACAAGTTAAATCGCAATAAACAGTTGGCTCTATGATCTACTGGTAGAATATTAGACTGTTTGCATTGATCTAATCCCCACCTATTCCTCGTAACCAGAGTCAGTGTCAAGACATAATCCCTCTGCCCACACCTTCATAGAGTAAAGGGCCGTGAAGGTAGGTAAATAAATTTAATTTATCTAAATGCAACATATAAAAATATATCCTGGAATAACACCTAGCGAATTGCATGGCAATAAACTCTTGTGAATTTTAGTTCCACCTGCACGTGACCTCACTACTGACACCCCCCGGGGAAGGTACGGCATTACACCCCAACATATTACTTTAGTGAAGCTTAGAGTACAGAAAATGTAGTTATTTGTCCAGCGCCTCGGAGAGAAGAATACTTCTTATAAGAACATAAAAGGGATGTTTTATTTCCATCTGCTGTATTCACTTAACAGTACTCGTATAATAACAAACATTACATAACATAACTTGACCTATCAAAGACCGATGATAATGCAATAATTTTATCAGAACATACAGTTAACTTCATTAGATTTGCCAGGATTCAAAAAAATCTTTCCGACTAGCTCTATCTCTCTTACTCTCATACGATTTTTCAGAATTTAACGAGTAACGAGCGAGTAAGCAACATATAGTCGGGCGCTCAGCATACTACAAACGCTTAGAGACTCGTATCATAATGATTGCGACTTGGTCAGTAAACACTCATCGATATATCGACAAATCCTGTGTGTTTTTTGTAATTATTTAAAACTATATTTATTTATTTTAACTGTGTATGAAATTATAAAAATATCAATAAATCATTATAGTATAAGTGTGTTGAAAAAACAATTGTAGTTACTTAGTTTGAAGATAAATGGCGCTGTACGTGTAACATCCAAAATGTAAAAAAAAAAAAAACAACTTCACGCCTTTTGTTACCCGAAGGTGTAGGCAGCGGCTGTTAAGCCTCGTCTCGCCGTTATGTTTACGTCCCAAATGGAATAGGTGGCGAACCTATTGCCATACCGGGCACAAAGTTTGTCAGTCATCGATATTTATCACACATAACTTCCGAAAACAATTTCGAAAAGTCATTGGTGTGAGCCAGTGTCTGGAATGTCGAAAAATGTAAAGACATAAAAATACGTTAAACCAACACACTCTTACGTGAAACATCTTGATATACAACCTCATTATTGCCATATTCATGTACCAAATAATAATGAATTAACGGCGTCGTTTAAGCACAGATTAACAGCGCTGTAAGCCAAGGGATTATCCCCTGTTCATCCCCTGAATATTACGCAACGTGACATCAAATTGACTATTTAATAAGCTACTACTGTGATAAAGGCTTATTACTTTCAGCTATAGCGTTCTCGAGAGGACCATCCAATCTAACTACATAAAAGGGGAGGCTTCGTAACATTTTTAGGGGGCCATTCACGACATTATATACAGTGTTAACTGTCTGTTTTTTTTATATATGATATTTTAATATATATATGTGTGTTTACTATAATATTTTTAGTCCCTCGACATGTTCTATTTTTATTATTAAAATACAGCAAATCATTGGTGGTTTATACCATTTATTCTATCATCGTGATATTAATATTTCTGAAGTTATTAGTTTCGAAACCATTTTGAACGAAATCCTCATTATTTTTGGAAAAGGGGACAATCGAGATTGCCTCTGTTGTTGGTAAGTGATTCGATGCTATTCAAAGTCCATGGTAGTCTGTAATCGAGAGGAGGAGTGGGCAGAGCATAGAGAAGAAGATAGGAAGACGGTGACCTACGAATTCCTCTCTCACCGCATGTCACGCGGCATGAGCCACTTTATGTCAGTTTACTGAAGTAGTATATCGATCGTTAAAGTCCATTCATGCAGCGAATTTCGTGGCTTTACACCTGTAAAAAGCCCCCGCTAAAGCACCAATATAAATCTATGGAATATATCAAAGTAGCGTTAATCAGCGAATTTAGCTTACAACTTGATCAGAAGTGGGATGCAGTTAAATTTATTATTATTGTTGTTACTTAAATTACATTCAAGAGACGCGATATCAGTATACACAATACATTACTGCAGCGTTGCAGCACGAGAGCGCCGTCCAAATAGTTCAGCGCAAATTTAACAAATGGGATTGGCCGCGGGTTGCATTGCAATAGCGATTGGTCCAAATTAAATAGCGTGAACGTAGAAACTGCACTAGGCAAACTGTAAATATGAGAGTTCCTTGCGGCTGGGGAAGAAAAATTGGAATATTATACGGAGGTGTCTGTTTTTGCGAATTAATTATTTGATGACCAAAAAGTATATAGGAATCCATAGGAGTTTGGACATCTCATTGTAGATATATCTGCTTGGTCATCTTGTCATTTCTAGTAGTTTACTTGATAGTTGTCCCAGCTTAAAATAAATAAATTTAGGCAATAAATCACACACACCTCCAGTCTTATGCGAATTGATCATTTAACTAGTTATGTATGTTAGTATATAGTATGTTATATATTCTCATCTCGGTGGTTAGTATTCCGCTTCCGAAACAAGAAGACGTGGGATCTAGTCTTGGCTCAGACCAATGACTTCTCGGAATTTTTTTCGGAACTAATATGTGACATATATCGGATGTCACATATTAGTTCCGAAAAAAATTGGTGGTGCTGTGTGGCGCCAGCTTAGAATACCGCCACCCCATCTCTTTCCGTGGGTGGTTGTAAAAGGCGACTAAGGGAAAAGGCTGGAAGAATGGGCAGCAGCGTTCTCTCTCAACAAAATACAGCCTACTGCGATCGCCAACCCGCCTGCCAAGCGTGGCGATTATGGCAAAAACCCCCCATGAGTGAACGGACCGGCAGTTGTGGCGCTCTATGGGGGAGGCCTGTCCAGCAGTGGACCTCAAAAGGCAAATGATGAATGATGATATATCGGATGACTCACAATATTTTTTTCGGTTTGTGTCTATATGTTTCATGGCTTACGTCATTTGGGAAGAAAAAAACAAGTTTAACAACCGTGGTCTACTACACCTTTGGGTGAAATGACAAAAATATTGTATAAATAAATATTTTAATTATTTTTCTAAAGACTTCCAAGAGACAATACACTAGATACCCTCAAGATGCTTATGTTTTGGATCACACAACAAAGTCCGCGGGTTTTCACGCACATTCAACAATTCCAAGTGATTTATACAAGCAGTAAACTAGTAGCTGGTGTTCCGTGGTTCTAAAGTTCACGATGTTACTGCTGCCATTAAGCAACACCACGACCATTTTATGAAGAACCCGAGATCTAAATTTACCTTTCCATGCCCTATTTCATCGTGAAAATCTCTTAAAATTACCACATTTTTAAGGCCGAGTGGGCACTCGCGTAAGCAGGTCATACGGTGGCTAGACTAGCTGAGAAGCCTTGTCCGTGGACATACAGCAAAACAGTTGTGTTGCCGGCCTAGAAGATGAGATAAAGAAGTATAAAAGAAGGGGGAAAAGAACTCCGGACAACTATCTCACCGAGCAAAACAAGATGAGCCAGTTTACGCCAATTATCTAAGAGGTCGTGATAATAAAGCATACAGCTAACTTCGTGGCAAACAGTCACTGCTAGCGAAAATGTTTTATTTTTTTACATGTCGGTGCTACTGCTGGATACGCACAAACCCTCAAGCAGCATAGATATAATAATCTTGTGGGAGATTGTGTTTGAGCCGTATGGGGTCGAAACCCTTTGTCCATGGGGCCAAGTGCACATAAATGGTATAAGGATATTGCTAAGCGGCTGGTAGAGGTTACACGTGGCCAGAAGGCTGGCTTGTTCTTTATACAGAGAGTAAGCATTGCTATTCAACATGGCAATACTGCCAGTCTTCTGGGCACATTACCCGTTGAAAACGATGCGGTAGAATTTTTCGATGCCTTTTAATAACTCTAACAGAGGTAGAGTCAAGTAGTTCTCTGCATGAATGAGCCGTCTCGAACGGTAAAATAGAACCTCTCAGAAAATCGACGTAAAGTGGCTCATGCCACGTTTCGTGTGGTGAGAGAGGTACCCGGAGGCCCACTTCCCTTCCCTATCCTTTCCCATACTGCTCCCTTAAAGGTCGGAAACGCAACTGTAACACTATATGGGTTGCAGGTGTTCATGGGCGGCGCTGGTCACATACCATCAGGTGACACGCATGCTCGTTTTCCCTCTCATAATAAAAAAAAATGTTTATTGTTGTTTTTATTTTTTTATCTATAACTAAATAATAATAGGTTGGGGAAAAAGTATTTTCGTATTTTTGTATGAAAAGTCAAGACATTTTTTTCAAAGTTTATTTACATTTATTTACAATATATATGTACCGTTTTGTTGAATAACTTTCTGCCATTTTGTGGGCAGAGACATTATCCCGTTACTGTAGAAACTTTGGGACTTCTGATCAAAAAAACGGGACAAATAGTTTTGGCAGTCCTCTCTTGAGGTCAACCTTACAGAACCTAAAGAATTCTGAAGAGACCGAAACAGGTGAAAATCTGAAGGCGCAAGGTCAGGGCTATATGGTGGATGCACTAGGACCTCCCAGTCGAACTCTCTTAATTTTTGCTGAGTGGCTAAAGATGTGTGTGGTCTAGCGTTATCGTGATGAAAGACCACACCCTTCCTGTTGATCAATTCCGGCCGTTTTCTCTCGACTGCTTCCTTTAATCTCATCAGTTGCTGGCAGTAAAGATCAGAATCGATGGTTTTGCCGGACGGTAAAAGCTCATAATGAACAATGCCCTTCCAATCCCACCATACACACAGCATCACCTTATTTCGTGTTAGGCCAGGTTTGGCCACAGTCTGTGAAGCCTGGCCAACTTTCGACCACGACCTTTTTCGCACGTTCTTGTCGTACGTGATCCACTTTTCATCGCCAGTTATCAATCTCTTCAAAAACGGCTCGGTTTCATTACGTCTCAATAATGAATCGCAAATGAGTACACGGTTCATTAAGTTTCTTTGAGTGAGCTCGTGTGGCACCCAAATATCGAGCTTTTTTGTATAACCAGCTTTCTTCAAATGGGTCAAAACTGTTTTGTGGTCAATTCCCAGTTCTTCAGCTACATCGTAACTACTAATATGCCGATCTTGCTCCACTCTTTCAAAAATGGCGTCCATTTTATTCGTAACAGGGCGACCAGAGCGAGGTGCATCTTTAACATCAAAATTTCCGGACTGAAAACGTTTGAACCAAATTTGTGCTACTCTTACTGACACTGCATCAGGTCCATAAACATCACAAATTTTTTTCACTGCTTGAGTTGCATTTTTGCCTTTTTTATAATAAAATTTTAAAATGTATCGAATTTCTTCATTAGATTCACTCATTTTTACGGAGAGAAAAACAAATGAAAAATAGCGGGAAACAACTTTTTTTTATTTTTTTCTTTTCTTTATAATGTAACCTTTTTAATGTTACCAAAACCAGCCAGACACAAATAGTACAGTCAAAGAAATTTTATAATAAGTTTATACCTACGTTATGCGAAAAGACTTTTTCCCCGACCTATTATAATTATTACACGTGCAATATGTACTAATAATTAACAAATATAAATTTTTACATCTTATTTTGAAGTGTATTCATGGTGTATATTTAATTTTCACTTCCTCCCATTTCTAGAATGGGAAATTTGTTCTTAAGAATTTGCAAGTGCTCAAAGACTCCCGCGGGCCGCATACCTCTTGTATGCAAGCATAAGTCATGAGATGCCCACTTTTAAATTCACAGGCTGTCTTGTGTTCTCCCATATCTGTTACCTAGTTGGGAAATATTTTTATATTAAACTAGCTTTTACCCGCGGCTTCGCTCGCGTTGAAGCCATTAAAAAACTTTTTTAAAAAACTTACAATCAACTTTATTGAAATGCGATAAAATATATTTCACTGTAACAAAAATAAATAATTATGGACTTTAATAATTTTATAAGATATAAATGCAGAGTAATAATGTAGGATATTTTTGTAGGCTATATCATTAGTTTTTCCTTCGGGTGAAAATATATATAAATTTAAGAAAGTAAGAAGAAAAAAAAGTATCCTATGTTGCTTCTTATACCCCCAAGAATATGTGTACAAAGATTCATGATGATCTGTTGAGTAGTTATCCCGTGAAAGCGTAACAAACAAACTTACATGCACATTTATATATTAGTAGGGTAGGATAGGGATAGGCATAGGGATAGGGATAGGGATAGGTATAGGGATAGGGATAAGGATAGGGATAGGGATAGGGATAGGGATAGGGATAGGGATAGGTATAGGGATAGGGATAGGGATACGTAAAGTTAAGTATAAGTATCAACCCTGAATACTGTAATACCGTCCCTCGCGAGGCATAACAGCCTCTGCCTACACCTTCGGATAGAAAAAGGTGTGAAGTTACGTTATGTTATCTAATTTA
Source organism: Euproctis similis (assembly GCA_905147225.2). Lineage (NCBI taxonomy): Eukaryota > Metazoa > Arthropoda > Insecta > Lepidoptera > Erebidae > Euproctis > Euproctis similis. Next base: position 2,852,494 of record LR990117.1, on the reverse strand, counting down.
CGAATACTGTAAAACTTCATTACTGAAGTAGCTAAATTTGACGATTTTTTGACAAACAATTGTTTTACCTTTCGTAAAAAATTTTTTTTTTTAATATAAAGTACCCTATGTTACTTCTAATACCTTCAAGAGTATATGTACAAAGTTTCATGATGATCGGTTCAGTAGTTTTTGCGTGAAAGCGTAACAAACAAACTTACATTCGCATTTATAATATTAGTATAGATATAGATTGTAGTAATTTCAACACGTTCAAGCGATATTTTTGGTCGTCGTCGTAATTTTGTTTATATCAATCTGAAATGAGATCCAACTGAGTTTTCTTTTTTAATGTCTGTATTTAATTTAGTTCTACCATAATTCCCTTGGGCAGAGAGAACAGAGCGCCATGAGACACAATTTCTGCACACTTCAAAGTCCTAGAAGCTTTATTTTTGTAGGTCTTCGAAGAGATTTGCACAAGGAGCCCAATTCCGTGTAGGGGCTATCATGAGAAGAATCGGGCAAGAAACTCATGTGCTAAATACTGTTTTCAAATCATAAAGAAATAGAAATAAAATCAATAATATTAATATCGCTACTGAAAACATGGGAGGAGGTGCATAAAAGGTGTCATCACTCGCTTCTTCATCATCAAGTTGCTGATGGAAAGTGTCTCGTGGTCATATTTGACTCCGACATGATTTCGCAATTGAATTTAATACCATATTTATTAATTTTTTTATACACGAGTATAAAATAAATAAATAAATTTCTCATAAAGCAATATAAATATCAGGGTACAAATTTGTCTGCTCTTGCGCCTTTGTGTGCTGGATCGGAATGTCCGCGGCGAAGCGAAGCAAGCACAGCACTTTGAATATTTCAAATAATTCTTTGAAACAGAATGTTTACTTGAACGATATTATATTGTAAAGAATAATAGACCAAGAGCTTTTGTATATTAAGGTACATTATTAGTGATTGTTTTCATCGTAAAGCCCAAAGTATACATAAAGTATGACATAATTAAAATTCCTTTGAAAAACTAAACCAACAAAACTTGTGTGGAAAGTCCTTTATTCCAATCTGTGGTAAGATTAAATTCATACAGTACTATAAACTTTTCGAAAGTTATTAAATTTACATATCTTACCAATACGATGACACCGTAAATCCAAAATATATAAGCTTGCTGCATGAATAGGCCGGAACGACCGGTAAAATACCACGACCTCTCAAAATATTGACGTAAAGTGTCTCTTGCCGTGTTTCACTCGATGAGACAGGTATTCGGAGGCCCACTCCTTTCCTCCACCCCTTCCCATCCCACTTTCGTCCGCTTCCGTATCGCATTGTTAGGGCCGGCAACGCAACTGTAAAACTATATATGTTCAGATGTCCATGGGCGGCGTTCGTTGCCCACCATCAGGTGACACGCCTGCTCGTTTGCCCCCATAAAAAAAATTACAATATGCAATTGCTTTATTAAAAAAAACTACCAAGCTAGAATGGAATGAGTGCTGAGCGGTCTTATAAATATAAAACTTGACATTTTCTAGCTCTCAAAATTAAAGCACCCTAAGTTTTTAACAGCTCTCCGGCTATAACTTTGTAAACTGCACTTTTGTGCGCAAACAATTGATATACTAACATACTGTAGTATTATACAGAACATACTATGATAAATAAATAAACCTCTTTTGTATTGTGCACTGATGCCGGATACAATACATGAGAATATCGATAAGGCTACAACACTGCACTATATATCGATAACTATATTTATACCTGAAAAGTTCAGGCACTGGGCAAAATTTGCAGAGAAACTCTTAACGACCGCATGGAAAACAAGATAATGCAAGATTGACTAAGCAGATATACCTACAGTGTAAAAACATACCGGTATAGGAGTCGAAGACAAGCTCGTAGTATTATGCCGGTGCCACCGGTGAAATGCCACGGCGTCTCAGAATATCGACGTGACGTGTCTCATGCCGCGTTTCCTTCGGTGAGGGAGGTTTCCTTAGGCCCACATCCCTTACCCTCCCTTTCCTATTCCCATTTCCCTGCTCGTTTGCCCTGCTATTCCATATTAAATAACCATGCACTTCCCTTGACCAAATTGAACGCGTGTGGCGTGTAAGAATTCTGCCCTAAAATGCTCAAATTTCTCTGCATATACCTCTAAGGGCTTAGCACGCAGATATGTACGTAAAATTAAAAATAAATGTAATATTTACTTCCATATACATTCCAAAGATTCTACTAACCGGACTAATATTGCAATCTCGTGCTCCTCTCCTGTCAACAGGCAATAAAAAAATTGCTCAAAACAAGTCCATCAGTTACATCGTAAAATAAATAATATAATAAAAAGCGTGAAGCGCACGAACGAAATCCGTCGGTCGGTGCGTGAATGTTTCAACACAATCACTGGCATGTTACTTATTCACGACGAACCCAGGGTCGGTCAGGGACTTTGCAGACGGGTACACACTGCTTAAAATGTAACGAAATTAATTTTGTGAATGATAGTAAAGCCACTGGTAGTGGTAAAGCCACGTAGTTGGCTGCATGAATTAGCCGGTTTGACAGTGGCTCAGTGGTTACGTTCGGTGTAAGTAGAGTAGTGTCTTACCGCCATCCCCTTCCCTTCTAATCCAACAACCATAAAGGCCGACAATGCAACTGCAATACGGTTTTTCAGGTGTAGATAGAGGACGCTAGTTGCTTATTATCAGATGACTCGCTTACTCATTTGGCCCTTGTTCCGTAAGAATACAAAAACGATGTCTCCAGTGAGAATTAGACCACGACGACAGAATTTAATCGCATCAGATCCTCTGTAATAAGATAGTCGAGTTGCAATCTATATTTTTATTCTATTTATAACTTTTTTTTTAATTTCCCGGTTTTTTCTACCCGAAGGTAGATGGCTATTAGACCTTGACTTGCCAAATTTTTACATCCCAAAGAGCATAGGTAGCGGAACTTAGTGTCATATACCGAGTACAATATTATCAGTCATCAATATTCATTACATAACTTCACCGAGATCACGGTCTCGGTGGTCCAGTGTTCGAGCACCCCGCTTCTTAATCAAGAAGTAGCGGGTTCGAATCGTGGCTCACACCAATGAATTTTCGATTTGAATGTCGATGACTGAAAACTTTGTGCCCGGTATGGTAATAAGTTCGCCAACTATCCCATTTAGGTAGTTAGGTCGTAAACATAACGGCGAGACGAGGCTTAGCAACCGCTGCCTACACCTTCGGGTAGAAAAAGATGCGAGTTGTGTTTGTTATGTTTTTATTCGTTTCTTAAAATCACCACTACCGTGTTCTATATAAACGGTGACCACTATAGGAGGACCTAGTATCAGTTCATCTTCAAAAATTTTGTTCGTGAAATCTTAAAATGAAGAGAAATTGAGAGTTCAACTTGGACTGGTGGTGTTTTGTTGGCTTACAGGTCAGTTATGAATGTGAGTTGTGTACATTTTTTTTCTTTAGTAGCTGTAAACCTACCTGCGCTTGTTAATATTAAGTTTCCAAGAGAAATGTTTCTCACTCTTTCTTTATTAATTTTCGTTGAAGCAATCTTTTCTTGATGAGCCCTTGGATATTTAGAGAAGTAGGTATGTCGGTATTTTTACATCATAAAGAAGTTGATTCAAGGTTGTGCTAAATTGCGTTTTCCTGAATGTTGTAAGCGGGGATTCGGGAAGACGCTGTGCCTACATTTCACATTGTAATTTTGATCTGCTGTGTGCAAAGATATCTATAATTTTGAATACATTTTTATCATCACACATATTGTTTTTGGAAGTTATGTTTGATAAATATCAATGAATGAAAGCTTTATGCCAGTATGGCAATAGGTTCGCCACCTATTCCATTTGAGACGGCGCGACGAGGCTTTAACAGCCGTTGATTGCATCTTTGGGTAGAAAAAGACATGAAGTTACATTTTATGTTTTAATTTTGACTTACTCCTACTGATGAGAAGATAGAAAAGGCGCCAAGTAATGTGATCTCATGTTATTGTCTATACGAGTTTAAGGATACAGTAATTATAAAAATATAAGTAAAATATAGTTTAAAAACTAGAAAACACGCTGCCATATCATACAAATTAAGAAGCATTAAATAATTTGAAAACGGCTACGGCAATTATGATTTTTTTTAATCTATGTGAGATAAATGATAACTGTCAACATCGCGAACTGCCTTCTATTATACGGTACCAAAAAGTCGATATCAATCACACATAACTTGCGAAATTAATTTGAAAAAGTCATTATTGCGAGCCAGGATTCGAACCCGCGACTTCTTGATTCAAAAGTGGGATGGTAGACCACAGGACCACTATATTTATAAACTGATATATTTCAATGAGCTTCGTTCTATTTGGTTGTTAAGGAAAATGAATTTTTATAATTACTTTATCCGTAAAGCCGTACAGATAACATATTAAAAAATATATATCTTTGAATAGAGTAATTGTCTAAAAACACTTGCTTTTAAAACTATAAAAAAGCAATGGGTAATATTTCAGTTCTATTATAGTTCTGTCCATAAAACCTTTTGTTTATTAAGATCTAGCTTTAACTAGTTGCAGCGAGTTTTTGATACCCTGGGGAATACGGCGAACTTATCTTCAGTTATATAAGAAAATAATCACGCTGCATTTCTCTGAACTCCTGGACTAACTGGAAAAAATGTATCCAGGGAAATTATTACCTGGAAATTCACACTTTTATTGTTAACAGGGATTTATTATATGTATATACTATATTTCTTTAAGGAGCTAAACATAATAACAGGGGCATGGATCAGATCGTTTCCGAATTCGAATCCTGGCTCACATCAGTGACAGTTCAGAAGTTTTTTTTATTATTGATATGGATGACTATATTCTACACATTATGTTCTATACATTCCAATAGCTCCAGACGCCTATTACATTGGGAATCAAAAACTTTCGGCTGGTCAAAAAATGTCGCTTTTTGTATTTATACAAAAGACGTAAAGTTACTGAAGTATTAAAAAATCTAACAAGATTTATTTAAAGTGTCGGTGCTAAATTAAAGAAGGGCATGCTGCGATGGTTTAAACATGTAGAAAGAATTGATGATTCAAGAATGACTAAGCAGGTATACATACAGTACAAGAGCGGTAGGCTGTAGAAGTCGAAGAAGGACATGACACTCTTTCCATGACCAAATTGAACCGTCCAAAAGCCTCCGAATACCCCGAAATAACTGCTGTAGTTTACATTAATAATTATTATTCAATCAAATATTCATATTTTGTAAAATAAAATCCAATTTATACAATATTTAATCACTGTACATTAAATATATTTACGTATTATATATGGGTTGCCATTAAATTTTCGTATCAAACATATGTTTTAAAATGTAAAAGCATAAAACCTTAATGAAATTTATACGGAACCTATAAAACTTTTAAGTGGGCTCGTTTATATTCCGACGAGAACTGAACACAAAAACCAAGTGAGTTGGATCCCTAATCCTTCCTTTAAATTACAATAATAATATATCTTAATTTCACTACGGATTTTGGAAACCTTATGGGTCTTTATATATTGGTCGCATTATGTGTGTGTTGCAGGTTCGGTTGGAAGTTGTATAAGTCGCAAACAAGCTTCTTTCACGAGTTAATTAGATGCTCGCTTTAAATGAAAATATGTTCAAGCATTTAATATGCGTATAAACGGCTGTAACACTCGATACGGTCTGAAGATAAGGTGTGAAATAATATTTATTATTATCTAAGATTATATTCATTTAAACAAAGCCGAAGTTACTTAATGAAAATGGCGCTCGTTAATGAGATTAATGAATCATTTTAATTGTGTGTGTACGTGATGTAAATAAATTATATTATCTTAACTTCACGCCAAATCTCTTGAAGGGTTTGCAGAGAGAATGGAGCTCCGTGACGTAAGATTGATACTAGTGTCCGACCGAAAGTTCGCTTTCGGTTTCGGCCCAGTATCGGCCAAACATCAAGTTTCGGCGGAAGTTTCGGTTTCGGCCAAATTTGGCCGAAACTTTTGCCGAAACCGAAACTATTGTCGTACTAATTCTTACTTGTGGTTATCTTTGTTGAGAGTGTAATATTACATACATCGTTACACTTTGTGGGGTAGGCAGAGAAAACAGAGCGTCATAAAGCATGATTCTTACATCTCTTACTTCTTTGACTTTTAATCAACAATGTCACACATGCACGCAGGTTTTATGACTCATCAGCTTTTTTAATGACACGTGTAAATTGATCATGAAATGCTGTCGCCCTCATCGACTGCCCACATCCTTCCACTTCTATACTGTACATCTGCTTAGTCAATCTTGCATCAATCGTTCTTTCTAAGTGTCCAAACCATCGGAGTATGCACTTTCTTAATTTTTACATTGAGACTCTCTTCCGATCTTTCTTCCTTATAACCGCACTGTGAATAGCGAGCTGGGTTTTGTTGCTCAGATTGTTTGCGCCCAGATTTCCGCTCAACGCTCTATTTATACTGTTTTCTAACTTTAATCTTGTTTCTACATTCCCGGTGTAACAATAATTTAAGTTATTATTATTATGAGATGAGATGAGTGATAGAGCCACCCAGTTCGCCGCATGAATGGCCCGGCTCGACCGGTTAGATACGGTCGTATTTTGCTCGATGAGAGATGTACTTGGAGGCCAACTCCTGCCCCTTTCCCCTCCTAATTACATTTCTAACAAATGGGATACCAATAACAAAAATATTCCCAAGGAAGGAGGGTTGACATTAGGTGGCCGGACACAAAACCGCAGGCAAATCTTTTGACAATACGGATAGTTTGAAAGGATGACATGTTGTGCCAACCCCATTTAATGAAAAGGGCAGGAAAGGCTAAATGATCATTTTTAGTTAAGTGGTACTTCAATTACTTTGCTTAATTTCGAATAGTCATATTGGATTAATATCGATGACTGAAAACTTTGCGCCCGGTATGGCATTAGATTCGCCACTTATTACACTTAGGACGTAAACATACCGGCGAGGAGAGGCTTAACAGCCGCTGCCTACACCTTCGGGTAGAAAAAGGCTTGAAAATATGTTATGTTACTCGATAAAGCTTATTATTTTAAGTACAAACATAAAACAAAGTCTTGAATAGTAATATCTCAAAATACCAATAGAGGTACTTAGTATTTCATGAAACAAAAACAATTACCGATTTTAATATTGGTTTTTCACCTATTCCATTTTTATGCCTATTAATTTTGGGATGTAACGATTCGGCGAGAAAAGAAAAAATACTAGGTACCTTTTTCAGCTAAACGTCTTTGCCTACACCTTAGCAAAGAAAAGGCGTGAAGTTATGTTGTTGATTGGAACATAAATAATACATTTACCCATTGTTTTTCATTTCATGTTCTAATTAATGCAAAATAATGAGGAAAATGCATCAAATTTTAGTATTTAAATTATTTAATTTTGTTTTAAATTCAAAAAGAAATTATTGGAAACTTGAACATTCGGTCGCGGTTTCGGCCGGAAAACCAGTTTCGCTCGGCCTCTAATTATTACGCACCTCACTCGCTTTTTAAATTTTCATTATTCTTATCGTTGTCTATCTCCAAATTCTTTTCGGAATTTATATGTGTTATTTATTTATTTATATACACTTTATTGCACACAAAAGACAATAGATACATGGTAAACACTTTATAACAATAGTAGATAGTACAAGGGGCGGCCTTATTGCTGTAAGCAATTTCTGCCAGGCAACCTTGGGATGGAATAGATTGAGCGGTAAATGTTGCGTACAATTTAAATTAATTTTACTATACTAATAGTAGTTAATATATTTATATATATACATACAAATACCTACATATACTTACATACATTATTTCAATATACACACATTTACTTACACGTACACATATATATGTGTACGTGTAAGTAAATGTTATTTATGTGTTTATATAAACACATACATAAAAATACATACAAGGAATATGAATGACTAATAAGTTGACGTAAGTGTAGTAGACTTATACTTACTGCGATGATTCCAGGTAGTGCTCATCACCAATTTCTTGAATGCTCTTAGGGTTTTAGCGCCTCCAATTTCCACCGGTAGATCATTCCACAAGCTTACAGCCTTAACGGTAAAGGATTTAGCGTAGAAACTAGTGGAATGTTGTGGAATTTTAAGTCTAAAATTGTGCTATGACCTCAAATTCTGGCAATGAGTGTCATGCAAGTACTGAAAGCGTACTTTGAGATAGGAAGGCGTTAAAGGGTCGAACAGTATTTTGTATAAAACTGAAAGGATACGAGCATTCCGGCGTAATCTTATGGGTAACCACTTGAGTTGTTTTCAGAATTCTGAAACATGATCATATTTGCGCAAGCCAAATATAAATCTTAAGCAAAAGTTTTGGAGACGCTCAAGTTTATCTAATTGGTATTCGGCGAGATCAGGATAGCTGACATCTGCATAATCAAGGGCGGGCAGAAGAACAGAATTTGCAAACGCAACTTTGGTGGCTATGGGTAGGAAATTCCGAAGTCTCTTAAGAGACCCTCCGGAAGCAAAGAGTTTTCGGCTCACTTCTTGTAGCTGCGGACCCTAAGTTAGATCAGAGTCAATTGTTAGGCCAAGGTTCTTTACCTTGTCAGTTAGAGGAATAACAGTGCCCTGAAAAACTATATCCGGCAATTGTGATTTATTAATTTTTGAAGTGAGCCGACTACTACCTACCATGATTATTTGTGTCTTGGATGGGTTAACCGTCAGTCCGTGTGATGAGCTCCATACCGTGTTACATAAATCCGAAAAGAATTCGATTCGATGAATGACAACTTTGTGCCCGATATATGGCAATAGGTTCGCCACCTATTCTATTTGGGAGGTACCGTAACGGCAAGTCCAGGCTTTGACAGCCGCTGCCTACACCTTCGGGTAGAAAAAAGCATCAAGTTGCGTTTTTTTTTGTCATAGACGCTAGCCAATAGTCATTAGCAAAATGTAATTAGCAGTAGCCTACATCAATGAGAAATTCAATTTGGTCATGAAAAATGTTGCGTGGCCGTCGTCGACTCCTACATCTATCCAGGTTTGCACGGTATATCTGCTTAGTCAATCTTGCATCATCCATTCTTTCCACATGTCCGAATCGTTATAATATTTACTTAGTGAATATCAACCACGCATTGTTTTCACTCGGTGAAAGAAGCTTTTGTTTTGTAAATAAACGTATTTATTATGGGATCATCAGTGGAGGTAACAGTCAGTGGTTCAGACAGTTAGTGTCTAGTAATGGACGGAAAAACGTGGTTGCTATATTACTTGATTATTGTATCAGTTATAATTGTAAGTACATTTTGGTACTGCTTTTAGATATAGAGGATACTCCATCATATTTTTTACATATCCCACTTTAAGCGGAGTCGGCACAATATGACATCCTTTCGAAATAGTCATGTTGTCATGAGATTTGGCTGTAGTTTTATGACCGCCTGTCAGCCTGACGACAACCCTCCTTGGGAATGAATCACTTAATAGTTTTCGTCGGTGTGATGGGGAAACTTTTGGTTGTGGGTTGAGGAGGGGAGAGGGGAAAGGATTGGGCTTTAGGAGTCTTTCTCACCGAGTGAAATGTGGTATACGTCACTTTACGCCGATATTTTGAGAGATCGTGGTATTTTACCACGTCATCTACTGCGATACTCTACTACTGGATAGAGAGTATTACTAAAATAAGTTAAATTCTATTGTGTGAAATAAAATCCTAATCAAATGGCTTAAATTTTTAATAAATTTAACTACTAAAGAACCTTTTAATTATATTAGTAAACAACAGTAATATTCCTTCTGTCAAGTACCAGTAAGGAGACTTAAGCTTAAAAAACGTGCTTCATATGTGATATTATTAAATACCCTAACATGCCTATTCCAGGAGGCTTGGAGATTTGAACAGGAGGATACAAATGAAAAAGCAAAAGACATAAAAGTCATGCCGGGCAGAAGAAATGTGCGACGTGAGGCCAACTACCACATAAAACGACATATGTTAGCAGAAAATCAACTGAAGCAAAGAAGACTCAGTACCCAAAAGACCAGGGAAGCTAGAAAATCGCCAAATAAGGTAATACTTTATTGAACCTCTGTCAAATTTACTATTTATTTAAAGATTATCGAGTTGCTATTCATTATTTATTATTCATCATAGAATTACAGAGATACATTTACGCCTTTTCTACCCGAAGCTGTAGGCAGCGGCTGTTGTCTGTCACTGGCCTATTTATCAGTCTATTTAACAGATGACTTCCACACATTTGATCCCGCGAGTTTTTGATTCGGAAGCGCGATTTCCAACTTGCAGACAAGAGGGAGACAACTGACTAAATTAAAGATATATTTGTACTTCAACCTACATAAACCTTTAGAAATAATAAAGTAGCTCTTAGAATATGGCGATGAGCTATGTGTCCATATGTGTCATGACAATTGAGACTGTTAATTTATTCGTGCAATCTTTATTCCAGCGAACCGGACATCTAACACCACTTGAAGAGGACGATATCGATAACGATGAGGTAGTATCTATTGCAGTTGGACCACCACCGATGCGCCCCAAGTATGAGAAAGCCCAACAATGGAAAACACAACCCAAAACTGTTGCAACCAACAACACAACTAACAAAGTTGCAACTAATCTTGTTAAAGAAATTCTTTTACAAATTAGCCAAGAGATGCTTTCAAAGCAAATCGGCGAAGATTTAGTATTCGGTCAATACGTAGGTGCTAGAATGAGAAATCTGACAGCTGAATTGAAAACTAAATTACAACATGAAATTCTCGAGCTGATACTAAAATATCATAAATTAAATATAGCAGCAGATCAAAAACCATCCACTCCAAACCCAGTCATACCACTACCAGAAATAAAAAAACTGAGTTCAAATCAAAGAGCCAATACAACGAATGAAACAGATGAAGTATGGACCGATGACTTTTCCAACTTAGACAAACTGGTCGGTTAATTTTTGTCGTACTTAAGTTTTTTTTATTTACGGGACAGACTTAACCCTACATAATTTAAAAAGTCAATTAAATCTCGATATAATTTACTTGTAATTTATTGGCAGACCCAAGCAATTTCCTGCATGAATGGGCCGCCTCGACTGGTTGACCACGACCTCTTAGAAGATTGACGTAAAGTGGCTCATGCCGCGTTTCGTTCGGTAAGAGAGGTACCCGGTGGCCCACCTCCCTTCCCCATCCATTCCCATCTTACTACCTTAAAGGGCGGCAACGCAACTGTAACACTATATGAGTTGCAGGTATCCATGTGCGGCGCTGATCACTTACCATCACACGCATGTTCGTTCGCCCTCCTATCCCATAAAAAAGTGCATCTGTCTCAGAGCAAGGTAACGCCGCTTTGTGGTTCACACAGCATCGAGGTAACGCTACATCGAGTTAACGCCGGCTCCATCGTTACGTCACAAAATCAACGAATGTATTTGAAACATTTTCATAAATGGAATATTTAAAATTGTTTATTTACTCTTTGCTTTCATTCGTTTTTAGTCTAAACAGCCTGATCACAACCTTATGTCACAACCTGATATTTTTGTATACACGCTGTGTTGATAATATTAATAGTGATAGAACCACGAACTTCGCTGGATGAATGGGCCGGCTCGACCGGTGTAATACCGCAACCTCTCATCCCGAGATATTTTTAATGCATATCTACATTTTGGATATCTAATGAAAGGGTTTTTTAATAGTAACTCTAAATATAATTTGACGTCATTCTAAATAAATTGAATAAATATTTTTAATGCATTTTACAGTATAGGCATCAAATGATAGAGCTTTCTGATAGTATATTTATTTCTAAGATTTTCACGAATCACGCTCATGATATCTGATAGTATCTCGCAAAATGATGTGATGTCATTCTAAATCCAATATGCCGCCATATTGGATTTAGAATGACATCACATCATTTAAAAAAACCCTTTCATTAGATATCCAAAATGTAGATAAGCATTAAAAAATTCTCTGGATGAGAGGTCGCGGTATTACACCGGTCGAGCCGGCCCATTCATGCAGCGAAGTTCGTGGTTCTATCACTATTAATATTATCAACACAGAGTGTATACAAAAATATTAGCTCAATCTGTGGAAAATATTGATTTTGTACAGTTTTAAACAGTCTTCTCGCTTTTAAAATTCTCCAAATTGGTAATTATATTGACCGGTTTATATATATTACTTTTTGTGGCCGCAAGGGGACGTTAAAAGCGTTAAACGATTGCAAGACCGATCAGAAGTTCCACTTCAACAAAAATTATATACCTACAAACATCATGTCCTATTTGGGAGCTTCAGTACTTCTATATTATGCGATGTAGATAATGAAAGCACTCACAGTCACTTACTTGCATATTAAAAGTTTTGAAATTCCACATTGAAATTCAAATCTGATGCAGATATGGCATGGGCAAAAAACTAATATTTACTTGTCTGTATCTGTATTTTATTTATTAATTTAAGTCATTAATTAATTTTAGGGAGTTTAAATATTATTTTTAATAATTTATACATGTATAATATAATAAATCTATTATTGTAGGGGTTATTTTTTATATATAACCAAGCATTTTTAAATAAATAATTTAATATCTTCAAGTAAATCATGCTTTAAAAACAATTAATAAATTATAACAAAAAAGCTAATAGGCAATAATCTTTATACATAAATACTTTTTAACAATATTGTACTCATTGGTACTATCGATGAAAAACTATAGTACTCGTACAAGAATCGATAATTCATAGTATCGGGTACTTTTTGAGTTCTTCTCTGGCAGGGCCCCGCAGGGCCTACACGATGTAAGGTCTGCGAAAGTATCGATACTTCAAGTTATCGAGATCGATACTGTACTCATATCTGGTATCGATGATAAAACATCGTACTTGTAAAATAATTGATAACTGAAGATAATCCGAGATATCGCGAATAACGTGTTTTCACGCCTTTTTCAATATGGCGGTCAAATGACAAGGGTGGCGACCCCACATAATTCAAGTTAAGTTTCTATTGTTTGCTGAATTGTTTTTAGAAAAAATGATTTTATTTCAAAATAAGAATAACAAACAATGAGAAAAATTTCGAAAAAATCCTACTGGTAATAAATAAAATATAACAGAGGCCTTATTATTATTGTATACGTTCATTAGATGGCGCTGTTCCGCCTGTTTAAAACTCGCTATGGTTTCACTACAACGCTTTATACAGTTATTGCGGTAATGCTGAATGTTTAGAAAAGGCTCATGCCGCGTTTTGTTTAAGTATTTTTGTATTCCTGGCAACTGTTGTATGTATACGTGCACAGTCTCTCAGGTCATATGCGCTTTGATAATTAGTAATTAGCATTAGACATAGGTCGTATCGCCTTTTTGGAGTACCATATCGCGAATCTGTAACAGATTTAGATTTTCAGTATCCGATATCGGAACTATATATTAAAATACATAGATATTCAAATAACTAGAAGATATTCAAATATCCAAATCTAAGAATACCAGCATTTTGATTCTGTTAGTCAAATACCCGTATTGCCTTCCCGCTCTAACCAACTATATATTTCAATGATCCCAATTTTAAGAAATTACAATGTTAAATCGGATAAATCGTCTTTATACTGCTATTTCACTCCAACCAACCTTTTACTTTTAACAAGCTTTAAATATATAGCAATAAGGTTCAAATCTGTCTGATACAGGTATCGTGCATATATTGCTGTACCACTCTAATATATATAGCTCGCGCTTACTTGCTCCAACTATATATTCGATGCGGCACGGTACTGATGGTACGGTAAAAATCTAGATATTGTAACAGATTTTTGCAATACATAGATTTCGTGCGAGCCAGTAACAGATTTTTAGATATTGCTACGAAATCGGATTTTGTATCTATGTACGATATGTATCACCCATATCTAATTAGCATTTGTAGGGACACGGTATCGAATAGAAAGTATCGATATTCGATACTGTACTCATGAGTAGTATCGTCTCATAAAAAATTGAAAGAAAATCATCGATACTTCAAAGTATCGAGTACTTTTCTCAAGGTCAGTCAGGGTCTAATTAGCGTTTTGGGATTGAATAGAAACTATCGATACTGTATTCATAAGTAGTATAGATGATAAAACATAGTACTCGTAAAAGAATCGATAACTCAAACAATCGAGTAATTTTTGAGTTTTTCTCAGGCAGGGCCCGCGGGACCTGTACGGTGTAGGCCCTGTGAAAGTATCGATACTTAAAAGTTTCGAGTACTTTTCTCGAGGTCAGTCAAGATCTTATGAGGATTTCGGTATCGAATAGAAAGTATCGATTCTGTATTCATAAGTAGTATTGTTAAAAAATCATAGTACTCGTAAAAGAATCGATAACTCAAAGTATAGAGTACTTTTGAGTTTTTTTAGGCAGGCCTCCGCAGGGCCTACACGGCGTAGGCCCTATGAAAATATAAATACTTCAAATTAACGAGTACTTTTCTCAAGTTCAGTCAAGATCTAATGAGGATTTTGGTATCGTATAGAAAGTATCGATACTTTACTCGTAAATAGTACTGATACAAAAACATGGTACTCGTAAAATAATCGATAACTCAATGTATCGAGTACTTATGAGTTTTTCTCAGGCAGGACCTGCTTACGCGGCGTAGGTATTTTTATCGTATCGAAAGAAAAGTATCGTACTCATAAAAGTATTAAAATAAAGTATCGTTACTTTGAAGTATCGAGTACCTTTAAAAAAGTCTAATAGGGGACACGGCATTGAATAGAAAGTATCGATACTTTCTATTTGATACCGTTTCCCTAGCTACGCCACACGTTAGTTTGTCAATGTTAGTGAGACAGACCACTCAGACCAATATCAGTCAGCTTAGCTGATGGAGAACAAATATACTTAAGTAATAAAATATCATTAAACGTATAAAAAAAAATAATCAATACATAATTTCACTTAACAAAAAATCTTTTAGGGACTCTTTTTTTTTCAAAGTATCGAAAATTTCAATTAATAAATCATTTTGTTTTGAAAAATAAATAGATGATTAAGTTAAAATTACCCCTAAAAATAAAACACCCTTATAATAACCTCCATCTGATTTTTTTACTCTTAAATTTGGGGGCAAATTCTGAGATTTATTCTATACGATACGTAATGAAAAGTACTCATTGAGTAAAAGTATCGAATGCAAAGTATCAAGTACAAAAGTATCGATATCGAAAGGAAAAGTACTCGATACTACAAAGTACCGATACTTTTTTCGTGTCCATAGGCATTTGACAATATTTGTTTAGTATTTTTACTAATATACATTTATTGAATTGGTTGTAAGATCATTAGATACTGTTTTAGTCTATTGAAATGTTACAATTTGTGGTCCGAATATTGCAAAGTCAAAGTCAAAGTCAAAATAACTTTATTTTTATAGGTCTTCACAGACACTTAAAAATAGTCAACAAGTACAGTTATCATTAAGATTTAAAATTTAATAAAAAAAAAACAAACACGAGCACTTGTGGAAAGTGCCTCCGTGGAACAAAAAAAGACACGGACGCAATCGCCACGAGCGGCCCGATTCCGAGTGTAGGGGCTATCATGAGAAGAATCGGGCAAGAAACTCATGTGCCAAATACTCTTTTCAAACCATTTGAAATAAATAACAATATTATTATTACTACTGAAAACAAATCAGTAGGTTGGTGAATAAAAGGTGTAGCAAACAGAATACTCGACAGTCACAATTAAGATCCAACCAAATTAAAATCAACGTTCTACAAGTTAACTAAGAAATTCTATGCGATCACAGTAGTCGAACACAACTGACGCGACACCTTTTAATTAGAGTGGTAACGTTGTGCAAAAATTGTGGCGAATAATAAAAAATAGAAAAAATTAAGTTTCTAATATATATGTGAACACCATATCAAGGCAAATTTACAATTAAAAAGCTATCAGAAATTATTACAGAACGCCTCCACTCCGAAAAAGTGAACAAATTCCAATACACAAACTACAAAGTCCGCGTTGAGCAAGCAATTTGACGGTCCCACTCCGACTTGTCAGTCATGAAGTCGTTGATGGTGTAGTATGCACCACCAATGAGACGACCCTTCACAGCCCGCCTAAAGCGATCATAAGACAAATCCAGAATATGCGCAGGTATCCTATTCTAAAACTGTACACCCATTCCCAAAAAAGACTTGTGTACCTTGTGCAGGCGATGATACGCTAATTCAAGCTTATGCTTTCCTCTAGTATTAAAATTGTGTACATCGCTATGTTTTGTATATTTATCTAAGTTTCTCCTCACAAACATGATGCTATCATATATAAACTGGGAGACAACCGTTAAAATGCCAATTTCCATAAAACGTTCTCTGAGGGAGACCCTAGCACCCAAATTATAAATTGCCCGTATTGCTCGTTTCTGAATAACGAAAATGGACTGAATCTCAGCTGCTCCGCCCCATAGCAATATACCATGTGACATAACGCTATGAAAATAACTAAAATAAACTATTCTGGCGGTTACAATATCGGTAAGCTGTCGAACTTTTCGAACCGCGTAAGCAGCAGAGCTAAGTTTTTCCGCTAAAGACTTTATTTGTGGACCCCACTGTAGCGTATTATCTAAGGTAATACCCAAGAATACAGTAGACTTCACTGGGTCAAGAATTTTATTATTTAGAGCTATACTTATATCCGGACCTTTAACACTAGGCATAGTGAACATTATTATTTTAGTTTTATTCGCATTAGTTCTACTAAATTATTAGCCGTGAACCATTCATGAACTTGTGTGAGAGAACAATTTACATCATCAAATATACTCTTTTTACGGTCTACCTTGAAGAAAAGTGATGTGTCATCGGGAAATAGTGCAACGTTACAAAACTTCTGTACGCAAAAGGGCAAGTCATTAATATGGATATTAAATAATAAGGGGCCAAGTATCGAACCCTGGGGAACGCCCATAGTCACCGATGATCCAGATGATCTCACTCCCCTTATATCAACAAACTGTAACCTGTCACTTAAGTAGGATGCAATTAGCCTAAGTGACGCGTTATTAATGCCATAATGACTAAGCTTACGTAAAAGTGTGCTATGCTCCACGCAATCAAAAACTTTGGAGAGATCACAGAATACACCAATTGCATCCTGCGAGTTCTCCCAAGCATCGAAAATATGTTTTATAAGAGCAGCCCCAGCATCAGTCGTGAAACGACCTTTAGTGAAACCATATTGCTTTTTGTGGATAAGATTATTTAAATTGAAATGGTCTAGTAATTGTCGCGAAATTATTTTTTCAAAAATTTTGCTAAGTGCAGGTAGAATTGAAATAGGACGAAAGTTGGTTGGATCATTTTTACATCCATTTTTAAATAAGGGTATCAATTTGCTGTGTTTCATTAAGTTAGGAAACACTCCAGCATCTACACATTTATTAAAAAGCACAGCCAGGCTTGGAGCTATGACGGCAATAATAGAATCTATCAATTTAACGGAAATGCCCCATAGATCAACAGTTTTTTTAGAATTTAATAATTTGAACACTTTTATAATTTCGTAAGATGGCTGTGTGGCGCCGGCTTAGAATACCGCCACCCCATCTCTTCCCGTGGGTGTCGTAAAAGGCGACTAAGGGCAAAGCTAGAAGAATGGGCAGCAGCATTCTCTCTTAAGACAATACAGCCTACTGCGATCGCCAACCCGCCTGCCAAGCGTGGCGATTATGGCAAAATCCCCCCATGATTGAGCGGACCGGCAGTTGTGGCGCTCTATGGGGGAGGCCTATGTCCAGCAGTGGACCTCAAAAGGGCTAATGATGATGAATGATGAAATGATGATAATTTCGTAAGAGTCAACATGATCAAATTTAAAAGAAACGTTGCACTCGCGCACACTATCCCTAAGCAGAGTTTCAGCCTGAAGAGGACATGAATTTAACGCAGACGTTGTAGTACTCGATATTTTGGCAAAAAAGTCACTAAAGGCATCGGCAACGGCACATTTCTCTTTAATAATTTTATTATTAATAATAAGTTGAATATTATCGTCATGTCTCTTTGTACGACCTGTCTCATTGTTAATGATATTCCAAGTTGTTTTGATTTTATTCCGAGATTGTTGGATCTGCCTACTTAAATAATTTGATTTAGCAGCAAAGCAAACCTTCTTAAATATTTTAGAATAGTTTTTAACATATATTAAAAAATCAGGATCAAAATTCCATTTCCTTAAACTATACAAATCGTACAATTTACTTCTACTTATATAGATGCCGTTGGTAGCCCAATCGCAAAACGTTAAATTTATATTTTTTCTGAAAGTTTTAACTTTAAAAATAGTTTTATGTTGTGAGTCTATGGTTTTTAAGAGTGAGTAATAAAGTTCATCTGGGTCACTCGACATGTCCGGCGCAGTAACCCTAGCCGCTATAGCATTACGAAATTGTTTGATACCTTTCTGGGTTATAGGTCTACATGTAACTTTACTAACTAATTTAGGCCTGTGCATCATAAAAACTGCCTTCTGACCGCAATGGTCCGATGGCAAGTGGCTTATGATTTCTTTATGGACAAAGTTACAATTACAAAAAATATTGTCCAAGCAGGTAGCAGAGTGAGATGTAATTCTTGTGGGTTCTGAGAACAGGTAATGTAGTCCAAATGAGGTAAATAAACTAACAAGCCTAGTATTGTTACTTGAATCTTGTAACAGATTAATATTAAAATCATCACATACAATTACATTCCTACCACTTCCAATAAGTTTTTGTAAAACATCATCCATGGTGGATTCAAATATATTAAAATCACCCGATGGCGGCCTATAAACACACAACACAATAAATTGCTCAAGCTCAACGCAGGACAGTTCAACAGCGCGTTCAATGGAGAGATTTGTAATGTCTCTCCTATTTTTAAATTTAATATTATTTATTTGTTTCTAAGATTTTCGCGAATCTCACTCATTGATTAAAACAACTTTTAGGATTGTATCGCGTTTATTTATTATTTATTTATATTTATTTCCCGACGTTTCGAACTCTTTACAGAGATCATTTTCACGAGTATGAACAAAAAGATGGTAGTTGTTCAAAAGCTATCTTCATTGATACAGAGAGCACCCACTTTTTGGAAATAAAAATCAAAAAGTTGATGTTAAAAATATGATTTTTACTATTGGTAACCCACATCAGACCATGAGAACAAAAGTTAAATACTTATTTATAAGATGCATTAATACATCCTGCTTCTAAAGATCCTTTGTTGTATGATTTAATAAATAAAAGTTGTTATTATTAAATTATTACAAATTATCATATTTTCTAAGTTGGTTGAGATTAAAGTATGACTATTATTAAATATTCATTGATTTTAAATTAAAAGGTAAAGTGTTTATTAAAAATCTACCACTGGGTCAAAAACGCGGCCAGTCCTGAGAAAGACCCAGCAAGAAACCATTTTCTTATATAGGATATATTAATGCATCTTATAAATAAGTATTTAACTTTTATTCTCATGGTCTGATGTGGGTTACCAATAGTAAAAATCATATTTTTAACATCAACTTTTTGATTTTTATTTCCAAAAAGTGGGTGCTCTCTGTATCAATGAAGATAGCTTTTGAACAACTACCATCTTTTTGTTCATACTCGTGAAAATGATCTCTGTAAAGAGTTCGAAACGTCGGGAAATAAATATAAATAAATAATAAATAAACGCGATACAATCCTAAAAGTTGTTTTAATCAATTAATATTATTTGACACAAAGATCATGGCACCACCTTGATTGGCTTTTTTTCTACAGAAAACACTGCCAACAGAGTAGCAAGCATTATTGGAAGCAAGTTCATAAGTTTTAAGCCAATGTTCAATCAAACATAACACTTGAACATTGTGCTTTTCACAAAAAAGGTCAAGCTCAAGTTCTTTGTCAGATAAACCTTGCATATTTTGATGTACAATTGTGAGCAATGATTTAGGTTTATCCTTTGTCTCTTCTATTAATTTAAAGAAATAGAAGCGTCATAATCCTTACAACTAATTGTTTGAGTTACTTCACTAGTACCCCAGTTACTTTGTATATTAAATGCTAGTAATCTAGCAATTTTTTTCTTGTCAGTATGTGACAGATACATAGTATCTTTTGTCAACCTAAAGCAGGTCTCAAAACTATTAATATCAAAAAGTGATATTTTGTTTTTCAAAAAGTGATATTTTGTTTTTCAAAGTGATATTTTGTTTTTCAATGCATTGCATTTCTTAGAAGACGTAATTTTATTTTTGGGACATGTTCCAATAGAAACTTAACTTGAAGTTTGTGGGATCGCCACCCTTGGCGACCTTGGCACCTTTAAATACTAAATAAATAAATATTATTACATGAAAATTAAATAAATAAGAAGATAAAAATTAATAAATATATTATTAATAATAATTTAAAAATAAATATTACCAAATAAATTTAAAAAAATTCAATTTAATAAAATAATAAATTTAAATGGCTTTTATTACAAAAATAATTAAAATTAATAAATTACTAATACAATTCTATGAAATGTGGTTGTTGTTATTACCTGACTTTTAGTAAATATAAATAATTTTGTAATACTATCTTTATCTTTTATTTATTAAATAATATATAGTAATTAATCTATCACGTGCATGAAAAGAGTTATGAAAGTCAACGAAGCGAGTGAGGTGTGTAAGAATCGTGCCTTATGGCGCTCCCTTCTCTTTGCCTACCCCGCAAGGGATTTGGCGTGAAGTTAGAAGTATGTGTGTATATTTTTTTAACATAACATAAATTATGTGTGATAAATATCGTATAGTAAATATATGAATCTAAAACATTCTAGAATCCTTTTGAACACACTTATTCAAATCAATGAAGCCGTATAGTATAAAATTAAAATAAACATTATTGATTCCAATTAATTGCTTTAAGAAAAAATGATTTTATTTCAAAATAATGAAGAACAAAAAATAGAGAAAAATTTCGAATAAAACCTACTGGTAATAAATAAAATATAACAGGCCTTATTATTGTTGTATACGTTCGTTAGATGGCGCTGTTCCGCCTGTTTAAAACTCGCTATGGTTTCACTACAACGCCTTAAACAGGTGTTGCGGTTATGCTACAAATGTCAAAAAAGGCTTATGCCGCGTTTCGTTTTAGTATTTTTGAATTCCTGACAACTGTTGCATGTTTACATGCACAGTCTCTCAGGTCATATACGCTTTGAAAATTATTATTTAGTTATTGGCACACGGCAATATTATATTAGCTTAGTGTTTTTACTATAACTTTGGGGCCGGCCATTAATCACGTGAGGTTGGAATGGGGGGAGGGGTAGGGATGTGACATTTAACATAAAAAATCGATTTTTAATTAATCGATTTTATTCAAATAAATAATCGATTTATTTAAATTAATCGGTTTTTAAATTTTCCGGTAATATGTACAATTGGCATTGCCAGATTTATTGTCAACATGGAAATATTGACGCCATCTACTTGTCGTCCTTTTAGTCGTAGACATTGTTCAAAAACAAAACCAAAAAAGACTTATAAACTTCAACAAAACTTTCAGTCACGAAAAACTTCGTTTAAAAAATTTAGTTTTACCAACGAATAATTAATGACATTATTATATTATAATAATGTCATTAATTATTCGTTAATTGATAATCGTCAGCAGGCAGACATAATTAATGCCGAAATTAACGAAATTCGTGACACAGTAACTAAGAAAAATTGTAGAATAGTCTTAAGGAACTCATGTCTGTAACCGACCTAGTCATCACATAGTTGTTGTTGGCTTTTGGTGGGATGGATGATATACCACTGATAAACCCCAGATGGTTTTTATGGTATGTGACTAGAAAAGTCTCCATGTAATATTTAGTAATTTGGAAATAAACAATAAAAGAAAACATATCAACAAAATGTCGGCTAATAAAATAGTATTATTCATTGACTCCATCTAGTGAATATTTGATTAAATGAATAACTAAACTGTTTCAAAGGTATAGAAGGAATGCGGTCATAGATGGCGTTAAAAATAACAAGAAGAAAGTATTCTTTAGTAGTTTTCGTTTCGGGCCAGAAGACCAAACTTAATATCGGGGCGTTGCAGATGAAAAAAAAATCGGTAATATGTAATTGAATGATTAATTAAATAATCGATTATTAATCGATTAGTCAAATAAAAATAATCGCTAATTAAAATCGATTTTTTTTCTTTTAAAAATTTTTAATCGATTATTTCAATAATCGATTATTTTTTCACATCCCTAGGGAGGGGTCGGGCAAAAATCACGGGGAGGTATGAGGGGTGTAATAAAGTAAGATATCACGTATTTATTTTTTCCGTCTTAATTTTAGAATAAAATAAGATCAAACTAAAAGTTATTAGTGATGATGATGTTTGGTGTGAGCCCACGACTTTCTGATTCAGAAGCGGGCCGCTCGAGTACTCGACCAGCGAGATTGATGATAAATTAAAGATAATACTCTAAAAATCTTAAGATTCCTTGTAGGTACAAAAATTCACGTGATGTTGGATAGGGGGAGAGGGGTCAAAAATGATGAACAAAACATCACGTGATTATTGGACGGCCAATGGCTGCTAATGACATCGCCTACATCAATGATAAATTCAATTTGGTCATGAAAGGTGTTACGTGGCCGTCGTCGACTCCTACAACTATCCAGGTTTGCACGGTATATCTGCTTAGTCAATCTTGCATCATCCATTCTTTCCACATGTCCGAATCGTTATAATATTTACTTAGTGAATATCAACCATGCATTGTTTTCACTCAGTGAAAGAAGCTTTTGTTTTGTAAATAAACGTATTTATTATGGGATCATCAGTGGAGGTAACAGTCAGTGGTTCAGACAGTTAGTGTCTTGTAATGGACGGAAAAACGTGGTTGCTATATTACTTGATTATTGTATCAGTTATAATTGTAAGGACATTTTGGTACTGTTTTTAGATATAGAGGATACTCCATCATATTTCTGACCATATCCCACTTTAAGCGGAGTCGGCACAATATGTCATCCTTTCGAAATAGTCATGTTGTCAAAAGATTTGGCTGTAGTATTATGACCGCCTGTCAGCCCGACGACAACCCTCCTTGGGAATGAATCACTTAATAGTTTTCGTTGGTGTGATGGGGAAACTTTTGGTTGTGGGTTGAGGAGGGGAGAGGGGAAAGGATTGGGCTTTAGGAGTCTTTCTCACTGAGTGAAATGTGGTATACGTCACTTTACGCCGATATTTTGAGAGATCGTGGTATTTTACCACGTCATCTACTGCGATACTCTACTACTGGATAGAGAGTATTACTAAAATAAGTTAAATTCTATTGTGTGAAATAAAATCCTAATCAAATGGCTTAAATTTTTAATAAATTTAACTACTAAAGAACCTTTTAATTATATTAGTAAACAACAGTAATATTCCTTCTGTCAAGTACCAGTAAGGAGACTTAAGCTTAAAAAACGTGCTTCATATGTGATATTATTAAATACCCTAACATGCCTATTCCAGGAGGCTTGGAGATTTGAACAGGAGGATACAAATGAAAAAGCAAAAGACATAAAAGTCATGCCGGGCAGAAGAAATGTGCGACGTGAGGCCAACTACCACATAAAACGACATATGTTAGCAGAAAATCAACTGAAGCAAAGAAGACTCAGTACCCAAAAGACCAGGGAAGGTAGAAAATCGCCAAATAAGGTAATACTTTATTGAACCTCTGTCAAAGTTACTATTTATTTAAAGATTATCGAGTTGCTATTTATTATTTATCATAGAATTATAGAGATACACTTACCCCTTTTTCTGCCCGAAGCTGTAGGCCCGCTGCCTACAGCTTCGGGCAGAAAAAGGGGTAAGTGTTGTCTGTTGTCTGTCTGTTGTCTGTCACTGGCCTATTTATCAGTCTATTTAACAGATGACTTCTACACATTTGATCCCGCGAGTTTTTGATTCGGAAGCGCGATTTCCAACTTGCAGACAAGAGGGAGACAACTGACTAAATTAAAGATATATTTGTACTTCAACCTACATAAACCTTTAGAAATAATAAAGTAGCTTAGAATATGGCGATGAGCTATGTGTCCATATGTGTCATGACAATTGAGACTGTTAATTTATTCGTGCAATCTTTATTCCAGCCAACCGGACATCTAACACCACTTGAAGAGGACGATATCGATAACGATGAGGTAGTATCTATTGCAGTTGGACCACCACCGATGCGCCCCAAGTATGAGAAAGCCCAACAATGGAAAGCACAACCCAAAACTGTTGCAACCAACAACACAACTAACAAAGTTGCAACTAATCTTGTCAAAGAAATTCTTTTACAAATTAGCCAAGAGATGCTTTCAAAGCAAATCGGCGAAGATTTAGTATTTGGTCAATACGTAGGTGCTAGAATGAGAAATCTGACAGCTGAATTGAAAACTAAATTACAACATGAAATTTTCGAGCTGATACTAAAATATCATAAATTAAATATAGCAGCAGATCAAAAACCATCCACTCCAAACCCAGTCATACCACTACCAGAAATAAAAAAACTGAGTTCAAATCAAAGAGCCAATACAACGAATGAAACAGATGAAGTATGGACCGATGACTTTTCCAACTTAGACAAACTGGTCGGTTAATTTTTGTCGTACTTAAGTTTTTTTTATTTACGGGACAGACTTAACCCTACATAATTTAAAAAGTCAATTAAATCTCGATATAATTTACTTGTAATTTATTGGCAGACCCAAGCAATTTCCTGCATGAATGGGCCGCCTCGACTGGTCGACCACGACCTCTTAGAAGATTGACGTAAAGTGGCTCATGCCGCGTTTCGTTCGGTAAGAGAGGTACCCGGTGGCCCACCTCCCTTCCCCATCCATTCCCATCTTACTACCTTAAAGGTCGGCAACGCAACTGTAACACTATATGAGTTGCAGGTATCCATGTGCGGCGCTGATCACTTACCATCAATCACACGCATGTTCGTTCGTCCTCCTATACCATAAAAAAGTGCATCTGTCTCAGAGCAAGGTAACGCCGCTTTGTGGTTCACACAGCATCGAGGTAACGCTACATCGAGTTAACGCCGGCTCCATCGTTACGTCACAAAATCAACGAATGTATTTGAAACATTTTCATAAATGGAATATTTAAAATTGTTTATTTACTCTTTGCTTTCATTCGTTTTTGGTCTAAACAGCCTGATCACAACCTTATGTCACAACCTGATATTTTTGTATACACGCTGTGTTGATAATATTAATAGTGATAGAACCACGAACTTCGCTGGATGAATGGGCCGGCTCAACCGGTGTAATACCGCAACCTCTCATCCAGAGATATTTTTAATGCATATCTACATTTTGGATATCTAATGAAAGGGTTTTTTAATAGTAACTCTAAATATAATTTGACGTCATTCTAAATAAATTGAATAAATATTTTTAATGCATTTTACAGTATAGGCATCAAATGATAGAGCTTTCTGATAGTATATTTATTTCTAAGATTTTCACGAATCACGCTCATGATATCTGATAGTATCTCGCAAAATGATGTGATGTCATTCTAAATCCAATATGCCGCCATATTGGATTTAGAATGACATCACATCATTTAAAAAACCCTTTCATTAGATATCCAAAATGTAGATAAGCATTAAAAAATTCTCTGGATGAGAGGTCGCGGTATTACACCGGTCGAGCCGGCCCATTCATGCAGCGAAGTTCGTGGTTCTATCACTATTAATATTATCAACACAGGGTGTATACAAAAATATTAGCTCAATCGGTGGAAAATATTGATTTTGTACAGTTTTAAACAGTCTTCTCGCTTTTAAAATTCTCCAAATTGGTAATTATATTGACCGGGTTATATATATATATTACTTTTTGGGCACAAAAAGTAATATATATATATAAACCGGGGACATTAAAAGCGTTAAACGATTGCAAGACTGATCAGAAGTTCCACTTCAACAAAAATTATATACCTACAAACATCATGTCCTATTTGGGAGCTTTAGTACTTCTATAATATGCGATGTAGATAATGAAAGCACTCACAGTCACTTGCATATTAAAAGTTTTGAAATTCCACATTGAAATTCAAATCTGATGCAGATATGGCACGGGCAAAAAACTAATATTTACTTGTCTGTATCTGTATTTTATTTATTAATTTAAGTCATTAATTAATTTTAGGGAGTTTAAATATTATTTTTAATAATTTATACATGTACAATATTATAAATCTAATAGTGTAGGGGTTATTTTTTATATATAACCAAGCATTTTTAAATAAATAATTTAATATCTTCAAGTAAATCATGCTTTAAAAACAATTAATAAATTATAACAAAAAAGTTAATAAACAACAATCTTTATAAATACTTTTTAACAATATTGTACTCATTGGTACTATCGATGAAAAACTATAGTACTCGTACAAGAATCGATAATTCATAGTATCGGGTACTTTTTGAGTTTTTCTCTGGCAGGGCCCCGCAGGGCCTACACGATGTAAGGTCTGCGAAAGTATCGATACTTCAAGTTATCGAGATCGATACTGTACTCATATGTGGTATCGATGATAAAACATCGTACTTGTAAAATAATTGATAACTGAAGATAATCCGAGATATCGCGAATAACGTGTTTTCACGCCTTTTTCAATATGGCGGTCAAATGACAAGGGTGGCGACCCCACATAATTCAAGTTAAGTTTCTATTGTTTGCTGAATCGTTTTTAGAAAAAATGATTTTATTTCAAAATAAGAATAACAAACAATGAGAAAAATTTCGAAAAAATCCTACTGATAATAAATAAAATATAACAGAGGCCTTATTATTATTGTATACGTTCATTAGATGGCGCTGTTCCGCCTGTTTAAAACTCGCTATGGTTTCACTACAACGCTTTATACAGTTATTGCGGTAATGCTGAATGTTTAGAAAAGGCTCATGCCGCGTTTCGTTTAAGTATTTTTGTATTCCTGGCAACTGTTGTATGTATACGTGCACACTGTGCACAGTCTCTCAGGTCATATGCGCTTTGATAATTAGTAATTAGCATTAGACATGGGTCGTATCGCCTTTTTGGAGTACCGTATCGCGAATCTATAACAGATTTAGATTTTCAGAATCCGATATCGGAACTATATATTAAAATACATAGATATTCAAATATTTAGAAGATATTCAAATATCTAAATCTAAGAATACCAGCTTTTTGATTCTGTTAGTCAAATACCCGTATTGCCTTCCCGCTCTAACCAACTATATATTTCAATGATCCCAATTTTAAGAAATTACAATGTTAAGTCGGATAAATCGTCTTTATACTGCTATTTCACTCCAACCAACCTTTTACTTTTAACAAGCTTTAAATATATAGCAATAAGGTTCAAATCTGTCTGATACAGGTATCGTGCATATATTGCTGTACCACTCTAATATATATAGCTCGCGCTCACTTCCTCCAACTATATATTCGATGCGGCACGGTACTGATGGTACGGTAAAAATCTAGATATTGTAACAGATTTTTGCAATACATAGATTTCGTGCGAGCCAGTAACAGATTTTTAGATATTGCTACGAAATCGGATTTTGTATCTATGTACGATATGTATCACCCATATCTAATTAGCATTTGTAGGGACACGGTATCGAATAGAAAGTATCGATATTCGATACTGTACTCATGAGTAGTATCGAAAGAAAAGTATCGTCTCATTAAAAAATTGAAAGAAAATCATCGATACTTCAAAGTATCGAGTACTTTTCAAGGTCAGTCAGGCTCTAAATAGCGTTTTGGGATTGAATAGAAAGTATCGATACTGTATTCATAAGTAGTATAGATGATAAAACATAGTACTCGTAAAAGAATCGATAACTCAAACAATCGAGTAATTTTTGAGTTTTTCTCAGGCAGGGCCCGCGGGACCTGTACGGTGTAGGCCCTGTGAAAGTATCGATACTTAAAAGTTTCGAGTACTTTTCTCGAGGTCAGTCAAGATCTTATGAGGATTTCGGTATCGAATAGAAAGTATCGATTCTGTATTCATAAGTAGTATTGTTAAAAAATCATAGTACTCGTAAAAGAATCGATAACTCAAAGTATAGAGTACTTTTGAGTTTTTTTAGGCAGGCCTCCGCAGGGCCTACACGGCGTAGGCCCTATGAAAATATAAATACTTCAAATTAACGAGTACTTTTCTCAAGTTCAGTCAAGATCTAATGAGGATTTTGGTATCGTATAGAAAGTATCGATACTTTACTCGTAAATAGTATTGATACAAAAACATGGTACTCGTAAAATAATCGATAACTCAATGTATCGAGTACTTATGAGTTTTTCTCAGGCAGGACCTGCTTACGCGGCGTAGGTATTTTTATCGAATCGAAAGAAAAGTATCGTACTCATAAAAGTATTAAAATAAAGTATCGATACTTTGAAGTATCGAGTACCTTTAAAAAAGTCTAATGAGGGACACGGCATTGAATAGAAAGTATCGATACTTTCTATTTGATACCGTTTCCCTAGCTACGCCACACGTTAGTTTGTCAATGTTAGTGAGACAGACCACTCAGACCAATATCAGTCAGCTTAGCTGATGGAGAACAAATATACTTAAGTAATAAAATATCATTAAACGTATAAAAAAAATACATAATTATTATATACATAATTTCACTTAACAAAAAATCTTTTAGGGACTCTTTTTTATCAAAGTATCGAAAATTTCAATTAATAAATCATTTTGTTTTGAAAAATAAATAGATGATTAAGTTAAAATTACCCCTAAAAATAAAACACCCTTATAATAACCTCCATCTAATTTTTTTACTCTTAAATTTGGGGGCAAATTCTGAGATTTATTCTATACGATACTTAATGAAAAGTACTCATTGAGTAAAAGTATCGAATGCAAAGTATCAAGTACAAAAGTATCGATATCGAAAGGAAAAGTACTCGATACTACAAAGTACCGATACTTTTTTCGTGTCCATAGGCATTTGACAATATTTGTTTAGTATTTTTACTAATATACATTTATTGAATTGGTTGTAAGATCATTAGATACTGTTTTAGTCTATTGAAATGTTACAATTTGTGGTCCGAATATTGAAAAGTCAAAGTCAAAGTCAAAATAACTTTATTTTTATAGGTCTTCACAGACACTTAAAAATAGTCAACAAGTACAGATAACATTATGATTTAAAATTTAATAAAAAAAAAACAAACACGAGCACTTGCGGAAAGTGCCTCCGTGGAACAAAAAAAGACACGGCCGCAATCGCCACGAGCGGCCCGATTCCGAATGTAGGGGCTATCATGAGAAGAATCGGGCAAGAAACTCATGTGCCGAATACTCTTTTCAAACCATTTGAAATAAATAACAATATTATTATTACTACTGAAAACAAATCAGTAGGTTGGTGAATAAAAGGTGTAGCAAACAGAATACTCGACAATCACAATTAAGATCCAACCAAATTAAAATCAACGTTCTACAAGTTAACTAAGAAATTCTATGCGATCACAGTAGTCGAGCACAACTGACGTGACACCTTTTAATTAGAGTGGTAACGTTGTGCAAAAATTGTGGCGAATAATAAAAAATAAAAAAAAAAAAGTTTCTATTATATATGTGAACACCATATCAAGGCAAATTTACAATTAAAAAGCTATCAGAAATTATTACAGAACGCCTCCACTCCGAAAAAGTGAACAAATTCCAATACACAAACTACAAAGTCCGCGTTGAGCAAGCAATTTGACGGTCCCACTCCGACTTGTCAGTCATGAAGTCGTTGATGGTGTAGTATGCACCACCAATGAGACGACCACAGAAATATATCAAGATAGAACGGCGAATAGGCGTGGCAAGCGTGCCAAAAACCATGCACTATATTGCATGCTTTTCGAAACTCGCTCTCATTACGCAACGAGCGTTCCTGCCATGCGTTCAGGACGTAAAAAAATAGATAAAACGTCACATATATGCCTTATTATGCTGTGGCAAATTGTAAAAACAAAAGTAGTGAATGAAATATGAAAAAAGGAAATATTTCGTATGATCAGTAAGTACAGAAAATCAGTAGAAAGTATTTTTTTGAGATTATAAATTATTGTTTTACTTTTACTATGTTCAATAATTACGATCACAAGTTGTATATTTTTTCGTTATGATAAATATCCATTGCTGTCCGCATTCAACGCTCGTATACAAAAACCATTGCGCGCATTAATTATACGCGTAATGTACGTCGAATCGAACGCAATACACAATACACCTGCCAGTTGATCGCTGCGTCTGTTAATCGCTGTGATTCGAATGTTAGAGATGGGCACTCCATGTATCGTTGAGGACTTATCGATAAATTAATTCAATAATAATTTGAGTATCAGCTCATGTCTTGCTTTGTCCCTACTTTATTCTAACACCACAAATTTCAACCAAAGTGATTCGTAATTACATTGGCAGCAGTTTATTTGACAGTATAAGTTTTCACCAATTTGACCAATCGCCGATGGAAAATCATCTCGTTGTTCTTAAACGGGCAGTAACCGAGGTATATGTAGACGTTCGGCTTCGTTATTTAACCAGGACTGTGAGGCCAACCCTTACCAAAAGGCAAATATTTAATAAATATGTATATATAAGGACAGTAAAATATTTATAATTAAATTTTATATACTGTTGGAAAAATATGTTTTAGGTTTTAATATGTCGGATTAAAGTATTTAACATGTTTTACTTTCTATGATTATCGTTACACAAAATCAATAAAGTTGGTAAAATATAAAAATAATAAAATTAACACACGTTGCCGATATTAACATCGATAATCTAATGTGTGTGTCTCCTAACTAGTCGCCGCGCTCACAATGAAAATGACGTCACGCTGTGGGCGTGGTTTTTCAAAAAAGTGACACGCTCGAAATGTATGGAAATATGACATCGCGGCCGTTCTATCCTGATCTATTTCTGTGGAGACGACCCTTCACAGCCCGCCTAAAGCGATCATAAGATAAATCCAGAATATGCGCAGGTATCCTATTCTAAAACTGTACACCCATTCCCAAAAAAGACTTGTGTACCTTGTGCAGGCGATGATACGGTAGTATCATCGCCTGCACAAGGTAACACACATTGTAAAACATCATCCATGGTGGATTCAAATATATTAAAATCACCCGATGGCGGCCTATAAACACACAACACAATAAATTGCTCAAGCTCAACGCAGGACAGTTCAACAGTGCGTTCAATGGAGAGATTTGTAATGTCTCTCCTATTTTTAAATTTAATATTATTTGACACAAAGATCATGGCACCACCATGATTGGCTTTTTTTCTACAGAAAACACTGCCAACAGAGTAGCAAGCATTATTGGAAGCAAGTTCACAAGTTTTAAGCCAATGTTCAGTCAAACATAACACTTGAACATTGTGCTTTTCACAAAAAAGGTCAAGCTCAAGTTCTTTGTCAGATAAACCTTGCATATTTTGATGTACAATTGTGAGCAATGATTTAGGTTTATCCTTTGTCTCTTCTATTAATTTATATCATAGTATATCATATATCAATATCATAGTCATAATCCTTACAACTAATTGTTTGAGTTACTTCACTAGTACCCCAGTCACTTTGTATATTAAAAGCTAGTAATCTAGCAATTTTTTTCTTGTCAGTATGTGACAGATACATAGTATCTTTTGTCAACCTAAAGCAGGTCTCAAAACTTAATATCAAAAAGTGATATTTTGTTTTTCAAAAAGTGATATTTTGTTTTTCAAAGTGATATTTTGTTCTTAGAAGACGTAATTTTATTTTTGGGACATGTTCCAATAGAAACTTAACTTGAAGTTTGTGGGATCGCCACCCTTGGCGACCTTGGCACCTTTAAATACTAAATAAATAAATATTATTACATGAAAATTAAATAAATAAGAAGATAAAAATTAATAAATATATTATTAATAATAATTTAAAAATAAATATTACCAAATAAATTTAAAAAAATTCAATTTAATAAAATAATAAATTTAAATGGCTTTTATTACAAAAATAATTGAAATTAATAAATTACTACTACAATTCTATGAAATGTGGTTGTTGTTATTACCTGACTTTTAGTAAATATAAATAAATTTGTAATACTATCTTTATCTTTTATTTATTAAATAATATATAGTAATTAATCTATCACGTGCATGAAAAGAGTTATGAAAGTCAACGAAGCGAGTGAGGTGTGTAAGAATCGTGCCTTATGGCGCTCCCTTCTCTTTGCCTACCCCGCAAGGGATTTGGCGTGAAGTTAGAAGTATGTGTGTATATTTTTTTAACAAAACAAGTTATGTGTGATAAATATCGTATAGTAAATATATGAATCTAAAACATTCTAGAATCCTTTTGAACACACTTATTCAAATCAATGAAGCCGTATAGTATAAAATTAAAATAAACATTATTGATTCCAATTAATTGCTTTAAGAAAAAATGATTTTATTTCAAAATAATGAAGAACAAAAAATAGAGAAAAATTTCGAATAAAACCTACTGGTAATAAATAAAATATAACATAGGCCTTATTATTGTTGTATACGTTCGTTAGATGGCGCTGTTCCGCCTGTTTAAAACTCGTTATGGTTTCACTACAACGCTTTAAACAGGTGTTGCGGTTATGCTACAAATGTCAACCTCTCATGGTAGGCCGCGGTTTCGTCCTCGCCGCCGAGGGCGCAAACTCGCTCGCGTAACAGTCAGAAACGTGGTACAAACCACATTGCCAACAACCGTCCAAGCCGAGGTTCGTACCCCACAGGGGGTGCCCTTGGAACAGGTTGTTTAATCACTAGGTTGAGAGCCCTCTGCGCTCACCAAAAGTCCGCGTAAAATTGTAACAGCCGTAAGGCTAACAATTAGTAGTCATTCAAAAAAAAAAAAAAAAAAAAAAAAAACAAATGTCAAAAAAGGCTTATGCCGCGTTTCGTTTTAGTATTTTTGAATTCCTGATAACTGTTGCATGTTTACATGCACAGTCTCTCAGGTCATATACGCTTTGAAAATTATTATTTAGTTATTGGCAAACGGCAATATTATATTAGCTTAGTGTTTTTACTATAACTTTGGGGCCGGCCATTAATCACGTGAGGTTGGAATGGGGGGAGGGGTAGGGATGTGACATTTAACATAAAAAATCGATTTTTAATAAATTACTACGAAAAAATCGATTAATTAATAATCGATTTTATTCAAAAAAATAATCGATTTATTTAAATTAATCGATTTTTAAATTTTCCGGTAATATGTACAATTGGCATTGCCAGATTTATTGTCAACATGGAAATATTGACGCCATCTACTTGTCGTCCTTTTAGTCGTAGACATTGTTCAAAAACAAAACCAAAAAAGACTTTTATAAACTTCAACAAAACTTTTAGTCACGAAAAACTTCGTTTGAAAAATGAAGTTTTACCAACGAATAATTAATGACATTATTATATTATAATAATGTCATAAATTATTCGTTAATTGATAATCGTTAATTTCAGCAGGCAGACATATTAATGCCGAAATTAACGAAATTCGTGACACAGTAACTAAGAAAAATTGTAGAATAGTCTTATGGAACTCATGTCTGTAACCGACCTAGTCATCACATAGTTGTTGTTGGCTTTTGGTGGGATGGATGATATACCACTGATAAACCCCAGATGGTTTTTATGGTATGTGACTAGAAAAGTCTCCATGTAATATTTAGTAATTTGGAAATAAACAATAAAAGAAAACATATCAACCAAATGTCGGCTAATAAAATAGTATTATTCATTGACTCCATCTAGTGAATATTTGATTACATGAATAACTAAACTGTTTCAAAGGTATAGAAGGAATGCGGTCATAGATGGCGTTAAAAATAACATTATGAAGAAAGTATTCTTTAGTAGTTTTCGTTTCGGGCCAGAAGACCAAACTTAATATCGGGGCGTTGCAGATGAAAAAAAAATCGGTAATATGTAATTGAATGATTAATTAAATAATCGATTATTAATCGATTAGTCAAATAAAAATAATTGCTAATTAAAATCGATTTTTTTTCTTTTAAAAATTTTTAATCGATTATTTCAATAATCGATTATTTTTTCACATCTCTAGGGAGGGGTCGGGCAAAAATCACGGGGAGGTATGACGGGTGTAATAAAGTAAGATATCACGTGTATTTATTTTTTCCGTCTTAATTTTAGAATAAAATAAGATTAAACTCTAAAAGTTATTGGTGATGATGATGTTTGGTGTGAGCCCACGACTTTCTGATTCAGAAGCGGGCCGCTCGAGTACTCGACCAGCGAGATTGATGATAAATTAAAGATAATACTCTAAAAATCTTAAGATTCCTTGCAGGTACTAAAAATACACGTGATGTTGGATAGGGGGAGAGGGGTCAAAAATGATGAACAAAACATCACGTGATTAATAGACGGCCAATGGCGGCTAATGACATCGCC
Organism: Euproctis similis; assembly: GCA_905147225.2. NCBI lineage: Eukaryota > Metazoa > Arthropoda > Insecta > Lepidoptera > Erebidae > Euproctis > Euproctis similis. Next base: position 2,817,808 of record LR990117.1, on the reverse strand, counting down.
TACGTCAGTGAGAAATTCAATTTGGTCATGAAAAATGTTACGTGGCCGTCGTCGACTCCTACAACTATCCAGGTTTGCACGGTATATCTGCTTAGTCAATCTTGCATCATCCATTCTTTCCACATGTCCGAATCGTTATAATATTTACTTAGTGAATATCAACCATGCATTGTTTTCACTCAGTGAAAGAAGCTTTTGTTTTGTAAATAAACGTATTTATTATGGGATCATCAGTGGAGGTAACAGTCAGTGGTTCAGACAGTTAGTGTCTTGTAATGGACGGAAAAACGTGGTTGCTATATTACTTGATTATTATATCAGTTATAATTGTAAGGACATTTTGGTACTGTTTTTAGATATAGAGGATACTCCATCATATTTCTGACCATATCCCACTTTAAGCGGAGTCGGACCAATATGTCATCCTTTCGAAATAGTCATGTAGTCAAAAAATTTGGCTGTAGTATTATGACCGCCTGTCAGCCCGACGATAACCCTCCTTGGGAATGAATCATTTAATAGTTTTCGTTGGTGTGATGGGGAAACTTTTGGTTGTGGGTTGAGGAGGGGAGAGGGGAAAGGATTGGGCTTTAGGAGTCTTTCTCACCGAGTGAAATGTGGTATACGTCACTTTACGCCGATATTTTGAGAGATCGTGGTATTTTACCACGTCATCTACTGCGATACTCTACTACTGGATAGAGAGTATTACTAAAATAAGTTAAATTCTATTGTGTGAAAAAAAATCCTAATCAAATGGCTTAAATTTTTAATAAATTTAACTACTAAAGAACCTTTTAATGATGTAAACAATAAACAAAGAAGTGAAGTAAACAATAGTAATATTCCTTCTGTCAACTACCAGTAAGGAGACTTAAGCTTAAAAAACGTGCTTCATATGTGATATTATTAAATACCCTAACATGCCTATTCCAGGAGGCTTGGAGATTTGAACAGGAGGATACAAATGAAAAAGCAAAAGACATAAAAGTCATGCCGGGCAGAAGAAATGTGCGACGTGAGGCCAACTACCACATAAAACGACATATGTTAGCAGAAAATCAACTGAAGCAAAGAAGACTCAGTACCCAAAAGACCAGGGAAGCTAGAAAATCGCCAAATAAGGTAATACTTTATTGAACCTCTGTCAAATTTACTATTTATTTAAAGATTATCGAGTTGCTATTTTTTTTTTTTTTTTTTTTTTTTTTTTTTTTTTTTTTTTTTTGGGATAGGAGTGCAAACGAGCAGGCGTGTCACCTGATGGTAAGCAACCAACGCCGCCCATGGACACCAGCAACACATATAGTGTTACTGTTGCGTTGCCGACCTTTAAGGAATAGGGGAGAGGAAAGGATGGGGAAGGGGGAAATGGGCCTCCGGGTACCTCTCTCACCGAACGAAACGCGGCATGAGCCACTTTACGACGGTCTTCTGAGAGGTCGTGGTATTTCACCGGTCGAGCCGGCCCAGCGAACTGCTTGGCTCTACCACTGTTAAAACTGCTATTCATTATTTATTATTCATCATAGAATTACAGAGATACATTTACGCCTTTTCTACCCGAAGCTGTAGGCAGCGGCTGTTGTCTGTCACTGGCCTATTTATCAGTCTATTTAACAGATGACTTCCACACATTTGATCCCGCGAGTTTTTGATTCGGAAGCGCGATTTCCAACTTGCAGACAAGAGGGAGACAACTGACTAAATTAAAGATATATTTGTACTTCAACCTACATAAACCTTTAGAAATAATAAAGTAGCTCTTAGAATATGGCGATGAGCTATGTGTCCATATGTGTCATGACAATTGAGACTGTTAATTTATTCGTGCAATCTTTATTCCAGCCAACCGGACATCTAACACCACTTGAAGAGGACGATATCGATAACGATGAGGTAGTATCTATTGCAGTTGGACCACCACCGATGCGCCCCAAGTATGAGAAAGCCCAACAATGGAAAGCACAACCCAAAACTGTTGCAACCAACAACACAACTAACAAAGTTGCGACTAATCTTGTTAAAGAAATTCTTTTACAAATTAGCCAAGAGATGCTTTCAAAGCAAATCGGCGAAGATTTAGTATTCGGTCAATACGTAGGTGCTAGAATGAGAAATCTGACAGCTGAATTGAAAACTAAATTACAACATGAAATTCTCGAGCTGATACTAAAATATCATAAATTAAATATAGCAGCAGATCAAAAACCATCCACTCCAAACCCAGTCATACCACTACCAGAAACTAAAAAACTGAGTTCAAATCAAAGAGCCAATACAACGAATGAAACAGATGAAGTATGGACCGATGACTTTTCCAACTTAGACAAACTGGTCGGTTAATTTTTGTCGTACCTACTTAAGTTTTTTTTATTTACGGGACAGACTTAACCCTACATAATTTAAAAATTCAATTAAATCTCGATATAATTTACTTGTAATTTATTGGCAGACCCAAGCAATTTCCTGCATGAATGGGCCGCCTCGATTGGTGAAATACCACGACCTCTTAGAAGATTGACGTAAAGTGGCTCATGCCGCGTTTCGTTCGGTAAGAGAGGTACCCGGAGGCCCACCTCCCTTCCCCATCCATTCCCATCTTACTACCTTATAGGTCGGCAACGCAACTGTAACACTATATGAGTTGCAGGTATCCATGTGCGGCGCTGATCACTTACCATTAATCACACGCATGTTCGTTCGCCCTCCTATCCCATAAAAAAGTGCATCTGTCTCAGAGCAAGGTAACGCCGCTTTGTGGTTCACACAGCATCGAGGTAACGCTACATCGAGTTAACGCCGCATGTAAAGCCCTGTGAGTTATGTTTTTTCATGCGTGTAGCCGGCTCCATCGTCACGTCACAAAATCAACGAATCTATTTGAAACATTTTCATAAATGGAATATTTAAAATTGTTTATTTACTCTTTGCTTTCGTTTTCGTTTTTATTCTAAACAGCCTGATCACAACCTTCTAATTTTGTACTGAATTTATCACCGTATATTTTTGTATACACGCTGTGTTGATAATATTAATAGTGATAGAACCACGAACTTCGCTGCATGAATGGGCCGGCTCGACCGGTGTAATACCGCGACCTCTCATCCAGAGATATTTTAATGCTTATCTATATTTTGAATATCTAATGAAAGGGTTTTATTTTTGGGACATGTTCCAATAGAAACTTAACTTGAAGTTTGTGGGATCGCCCCTTGGCGACCTTGGCACCTTGAAATACTAAATAAATAAATATTATTACATTAAAATTAAATAAATAAGAAGATAAAAATCAATAAATATATTATTAATATTAATTGAAAAATAAATATTACCAAATAAATTTTAAAAAAATCAATTTAATAAAATAATAAATTTAAATGGCTTTTATTACAAAAATAATTAAAATTAATAAATTACTAATACGATTCTATGAAATGTGGTTGTTTTTACTATCTGACTTTTAGTAAATATAAATAAATATGTAATACTATCTTTATCTTTTATTTATTAAATAATATATAGTAATTAATCTATCACGTGCATGAAAAGAGTTATGAAAGTCAACGAAGCGAGTGAGGTGTGTAAGAATCGTGCCTTATGGCGCTCCCTTCTCTTTGCCTACCCCGCAAGGGATTTGGCGTGAAGTTAGAAGTATGTGTGTATATTTTTTTAACATAACATAAATTATGTGTGATAAATATCGTATAGTAAATATATGAATCTAAAACATTCTAGAATCCTTTTGAACACACTTATTCAAATCAATGAAGCCGTATAGTATAAAATTAAAATAAACATTATTGATTCCAATTAATTGCTTTAAGAAAAAATGATTTTATTTCAAAATAATGAAGAACAAAAAATAGAGAAAAATTTCGAATAAAACCTACTGGTAATAAATAAAATATAACAGGCCTTATTATTGTTGTATACGTTCGTTAGATGGCGCTGTTCCGCCTGTTTAAAACTCGCTATGGTTTCACTACAACGCCTTAAACAGGTGTTGCGGTTATGCTACAAATGTCAAAAAAGGCTTATGCCGCGTTTCGTTTTAGTATTTTTGAATTCCTGACAACTGTTGCATGTTTACATGCACAGTCTCTCAGGTCATATACGCTTTGAAAATTATTATTTAGTTATTGGCAAACGGCAATATTAAGCTTAGTGTTTTTACTATAACTTTACGGCCGGCCATTAATCACGTGAGGTTGGAATGGGGGGAGGGGTCGGGCAAAAATTACGGGGAGGTATGAGGGGTGTTGTAAAGTAAAATATCACGTGTATTTATTTTTTCCGTCTTAATTTTAGAATAAAATAAGATCAAACTCTAAAAGTTATTGGTGATGATGATGATTGGTGAGCCCACGACTTTCTGATTCAGAAGCGGGCCGCTCGAGTACTCGACCAGCGAGATTGATGATAAATTAAAGATAATACTCTAAAAATCTTAAGATTCCTTGTAGGTACTAAAAATACACGTGATGTTGGATAGGGGGGGAGGAGTCAAAAATGATGAACAAAACATCACGTGATTAATGGACGGCCACTTTTATTTAATTGGTAGTAAGTTCATTAGATCCCGTTTATCAGTCTTCCTAAAATAATCAGTCAGTAGTGTCCAACCGAAGCTTCGGCTTCGGCTTCGGCCACGGCGGCCACCTTCAGCCGAAAATCCATCTTCGGCGAAATCTTCTGCTTCGGCCGTTTTCTAGGCCGAAACCGAAGGTCCGAAAACAGTCAGAATTAAACGAACTGTTACGAATGAGTGAGTGACTGACGGGCCGGACTGCACTTAGTTCAGTGCGGATTTCTCTATCACCGAGAGAAAAGCGGCATGAGCCACTTTACGCCGATATTCTTCTTTAGCTGTGGATAATATTGAAGAAAATTATTAAATTAATAATAAAAATTTATATTCTGGGTCGGGATCGAACCCGCCAATCTCGATTTCATACCAATACACCACGAGGCCCGGCGTAATATAATTGAGATTTGCTCTTTTTACATTTAGTATGTCATAAATGTTTCAATCCTTTAGCACGAAGTATAAACTAAGCTGCAAGTATGATATCAGCAATCATTCAGAATCCTGAACAATTCCTAATCACGAATTTGGCAGTATTTTTTTTTAGTATTTGTCACTGCGAGAATGTTCTATTAAATACATAACATAACTTCACGCCTTTTGTTACCCGAAGGTGTAGGTAGCAGCTGTTAAGCCTCGTCTCCCCGTTATGTTTACGTCCCAAATGGAATAGGTGGCGAACCTATTGCCATACCGGGCACAAAGTTTTCAGTCATCGATATTTATCACACTTAACTTCCGAAAACAATTTCGAAAAGTCATTGGTGTGAGCCAGTGTTAGGAATCGAACCCGGACCTCTGGATCAGAAGCCGTGTGCTCGACCACTAGGCCACCGAGACTGTTCTATTGATTTTATTATTTAAAAATGTACTACTGTACTTAATTTATAAAAACAACGGTCAGGTTATTATTTTCGGTGGTAACAGAAGAAACTGATAAATATACGGTAATAAATTTACTACAATATTGGAAGGTTGTGAGCAGACTGTTTAGAATAACATGACTTCACGCCTTTTTCTACCCGAAGGTGTAGGCAGTGGCTGTTGAGCCTGGCGAACCTATTGCCATACTAGGCACCAAGTTTTCAGTCATCGATATTTTTTAAACTTAACTTCCGAACAGAACTTCGAAAGGTCATTGGTGCCATTGGAGCCATTGTGAGGATTCGAACCCGCGACCTCTAGATTCAGAAGCGGGATGCTCGACCACTGGACCACCGAGACCGTGTTTCGAATAAAAGCGAATGAAAGCAAACAGTAAATAAAGTGAACTGAAAATGTTTCAAATATTTTCGTTGACTTTTTGACGTAACAACGTCTTGTACCTAATGCGATGGAGCCGGCTACACGGACGAAAAAACATAACTCATACGGCGTTACCTCGACGCTACGTTAACCCTTATTTAATACAATTTATAAACAGCATCCTACCTATTATTATTTTTATACCAAGAGCTTTCAATAAGGAAAAAGAAAAATAATAAAATTTCTTTTGTAAGTTCGTAAAAGATTTCAAGAGTTCGTAAGATTTTTGCCTCCTAAACATCAATAAATCCATTAACAGCACTAATAATAATTTATAACCAGATTTACGATTAAATCCTTAGTGACAAGGGTTTAAATTTTAATAATGGTTGTTCTATAATCTCGTATTACCATTGTCGGACTATAATATCGGGATCGGAAGGACTATAAGTAATAATAATCTATGTTGACAGCTTTCTACCTATCCAATAGATAGGTATCGTTATAATAAATACTTTTACCACTAAAAATAATAGTGCTCCGCTCTTATTGGTCATAGCGCGATGATATATAGCCGAAAATCTTTCTTATTAAAAGGACTATCGAACTTTTTACGAACGAACAAAATTTCTTTTCAATTCGAACCAGTTAGTTTCTGAGCTTAGCGTGCGAGCTTAAACCAAAAAATTCTATATCATTTATTGGAACGAAGTTCCTTATTGTGCGTTGTGAAAGAGGGCTAGACGGAAAAAATTGTCACGACACTTTTTCCATGCCAAACTGCACTTTCAAGTATCGGCTTATTTAGAAAAATGTATAACTACTCAAATGGTCTAGTGGCTGGGATACCTTGCTCTCATACAGGGGGCTCGGGTTCGAATCCCGGTATCGGAACTCTTTTTGAAGTTTTATTTTCCATATTTTCATATTTTATATATGTTTTTTTATAAACTAAAATTTTATTGCAATTCCTTCACTAATTAATCGAAAGGAACTTCGTTCCATCCGGGTGTCCCTTGACACCTCTCAAGTTTTTTTATTTTCATATTATTTATCATTAGTATCACTATCATTATTATTTACACATTATAAAACAAAGTCGCCATACGATGTCTGTCTCCTTATAGTCCATGTATGATGTACTAAAGAAAAACTGATAATTTTTGAGATTTAGTGCTTTAATTGCAAACGCTGGCTGAACCAAAAGTGATAGATCAAAACAACGTACTACATTATTATACACCTTTAAATGTCAAAATGTCTTCGATGGTGTATGTCTATGCATTACTTTTTACAAGAAATGAGACGAAACAAATTCAACTTGTAAATAATAACAATATTATTATTAGAGAATTAAAGACATTGATTATTATTTTTTAATACAATACAAAATTTTGACAATTTCACTTGTCGAGCCAGTCCATTCATGCAGTGAACTTCTTGGCTCTACCATCACTGTGATGAATATCCGGATTTATAATCGAAACTTCTGACTCAAAAAACGGCGTGCTCAATCACTGAACCATCGAGATTGCTGCATTTTACAGTCTAAAAAACATAATTTATTCTCATCCAGATTTTTTTATTGCTACAGCAATTTTATTTTTGTTGTAACTGTAAAATCCCAGGTTGTAATAATAGGGAGAGTCGCTCGGGCCATTACTTAAACCACTCTCTCTACCAGACAGAAGGCTACAGTGGTGATTAGGCAAACACCTGTCTTGCTATGTTCGTGGTTTAAAACGTTTTTTGTTAAGTTTATTGTTGCTGTTATTATTTTTTAATTATGATTCGGACATATAGAAAGAATGCGTGATGCAAGATCGACTAAACATATATACAATGCAAAAGCGAATGGATGTAGGAGTCGAGGACGGCCACGACATCCTTTCCATGACCAAATAGAACCAAATCGACGCGCGTTAATAAAAGTCAAAGAAACGATTGAAGCATTGAGTTTTTGCCAGTTCTTCTCAAGAAGCCTTGACGCCGGAACTGGCATTTAGAATCGCTTTCTAATCCAAGATAGTGTGATGAAAGGGAATCTAAGCTCCGCTGATTATATATAGTAGTTATGTATGACGATTCTAAGTATTTTCTATAGTCTAAGGAATAAAGATATTTTGAATTTGATGTTAAGAATCGGCCTTATCGGCCTCTGGTCTTTGTACTTTTCCCCGCAAGGAATCTAAAAATCTAAATAGTATAGTTTAAATGTCGCTTCTTTGATTTTTCAGGTAGGATTGTATACCTGTGACGTGTTATTTTCATTATTTACGTGTAAAATTGTGCTAATAAAAATACTTTGATTTTTCAAAGCAACACATCGAGTTATTGATTTTTAATATTCTTAAAATTTATAGAGAAGCCTTATAAATATAAAGCATTAAATGGAATTTGAGTAGATTTGTGTAAAAATAAATTAATAATATCCTGGACACAATACACACAGCGCCCTCTAGCAGTCGATAGCTCTACCACTGCACCACAAGGCTCTTTAAGAAAAATAAGAAATTCACAAAAAAACTTTTAGAGCATACTTTCAAACTATTGGTTGGAAATTCCTATCTCTAGTTTTATTATAAATATATCAGTACTAAATTTAAATACTTTTTTCTTCAGTACCTGAGGTGAGGCCTGAAGAAAAGAGTATTTAAATTTAGTACATTTACCGATATTTTCAAAATTAAGCTAACAATCAATCAGAGGTACAACTTAGGCTATAGTTTTTTTGTTGTTGATACACATATAATAACCAACGCGAAAGATTTATTAAACATACCGAAATGGTAAACCTTTCAAAATCCATTCGTCTGAAGGTTTTGTGCTCAAAAATAAAAACTGTAAGCTGGATTTTACGTGGATCGAGAATAAAATAACGTGAAATACAGGGAAAAATACTATTTTCAGCTCCGTTTCAAAACTCATTTCATTAATATGAACTGGCTGCAGATAACCCTATAATCATCAATCTTATATATAAAACTCTCGTGTCACAATGTCCGTTTTCATATTCCTCCGAAACAGCTTGACCGATTCTTATGAAATTTTGTATGCATATCGGGTAAGTCTGAGAATAGGACAACATCTATTTTTCATCCCCCTAAATCACAAGGGTAGCCCACCCCCCCAATTGTTTTTAAAATTATTCGATATATTTCCAATTTTATTTTTTTTATAAAACGGGATACAAAAATACAACCCTAATTTTTCAAGCCCCTACGATTAACTCCTATTTATAAATGTTATTTTTAGGCAAGACAACGTTTACCGGGTCAGTTAGTATTATATAATATAATGTATTGTTATAAAACTAATTCGACTTTAACAAAATTTAATTTAATATCGGACCCCAAATCTGTCCCGAGGTCTCTGTCACGTCCAATTCCACTATCCATTGGTTTTTTTTAATGGGACAGGAGGGCAAACGAGCAGACGTGTCACCTGATGGTAAGCAACCAACGCCGCCCATGGACACCAGCAACACATTGTGTTACTGTTGCGTTGCCGACCTTTAAGGGATAGGGAAAAGGGAAGGATGGGGAAGGGGGGTGGGCCTCCAGGTACCTCTCTCACCGATCGAAACGCGGCATGAGCCACTTTACGTCGATCTTCTGTGAGGTCGTGGTATTTAACCGATCGAGCCGGCCCATTCATGCAGCAAACTGCTTGGCTCTACCATTGTATAATCCCCTTTATCTATTTATCTTGGAGCTGTCCAACTTCTCTTACCTTACTGGATTATAAATTTATTTATTGAGTGTTTACTTGAGTAATTTATTTTACAAAGTTTGCACCATTTTATTTAACAAGTCTTTGTTTGCTTAGGCTGTTTGAATTAAACAGAAAGGCTTAACAATAATAATATCTTGGGCACAATATACTCAGCGCGAAGTTAAGCAACTATATACTTATTACTTATGTTTTTTTTGTAAATACATACTTATAATACATAGAAAAACACCCAGAAGTCACACAAATGTTCATGCTTGTCATAAATATTTGTACCAAAAGCCAAATCCCTTGCAGGATAAGCAGAGAAAACTGAGTACCATAAGGCCTCTTACACGCATCAATCGTTACTTTGACTTATATTAACGCGCGTCGGTTTGGTTGTATTTGGTCATGGAAGTGGTGTCGTGGCCGTCCTCGACTCCTAAATCTATTCGCTTTTGCATTGTATATATGTTTAGCCGATCTTGCATCACGCATTCTTTCTATAAGTCGGAATCATAATTAAAAAATAATAACATCAAAAATTTACTTAACAAAAACGTTTTACGGCACGAACATAGCAAGACAGGTGTTTGCCTAATCACCACTGTAGCCTTCTGTCTGGCAGAGCGACTCTCCCTATTATTACTATCTGGGATTTTACAGATACAATAAATGAAAATTGCTGTAACAATAAAAAAAATCTGGATGATATGTAATTCTGACTGTAAATGCAACCTCAATGACTTAGTGATAGAGCACTCCGTTTTTGACTCAGAAGATTCGATTACAAATTCGGATACTCATCCGGACCTCACAGTGATTTGATTGTGGTAGAGCCTAGCAGTTCACTGTATGAGTGGGCTCGCTCGACCGGTGAAATACCATGACAGCTCATAATATTCATAAAAGTGACATTTGACAGGTTTCTTTCGATGAGAAAGGTATCCGTAGGCCCCTTTGGCCTGGCCGGTATGGCTGGTAGCTCGTAACCTTCTCGGTGTTGCAGATTTCAATGGGCAAAATTGGCTGCTTACCGCCAAGGCACCCGTTGGCTTGTTTGCCTCCCTACAAAAATATTTTTCAAATAATTAAATTGTGTACGATAAAGTTTAAATTTTGTATTGTATTAAAAATTAATAATAAATGTCTTCAAACCTCTTTTGTAATGTATTGTTATAAAACTAATTCGATTATATGAAACTTTAATTTAATTTTGGACCCCAAATCTGTCCCGAGGTCTCTGTCACGTCCAATTCCACTTTCCATTGTATAATCCCCTTTATCTGTTTATCTTGGAGCTGTCCAACTTCTCTTACCTTCACTGGATTATAAATTTATTTATTGAGTGTTTACTTGAGTAATTTATTTTACAAAGTTTGCACCATTTTATTTAACAAGTCTTTGTTTGCTTAGGCTGTTTGAATTAAACAGAAAGGCTTAACAATAATAATATCTTGGACACAATATACTCACCGCCCTCTAGTTTCAAGTTAACCAACTATATTCTTAATACTTATGTTTGTTTTTGTTAATACATACAGTATAATACATAGAAAAACACCCAGAAGTCATACAAACGTTTATGCTTGTCATAAATATTTGGACCTGGTTGGGGATCGAACCCGCCAACCTAGATTCCTTTGTTTGAGCACAAAGGAATTAAAAATTACGTTCTCTATACCAAGTAAATAATAATAGGTAGGTATAAGCTTTTCGGGTAGTCAAGTAGTTGCAGTATTGCAACATTTCCCATGGGACGCCTGGTTGCTGATTATGACCCCTAAATATTAATGGCAATCACCGGGGAGTTTCCATCCATCAGCCTTCATTGGTTCACATCACTTCATTGGTTCTAGATGAATCTCGAACAAAGATTTTCGACAAAATCTTTTTTTATGGTATGGAAGAGCAAACAAGCAAGCGGGTCCCCTGTTGGGAAGCAACTACCGCCGCCCATAGACACCTTCAGCAGCAAAGGAGGGATGGTGAAGGGAGGGGAGCGGGGATAGTCCACCGGATACCTCTCTCACCGAACGAAACGCGGCATGAGCCACTTTACGTTGATGTTCTGAGAGACCATTGTAGCCCACAGGCCGAGCCGGCCCACTCATACACTGTAAAAAATGAGATATTTATATCTATAACTCGGTTAGAGAGCATGTGGCCCAAACGATGTTAGATTACTAACGTATTCTTGTATTAAATATTTCTATAGACCAAAACAAATACACAAAATTCAAAGGTTACGATCCAACTTTGGACTTGGTTTAAAACTCCAACTATGAATTAAATTTTCTATAGCAAAAGTTGGGGAATACTATAGTTTCTGATATTACCAATTACTTTTGTCAATATAAAGTTTGAGAAATGTTTAATTTCACTAAACTTTGACGCTTTATTTTCTAGTTTTGTTGTGGTGGTCCAGTGGTCCAGTGGTAGAGCACACGGCTTCTGATCCAGTAGGTTCGCCACATATTCCATTTGGGACGTAAATATAACGGCGAGACGAGGCTTAACAGCCGCTACCTACACCTTCGGGTAACAAAGGGGTGAAGTTGTGTATATTACATTTTATGTTTTGTTCACGTTTTGATGTCTGCTTCCATGATGACTAAGAGAATCCAGAAGACGAATGGAGGGAGAAAAAGTGAAGGTAACCTCGTTATTTCTATTGTGGGCACACAAAACGACAATAGACCAGCAACGTCCATTACTCGATTAGGGTTCTGCTGGTCGGGAAGCTTTTAACACAGATTCCAACAAAGGTACCCTGATTTCATTATTGTCAGCATTGTGTTGTTGGCTTTATTCTATTTGTAACTTCTATGGACAAGAACCGTTTTACCTTGTTTGTTTTTAATGGATTTTTTTGAGTTAGAAATTAATAGGTCAGTGATTCTTCAAAAACCAAGATTAGTATAAAAGAAAACTAACATGTCGGATAATGCTCGGTCTTAAGTTAAGTATCAAGCAAAAATACTTATCTACCTGTTAGGCGTAGGTTTTTGTTGAAATTCTTGCTTGAATAGGTGACAAACTTATTGCCATACACCAGACATAATGTGGTTAGTCATCGATATTTATCACACATTACTTCGGAAAAGAACTCCACGAAGTTATTGGTAAAAGCCTGTATTCAATTCCACAACTTATTCATCCAGAAGCGGGATATTCGACCTTTATCTAGATCATCAACCCAGAAACTTTATAATTCGAAACTTGATAAGAAAGGATTTACTATTTATAAAAGTCCAATCTTAATGAAAAATATCTATAAGACAGGCTGAAATATAAGCAGACAATTTGAATAAGTGCACATGGTTTTACGGCATTGTCCGATCAAGTGTACATTTTACACAAAGCAAAAATAAAGTAGTCGAACCACGCATACTCATGCGAAATTTTAGGGGTTTTCTTTATGTTCATACTGTACCCTAAAACGCCAGCACATGAGCGCCACCTTACGCCGGGTACGCTCACAAAACTCACTCTTTGTAAACGATAATTTTCTCTCTTTTTTATTACTATTTGCTTTTAGGCCGAATTTTATAGTCCCCTTAGAACGCAATTATGGCCGCTACTTCAAGTATATCTTACCGTTATAAAATCAAATTGGTATTTCTCTGTACCATAAGATTTGATGGGTAAATGCTTTTTGTGTACACTATATTTGTAGTTCTACGAGATTGGGCATTAAAGATCTTGCCTTTGCCTGTCTGTCAGTATATTTGTACTCGCATCAAATTAGGGGTCGCTTAAATTCGAAATGGCCATAAAAATATTGGAACTACTCTAAATTAAGTAGATTGATTGATCTCATATAATTATTAATGTTGATTTGATAGGTAAATAACTTGAGTTTAAAAATTAATAAAGACAGACTGATTATTATTAATAGTTTGAGTTTTATTTGTGATTCTGCTTAAGCGTCCGCAATTCCCCCACCTTCCCCTATAACAAATTACTCAAACACGGTAAAATATGGTAAAATAACTTCAAACAAATACATAACTTGTTACAAAATTTACACCGCTTATTATTCTCCCTAGCTTAACATGTCCACTTAAAGGTTGTCTGGCAGAAATCGCTATATGCGATAAGACCGCCTGTTGTACATGCCAAACATTTTCCTTGTACCTACTTTTCACTATAATGTAATCTTTATATGTACAATAAAGTGTATTCTATTCTATTCTATTCTAATATCCCTAAAAGAGTTCCAAAACGAGCTGACGGGAGCATACGCTGCGACCAGGAAGAGTCATGAGATCCCCAGTTTTATACGAACCTAGATATGTCTTGGGTCTACCAACCCATAACCCTTGTTACATGTGCATGCAGTGGCACAAACGCCAGGGCTGATCGGGCTTTCGGGATTGGGTTTAAAATCGGGGATCTCGGAAACTGCTCTTCAGCTTAAGGTTTCATTATTCAAACAACCGTTTCCAAAAGCGATAGCTAAACTCTCCCTAAAATCCTTTCACTGCTACATGATCAAAGAAACAATTGAATTATGCAGTAGTCAGGCTTCTAGTACTCTTTTCGTTCTACCTACTCCGTAAGTATTAAAAAGGCCATGCAAGCAAAATTGATATAAATAATAGACATGAAATGAATTTCAAACTAAATTCCCGACAAATATTGTCTAGTTTCCCGCAAGGTAGCTCATATTCACCATAAATTTTAAGTCACTGCCTAACAATGCCAAGCCTACAATACGTCACTATCGACAGCCCATTCAGCATAGTCACAAAATAATAGCTCTACTTTAGTATATACAGCCTTACCAATCAAATGTAGACTCTGTTGAAACGTGATAGAGCAGTTAGTAATAGAATTGAAAGAGTTTGTTTAGTGCCGCGATATGTCCATCGTAAATAGAACTCTCATTTAGAGTGCATGCACACTGGAACTGAAAAGACATTTAAATACCAAAAGAAATATTAGCGAATAGGATTAAAATTAAGATTAAACCAGTCACATTTTCACATACTGTCTTCAGATTGAGAGATCCTCAGGTTCGAAACTGTGTGAACACCAACAATTTATTGCGATATAATTTAGAATGTTTGTACGTTAAGTACGGATTGACAATATTATGCGTAATGTATGTTAAAAAGCTGCACTACTATAAGTACATACAACGTAATAAAATGCTGAGATCAAGATATTTATTTTACTTCTTTTTTGTGAACATACAAAAGAAAAAACATCGAAGTACATTCTGAAAGTTTTTGAATAAAGAAGAGCTCTACGTATGATGGTTAGTCTAACCCAACAGATCACACGTCAGCGAAATCGCTACATTGGACGTGCCGTATGCATATAGTTAAAACGGATCGCACAATAGCGCCATCTATATTCGCCGGTGCCAAATCCTTAACGTGTGAATTGGAAAATGGCGACTGTGATGAGTTGGATGCACTCTCGACGGATTAGTCAATGTGAGAATTTTGTACAGAAGTAATATTTAAAAAAAGTATTTGGCACCGGGTATTTGAAATAGTTAGTATTTGAAACCGGTTCTTCTCATGATAGCTCCTACACTCGTAATTGGGCCACTCGTGGTGATCGCTTCCGTGTTTCACTATTGTTTAATTAGAAATAATAAGTTTAATCTTTGTATTTATTGACTACTTTTATGTGTTATTGAAGACCTATTAAATTGAAGTTATTTTGATATGGTTTGGTTTTGTTTTAGTATTCTTAACCGGGATGGGGGTATCCAAATGACACAATTACATAGAGACATAAGAAGTGTCATGTTCGATTCTTGGCTGACATGAAAAATCAATTCAAAAGTTATGTATGATAAATATCGATGACTGCCAAAATTATAATCGATGTATGGCCACATGTTCCAGATTGGTATCACTGTATATCTACCACTGCTTACATCTTATGGTGCTAAAAGTTAAAAAAAATAAAGGAAAATCATTTTAAACCATTAACAATAAATATTGTTAATTTTATTACAATAACACTTCTGACTATCTTAGTAATATCTTGGTGGTCTGAAAGTCAAGCTTGTGGGCTTCAAATTTGGGCTCACACCAATGACTTCTCAGTAATCTTTTCAGAAGTTATGTGTGATAAATATCATGTTTTTGTAGCACAATTTGGTTGTGCTATGGTGTAACAGCTGCTGCCTACACATAAGGCTAGAAAGAGGGTCTGAAGTTATTAAAAAACTATCCTAGTAAGCTTCGATGCTTTATAAGCACTCCGGTGATATTCGCTTCAATATCAGCAATACGCCGTTGCACAAAATAGCAACTACGATCGCCTGTGTATCTATTGGCAATATTGGCCACGTTCCTTTGTCGAGGGTCTATTTGCTTGACGGCAATAAATATAGGTACAGTTGTTTATTTACATTGCACAAATACATTTCGATTTTATTAAATTTGGGAAAGAGCATTTACTGATGTATATAACTAGCTGACTTATCCAACTTTGTTCTGACAATATCAATTTTAATTAAACCTTGGTTATTTTAGGTTTTTCTTTAAATAAATTAATGACTTTTCAGAAATAATCTCATTATTTTTGTATTATAATTACCAATGACGAAGAAAATTGGTTATTATTTGTCAGTTCAAAATTAAATACGAACCAATTTTTTGAGAAGCGCGAAGGTATGAATAGTGAAAATCATCATCATCAGCCTAGATCTGTCCACTACTGAACGTAGGCCTTCCCCTTAGCACGTCATAACTTCGAAACTACGTAGCAATAATCAGACGTCCATTGTCGTCACAGAAGTATGTGGGTGAAAGCTCCATACTTCTCAAGCAACCCCAGCAACTCCCCAAACCTGACTGTTTAGTTCTTTTGCAGCTGTTCTTTTGTAGCTCTGTAAGGTTTTTTAATATCTATTTCTACTCTCGGTGTCTCCGTGAAGGACTAGTCATTGTCTTATACCCACATTATACATCACATTGTGTCAGCAAATATGATCCATGTCAGGACAAATTAATACCGCCATGTATTTATTGATTTTTCGTTCATCTACTAAAAAAAGATGTTTCTGTGTTTCATTTCATTTCAGCTGTCGGTATTTCTACGAATGCACTAGGAAGCCCGTCAAATGTCGAACTCAAGTTTTAATTAAAGTATTCCATACTAGTTCACTAATGAGATTATTTACCTCGGTCTTTATAGACATTACAATGTTAGCTAAAGATATGAATTTCTTATCAATGATTAGTTGGTGCTATCGTAACTAACTTCACTCTATTAACTTCGATATGTTGTACAGAGAGGTATAACATGGAGTGTTAACGAGAAAAATAGCTTCATCTGATTTAGTATTTCTGCACTTAACAGAGCGCAACGCATGAATGGACCGGCTCGACAGGTTAAATAATGCCTTTCTACAAAATGAGTATCCAATGAAAGGGCTATTTAATAATAACTCGAGAAATAATCTGGCGGCACTCTAAATCCAATATTGCGGAATAGATATTTTTAATGCATTTCTACAATATGGGTAACATATAAAAGGGCTTTTTTAAGAATAACTTGAAAAATAATGTGACGTCAGTCTACATCCAATATGGCGGAATATTTATTTTTAAGGCACTTCTACAAAATGGGTATGCAATGAAAGGGCTATTTGATAATAACTCGAGAAATAATGTGACGTCGTTCTAAATCCAATTCACACAATTTTTACAACATGGTTAACAAATTAAAGAGCTTGTTAAGAAAACTGAAAAAATTATGTGTCATCATTCTAAATCCAATATGGCGGAACAAATATTTTTACCTAATGCATTTTTACAATATAGATATCAAATGAAAAGGCTTTTTTCACATTGTTTTTCAAGTTACTCTCAGTAACTCGAAAAATAATGTGACGTCATTCTGAATCCCATACGGCGGGATAAATATATTTGAGGTATTTCTACAATATGGGTATCAAATAAAAGAGCTTGTTAAGAGTAACTCGAAAAATAATGTGACGTCATTCTCAATCCAAAATAGAGTTCTGTTAAGAATTACTAGAACTGTATTTTGGATTTAAAAACATTTGAATCTGGTAAATTCTACCATGACCCAGATAAATTGACAGTGGTAGAATCTTTCAGTTCTGCACGAATGGGCCTGCTGTACCGGTGAAATATCACGACCTCTCAGAATATCGACGTGAAGTGACTCGTTCCGCGTTTCGTTCCTTTCTCCTGCTACTCCCTTAAAGGTCGACAACGAACCACGGTGTTCATGGGCGGTGAGTAGTTGCTTACCATCGGGTGACCCACTTGCTCGTTTGCCCTCCAAACCCATAAAAAACTATGCTCGCGTGGGGATCGAACCCGCCAATCTCGATTCTACTGTTGGTGGTTTTGCCGAAAACTACCGACTGGCTCATCGTAATGTAAGAAGTGCTCTTTTTACATTTAGGATTTTTGAAGTGGAACTTCTAATGTCTCGTGCAAAGGCGTTTAACGATTTTAACGCCCCCTCGCGGGTATTATAGGTATTATGAAACACTAAAACATAAATCGGCTTATATAAACCAAGGAAGAGAATTTCCATAGCGTGATTAAAAACTGTACATAGACATCTAGTAGCTAGTAGCGGCACTGTTTTTATCGCACCGTGTCTCAAAAGTACTAACTGCATAAAAAATATTGTTTTTAATTTTTAAATTTATATGCTACTTAAAAAAAAGAACAAAACAAAAAATTCTAATATTAGTAGGAATATACAAACAAGGCATTTTTAATGCTATATAATAATAATAATAACAAATAATAATTAGTTTGACGTCGCTATAACGGAAAAACTAACCTTGGGAACCTTAATAAAAAGTATCCATACAGACACAGGAGTAACACAACTAGTTCAGTATTAGAATTGTAAAACATTTAGTAATTAGTCAATAAATAATATAGTTATTAAAATGCAATAGGTCGCAGGTAAAATAATGGCTTTTTACTTCTGTATTTATTACTGTATTTAATTTCATTATATAAACCCAATTTTAATTTGTCTTAATTATTTTGACCTTATTGCAACCATTAGTGTACATGTACAAAAGTACAATTAGATTACAAATACGTTTAAGAAGTATGAAAAACAAAATGGTAAAATAAATAATTTCTTTCTAATGTGCCGCCAAATAATCTATACATGTAATAAAATTGTAGGAAAGTTGAATATTTCATTGAGTTTCATTGAATATTTCATTTGCATAATTCTTGGGATATGATCTACAATCGATACCGAACCTCAAAATATAGTTTTTAGAATTTTTGTCTGTTTGTCTGTATGTTTGTTACGGATAAACCGATTAAAGTACTGCATGCTTTTACGTCGAATTTTGCTTAAATAAAGCCAAGACGGTCGGGTCAACACAGGCTAAATATTATCACGCTATCACTAACTGGGGGTGCGCGATGAACCCGTATAATGGCACGGGCACAGTATTCTTCCTGATTTTTTGGCGTCCACGCAGATGAAGTAGCGAGCAACAACTAGTATAGTTATTAAAATGCAATATGTAGCTAGTAAAATAAGGGCTTTTTAATTTCTTTGTATTTAATTTCATTACATAAACTAAATTTTGATTTGTCTTAATTATTTTTACCTTATTGCAATTTCTTTCTAATTAATTCTTTTTGTGCTATCTGTACTAGTATTTTTATTTTGTAAATCTCTTTTTTTTTGTAACACAACAAGTAGGTACGAAGCGGCTACCGAACATGCCCGACGTATATTTGTTATTATAAGGATAATTAAATCGATATTTGTTATTTTGCAATGTATGTAAGTATCTAAGTATGTATATAATAAGTATGTAATAAATATTTATATTGTATTGAATCTTAGAACTCAATTTTAAAGTTTTTATACACGCTAAGTTTGGATAATATTATTAACAGTCGTAGAGCCAAGCAGTTCGCTGCATGAATGGGCTGGCTCGACCGGTGAAACTCCACCGCCACTCATTCAAATATAGTTTTAATGCTTTTTTGCAATATGGGTATCAAATGAAAGGGCTTTTCGATAGTAACTTGAAAATGTGACGTCATTCTAAATCCAATGCTATAAGTATTTTAATGCATTTTACAATATATCGAATGGGCTTGAGCTTGGGGGAGTACCTAAATCAAAGAACAATGCGACGTCGAATATGGCACATCCTCCTAAATAAAATAGTCACCAAATTCTACCCAGACCTTAAGATGGGGATACTCGAGTGGGGATCGAACCCGCCAATCTCCATTCCTCAGTCAGTAGTTTTACCGTGTATTAGTAAAACTACCGACTGTGGAATGTAAGTTGTGCTCTTTATAAATTAAGCGTGTTATAAATGTTCGTCTGTTAAAAAGTTCCACTTCAGTAGCGCGTAGGGACTCCGCGTATTTTTTTTAAATGTATGTATGTTACAAAGCTTCACTTATTTACCGCCGAGGCACTCCTCGCATAGTTTTTTTCTTGTAATAATTCAATCCAAAATTTTAAAACCACAACTCGACTAATAATATAAATGACGGTGCTCTTGATGGTGGTGAGGTGCGCTGACTGATAGTAGCCATCTCAATATTTCCTTAAGGACAACCACGTTGTAGGTATTCTTTGGGAAATAACAGGCATTCCATTTTGGTGCTATTTTTAGTTGTTAAGAAGGAACATGGAAAACAATTTGATGCAGTGTCCACGACGAAAAGGTGCGTAGTTTGTCTCACGTTGATTACTTAGACGGAATCAACTCCACAACATGCCATTCCTCTTCAAGCTCAACTGATTACCAAGACGAGTCAGAAAATCAACAAAGTAGCTCAAGTCACATACTTCACCCACATCACATCATCCACGCCCTTTCCCGTCTACTTTCCATCCCCTCCTTGTCCCATCGGCAACGCATCTCTTGGTGTTACAGAGTTCTATGGGTGTCATTTTACTCGCAGAATATTGACGTAAACTGGTTCTTGGCGTGTTTCGTTCGGTGAGAAACGTATACGGCGGACAACCCTCCCTTAAAGGTCAGCAACTCAACTATAGGACTATTTGAGTGGCGGGCGGCTATTGGCGATGGTTGTTGCTTACCACCAGGTGATCCGCAATCATGCAGATAACTGAGTAGCTTTACCGTTATATTTCGAACCAGTCGATCTCCTCTTAGCTGTTGGCAGTTTTACCAATACACCACGAGGCTTAATCGAATTATCCTCACTTTATTTTTAATCCACCACTTTCCTACCACAAGGAAAAAAACAAAAGCTGTTACATACCACTTATTTACGGGAAAATAATAATAATAAGTTAATTACAATTATATTTCGAATTAATTAAGGCTGTGTAATAATTATGTATTGTCATCGTCAATATCTATGTATGTAAGGGTCTTCATGGGCCGAGCACGTAAGGCCCTTTATTAAATAATACCTTTTTTTTTACACGAGGAAATGCTTTATGCACACCCCCCGCCTGGGGACGGCAGGGGGTAGTGTGGGACTCCCAAAGCAGTAAACTGCAATCCGATCCTAGGGCTACCCACTAAAACCTCGCGGCGGCCTTCCTCCGGCGTAGGGGTGGCCCAGGACAGTGCGTAAGCCCCCTGGTCCACCCCGCCGTCGCCCCGCCTCTGTCACGAGGGGGTGCTCATCCTCAGGGAGCCTCGGCGAGACTCCCCAGGGCGGGGCGGCTCCGACCACGCACTCTAAGAGGCGCGCGGCCGGCGGCGCCCCTGACGACCCTCCACTCCTCCTCTCCCGCCAGCATTGCCGCGATCAACGCCGGCGGGGACAAGTCTCGGCCGATCCCGTCGACCAGGACTCGGCGCTCGGCCTCCCAGGCCGGGCAGACCTCCAGCGTGTGCTGGGCCTAGTCCAGGTCGGATGCGCAATGGTGGCATCTCGCCGTCTCTTCACGTTTTATTCGACTCAGATACTCACCGAAGCACCCGTGCCCGGAGAGTATCTGAGTCAACCTGTAGGTGACAGTGCCCCATTTACGGAGCACCCAGGCCTCGAGGTGGGGCAGGACGGCTCCGACGCGACGGCGCGTGAACGCGCAGAGCCCTGGAGGACCAGCGCGTCACGCCAGTCCCCCAGGTCCCGCCGGAAGGCCTCCCGCCCCCGCACCTCGTGACCCCGCGCGTCCGGGCCCCCACCTCCCCGGCCGAGATCGTACGCGGCTGCGTACATCTCGGCCAGGATATTAAATTATACCTATTAGCATTGAAGATTTTTTACAGTTATTAGTTTCTTCCGGGTAATATCTGAAATAGCTGGGCTGATTTTGTGCCGACTATTATTGGCAGGTAGCTGGTGTAATAAGGAGTGACTCTGGCTACTTTTTTTTTAGAAAACATCTTTAATTTATTGCTTCCCAGGCGAAACAAATTTCTCCGGAACAGTTAATGTTTGACAAATATCCTTGAATGAGAACATTGTACTGGTATATGGCAATAGGTACTATCACCTATTTGGACGTAAGAAAATACGGTCCGGGTCCTTTATCATCGTTGTTGAACATTTATTTAAAATTATTATTAACTACACAAAATAATAATATGGGGATGTAAGTAATAAAGTTGGATAATCGATGTAAAAGTTAGACATGGTTCGGGCGTGTAGAAAGATTAGATGATACAAGACTGACTAAGCAGACATACGATGCCAAAGCGAATGGATGTATTATTCGAGGACGGCTACGGCACACTTTCCATGACCAAATAAAACGAGTCCTTAAAGAAGGTAATGTCAGGAGCCTTAAAAATCGAAGAGCGTGTATGACAAAAGTTATGAAATACTTATAATTGGAGTGTTTCCCAACCCGGCCTGGCCCCAGCTCTCATAGCCAATCCACATCCAACATTTTTTATTGATTTTCGTTAACCTATTTGTTTCTAAGATTCGTTAACCTGCTATTCTAACAAATTTTCATCTTAAAATAGAAAATAAATCTTATAGTTCATATATATTTGGGAGGAGATAAATAGTGGAAAATAAAGATACAGACTGGTATAATCTATTTATCGAAGTGTATCTGTTAACTATAGCTTGGTGTCTGAAGCTACTGGTTCCCTCTGAACTGATAGCTTACAAATCTTAATTAGATTTAGATTAAGTAACTCTTAGATTAAGTATTAATCAGTCTCGTCAGTAGTTGTATCGGAGTTTCGCAAGAGAATGCAAAGAAACAAAAAAAAAATGGACGTTTCAACCAATGTTTCAAAAAAATGTGGACTATTACTATTCTCTTCACTGATCGTCAACATTTTTTGTATTCATAAATGCTTTAAATATAGAATTATATTAATTAAAATTAAATTAAGGTTAGGTTTATTTTCATAAAATTATGACGCAACACACGGGTTATTACTAGAAGGAAATAAACATATTATTTTATTATTGAATTCAAATTTGCCCTAAAAAATAATTTCAATACATTTACGTAACAAAAGCGCTATTACCCGACATAATATGGATACATATATATAGCTTAACATAAGCGGTCAGACCTCATATTCGTCTCGTACATCATTGACGATATATTTACTTAACATTATTTAGACAGATGCGTTTTGTTAGTATAAGTGATAATGAATATTAATATTTTATTATTTGTAACCCTCAGTTGTTCTGTCGGTTTGACTTTTACGTGGTCAAGAGGTACCTTGGAAAAATATGGACCGTTAAATTTGGGCTTGAAAATGGTTAAATGTAAGTATTATAACAGTTCTTAGATTATTCTAAATCCAATATGGCGGAACAAATATTTTTACCTAATGCATATTTACATTATGGGTATCAAATAAAAGGGCTTGTTGTTTTTTTTTCATTTAAATTGTGTAACTTTATGCCTTTTTCATGGTGATGGAACATTATTAGATATACATCCAGAACAACGTTATTAGTCATCGATATTTATCATATATAGCTTCCGAGCCTGCGACTTCTTGATTCAGAAGTGGGATGCACGATCTCGACTCTAACAGACTTTTAATATTTTTTTTATGTAATATATACATTTTTAATTTTGTTTATGTGTATTTATTATAATATAGTATGCTGTTTAAATTGTGGTACTAATAATATCTCGAATATTTGAAACATATAAGATGGCTGTATCACAATAGTAGAAAGGTTAGCACTGCACACATAATATAAAGGTATCTTTCGGGTTTAATTTTTCCACTTCACAAAAAGTGTAGTGTGCTTTCCTTACATCATTCTGCCTTTGCACTGTACATGTTCCCCATTTTTTCTAAGCTAGATGTTTATTAAATTATCGCAGGTGACCGCAACAAGAACTTAACTCTTGACGTCAGCGGAATTAATGTACACTTCTACGACTTCAATAAGAAAATCGAAAAGGACTTCCCGATCAACAAAGCCGCTCAAGGTATACTAACATTACCCAATTTGGATAAAGCCAAGAGATTCTTCATATTTGTCGGTGGTTTTAAATCTTCAATTAAAAAGAACACCGAAGAGCGTGTGAGAAAAGCATTTGAGAAATTCCCCAACAGCTACCTGATCATCTTAGATCATTCGCCTTACACTAATGAAAAATCCGGCCTCAAGTCCGGCTATGAACGCGCTGTCACATATTCTTACTATATTGGAATGAGATTATCACAATTCTTGCTGGCTCTTCACCAGGGTGGCATTTCACCAAAAAGTATGCACTGCATTGGCCACAGTTTAGGTAGTCAGATTTTGGGACATGCTGGATATGAGTTTGGTAAAATTAGTGGTCGTAATATATCTCGTATAACTGCACTGGATCCAGCCGGTCCATGCTTTTCGAATAGTTTCATTCAGGAACAAATCAGGTCTGGTGTAGCGGAGTATGTAGAAGTTTACCATTGTAACGCTGGCGGTTTTGGTACAACAACTGTCCTGGCTGACGTGGATTTCTTTGTGAACAATGGCATCGCACAGCCCAATTGTGGCACACCACTGATACCAGGAATCTTTGATTCCCCAAAAGCTGCACAATGTAGCCACAAGGCATGTGTGCTGATGTGGTTGGAGTCTGTCGCTCATCCGGAGAGATATCCCGCGATTAGATGTGACAAATATGAAGATTTTAAAAGCGGCAAATGCAAAAACAACGACAAAACTATTGCCGGTTTCTGGCATCCTGGCAATGCAACTGGACTTTATCGCTTCTCTACAAAAGAATACGTCTTCGAATAGTATATTTAAAACTTTTGTCAATGATTTCTTTTTTACACTTTCCTATCATTCGCTTCTTTCACAACAACACCCTTATTAATTATGACGTCTTTCACACAATCAATCCATGGTTTCTTAATTTTTCCTCTTCTCTTATTTCTTTCTACATTCAGATATATCATTCCTCTCGCGAGATGTGTATCATCCCTCCTCATTACACGCCTATAGGCACTATGGCAAGGCCAGGTGATTTTCACTTATCCTTCCAATTATTGGCGCAACTTTCAAGCTTTACAAGCAAAGTTTGCTAAATATATGAACATAGCTTTTCCCCTCGATATTCAATTGTGATGAAACAAATTCTTTTTCTGGCTTATGCTTTTATGGCTTATTTATGATGTTCGGTGATATAAACTTTATAATCCGTATGCAATTTTGTTGTACATATATAATAAACGTGATTTATAAGTATCGTTGTTTTTTTGTGACAGTTAATAAATGTTAATATTACTTAATAAAACTATGAGTGTTTCTTTATCAAATGTTTTATGAAACCATTTGATACCCAAAATATTTCTTGTCAATAAAAAATAGTCTTCAACACGACTTGATATTATTTTTTTTATATAATTTAACGACCTGGTTGCTAGGACCTTTAAGTCGAGTCTTATTTTATAATTAACATCATCATTCTTAACCTAAACTAATCTTAACCTAACCTAGCCTCACCCTAAAGCTTAACCTAACCTAATTATCCATAAAGTCGTGGCACTTTATGCATGATGTTCCGAGGGAGTCTTGACGACAATGTAGAGGAGCACACTATACACGATACTTACACCATTTCCCACATTTGCACTCATATACGAACACTTATATTTAATAAAACGCCACGAATTTTATTCAATAATATCAATTGAAACACAAATCTGAGAAAATGATGCAAATAGCGGGCATGTCACCTCCACCAAAACTCCAACTTGTTATCATGTCCATGTAAGTTCAGGATGCAGAAAAGTCATTTCACACAGAATCAAGAAGCTGGTATTGCTTAAAGAACAATGTCTTGCTCTTGTATTTAATATACAAATCTATACATGATTCTTCGTGACATACAACGAGATGCAAGAAAGCTTCGACCAATAAATAACTTCCCACACTAACGACTAGGTTACGATATTATCATAATATACGTCTTACAAATAAGTCTTGAGTTTGAGTATTGGCTGAATACCAGCGACTTTTCGAAAGTTATCTTTAGGTACAAAGTCGCTTTCCGCTGTCTGTCCCCTTCCCTATGATCTTTGACCCTACGCAACGGATTTTAAAGTGCTCTTTTTAATAGGGTGGTTTGTAGTAAAAAAAAATTATGCGTGGAGTCTCTCCACGCTAAATAGCTGGAACTTTGTAATATGCAAACATTTATAAAATACTAAATGTAAAAAGAGCAGATCTTACTTATATTACGATGGGACTAGTGGTTAGTAAAACTACTGACTGGGAAATCGAGATTGATGGGTTCGATCCTCAGTCGGCCCTGGGTGGAATCTGATAAAATAACTAGAACTCTATTTTGGATGATCTACCGTATTGGATTTAAAATGACGCCGTTTTATTTTTCGAGTAACTATTAAAAAGCCCTTTCGTTTGATATTCATATTGTAGAAATGCAATAAAAATATTGATTCCACCATATTGGATTTAGAATGATAGCACATTATTTTTCGAGTTACTATCAAAAAGCCCTTTGGTTGGATGCCCATATAGTATAAAAGCATTGAAAATATCTCCGGACGTTTGTATGTTTTTGTTTGTTGTCAAAGATCGGCAATATGCTGCAGGTCTTCACGATCGGCACTAAACGTTTACCATCAAAAGAATAAAGAATCCCACCTACAAGATTACTCATTCGTACTCGACTATTATACAAGCAAATATAACTTTAAAATATCTCTCGTAAATTTTAAATAAAATTTTGTTGCAAATAAATGAATATTATTTCAAGCGGATAAAATATAAAACGTGTATCTAACTGTCACGGTATTCTCGTGTGAGGTTGCTCTAATATTCACTTAAGCTCGTACCCACTCGTCGGTATATGCACTTTTCTTTAAGAAAAAGTCTTTTGTTTCTTGAAAAATGACATTACTTCCCCTTATCCTACATATGCGGAGTACATAATGCAATGCATTTTCTTGAATTCTTTTGCCTACTTGTGGTTATATTTATCATCTCAATGGTATAAAGGTCAAACGCATCGTTTCAAAATCAATAAGTCGTATGGTTGAATCCATGCTTACACCAATGACTGGTTGGAATTCTATTTGGGAGTTATGTGTAATAAATATCGATTAATGACAATGTTGATGTTTGATTGGGAATAGGTTCGAGGCTAAACTAATAGTACTGAGTACACCTTTTGGCAGAAATAGGCGTGAAGGTGTAAAAATAAAATTTATATTAGAATTTATAATTTGGGTTTGATTCCCACCGTGTATAAACATAGCCGCATATAAACATATAGAACAATAGATGTTTGTGTCCCAGGGCGACTTTCTTGGTATTATAAGCACATATTTGTAAGAAAATAGTAAATATAATAAATCTATCAAATCTGTAATCATCTTTCATATCAACTTTAGTTGTTTACCTTGGACTGAACTGCTAGATGGGAAAAGTACCCAATACTTTGCGTACAAAAATAAATAATTGTAAATTTTCATAGACACTTAAAAACAGTCAAAGTACAAAAAATAACTTAATATTTAAAATGAAATCCTTAAACACAAGCGCGTGAGGAAAGTGCCGAGGAACAACGAAAACACGGGCGCAATCGCCACGAGCGGCCCGATTCTGGGGGGCTGTCATGATAAGATACGGGCACACAACTCATGTACCAAATACTCTTTTCAAAACCATTATAATTAATAACAATAATATTAATATCGCTACTGAAAACATAGCAGTAGGCTCGTGCATAAAAGTTATAGCAGCCAGAATACTCGACCATCACAG
Organism: Euproctis similis; assembly: GCA_905147225.2. Lineage (NCBI taxonomy): Eukaryota > Metazoa > Arthropoda > Insecta > Lepidoptera > Erebidae > Euproctis > Euproctis similis. Next base: position 2,790,103 of record LR990117.1, on the reverse strand, counting down.
TTATGACCCAATTAAATAAAAATCGACGTCCTACAGGTTAACAAGATAAATTATATGCAATTCTATTAGTCGAGCACATTGTGAAACAAATGTGGGTACTAATAAAATATACATGTAAGATATATTATAAACAATTGCTTAAAAAATGATTATAATACGCCTCTACTCAAAAAAAAAGTTAACAAATTTCAACACGCAAACTACACAATCCGCGTTGAGTAAGCAACTTGACGTTCCAAAGACGACTTGTCCGTCATGAAGCTATTGATGTAGTAGGCATCAGCAACGAGAAGATCCTTCAAAGCCCGCCTAAAGCGATCGAAAGAGAGAGCCAGAATATGCGCAGGGACCCTATTATAAAATTTTACACCCAAAATACTTGTGCACAATATAAAACCTTGTGCAGGCGATATCATAACAGTTTTAAAAATTCACTGCAAGAATTTTAATAGAGGCTAGCTGTTGCCGTAGACGTGGAAAGTTAATCTACGTTAATAAGGTTTAAACCTTGCCTTGCCCTGGTTTAGGCCTTGATAATTTCGACTCCAAGTACTTTTAAACCGAAAACGACTACAAAATATAACAAATTATTACGTAAAAATAATAAAATCCAAACATTATAAAGCTACGGAACTCCCGAGCTAAGATTACAACTCGCCCTTGTCCGATTCATTTAAAACCGGGGCAATTCCCAGGACATTAACTGGAGCCTCATCTAATTACGACGAACCTCCGCGGAACGCAAAGATATTTAAACCACGTTATTTATTATAAACAAACAACACATAAATAATTTGTTACTATAATTCAAATTTAAACACGCAATTAAGTCGGAAAATTATTTTCGTAAGGAAATTTGTTGGTCATTAAGATTACGTTTATTATACTGTTGTTGTAATTTTACGCTTTTTATCGCAGAAGATGTAGCCAGCGGCATTAATGTTTGGAATTTTTTCGTCTCAAATATATTATTGGTAGACCTATTGCTATACATGCCATTGGCTACAGTTTTAAATACTTTTTGCTTTATTTTTATACTTATTTGCACATACATATGAGTGCAAGCGATTAACATTTTGTCAGTTAAAAAAACTAGAACGCAACTAGCTTTTTTGGAGTAACTTAGCCGCTTTGTCCGCGTGTGAAATTCAAAAGTTATCCTCAACAAAATATAATTATATCATCAAGATATATACGATAACATAAGGGGAGTTTTAAATATTTTCACCGCGAAACAGCATGCCCTTATGTTTAGAAACATTAATTCCAGCGCATTCTGTAAGCAGAAGCTGTAACTCCTCCACGTTCAGTATTAAGCTGCATTACGTGATCTGATGCTGCACCGCTCTGAATAATAACAGCACGATGCCTACAATACAATGTGTTGTGATATTGCTTTGTACAAATATATTGATAGGTTCAGGAACGGTACTCAACATTTGCATCTTCATGCTTTTTATATACGAACCTGTAGGCAGCGGCCATTATGCCTCGATAGACCGATTTTTTTTACCGATTTTACATGTTTTACCATGAAGCCAAGTGTAAGCGCAGCGACTGGAAGGGTAAAGCGCAAGATCGGGCTCAGTAGTGCATATTGGGATGAGTCTATATCCAACGTTGCACTAAAGCATGCAGATGATGGGATGTAATAGGTGACGGAACCTATTGCCCTGTTTGGACTAAAATTTGAGACCAAAACGTCGCGTTCAGAAGCGATGTGCACAGCCTTCCAGCAACAGAGAGAACTTCTTATCTTAAGTAAATGATCATTTTGACTACGAGCAACCGCGTCACCTGGCGGTGACTAGCCACTAGCCACAAATGGACATTTACACATATGACTAGCTGACCCGGCGAACTTTGTTCCGCAACAAAAGTAATAAATAAGTAAAATTTGGATCATAATAAGTTCGTTTGTGCTATTTATCGGCACGCGTTTTGGCGCGCAACGCAACTGCTATGTCCCGCTATGTTAATACTGTAATATCTTCGTAAATATTCGTTTAAATTACATACTGCAAAGGGCCATATTGATCTATATTAAAAGCACAATCTATTTAAGATACTTAACTGGATGAAAATTAGTGCTGTAATGTTAAAAATTGCTTCGTAAAGAGTAAAAAATAAAAAATGGTCATTGTGGGTTATCCTTACGAGATAGACATATGCCCTCGCCGACTTTTTTGTAGACCTTTTGAAGGTGTTTAATAAAGTAGGACATAGTTTTGATCTATACTTAGGGTTTAGCCAGCGTTTGCAATTTAAGTTCTAAATCTCGAAAATTATCACTTTTTTTACAACATCATGTATGAATTATAGATCAAAACCACCCCATTGACACTCTCTAACTATTAAAAAGAACCGCATCAAAATCCGTTGCGTAGTTTTAAAAATATAAGCATATAAGGGGACAGACAGCTGAAAGTGACTTTGTTTTATAATATGTAATGATAAGATAGGGAGTAAGTTGGGTAGGAACAGGGGCTATAGATACCACCAGAACAAAAAGCGGCATGAGCTAATTTACGTCAATTTTGTAAGAGTTCCTGGCACGCAACGAACTGCGTGGTTCTACCACTGGCAAAGCTCTTCAATTGCTTATATTATTTACCAGATGTTTATTCCAATCCACCCTAATTCCTCCTGACAAAAGACAACCCCTATCAATTAAATATTCGGATGGCAAATCCCTTTTCGATTCTTTATTCGATCGGATGCGATCACCTTAGTGTTTATAGATATATAGGTGCGTTCGACTTCACGCTTCGACGATGTTCGCATTTAATTTGTTTTGTGTCACACTACGGGGTATACGAGTAGACGCGTTGTCTAGCGTGAAACGAAACGGTTATTTGATTTATATTTTGCAAAAAAAAAAACAAATAAATGTGATTCACAAATGTTTTAGAAAGAGCTTTTATCAAATATGTATCAAAAAATCGACGAGTGAATGACAAAAGTTGTGAAAGTCAAAGAAGTGAGGTGTGTCAGAATAGTGCCTTGTTCTCTCTCTCTCTCTCTCTGTTCTCGCTGCCTACCATGAAAGGGGTTGGGCTTGTAGTTATGTATATATGTATGGATCTACTTGAAATGTTACTACTTTTACACTACCTTTGGTTATCGCGGGCGTCAAATGATATTAAAACATTTTTGAGTTGATAACATAACACATTATAACTTACAAATGGGCTGGCTTAACCGGTTAAATATCACAACCTCTCAGAATATCTATGTAAAATGACTCATGCCGCGTTTCACTCTGTGAAAAAGGTATCCGGAGGCCCACCTTCTGTCCTTATTGTGTTCCATCCCACTCCTTTCCGACAACATAATCTGTGTTGCAGGTGTTCTTAGGCAAAACAGATCATAATATTCCAGTAGTTAAACCACGCATATATCATTTGGCAATGGTTCACTGCATTAATGAACTTCTACAGTGGTAGAGCCAAGCAGTTCGTAACATGAAAGGGCCGGCTCGACCGGTGAAATACCACGACCTCTTAGAAGATCGACCGTAAAGTGGCACATGCCGCGTTTCGTTCGGTGAGAGAAGTACCCGGAAGCCCACCCCTTTCCCCATCCTTTCCTATCCTACTTCCTTGAAGGTCGGCAACGCAACGGTAACACTATATGTGTTGCTGGTGTCCATGTGCGGCGTAGCTTGCTTACCATCAAGTGACACGCCTGCACGTTTGCCTTCCTATCCCATAATAAAAAATAAAAAAAAATTGCAGAATTGATGTGTGCAGATCCATAAAATGGGGATAGATAAACAAAATAGAACAATATTAGTTCTCTTTCTAAAATCCCGGGGCAGGTTTAATTCACGCCTGCATAGTGCCGCTAGAGTGCCTTCAATGTGACGCTTCAGTGTTTTTTCATGACGCGCCTCGCCGCTGCTAAATATAACCATTGTTTCCACATACTGCAGTTAAAACGAGCGGAAATCTTTACGGTTTTATTCTGCACCTTTGTGACCTTAATGCCTGAAGGTGTAGGCAGTGTTGCATGGTGTCACTAAAATATATATTTGATCCAATAAAACCAGTGCCAATAAAAACTCAGACACATTTTTTTCTCTTATCTATAATTACTCAATTCCATAAAGATATCCGATAATTTAATAAAACGGTATACATAACTTCTAATTCATGGGTCTGGAGTTCTAATCGGAGTACGATTGACGTACATTATGATCTTGATGAAAAAAAACTGATCTTTTGAAAAATATTTCTCGTCGAACATGTTTTCAGGGGTCGAAACCTGAAATTATTATTTAAATTATTATGATTTAAAGTAAATGTATAATTTAGTCTAGGTGGTCCAGTGGTCGTGCAACGGGCGTCGCGGGTTCGAATCCTGACACTGGCTCACACCAATTGTTTTCGAAAGTTTTGTGTGATAAATATCGATGACTGAAAACTTTGTGCCCGGTATGGCAATATGTTCGCTATATATTCCATTTGGGACGTAAACATGACGGCGAGACGAAGCTTAACAGCCACTGCCTACACCTTCGTGTAGAAAAGGGTGTGAAGTTATGTTTTTTTATGTTATGTCTAAATTATTATAATTTAAAGTAAATGTATCACTCGGAATTTAAGGATAAAGCGCTCAGAGTTATTTTGAGAAATTTAGTAATTATAATAGTAGGTAGGTCTTCTAGTAATATTCACGTTGGTTCATTTCACAGGTTAACTAGTGGTTCTATAAGACACCCCTAAACTCTGCAACCAAATTACTTAAACACTTAAGTTTTGTACAAAAATTGTAAATATAAAATGCAATTATCCACAACGAGTGTTTAGCAATAAACAAGGGGTCAAAACCTCTAATCGCGCTGCGCTGCGGTCGGCTCCAGTATCATTACCCGGCCCGGTCGGTAATGAGCTTCGGTAATGACTATCCACTATGTACAGTTTATCTTCCCTGTTTGATTTTAATGCCTACTTTAGGGGTAGTTATTCTAACCTGGGATTATTTGGTAATGTGTTTGCATAGCATGAATGGACCGGCTTGATCGGAGATATACTGGACTTCAGTAGATCGAAGTAGTAAGAAATGGCATGCCGATGGTTAATATATATAAACAATATATAAATATAAATACAATATCAAATCCGAGACACACATTCCGTGACCAAATAAAACTTGGCCCACACCGTTTTCCTTCATCTCACCATGCCTCTTCTAAAGGTGACCCTTTTGGTATTGCAGGTGGCCATAGCCATTCTCTAGTCACTCACTTTTTTCTACTCGCTAGTGTTCTATGCATGATTGAGTATTTAGAACTCTACCATTGTAGTTCTCTCTCTTTCTCTTTTTATCGTTTTAGTTGATGACAGAGTGTCTCATATCTAAGACCTATAAGACGTCTAATTCAAAATTTCACAAATTGTCTTTTAAAAGGTAATACCAAACTCGGGAATACCAAGCGCGCACAGGCCACTGAGCTTACCATCAGGCAGGTTTTGTTTTTATTTGCAACTATTCCAGTTGCAAAAATGTCACTGAAAAGCTATTTCGATTGAAAGCTCGTGGCGTGATTCTTTTGTTTTAGAGCAATTCGTTTGTAAAATCCGCGCGTATCTAGCTCAAGTTTTGTACTTTTTAGCCGAAAGCTAAGTTAAGCTTGGTATTTAAAAAAAAATAGTTTCCTATCGACCTAATTACTTGTATTTACAATTAAGGCTTTCACAGTAGTTTGTATAACGTGAAACATTTTTAGTAAAGGTCTGTGTTTGGGTAGTTTACTGATAGATGACGCTAATCTTTGAACAACGTCTGCTGAAACAGCAAGTATGAGAAAAGAATGTATATTTCAAGTTGCATAAATCTGTGCACTGTGTACACAATATTATTAAATCCTGTTCAGTAGTTAAAGAGTCCATAGCGTACAGAAAAATTTTACGTAATAAACTATTCTTTTATATCAATCGAAAATTTTCAACATTGCGGACATGTCGTGCAGAGAACAATACATTCAGAATTGTATGGAGCTCAGCGGTAGATCACACTTTCGGAATTATGTTCCAACTTCTGACAAAATTTAAAATTCCAACTGTGAAACTAAAGTTTCTATGGCAAAAGTTGTCGGATACGAGTTTTTTGATGTAGCCTAGCATTTCTGTCAATATCAATATCAATTTGGGATACTTGCAAAAGTTTCCGTTCTAACTTTGATGTTCAAAACAAATATAAAATGTTGTTACCCGTCGATATTTATTACATACAGTTTCCGGAAAGTCATTGGTGTGTGCCAGAGTTTAAATGAACTGGTAGTCGTAATGTGTTACTGTTACTTAAAATAAAAACCTACTAGTTCCCTACTTACGAAGTCTTTCATCAACATAATTATTAATTAATAAATTCAAATGATGATTTTAATGAAATATTTTTATTTTCATTTCATTTTCATAATTTTTTTAAATGAATTTTGATTGGTTTGATATTGAGGAAGTTTCCCTTTATTGTGCTTTCAAATTATTTCAAATTCCAACAATTTCCAAGGTATTATACAATTGCACAGTCATAATCATGGTTTTCGTATAAAACTATAATTGCTATTTATATATAATATACCATAAATTCACGCCTCTTTCTACCCGAATCTTAACAGCCGCTCCAAATGGAATAAATGGGTAACCTATTGCCATACACCGGGCACAAAGGATTTCAGTCATCGATATTCATCGCACATAACTTCCGAAAATATTTTTTCGAAATGTCATTGCTGTGAGCCCGGATACGAACCCAGGATTTCTTGATTCAGAAGCAGGGTGCTCGACCAATGAACCACCTAAACTTAAATTTATACTATAAACTTATACTTATTTGGCGTATAGTGGCTCATGCCACGTCTCTTTCGGCGAGAGTAGTCAGAGGCTCACTCCCTTGCCCTCCTTTCCCTGTCCCTAACAACTGTCTACCGAATTTTAAAGGCCGGCATCGAGACCGACACTATATGTATTGCGAGTGTCCATGGGTGGCGCTAGTCACTTACCACTAGATAACATGCTTACTCGTTTGCCTTCTAAAATAGGACTGTCACTGTAAATAAGTATATGTAGAGACTAATTAGTACAGAAATTTGGAACTAAATTCCTTTGACGAGATTATAGTCTGGATAAATTAAATTGTCACCCAGAATCCCACTGTCTGACTACAGTGCAAAGCCATCGCTATCGACAGCCTGTTCGGAATAGACACAAAACAATTACTCTATCAGATTGATTGCAACTGATTTTACTTTAATATCGACCTTATTACATGTGCAATAAAGGTGATGGCAGTCGAATAAAATAAATTTGTGCAGTGACATGACATATCCATCGTGGATAGGGCTCTGCTTTAGAGTTCAAACGTGATCAAAGAAGACCTACATGTTTATAGATGTTCAAATCTAATAGAATTAGCTAATTCGTAATTATTAATTATAGTCCGTGAATTTCTAGTCAATGTAACTGGCGTTTCAATAGTAGATTTATGGTTATCGAGTTTAAAAACTTCGATAATTCGAAATTTGAAATATATATTTTTTATGATATAAGTCATCCCTAATTGGAAATTATTAATTCAGTTAAAAATAAAGAAATAAATAACATAACATAACATAACTTTGTTACCCGAAGATGTAGGCAGCGGCTGTTAAGCCTCGTCTCGCCGTTATGTTTACGTCCCAAATGGAATAGGTGGCGAACCTATTGCCATACCGGGCACAAAGTTTGTCAGTCATCGGTATTTATCACACATAACTTCCGAAAATAATTTCGAAAAGTCATTGGTGTGTGCCAGTGTCTGGAATCGAACCCCGGACCTCTGCATCAGAGGCCGTGCGCTCGCCCACTGCGCCACCGAGACTATTGGATTAATTATTAATAATTAATTTATTATATTATAATAATTAAGAAATAAATATTAGTTAAAAAGGATTTACTATATTTAAAAAAATCCCTTTAAAAAAAAGTTTATCCGGCTTCTAGAAACGTCTATAACTAAAAAGCGATAAATAACGTAATTTACTAATTTGTGTACTTATTACAATATACAAAACGTAATACTTTAATAAAATCATCTTTAACTATTAAAATATTTACAATTGTCACTCAATATTGAAGTCGGTGCAACACAATAGAGTATGTTACCTAGGCTGGCACCGTTGAGAAGTTCTGTGGCCTGGTGAAAATGGGACCATCTCGGAGGTAAACATTATACAACGAAAAAAAAAATTTGAATTTCGTCCATAATTGACGAACATATCTGTGAATAAGATTGTATATCATATTATCGACGACAATATGTGTGTGATGTATGGTTCTGAAACATATTTGATTCAATACAACATAGGCGGTGAAATAGACGAGAGATCTTCATATAATGGTCGCAATACTCACGTCACACGTCAGCGAAATCGCATCATTGGATGAGAACTCGGATTGTACAATAGCGCCATCTATATATACTGACTAGAAACCTAAACGAAGCTAATTGGAAAATGGCTGTGAACACATAAACTGTACATTGGTCACGCGTCATTGTCATCATCATCATCATATACTGATAACATACGCATTTAATGACCCCGAAAAATCATAAGTGTGAGTTAGGTGTCGAATGTGGTACAACTATATATTTTGCTGATTCAAACATTAATTGTCAGAGTTAGAAACCAAAATGTATATAAATAGTCTATCTGAATATTGCAACTTGACTGAATAATGTTAAATTATATTTATTAACCTACTAGCTTGAGTATCAAGATTATCCGCGAATGCTATAAATTATAAAACTGAAGGTTAATTCGATAAAATATATATATATATCTAAGGTACACATAAATATGTCATTGTAATGTTAACGTTGTATAATTGTACACAGAACGATTTAAAATGAAAATTCAACAGCAAATGCAGCAGTAATACTTGTTTAATGCTTCTCTAAAATGTCTTAGCACTCTCACTCACTGTGTACTTTTATCCAAGAAAAGCTAAATTTCTTCACAAATACCCCTGTTCTCCTTCGCATTACAAGCTGGAAAAATATATTAGATTGCGTTTCGTAAATTATTTTTCGTGATGACTAGTATTATAACTTCACGCCTTTCTACCCGAAGGTGTAAGCAGCGGCTGTTAAGTTCAGTTATGTTTACGTCCCAAATGGAATAGGTGGCGAACCTATTGCCATACCACGCACAAAGTTTTTTTTTTTAATTTGAAGGTTTCGTCAGTCCAGTTGTTGAGCATCCCGCTTCTGAATCTAGAAGATGCGGGTCTTTTCAAAATTATTTTGGTTTTTCAAAATTATGTTATCTGTGATAAATATCGATGACTGAAAACTTTGTGCCCGGTATAGCAAAAGGTTCGCCACCATTATTCCATTTGGGAAGTAAACATAACGGCGAGTTGAGGCTTAACAGCCACTGCCTACACTTTCGGGTAGTATAAGGCGTGAAGTTATGTTATGTTATGTAATTTGAATGGCGTGATTCATAATATCTGTACAGCTACTAAAATAAAATCACTGTTCGTGTGATATCTTATCGCAAACAAACACAATATACCAATATACCCAGACAGCCCATAGTTAGTGCTTGTTTAATATCCAGCTCAGTAAATAATAGCTATCGTTCGACCATCAAAGATCCTGAACCTTCCACCCGCTTGAACAATTCCAATAGCACGAGTTCGACGAACAAACCAGCGCCGCAAGTATTCAACTTAAAACTAATATCAACACTATGTTGGTACTTATGCGTGCACATCTGAACAGGGGAACTATCCCTCCTGGTTAATGAAAATAACTTGAAAGCTTTAGGGAATTAATCGCTATTTTGAACGTTATAGATTGTATGTCATAGTATTGTCTTTATATCTTCACGACTTCATATCTACAGATTTGACAGTGTTAATTGTGTCTCGATATGCCCAGTGAGGTATCTGCTGCTATGGAATAGGTGGTGAAGCCTATAAAATTCATGCTTAGATATTTAAAATTACAAAAAACAAAACTTTGTTTGTTTGTTCTTAATCCATAGACCCTGAAAGTTATGTCTTAATAAGATAATTTTTTGAGCAACATAACTATTAAGTAATCGGGATCCCTACAAAAAATTAATAACCCCTGACAGCGTGTTTATCACAAGGATTTCTTTATATTTCGATAAGTAAAAGAAAAATAACTCTATTACTTTTCTGCTCGTAAAGCTACTAGCAGAAGACAAAAAACACGCTTTCCGCATATAAAATAGTATTTAGATTTTATTACTAAGTACTAAAATTTCTTATAAAACTGTTCCACCAAGAATTAATGCGTCAAGCGAGAGTAAGATAGGCACTATTAGGTACTGAGCTAGTATATTTTGATAGGTATGCAATATACCAAAGTCAAGCCGTCACATTGGCAGCCAACTGCATAGCTCAACCGCTTTAAAAAGTACATACATACATGTGTAGATAGCGGCAGTTAAGCCTCGTCTCGCCGCTATGTTTACGTCCGAAATGGAATAGGTGGCGAACCTATTACTATACCAGGCTCAAAGTTTTCAGTCATCCATATTTATGTAAGATAACTTCCGAAAACAAATTCGAAAAGTTATTGGAGTGAGCCAGGATTCGACCACTGGACCAATGAGACTACAAAAAGTTAAAAGTAATTAAGGATTAAAGTACTATACAGGTTGTTTTTTTTTTAAATAACATATTTTCACGTCGAACATAACGCCTTCTGCCACTGAAAGGAGGTTTAATTACATTCCCTCTTCAAAAACCACTCTATTTACACAATTTTAATAGGCGTTTCTTTCATTAGCAGACGGAAAATAAATTTCATGGTTGGCTTTTACAATGTTATTTTGTTCGTAATTAACGAGAAGTTTTTGACTCGACATTAATTGGCCATGACATTAATATTAAGGTTAATGTTCAATTGGAAAATGAATTAATGATTATTTTTTTATAAGTTGTATTAAATTTTTGTAGTTAAGACACTAATAACTGACAGGCTGGACCTGAAGTAAGGCATTGAAGAATGTAGGTAAAGTGTGTAAAAGTTGCGTCTAAAGAAGAAATAAATAAATATTTATTTATTTATTTCTAAATATTATTAAATTAAAATATTATTAAATTAAATTAAAATTAAGTAAATAAATATTTATTTCTTCGTTTCAGAAATCACAAAACATTCATTTTCAGTTTTGTTTTGTGATAAAGTCAGAAAAAGTTCCCAATTAAATGCTACTTAGAAATAAAAAATAACTTATTTTAAACACTTCAGCCGACTCGCACTTGTCCGATTCATTTAAAACCAGGTCAATTCCCAGGACATTAAATGGAGCCTCATCTAATTACGACGAATGAGCACCTCCGCGGAACGCAAAGATATTTAAACAACGTTATTTATTATAAACAAACAGCACATAAATAATTTCTTGAATATAATCCAAATTTAAACACGCAATTAAGTCGGGAAATTATTTTCGTAAGGAAATTTGTTGATCATTAAAGATAACGTTTATTGTTGATGCATGAATGAAATGAATAATGAATTTTAAGAAGAAAACCTAAGGCCTTATCAACGGCCTGGTGACGCGTAGCACACCAAGAGCATCATGCAATATGGATGGATTCACTGGATTATGGATTGCCAGTTTAAGCTTAAACATAACTAATTTTGTTGAAATATAGCTGATTAAATATTCGGTATATAGCTGAATTAACTACCGACACAGCCAGTTTCATTTCGATTAGCAGCATAATCGGCTTTTTTCATTTTGAGTGCCCGCTACTCCAAAACTACCCCAAAGCTAATATCCAAACGAGGCAATTAAACTATATAACCTGGTGCAGACCAATGGACTAGACTTCTCGTAATTGACGCTGCCTACGACTTCGCGTGCTATGAGCGTGAAGTTACAATATACTGAACAATTCCTCTAGCGATGTTAGATACACTTTATAAATCGTAAAACACAAAGGCTAGCAAATTCTGCAAGCTAAATTTTAACTCAGGCCACGTTCAATTTTAAGCTGCATTACGTGATCGCAAGCTGTTCTGTCTTGTTGTTAGTAACAGCTGATATTATGTGTGTTCAGTGATAATGTCGTGGTTCTATTTTATAAGATGTAGACGCAGTTCTTAAAAGGTTTATTAAGTTACTTTGATGTTTACTCAAATTGGTAAAAGACTTTATTTTAGACTTTTTTAGGCTAAGAGGTTTGCACAATAAGGGATTTACTTTAATGAATCTAAAAATGGCTGAATGTAAATGCCAGTGACAACAGATTTAAACTAACCAGACCATATACAAAATGTATGTTTGATAGATATACGTTATTTTTGTTAATAAACTTATCTATATATATATAAGAGATTTCCACTTTATATTGACTCATCACGATATCTCTGGAACCATAAGGCGTAGCGACTTGAAATTTGGTAGGATTATTCCTTTCGCCGAGTAGAGGTCAGGATTTCAGGTCAGTTCGGATTTTACGAAATTCCACCCACAAGGGGGGTTGCGGGGGTGTTAACAATGGAAAATTCCCTTTTTTAACCTATAGCTGCTATCGACTTCAAATTTGTCGAAGATATTGCAGTATTAACATAGCGGGGCAGCAGTTATTACTTTTGATGCGAAACAGAGTTCGCCGGGTCAGCTAGTAGTTTATATTTTGAGAAATGTACCTGGAGTAAGCCTAATAAAATAAAAAAGAAATTGCGTGGTTAGTTTATTTGATGGCTTGTGAAGGTTGAACAAAAGAAGGTTAGTTTTCTTTTGTCCATTATTTGTTACGAATAAATGAGACAAGTGTGGAATGAAAAAACTATGGCGGTAAAAGTCAAACTAGGCGACCTCAATATACATCAAATCAATGTGTTCAAGAGAGGCCAGGTCAAGAGTGTCCACAATCGACAAGCGTGTATGAAAGCGATATTGAGAGTGGTAGAAGCAAGAAATATGTGTCAGTATCGTAGCAAATAGAAAGTAGTAGTCTCTGCTTACTCCCATGTAAATTAAGTGTGATCGTATGTAAGTATTTTAGATATATATTAGTGATCTAACGAATATTCGCGTTCGCGAATATTTGCGTGTATTTCGATATTCGCATTCGCAAGGAATATTGCGAATATTAGGCGAATGTTTTTAATAATAAAGAAATTTTATATAGCAAGATGATACGAAAAATAATCTTTATATTAGTGATATTACGAATGTTGAATTTTGAACATTCGCGAATACGAACGCGAATGCGAACATTTCTTTCAAACCTTGGCGAAAGCATTCGGACGATTCTCAGAGCTATAAATAAGTCAAGCCATATTGGTTATTTAGTGATTAATTTCACGCAAAGAAGAATATTTTGAAAAAAGTTTCATACTCTCTCCCCTAGTGTTCAATCTTGCATTTGGAGTTTTATGAAGAAAGAACTGCATCGTTTCAGTTGGATCTAACCGCGGTATGAAAATTTGATTAAAATCAGTTTAAAAGTTTGGGAGTCCATGGGGTCCGGGAAAATTATTGAAAGGAGAATGAGGGCGATATCTGACGGAGTGTTGAGCGAGGCTTAGGGTGGTTTCAGAAGAAGAAGAGGCTGCATGCACCAGACTTTTTCACTCCGCAACATCGTAGAGAAGCAACTGCTTCTAAGCTAAAAGTTTTTCTGTGGTTTTGTGGATCTAAAAAATCGTGCCGTGCACTCCTCACTTATGGCCAGTTCCAGTGGTCTCCAGAGAGTGAGATAGACAAATGTAGGCCTGCGAATGGGTGACCTAGTTGTGAGCTGCTTGCCTTACACAGATGACGCCGTGCTTTTAGCCAAATCGCCGTCGGACCTGCAAACACTAGTCACTATTGTGAAAGACGTTTGCCTGCAATGAAAGGCTTACAATGGATAGTGATGAAAACGAAAGTTATGGAGTATAAAAGAGAAGAATCCAGAACGGATACAAGAATAATGGTTCATGATGTAGTGCTAGAGCAGGTGAATGAAATTGTATCTTGGATGCGCTTTTAGCAGGAATGGTCGATACATCGTGGATGTCGGAAGAAGAGTGGAAACAGTGTAAATAGAGCATTGGGCAGAGTTAACTTATAGAAGCGAGAGTTGGGTATGGCAGGGTTTGCACCAAAGGATAAAAGCGGTCGACATTTGGGTGCTGTGCAAAATCAGCGAAGTAACTCTCGCTAACCGCGTCGAAAACAAGGTTGTAACGAAGGAAGTAGGATTGAGAGTGTCGATGTAAAAGTAAGAAAGGACGTGCTCCGATGATTCGAAAATATATGAAGGAGTCGTAGACCGCTATGATACATTTTCGATAACCAAATAGAACGAGTCTTGGAGCAAGGTGATATCAGGAGCCTTAAAGGTCGACGAGGATGTTTGTGTGTGCGAAGAATTATGAAAGTCAAAGAAATGAGTAAGGCGTGTATAAATCGTCCCTTATGGCGCTCTGTTCTCTCTGCCTACCCCGCAAGGGACTTGACGTGTAATCATTTATGTATCTAAGGATGTATTTCTAATCTAGTTACCTTATTTAAGGTTAATCCATATTATAATATTTTTAATACTAATCTATTACTAAACAAAATATATTATTATATTGTTGAACGCCTGAACTTGTATATTGTGCCACAAGATATAAGATAAAGTGCTATAAATTATAGCGTCAGAAAGCTCTTTATACAGAGCATTAGATATTTCTAAGTAGAACGTGTTACAAATATTTATAAACACCAGCTCGGGAAAGAGACAGTCCGCTTAAAAGAGTAATATAAATTAGGTCATATTGGACAAGAAATTTGTCATATCACATTAATCTAATGACCAAAAAATTACATAAATATTAAATTATGATCGTTTAAAAATAACTTTCATAACTACATATCGTGCGCAAGTTTTATCAGTCACCGATATTTATCACAATTTGAAACTTTGTCATTAGTTTAAGCAAGGAAACGAACCTGAGACGCATTCGTTTAGAAACTGGATACTAAACCTCCGGGCTATCAAGACGACTTCAATTATATGTTCGAAATAATCTTGATTTTTTTTATCTAATTGTATACGATCACCTTACAGTTTTACCTTTTGATAAAAGTACGTTCAATTTCACGGTTCGACGATATATTTAATATATTTTGTGTCACATTATAGGAAATAGATATATCATCCAGCGTGAAACGAAACGCTGTTTTGTGTTATCTTTATAAGTACTCAATGGATTTTGATACAGCTTTTATAATAGGTCGATAAGTTCAAAGTGAAAGCTTTTGTGTATAATTAAGGACGATTTTGTTTAAATATAAAGTTTTATCCTGTTTTGGTCTCGGTGGTCTCGAGCCCAACGCTGCTTTCTGATTCATAAGTCGCGGGATCGATTCCGATTGCACACCAATAATTTCTCGTAATTCTTTTCACAACATAGGTTTGTTTAATGATTAATATCAATAACTGACAACTTTGTGCTCGGTGTATGGCAATAGGTTTCTGGCACCTATTCCATTTGGGATGTAAGTTAACGGTTCAGTGAGTTGAGGCTCTATATCCGCTGCCTACACCTTCAAGTAGAAAAAAACATGAAGTTATACTATCTTGATAACAACCATCTACTTGTATCTACAGCGAGGATATAACAATCAAAGGGCTCAGCCGGTAAAATATCACGATATATCAGAATATCGACGTAAAATTGTACATGTCGCATTTCGTTTGGTGAGAGAGGTCTCCGGATAAATTTGAAATGCTTTAAAAGCGTTAACTTAATATGAATAATATATACCTAAGTGAAACACAAGGAATTATGTATTTATGTACAGTGGTATAAAGCTTTGAATTTGTTATAATTTATCTTTGTACAGAAACATTGGAGTTGCACAAGTATTTAGTTAGTTCCCGCAAATGTGAACACTCCCTGCACAGCAGTTATAGAAGACAGACCAAATAAATTACGACGTGCATTCCTGCTAATGTTTCTTGTAAATAACTAAATGATCTCTTAGATCGTTCATTGTACAGCGAAGTCTTATGTACATCGATTTTCTGAATGCACTTTTCTTGGTACTTTTCTTTATTGCGGCGACGGGCTTCGTGGCGCATTGGTAAAACTACCGGCTGCAGCAATGAGGTCGGGGGTTCAACTCCCACCCGAGCACAAATATTTGTGACAAACATGAATATTTGTGTGGCGTCTGGGTGTTTTTCTATGTATTATAAGTATGTATTTGCAAAAGAAAAGTATATATGTATTAATATCCTTTATCTAGTATCCATAACACAAGCATCTAGTTACTTAGCTTGTAACTAGAGGGCGCTGTGTGTATTGTGTCCAAGATTGAGAGAGATTGAGAGATTTTTATTATGTGATAATGGGCAACCGAACTAACGGGTTATTATATAGTAAGCGTAGTCGGCCATAGACATTTGCAACACCGAGTAGGTCGCAGTTACGGTGCACGGGCCGT
Source organism: Euproctis similis (assembly GCA_905147225.2). Lineage (NCBI taxonomy): Eukaryota > Metazoa > Arthropoda > Insecta > Lepidoptera > Erebidae > Euproctis > Euproctis similis. Next base: position 2,773,641 of record LR990117.1, on the reverse strand, counting down.
TGTACAACTCTGTTACCGAACAAAATGCATCATTAGTCACTTTACGTCGATTTTTTGACAGTACATAGTACTACACCGGTCTAGCCAGCCCATTCATACAGCAAACTGTGTGCAACACCTCGCAAGATTCATTAATACATAGATTTTAATATCGTATCGACACTAGAATATTTAGTACGTAATTTATTGTTTAAAATGTGTGTAAAAAAAAATGTATTTTAAGCCCAAATCAGTGAAAATAACAACAAATTTAGGACTTTTTAAATTGTATACCTTAAATTCATCTTTATAGGCAAAGGAAACGTAGACAATACAGCCAGTCCTGAAATAATAATACGCATTAATTGCAGTACCCAACATCAGGATTAAATCAAACAATTTGTTAGCTAAAACGAAAATCTCGAAACATTTTAAAATGAGATGTAGTATTTTTGTAAAGTTTCTACAGTCCAAACCGCCGAACTGGATTGTATAAACTCGTACGAGCTCACTCTGCGGTTTGCGGTCGGAAGAACTCCTACTAAATATATATAGAAACAGGAACAGGTTAAAAACTCAATAGGAAATGAATGGTTAAAACTTCATATTGTGGAACTTTACACAATCTTCCGTTTGCGTTCCTTTTTTTTAAAGTCTCGGTGTTCCAGTGGTCGAGCACACGGCTCTGAATCCAGAGGTCGCGGGTTCGAATCCTGTCACACACCAATGACTTTTCGAAATTAATTTTGAAAGTTATGTGTGATAAATATCGATGACTAAAAACTGTATGCCTTGTATGGCAATAGGTTCAACACCTATTCCATTTGGGACGGAAACATAACGGCGAGTCGGGGCTTAACAGCCACTGCCTACACCTCCGTGTAAAGAAAGGCGTGAAGTTATGTTATGTTAAGTTACTTTTTTAAAATTATTTCTGACGTTTACAGGAAAATCTGTCATTTCAATGAACGAATGAATGATTTGATTATTTATAAGGAAAATTTAATTTACAACATATGTCTAACTTATTTAATATTACCTTACATAGCGTTATAATAACATATCACAAATTACGTCACATAACAAAGATCTCTAAAACACTGCTTAATAAATTATTGTCATAAACGGATAAAATTTGGAATCCAAAATAAATATAGTTTTTTTAAGCATCTGAAGGGGGACTTTGTTTTTCGATATTTGATACAATTCTTTGACAGGCTCGATGGCCCAGTGGTACGCATTAACGACTCTAGAAGTCGCGTGTGATCGAAGTCCAATTTAACCCAGCATGTCCAAGTCGTTTGGATATTAACAGCGTGAAGTTACGACGTCTATACCAAGAAATCCCCCACTGGTATTTATCTATTTACAGTTAAATACTGTTTAAGTTAGTTTATATTACTTGTGATACTAACGCCTGTTGTATTTAATATATCAATGTGCAAGACTCGCATTAGTCCCGTGGCCAAGATAACTACTGACTCCAGAGAATTTATTACGACAATAACACTTCCTAATGGAGTACACAATTAGCATCTGAACATAACCGTATACAACTAGTACTGATATTTATAGCATTTTAGTGTTAGAATGTTTGTCTGGATAACATTTTACATATCCAAGACAAAAGTAATATTTAAGAAATTTGTTTTATGTTATAGGACGGCAAACGAGCAAGCGGGTCACCTGATTGTAAGCAACCTGCGCCGCCCATGGACACCAGCAACACAAATAGCGTTAACGTTGCGTTGCCGACCTTTAAAGGGGTAGGATAGGAAAGGATGGGGAAGGGGGTGGGCCTCCGGGTACCTCTCACACCGAACGAAACGCGGCATGAGCCACTTTAGGTCAATCTTCTGAGAGGTCGTAGCATTTCACCGGTCGAGCCGGCCCATTAATGCAGCAAACTGCTTGGTTCTACCACTGCTGAATACTGTTATACTGTTCCATAATTTGCAATAAATTGTGGTGTCAGGAACCTTAAAAACCGACGAGCATGTATGACAAGAGTTATGAAAGTCTTTTCAGAGTGAGGTGTGCAAGACTCGTGTTTTATGGCGCTCTTTCTCCCTGCCTACCCTGCAAGGGACTTCGCGTCTTATTCCGTACGTATGCCTTAATTTTGTAAATAGTCCATTGAAATGTTACATTTTTGAGGCCTTACCTTGCGTTTTTTATAGGACGTAATTTAATTTTTTGATGTTCAGGGGGGGTTAGTGTAAAGCTAAAAACAAGTTTGTGGGGTCACCCTTGTCCCACGGCCGCCATCTTGAAAATAAGGGTTTTTACGGTATATCTCTTAAACTATTTATTTGATAAAAAAATTGTTAATATTTTTTTTGCAAATTAAATTCTCTACAGCTTTGGTCCAGTAACTTTTTGTCGTAGAACTATATATAAAAAAGTTATAATCGAAAATCTTTAGAAATTCGATGTTTGTTTTTATAATTGTTACGAAAAAATGATATCTGACCATTTTTATAGATCGTTTTTTGAGGAACAATTTTTGTTCGCATCATTTTTTCATTAGGTCAATAGCTAAGGTTTTACAGCGCTCCGAAGTGAGTACTATTTTTCAGTATTCTTAACTATACCTATATTATACATAACATAACATAACTTCACGCCTTTTGTTACCCGAAGGTGTAGGCAGCGGCTGTTAAGCCTCGTCTCGCCGTTATGTTTACGTCCCAAATGAAATAGGTGGCGAACCTATTGCCATACCGGGCACAAAGTTTTCAGTCATCGGTATTTATCACACATAACTTCCGAAAACATTTTCGAAAAGTCATTGGTGTGAGCCAGTGTCTGGAATCGAACCCCGGACCTCTGGATCAGAGGCCGTGCGCTCGCCCACTGCGCCACCGAGACTATTATACGTGTGTACTAATAATATGTAATCAGTTATTTATTTATTTTTTATTTTGTTATTATAACATTTTAAATTATAAATTTTGCAATATTATTAAAAAATAATTATTAACTCTTTTTCACATCACAGCAGAATTTAAAAATTATTGATTTTTAAAATAATTTTAAATCTGATATAAAAAAAATAATTTTCAATTTATGGGGCAAAGGAGCAAGCGGGTCACCTGGTGGTAAGTGGCGATCAACGCCCGATTTTTTTTCTAACGGTTCATAGTTTCGGTGGTCCAATGGTCGAGCACCCCGCTTCTGAATACAGAGGTCGCGGGTTTGAATCTTGGCTCACACCAATGACATATCGAAATTGTTTTTGGAAAGTTAAGTGTGATAAATATCGATGACTGTAAAAAATTGTGCCCGGTATGGCAATAGGTTCGCCATCGTGCCATTTGGGACGTAAACATAACGGCGAGACGAGGCTTAACAGCCGCTGCCTACACCTTCGGGTAACAAAGGCGTGAAGTTATGTTATGTGTGATAAATATCGAGGCAAAAGATTCCCCACCTATTCCATTTGGGACGTAAACATAACGGCGAGACGAAGCTTAACAACTGCTGCCTACACCTTCGTGTAGAAAAGGCGTGAAGTTATGTTATGTCGTGTTATCATTGATTAATATTTTTTACAGAATATGTCTCTTAATTGCTAATTATAATCATGTCTCATAAAAACTTTTCATTGCGATAAGTGCTCTTAAAATCATGACAATATTGACATTTACACATAAAAAAAAATATAAAGAATTCATGTATTTACTACAAGGAGATATTTATTATTTATTGCTTGAACTTCGTAACTTAAAGGGATAATCATCGTTCTAAAATGGCATTGTCCAGTTCTTCTCATGACAGCCACTAAACTCTGTACAGGACCGATTGCGTTTATGTTTTACAGTTCTAAATTCTTACTTAACTTAAGCTTTTTGAGTTTAATTATAATGGAAACAATAAAATAATATATTAAAACTATAATCTAGTAGGTCCACTTCACGAATATTACTTTACTGACGTATTATAACTAGCACTAGCTATATTAAACAATTGTATCACTAAAAAGATTACTGATCCGCTCCTATTGATCGTAGCGTTACAATATATAAGCCTACAGCCTTACTCGATAAATAAACTATCCAACACAAATATAATTTTGCAATTCTCACCAGTTGTTCCTAAGATTAGCGTGTTCAAACATACAAACTTTATTTATTTATTGGTATTACATTATAATTAGCTACAATTTAAATCTGAACTTAATACGTATCACTTAAATTAATAGATTTACAGTTTCTACAACACCACACACTCATCTCTTTTGGTAACAGAGCTTAGACTAAACTTGTACAAAATATTATAGCTATTCTATGCCATACATTCCAGTGGAAACGTAAAATATGCCAGTGGCATTCCCTGGATTATTATAACCGGCTATTGTGACTTCATTCCTTGAACACTGACCGTCGTGATAGTGATCGTAATTGTCGCAAGCCCATGCCAGAAATCCATTTTTTAAATGAACAGATGCCGCGTAATATCTGACGCATGCTTTATGACTGCATTTAGCTGCATCAGTCTCGCCTTTTCCGGGTATAAAACCTTCATGACAACTGGGCTGCTTACTGCCTTTCTTGTTGAAGAAGAAATCTATATCAGCCAAAGTGGATGTTGTTCCTAGACCACCAGCATTACAATGGTATACTTCTACGTATTGGGCTACACCAGATCTGATCTGATCGTCGATAAATCCGTTAGAGAAGCAAGGTCCAGCTGGATCCAGGCCGGTAATTCTCCATATTTTCTCATTGGTCTGTTGATTGTACGTGGTGCCTGTATAGCCTAACATCTGGCTGCCCAAACTGTGTCCTATGCAATGAATATTGTTAGAAGGGAAGCCTTTTGCTCGAAGACCTGCTAAGAAATTGCCAAGAGCAGTTCCGATATAGTATGCGTGTTTGACTGATCTTTCGTAACTGGCGAAAACACCACCTTTCTTAGACGTGTATATGGAGTGATCGACAATTATCAGATAAATATTCGGTACATCACTGAAGGTCTCTCTGATCAAGTTTTCAGTGTTCTTGGCAATGTGTGACTTGTATCCTGGGTTGAAGAATATAAGACGCCGAGAGACATCCAAGTTGTAGTTGGTCGTGATGCCTTCGACCGCGACATCGATGGGGAACGACAAATTGTAATTGTTCTGGAAATCGTAGAAGAAGATTTGAACCTCGCTGACTCCGTAATTCAGGTTTTTCTCGTGTTCACCTGGAAAAAAGAAGACAAGAATAAATGCATTAATATTCTAAATTTAGATTAGATGTTTTTCGCAGCAGGAAGGGGCATTATTTTCGCGATGATATTATTCTTCTGCCCTTATCGCACTTAAAGTGAGTTCGGCACAGCATGGTTTTAATAAAGTTATGGCTGTGGTTTTAAGACGCCAGGTTGCCTGGCGTCAATCTTCTTTGGAAATGTTTTGTCTAACAGTCTTAACTAGTCTCCAAAATATGGAAAGAGCTTCATCAACAGTTTGAGAGTCGAGACAAAGTATAGTTTAGTAGCATCAATAGAAGGTTATCACTACACATGTTCTAGGAACAGTCGAACGCCTAAGCTTAATATAAAAAATAAGTGATATTTAATCATTTATTTTTTCATTTTAAGCTAACTTACTATTTTAAGTGATACGATGTCTATACTTATAGTTATAGTTATACTTATACTTATTACTTATAATATTATAAAGAGGAAAGATTTGTTTGTTTGTTTGTTTGTAATGAATAGGCTCCGAAACTACTGGACCGATTTCAAAAATTCTTTCACCTTTGGAAAGCTACATTATCCCCGAGTAACATAGGCTATATTATGTTTAAAAAAAATATTGATCCTTACTAAAACTCCAATAATGTAACACAAGGTGTAAAAAAATGACCTGAAAAATTCCTTACGTCGCGTGCGCTGCGAAAACTATTGATGATAGAACAAAATCATTTACTACGACTTTACAGAACTCATCATTATCTACAAAAAGTGTCGCGACAGCATTTGTCTAAATATTATAGTTATGTCACAGTAAGGAGTTTTTTATTCTAAAATATTAATTTATATATGCCGCCTCTTGAAAAGGCTCTTCATTTGTACCTTGGTATTAATCCTCATCAAAATAAATTACTTTATATTCAAGACGGCTTTAATACCTTTTTATAACTTTTTGAATTATTCAATTCGGACATTTCATTCGGAAAAATATGCTTTTAACACTATAGTCGATAGCGTGAATAATAACAAAGGAAAAATTTTTTTTTTGGATGCGCCAGGTGGCACTGGCAAGACTTTTCTTGCAAATTTGATACTAGCTAAGATAAGAGAATCAGGGAAGATAGCGATTGCAGTTGCTTCGTCAGGAATTGCCGCAACTCTCTTAAAGGATGGAAAAACGGCTCATTCTACTTTTATACTTCCACTATCCGTAAATCTTGAGCAACAATCGTTATGTTCAATCCGTAAAAACGGCCCTCTTGGTAAATTATTACAAGACGCCTCATTGATTATGTGGGATGAATGCACTATGAGTCACAGAGCGCATATAGAGGCCGTGGACAGAACATTATAAGACCTTAGAAACTCCTCTGCCCTCATGGGCGGGATTACTTTTGTATTTGCTGGAGATTTCCGACAGACTCTTCCTGTCATTAACAGAGGTACGCGAGCAGATATCATCAAATCATGCTTGATATCGTCTCCCTTATGGACTTCGATAGAAAATTTAAAATTACGGACGAATATGAGAGCTCATCTTCATGGAATCACAGATAGTAATTTCCCACAACAACTGCTAAAACTTGGAGAAGGAATTTTTCCCACTCCAAATTGAAGCAGTTGTGACATCCTGCTGGATGAGTCTGTAGGCTAAATAATCCATAATTTAGAAAATTTAATAGATGCTGTATACCCTGACATCGAGAATTTGCACGAAAAGGACTTTCATTGGTTGTATTCAAGGGCAATAGTGTCACCCAGGAATGATACTGTCAACGAAATAAACAATCTTATTATTCAAAAAGTCTCCGGCCAAATAAAAAATTACAAATCGATCGATACCGTGACTAATATTGAAGACGCAGTCCATTATCCACAGGAATTTTTAAATTCACTAAACCCTTCTGGACTGCCACCACATGAATTGACGTTAAAAATTGGAATTCCAATAATGCTTTTAAGAAATTTAAGCCCTCCGAGCATGTGTAATGGGACGAGACTGCTTATTAAGGAATTGAAGGACAATTTAATTGTAGCGACCATTATCACTGGCCCAGCAGCTGGTCAACTAGCTCATATACCGAGGATACCGATGATCCCAACTGATCTGCCAATCCCTTTTAAACGACTTCAGTTTCCGGTGAAATCATCTTTCGCGTTAACTATTAACAAGTCCCAGGGCCAAACCTTCGAATTATTAGGGATCGACCTACGAAAAGAATGTTTCACTCATGGCCAACTGTATGTTGGCCTATCACGTGTCGGAGCTCCTGAAAACAAATTTATTTTGCTGCCACAAAATAAAACTACTTCAAATATCGTTTACAGGGAAGCTCTGATTCACTAAAACTAATGGCTTTTGTTTTGTAAATAATATGATATATGTATAAAATTTAAAAATAAAAAAATACAAAAAAAACATTAATAAAAATATGAATAAAAAAAATTCATAAAAAAAAATTGCGTGGAGTCCCGCCGCGCTACAGAAGTGGAACTTAGTAACATGTATTCACAATAGCTTTCTTTATTTTTATAGGTCTTCACCGACACTTAAAAATAGTCAATAAATAATTAACAATATAGACTTATAATATACTGCTAATGGTGGTCTGGTGGTGCGTTGGTAAAACTACCGAATGTATAATCGAGATTGGCGGGTTCGATCCCCACCCAAGTATAAATATTTATCTGGGTCTAGGTAGAATTTGGCTGGAGGCTGCGCCTCACAAAAGTGAGGCTCTGTGGTTCCACCGCCTCACTCGGCGCTGGGAACCACCAGCCGCGCGGATCCAGGTGGGTGACACGGCTGTCCCGGTGGCGAGGTACTTGAAGTACCTCGCCACTCGTATCTTCATATAGATAGAGTAGAAATTATTTTTTTGTCTTATTTAAAATTTCTTAATTCAATTTATTTTGAAATGTGATGTCACAAAACTTAGGACCCCGCCCACCCCTTGTTACACCATGTCACACTTCGTCGACCCCCTCCCCCCCCCATTGACGTGTGACGTACTTTATGGATGAGCCCTAAGAGAACTTAATTTAATACATCCTAGTAGCGCCATCTGCCGAAAGATAGTGAAGTTATTGATTATTAAAATAATTAATTTATATATTTACAAACTATTTCGTACTTAAACTGGTCAAGATATTACTAAAATCTATTATTTAGTTAAGTAAAATGCGCGAAATTTATAATTATGTGATTTAACAATTCATGATTCGTAACTGTTTTGGTGATATTTCCTTCTATTCTTTAAATCAATACTAATACTGCATGAATATTCATAATAATTATTTTCATAATTAATATCTTAATACTAGATAGTACCAACTCGTTCTATGTAATAATTAAAACATATGAGAACTAAATTTTAAAACTTCCTAGTAGCCGCCGGAAGATAATGAATTTGGATTGTTAAAAAAAGTAATTTATAGATTTACAAACTATTTCGCACTAAAACTGGTGTCATAATTATCTAAAATAGTTATTTTGAATTTTAATTATCCTATTTTTCAATTATAATTCTGGAGTAGGTTCACTTGTTGTGTAAAAAGATGTTGTTCATCATTATTGTTATATCAATTATGACCAGCTAGTACCACTATCCGCTACTAGATGTCTGTACGGGTAGTTTAAAAAGTCGCTATGTCTTTTCGTCCTTGGTTTATATGGATCTTGGCATTTTTGTTACTATTATATTATATTAATAGTGGCCGCAAGGCGGCGTTAAAAGCGTTAAATGCTCTTGCACGAGACATTAGAAGTTCCACTTCAAAAAAAATTCAAACTTCCTTTATAATTTTACTTTTTTTTGAAACCCGATGCAAAAAACAGGGTGTATGTGTGTGTGTATGTACCCGTGCGAAGCCGGGGCGGGCCGCTAGTCTTAGATAAATACATAGATGTTCGGGTTAAGCTGATCTTCTTTATTCTCGAGATTCAAATATCGACTTGAGTCTAACTATCCAAGCTCTTGGGCAATACGTAATCATTAATTAACAATTGTTCACCTTGTATTAATCAACGTGCTACAAATTACTGTTATTAGGTAATTGTAGTTCAATAAATTATCCAATCATCGAAGTAAACATAGAGATATATATGTGATTCCTAGAACGTATTGACATACGAGATTAGATTCTAAAAGGGAATCACAGAGTATCTAAATTAAAAATATATGCCATTAACTGCACACATTTATAGACGACATGTTCGCAGTAAATATGGTTCAATATGCTGTTATTTGTTAGTTTTATCTGAAAGTTGTATAATCTAAGGCTTTCTAAAAATCGTAAATGGAAGTGGAAAAAGGGGATAAAAATGACATAACTTCAAGTCTTTTTCTACCCGAAGGTGTTGGCAGTGTCTGTAAAGCCGACTCGCCGTTATGTTTACGTCCCAAATAGAATAGGTTGCGAACCTACTGCCACACCGGGCACAAATTTTTCAGTCATCGATATTGATCACACATAACTTTCAACGGGGTGCTCCACCACTGGGTCATTGATACTTGTTGTATAGAAATAATTGAACAACAACACGTAATTAATGGCCGAACCCTCTTAAATTCGTAATATCATGTACTAGCCTTAATGTTATGGTGCGAAATTGACTACAATAGCTCATTGTATTCAAGGGGAAACCATTATGCATAGATTCTGCTAGACTGATTAGATCATATTGTTTTCTATTTGACAGAGTTGGACAATAAATTGTATATGAATATATTGCTATTATAAATTATTACAAATGTCTGAAATTGTGACTAAGCAGATATATAGCACAAACTGCGCCACGGCGCACATATGTTCGTAACTTATCGGAAATGTACCAGGTGATCAGGTGCAAACAAGAGTACCTACTCCTAAGGAAGTGGGTTGTCGAACCCTTATTCTCACCAAACGAAACAAAGCATGAGTTACTTTACGGCGATTTTACGTGGTTTTATCTTAATTATTCTCTCTACTATCTGTAACTAAACTGGGGAAGGACCTTGGAGGTACATACTTTCCTTGTTAAGTAACCTTACAATATAACATATATAAATATCATAAGTAAGTACCTATATAAGAGTACCTACTACTCTAAGTGCGTTTTTTTTTATATATATAAATCGATGTAGTGCGTATAATGACCCCAATTTTATCACCAATACCGTGGGGTGATCCCCGCTATAGTTCAAGAAAATGTTATTATGCATGTTTTAACACATATTAGGCGAATTAAGTTTATACTTAATTCATAAGAAGTTGTTAAGCAATTAGTAAAATTTGCGTTGCATAAAAATGTTTGACTTCATGTGAAATTTAAGATTAATTTTTTAATTATATAACAGACCTTAAAACTATGCAAAAACGACATAAAGAGCTTGACCTTACATATTCTTAATATATCCTCTGGTTAAGGTCATCTCCGTGGACACGCTTTGCAGGGACACTTTGTGTATGATATTCGAAGTTTAGACCACCTCAATGTCTTGAAGAATTGTAACGTGTGTTAATAGCTACGCTTAATTCACCTGGTTGAACTAGCTGAATAGAACTAGAACTTGCTAATACGAGGAAACACTGCTGTTACCTAATTGTATTAAAGGTTATTAAAATGGATTTTAAATGGGCATATTCTTGGCTGTAACTATTAAAAGTTTGTAATCGAAGGCGTATTTATTTTAATATACCCACTATAAGACCTTTTAATTTTTCCAATTGTTATGTCTGTGTTCCCAAAAAGTGGCCTCCTAATGTTTGTTATTTTTCGTAATTGTACTTAATTGTCCGTAATTAATAAATAAAAAAATATGAAAAAAAGTCTTTCTTTCTTTTAAAAGGTCTGTTGTTAGTATCTTGTGCTACATTTCAATATTAGTTTAGAAGTATTATATAAAAAAGAAATTAGTTTTTTGTATAGGTCTTACAAAGGTATGGCAAAGTGACTCACACGTGATCCATTTTGAGTACAAAACTGAGCGAAACGCCCCCGCATACACGCTAACACACACCGCACTTAAAACAAAACAAGATAAATAATTCATCTTAATAAAATTTAACACGACCGTCTCGCTCGACGGTCAGAAAGATACAGACTGTACAACAAGATAAACACTGTCAAATGACAGTCGCTGTCATCGTAATAGATCATGTTGGTGTTATTGAATCATGCGCTCGCGCAGTTTTTAGCATAAAACAACTGTATTACTAGGGCTGTCACATTAACTAATTACATTAACTATTTATGTATGAGTTCGTATGAACTATCAAGCCACGCCAATAGATGTCGTGATTTTAAGGTGACGTTTTAATTCCCCAAGTCGTAACATGCTTTTAATTCTGGAGTTTTATTTTGGTGATCGAATGGTCGAACTCGAGTGTGGTGAGTACGAGGCTTTAACAGCCGCTGCCTATACCTTCGGGTAGAAAACAGCGTGAAGTTACGTTTAATTTCGGAAAATGAAAGTAAAGACATAAATAATCAGAAAGTAATTGGCCTCTTGGTGGAAAAAATATTTTACCACAAATACCGATTAACTAGGCCTCCTTTTTATTTTATTAATTTACCTGGTAACCCTATTGTTTTATACCTGGGATGGTGTGTGATAAGTAGAGGGGAAAAACAGATGACATTGTTATCATATGTCTGCTAAATATGCTCCAGATACTACAATAATGTGATTATTTAACGATGAGTAACTCTTTATGTAACGATATTATCGCACTTATGTACAAACCAATTAAAACTTATCTTCACACCCTCAATATCCGAAGGTGTAGGTAGCGGCACTTTGCTTCCAAATATCAAATTGAATATATGTTCTCACGGTAAAGACTGTAGAGCCTATTGCCGTATTTCCATCGAATCCCCGATTACGCCATGAATAATAGGTATCAACTATCGCTACCTATAACTTCTGATAGCGTGAAGATGATGATGACCAAAATCTCTAGCAATTCATTATTTATTCTCTCGAATGGGTTGGCTTGACCAGTGACATACTACAACCTCTCAGGATATCTACTCTTTTTCTTGTACTCATGCTGTTGCAGACGTCCATGGTCAGTGCTAGTCTCTCACCACCAGCTTTCTCCTTTGCCCCCCTTTTCATAAATTAAAAAAATACTATAAATACCCACTTAATTATTATCCAAGTGGAAAGTCGTGTAAATCCGTTTTATTAATAAAGTAAATTTGAATGTCTTCTTTATAACATGCCAAAATAAACACAAAACCCGTCAGTCCGTTATAAGATAAACGAAAAAATGCTAGCTATATTAATTACATTTTTATTAAGATTGGAAGTACCGTCCGTTTTTTATCATAATGAAAACTCATCCGCCCCGATGAATATTAAAAGATAAAGAAAAACAAAGACGTACCTATAAGTTATTAACTTTCCAGTTTTGAAATGAATTTGTTTGAAAAGTTTACGAACAAGCGATTCATAATCGTGAGAGTGTAGGGTTGTCAAATTTGTGTGGAAATAATATAGGTAACCCCATTTTTTGGTTTGAAGATGTATATGGTTGCCATAAGATCAAAAACAAATTGTTAATTTTTTATTAATGATCACACACACGCCCAGCTTTGATAATATTTTGCGAAAACTATCCTGAGTCGTATACGGAATGTTCCAAAAAAAATATAAGTAGTAGATATGAAATTAAGTATTAATATGTATCTCCATACTTTACTACTAAATAAATAAAAATACTGCTAATTTTGTCATTATTTATCACGGTTGAATCGAATCAGGCAAATAGTTCACAAGGACAACTTCTCGCACCAAATACAAAGTCACGAACAGCCAAGACCAATTTAAAATTGTCAAACGATTCAATTCCGTAACACCTACGACATAATTTGCGACAACCCTATTCCCAACAAAAAGGTGAAACAAATCTCAACAACTTGTAATTAACTCACCTTTGCGAGTCGAACTTGGAACTTTAATTGACTTCTGATCTTTCCCTGTTAGTGCAAGAAACGGTGATCGCTTAATGAGCTTGATCTAATTTAAGACGTAGACACCTGTCCTTGTCTATTGAAACTTTGACTGTCTGACCCATACAGATGATTCGTGGTAATTAGTACGTAGAAAATTAGTTTTTATGGGATAGGGGCCAAACGAGCAAGCGGGTTCCGTTGTCGACCTTTAAGGAGGTGGGATGATAAAGGAGAGGGAATTGAGGCGGGCCTGCGGATTGTTATCTCATGGCATGAACTAAATATAATTTACGTCGATATTTTGCGAGCTCGTGGTATTTTACGTGGTGTAGTGAACTGTTAGGTATACAGATTGTGTGATGTGTAATGATAATGTGATTATTGGATGTGGACGATTATAAAAGTCATTATTTCTCTCTCTCTCAAAATCAGATTTTATCGACAGTGATATTCAAGCTAGGCCACACGGGAGAAGTGCAGGTAATGTCAAGAATTCCGCGTCAAAGTTACATATATTAACTAAATTGCTTACAAAATACTACAAATATGACCTAAAATCCAACAACCCGTCCAAAATTGGCGACAGATCGCGTTAAGTACACATATTCACGAAACATACTTAGTTATATTTTTTCTTCTGTTGGTGGTCCAGTGGTCGAGCATCCGCTTCCCGCATCCAGAGGTCGCGAGGGTTCGAATCTTGGCTCACAGCAATAACTTTTCGACGTTTATTTGTGATAGATATCGATGACTATAAACTTTGTGCCCGGTATGGCAATAGATTCGCCACTATCGATCCATGCCCTTTGGGATGTAAACATAACGTCGAGGCTTAACAGCCACTGCCTACACCTTCGGGTAAAAAGGCGTGAAGTTATGTCATGTTAAATATTTTCATCGATGTTATTATGTAGTCACATCGCTTTGGTTCAGTTTGATATAAAACTGTAGTTTCTGTTTCATATCCAAGTACACACGCCGAATACACGCTTGGAAAGAAGGGGAAGACAGCGGTCGGGAAAACAAACCCCTGATGGTGATTAGAATGGAGGAAAAACAATAGCTGGTGCCATGGGAGAAGAACAGGTTTTACGCCGCAGGAGGTTTTAAGTTTTTAATTATACAGTGGTAGAGCCAAGCAGTTCGCTGCATGAACGGGCCGGCTCGACCGGTGAAATACCACCTCTCAGAAGATCTACGTAAAGCGGCCGTTCAAGTATTACGTAAGCACTATAGGCGGGCGGGGGTTCTTTGCTTTACTTATTTTGGATAACATGGGGGGTAGTGGGTCCAGATGATGATTACGTCATCACTAGTTAATCAATTTTACAAAAAACCTTAGACAAATATTTTAGATGGTCTCTTGAGAACTTTTTTAAATGTTTACGTAATTATGGGGAGAGGGGGGTAAGAGCTTTGCTTACTTTTGCTGACTGTTAATAGTTGTAATAAATTTGCTTACGTAATACTTGAATGAACCCAAAGTGGCTTATACCGCGTTTCGTTCGATGAGAAAGGTGCCCGGAGGCCCAACTCCCTTCCGCATCCTACTCCTTTAAAGGTCGGCAACGCAACTGTAACACTATAGTGTTGCAGGTGTACATGGGCGGCGCTGATCACTTACCATCAGGTCGTTTACCCTTCTATCGCATAACAAAATCTATATTGGGGTAGATACCTCAAGTCCGACATACCCAGGTTAGGGGGCGTCTATAAATTACGCGAGGTGTTTTTTTAATTCTTCAATAATAAACATTAACATGTAACGAAATTTATTTAATACTCTAAATATAAAATTTTACATTAACATTTTACACAACTATTATATTACACACGGACTAGAATAAAATTTAATGTCACAAAAAATTGCATGCCTTTTTTAAAATAGTCGAAAAACAAACATGAATAGGATATAAAAAGACTGACAGCAGACCGCGACTTCATTCACGAGGTAGACACAATCTAACACTTTCCCCATTCAACTCATGACAAAGGTTATAATCACCGTAAATAAACTGCTGCACTAACTAGGTTTGGTCTGTAACATCTGTCCAGTAGGGTCTGGGACTAATTTTGTGGAAGGTAACTTCGGAGGCGTGCGCTATTTGATTGGACAAATGAGCGCGTGCGGTGGCACGGTGCTAATTCATTTTGCACGAGTTTAGTATCACTGCCGGCCAATTAGGAAGAAGTACAGGTTTTTTTTATTTATGGTATAGGAGGGCAAACGAGCAAGTGGGTCAGCTGATAGTGAGCAAATACTCACTGCCCATGAACACCGTGGTCCGTTGCCGTCCGTGAGTAGGAGGAGAAAGAGGATCGGGCCTCCGGATACCTCTCTCACCGAACGAGGCGCGGCACGAGCCACTTCACGCCGATATTCCGAGAGGCCGTGGTATTTCACCGGTCGAGCCGGCCCATTTATACAGCGAACTGCAGGACTCTACCACTGTGCAAGTTTGTTTTATGATGGAATGAAATTAAGGTTTGGTATTTTATATACCCAAGTGATAGATAGGCTCTCTTAACATATATAGAGGATTCTCATGTAAGATAAACGGTTTAGTGATGCAAGGATGAAAAACTTTGAAAAACAAATACTTCACAGTTTCTCTAATATCATTTGAGGAAAGTGAGAAACTAAATTTTATATCTGAATAATACTTTCAGTGGAGAATTAAAAAAAAATAGCCGAAGAGTATACCAGAGTTATCAACATGTGCTGCCATATGTCTGCCTCCGATCTAATTATTTCACATTTGGTGCAGTGTTATATATTCTAACACCCGAATACTGAACCGCCACTCAAATCTGACAATCAATAAAGTGCTACTTACTGGCTCAAATTTCATGAATTCTGTCTAATGTGACAGCTACTTAAACGCTAAGTAGCGCTTATATATTTGAGTGGCGGTTCTGTATTCGGCCTTAAGACTATTATTATTTGTAAGAAGTAAAATTTATATAAAAATATTTCTTTTACATAATTCACTTCAATTGAGATAGCTTAAAAAAACATGAATATTTGTAAAATAGTAAACTGTTCGCAATTAACTAACTTTGGACTAGATTTATACATTTACAGTTAATAAATAATGATATTTCTATACATTATATACAAATTAAAATAATATTCAATACGCTATACACTTATGACGATTGGGTAGTTGATGAAATACCTCTTATAAATAATAAAAAAAAAAATTGGTAAGAACTATCGTGCGTTTTTGATTTAGATTTTTAACTAAGGTCGTACTCCGGCGTCTCTCGTCATTGCAGCATCAGCTGATGCAAATAACTCGGTCATTTTATTCAGCAGAGGAAAAATGTTTGTGTGGAGCCATTCCTCTGTGCTTCTCCTACCGGTGATAGCGCTCAGATGGACTGATATATTCTCGCATAGACTCTGCACTTCCCCCAACAATCTAGAAATAAGAAACACATAAATACAAATATATTAATTAACCTATAATTTTAGTTATTGTACAATAAAAAAAATATTTAAAAAACACAAACGCTTGAGGAGAGTGCCTTCATGAGACGATTCCAAGTCCTGTCATGAGAAGAACAGGGCAAGATATCGTAAATAAGCAAAAAAAAAACATCTTTTAGAAAATAATCTGTCTTCTTATACCATCATCTGATGTCTGAAAAGGGTTGACTAATTTTAATGGAATGCTTGCTATCAAATAACCTATTAGAATTGTTCATGAAATTCGAGTTCTATAAACAGACGAGTTGTCTATAGTCCAATCCCTTTTGTACCTCCATGAAATTAGGTCTATAGAAATCCCTTCTGATTTTTACATAATGGATCCACAGAAAAGTCACTAGCAGAGATAGTTACTTTTTTCATATATATATAAATAGCGCCCTGCCCCGGCTTCGTACGGGGTACAATGTTGATACTGTATACACTATAAAAATGCTATGATGTTATTATGCAAATAAACCCTCCTCTTCAATCACTTTATCTATTTTAAAAAACCGCATCAAAGTTGTAGCTGCAGTGGTAGAGCCAAGCAGTACGCTGCATGTATGGGCTATCTCGACCGGTGAAATACCAAGACCTCGCAGAAGAGAAGATCGACGTAAAGTGGCTTTTGCCGCGTTTCGTTCGGTGAGAGAGGTACCCGGAGGCCCACTCCACTTCCCCATCCCATCCTATCGAACTTCCTTAAAGGTCGGCAACAAAACTGTAACACTATATGTGCTACAGGCGTCCATGGAGGCGCTGGTCACTTAACATCAGGTGACATGCCTGTTCGTTTGCCTTCCTAACACATAAAAACAAAAAACTTAGTAACGTAGTTTTAAAGATTCGGCGATACAGGGACAGAGAGAACTACTTTTGTTTATACAATACTATTACTTTTGATGCGGAACAAAGTTCGCCGGGTCGGCTAGTATATAATAAAAAGTAGACAGTAGTACTCACATGCGCGCCGAGTACGCGATGGACTGCACGTGCACCGACACAGTGTACCCTCGCTGCACTTGCCACGTGTTCAGCCACGTCGACACGCTGGAATCATGATAAGCTGCATGAATGGACCGGCTCGACCGGTGAAATACAACAACCTTTCGGAATATCGGCGTGAAGTGGCTCGACTCGATCCCCTTTCCCGTTCCTTTCCCCTCCTACTCCTTTAAATGACGGAAACACGCTACGGTGTTCATGGGCGGTGTGAACTTACTTACCATCAGGTGACCCATTTGCTCGTTTGCCGTCCTATCTCATAAAAAAATACATAAAAGATAGATAACTACAGTGTTATTATCAAGAAGTATTATTACTAACGGATCACCATTCAGTAGACTGTGACACCGGTCCTTCAGGATCACATATGAGTGGATACAGAGAGCTAACCCCTCCCCGGGCCATTCCTGGCTGCTGAGATGCTCCGTCACCAGTTGCTCTGTAAACAATTTGTATTAGTTTTTCTTTTTAATTGAAAAGATTAAGAAAATGAGAATCAAAAGCGTGAGAGGGTAGGATCGTCAAATTTGTGTGGATACAATAATAACGGTTAATGTTTCGGTGGTCTAGCGGTTGAGCAACCCGCTTCTGAATCAATAAGTCGCGGGTTCGAAGGCTGGCTCACACCATTGACTTTTCGAAAGTTACGTGTGATAAATATCGATGACGAAAAAGGTTTAAAAAAAAACGTGGTTTAGAAAATTAAAAAAAAATCGTGCCTTATGGCGCTCCGTTCTCTCTGCCTATCCCGCAGGGGATTTGGCGTGAAGTATGTATGTATGTACCAAAAAGGTTCCGCCACCTATTCCAGTTGCAACAGCCACTGCTGACACCTTCGGGAGAAAAGGCGTGAAGTTATGTTTTTTTTTTTATTCTTAATAGTTTAACTGGCAAAACTCATAAATTAATTTATATTGTAAAAACGGCTATATTTGAAATCAATTGTGGACAAACTCTTGAGGTTTATCATGGTTTTCAGAACAGAGAGGTTAGGAACGAGCCCTGAAATTGCAAGGAAGTTATGTTATATTATGTAACATAAATAATATAAGTACCTCGCGGAACTTGGTTAGAGTGCATCAGAACGCGGAGGCAGCTGGCCAGGCTGGGCAGCATGACAGGCATCAACTCACACATTGTTGCGTAGTGATCGTATCTATTATAAACAAACAGAAACACAACAACATATTAATAACACTCTTTCTGTTGAAGTCAGGTAAAATTTTAAATTAAATATTGTTCCCATTGGTGTTTAAGGAAATTATACAACCCATTATAATCTTGCAATACAAGATGGTCCAACATACACACTCTAATAATGTAACCCATCTTCTGGTGCAGTTGGGTAAAGGCTTATATCTTAATTCATTTTAATGTACATAATTAATAGAATATTGGACGAATATCTGAAGAACATTGACGTAAAGTGGCTCATGCTGCGTTTTGCTCGCTGATAGAGGTATCCGGAGGCCCAATGCCTTCCCCTCTAGCCTCCACAACTCACTTCCCACCCCGTTCCCTATCCCACCAATGAAAACATTCCCAAGATGTCAGGCAGGCCGGTCATTAAAGCACAGCTAAAACTTTTTACAGCACATATAGTTCGACATGATAACATGGCAGGAAAATGATGAATGACACATAACATAACTTCACGCCTTTTTTTACCCGAAGGTGTAGGCAGCGGCTGTTAAGCATCGTCTCGCCGTTATGTTCACGTCCCAAATGGAATAGGTGGCGAACCTATTGCCATACCGGGCACAAAGTTGTCAGTCATCGATATTTATCACATTTAACTTCCGACAATTTCGAAAAGTCATTGTTGTGTACCAGGATTTGAACCCACTATTTCTTGAATCAGAAGCGGGGTGTTAGCCACTGCGCCACCAAGACTGCTGATACATAATTATAAGACCTCTTAAAGTTGCAAAAAGGCTGTTCCAACACTCATAGGTACCATGATAAGGGGATGACAATCATTACCTGGCCCATCCAGTGAGTATAATTCCAACAAAATTAATGGTGTTCTTGTAAATAGCAAACTCGCGAAGCCAAGCCTCGTGGTTACCTGCGTATCTTGCGACCGGAGCTAAAGGCTGAAAGACGAACAAACATTTGCCTGATACAAGCTATTTATTAAATAAAATGTATCTGAACGATAAAGATATCGATATATCCACATGAAAAATGGTTTTATTTTTTATTTCATTTCTAGATTAATTATATTCTAGATAATTTTGAAGCAAACAGTGGTGGAGCCAAGCAGTTCGCTGCATGAATGGGCTGGCTCGACCGGTGAAATACCACGACCTCTCAGATGATCAACGTAAAGTTTCTCATGTCGCGTCTCGTTCGGTGAGAGAGGTACCCGGAGGCCCACCCCCTTCCCCATCCTTTCCTAACCCCTATCCCTTATCCAACTCAACAGTAACACTATATGTGTTGCTGGTGTCCATGGGCGGCGTTGGTTGCTTACCATCAGGTGACACGCCTGCTCGTTTGCCCTCCTATCTCATAAAAAAAAGTCAGTCAAAGTTTGTGTCAGTAACTGGTTAAAAAATAAGTCAGACTCAATTGATCATATATTTACATCACTGGTCTCGTAATGAAATGGCTATAACTATTAGTTGCAGAGTAGAAGCTGCTTGATACTCATCCCATTATTTCCACCCACCAGGTGCTGAAGATAGTCAATATATGCATTTATTTAATATTATAGAAACAGTTTGTGTTAACTATGACAAGGTTATTGTGTTGGGAGATTTTAATTTGCCTTCAACATCTATAGAAATACATAGCTACATGGAATATGTGAATGCTTACTGTGGATTTCGGCAGGTAAATACTATACTCAATGTTAACGATCGTGTCTTAGATTTAATATTAACTTCTCTGCCGAGTAGCGACTTCGAGGTGTTATTGTCTGATGAGCATTTGGTTAGTGTTGACGAGCAGCACCCGCCGCTGATCGCTTGTGTTACATCTAAAGTGGGCCGAGGCAGCCGTGATGATAGTCATACATCCCCCAATAAAGTTGGCGATCTAAGTTATCGTCGTTGGAATTTTTCTAAATGTGATTTCTCACTTTTATATTACAAATTGGAGTGTAGTGATTATAATAAATTGTATGAAATTGATAACTCTGAGGCCGCTTTGTCTTACTTGTACGAGATAATCAACAAAGCTATAGATGAGTCTGTGCCAACTCGGCGACCTGGTCACAGCAAGCATTGGTCTTATCCCGAATGGTTCACTGCAGATTTAATACACGATATTCAACGTAAATGGCGATATCACAGACTGTATAAAGTATCAACATTGCGTAGCGATTATGAAGTTTTTTCTCGGTACCGCGCTATAGTAAAAGATAAGATCAAGGTTGCATATGATGCTTACCAGGAAAGGCTCCAAATAAATTTTATAAATGACCCTAAGTCTTTCTGGAATTTTATTAGGCATAAACAGAAAAAACACAATAAGACCAAAGTCACTAAAGACGGGGTCGAATTGAGAGATCTGGAGTGTGCCGAGAGTTTTGCCTCATATTTTCACTCCGTGTACAGCTCAGAACAACCCAAACTTGACCCGAGGGAGGCAGAGCGTGCGGGCAGCGCGGCCGCCGGCGCGGACGCAGCGCAGGTCTGTATTGCCCAGCTCAGCGCTAGCGACGTACGTGGTGCCCTCCGCACACTCAAGCCAAAACACTCTGTGGGTCCTGACGGCATTCCTCCGTATATTGTCAAGGACTGTGGTATGGTTTTAGAGAACTCTTTATTACATATTTTTAATTTATGTTTAAAGGAATGTCATTATCCAGACAGGTGGAAAATTACCCGTGTCATACCGGTTCCTAAGGCCGAGTTGGGGTCTGACGTGAGCGGATACCGGCCGATCGCCGTGCTGTCGGCGTTCTCTAAGGTATTCGAAACCGTCTTACATAGATGTATCTACTCGCAAGTCAGAGTGCGATTGAGCGACGAGCAGCACGGCTTTCGGCCGGGCCGCAGTACGGGGAGCAATTTGCTTTCATTCGTGTCAAATCTTGCTCCGGCCGTGGACGCTGGCGGGCAGGTGGACTCCGCGTATTTTGACTTCCGAAAAGCCTTTGATGCCGTGGATAATGACGTTCTTTTGTCAAAATTATCTACGATAGGCTTTACACCACACTTGCTTAATTTTTTTGCCAGCTACCTGGCTGACCGCCGGCAATATGTTGAATACGCTGGATTCTATTCGAATCCTTATTTCACGTATTCTGGTGTGAGCCAAGGAAGTAATCTTGGACCTTTAATGTTCGTTATTGTGATTAATGACCTTCCGAACGTCATACAACACGCGCAGTGTTTACTGTTTGCTGACGACTTAAAGGTGTTTCTCACTGTAGCGGACTCTTCAGATTGTGTTAAACTCCAGCATGATATTGATAGGGTAGTTCAATGGAGTTTATCTAACAAGTTACTATTTAATTTGTCTAAGTGTTGCGTAATGAGTTATGGCCGCGCGCACCACCCGCTTCTGCACCATTATGAGGTGGGTGGCGTGGTAATGCCTCGAGTAGACCGTGTGCGTGACCTAGGCCTCCAGATGGTACGTGATTTATCTTTTAGAGACCATGTTATCAGTGTCTGCAGCAAAGCATTTAGAAATCTTGGTTTCATATTGAGGCAATGCACTAATTTTAAAAGAACACACGCAGTTAGAATATTGTACAATTCCCTGGTGCGGAGCCATTTGGAGACCAATGCAATTATTTGGAATCCCCACCATGCTAAATATAACCTCACGATAGAGAGAATTCAAAATAAATTTACGCGCTTTCTCTATTTAAAGGAGTTTGGGGTGTATCCGTATTACCCGCTAATGTACCCGAGTCTATTCGTGTTGGGTATGGTAGGCTACTGCGGGCTGTCAGTCCGAAGACGGGTGGCTCTTGTGAAGTATGTGGCGAGGGTGCTGCGGGGCGAGTTGCACCACCCGGGGGTGCTGATGGCCCTGAGGCTGTGTGCACCAGACGGGGCGGTGGGCGCGCGCCGTCGCCCCGCTATGCTCGATGTTCCTTTGTCAAGAACGAACCTGCTCAAGTTTGCTCCGTTGTCTTGTGCTGTTCGTCTAATGAACGCGTTGTCGGCGAACGGTATTGATATTTTTGCTCTCAGCCTGCCGAAACTCACAGCAGCCTCTCAGCTCCTAATTGAAGCTTTACATTTATAATATATATATATATATATATATATGTTTATAGTATTGTTAATTGTATTATTTATTATGTAACAATATATTTAATGTATCTTTCTTGTAACACTGCTTTGGTTAAACTGTTATGGTGTTATAATGCTTAAAAATAAATAAATAAATAAATTTCCAAAAAAAAAAAATACACTACATCAGCTTGCAACTAGATGGCGCTGTATGAATTATGTCCCATTATTATTATTTGTATATGTAATTGTAACCTACCTTACTACTCCCGTTGGCACCCTTATAAGCAGACCCGGCCCACATTTTTGGAAATATCTTAGAATACTTCTGCCAGAGTACAAAGTCTGTTTGAAAATATTCTATACTGTTGTAATTCCAACACACTGGCTGTATATTTGTTAATATATATGCTGAAATAAAAAATAAAATACAAATAATTAACAAGTTCATATGGACTGAATTCGTAAAACGCCATCTAGTGACAAATGAAACTTATGCTGCAAATACAATTAACCATACACGCAATAATATTTTTAGAGATTCAAATAATTTTATCTATATAAGATTTGTATATTGCCTTGGTGGCAAAATTGTGCTAATGTAAGACAGGTTCCGCCCTCAAAAAAAAGTTCAGACAAAAAATAAATGCAATAAGATAATGCATAATTATAACTGTCTACAGCATCGGATATGAACGGCAGTCATTTAAAATAAATAAAAACAAAGGTGCACTTGAATTTTAAAGGGGAAAGCCAACCAGGTGCCATACAAATTGATTCTTACTGGTTTTTTTTATCGGATAGGAGGCAAACGAGCGTGCGTGTCACCTGATGTTAAATGACCAGCGCCGCCCATGGACACCTGCAACACATATAGTGTTACAGTTGCGTTGCCGACCTTCAAGGGAGTAGAATAGGAAGGGATGGAGAAGTAGGGTGGGTCTCGGGGTACCTCTCTCACTGAACGAAACGCGGCATAAGCCACTTTATGTCGATCTTTTTTTTTTTCTTTTTTTTCTTCTGAGAGGTTGTGATACTTTTCCGGTCGAGCCGGTCCATTCATGCAGCGAACTGCTTGGCTCTACCACTATGAACACCACAGTTATCTAAGTCAATAACAACTTCAACATACCTTTGAAAGCGTTCTCATCAATGGGTCTAAGCATATCATCCCACATAAGAATAACTATATTTGGCCTCTTTCTCTTTATGTACAATGTCAAGTCTTGTATGTACTCCAAATACAATCCATCACTCTGGTGCCGATTGCTTAACAATTTTTTACGACACTCCTGGCACTCACCCTTGTGCCAAACCTGAAATTTATAAATCAAACAATTACATATTCTGTGTATATAAATATAAAGATATTTTTTTAAACATCACTTCCGGCAACAAAATGGTTAGCATTTGGAATATAAGCAAAAAAAGGTCTGTCAAGACATTTAAGGTAAGTCAAGATGTTTAGATGGATACAAGTAACATACAAACACACTGAAAAAGTTTCACTTGCAAAAATAAAAATGTTACAGAATATATAAAGCTTTTAATTGACAAACAAAAATGAAGGGTTGATTCTTGTTGAAGTGGAATGCTGCTTTATAGAGAAATTAAAACCATTTTGATTTTATTATGCACAAAATTTTAAAAAAATAATGGGTACTTAAAAACATAATAACATTGAGTTTGTAAAAAAAAGTGGGTGAAAAAAGGTTTGACAAAGTGATGTTGTCCAATTCTTATCTGATATAAACACAAAACTTGGTAGAGCCAAGCAGTTCGCTGCATGAATGGGCCGGCTCGATCGGTGAAATACCACGACCTCTCAGAAGACCGAGGTAAAGTGGCTCATGCCGCGTTTCGTTCGGTGAGAGAGGTACCCGGAGGCCCACCCCCCTTTCCCCATTCTTTCCTTTCCCCTATCCCTTAAAGGTCGGCAACGCAACAGTAACACTATATGTGTTGCTGGTGTCCATGGGCGGCGTTGGTTGCTTACCATCAGGTGACACGCCTGCTCGTTTGCCCTCCTATAACATAAAAAAAAATGGAAATTAGTTGAATAATTTAGGCATTTGGCACGTAATGCAGTGACATGAGATTTTTATGTGTTACATACCATTCTAATTGTATTTATCAGACAAATGTGCGGTTTATAGGGTGGACTACTACTACTTACTTCATCTGCTCCAATATGAAAGTATCGTGCATCTGGTTGCGAATCCAATGCTTGGTCAATCATTTTCCTAACAAGCTCTTGTGATTCTTTTCTGCTGGGACACAGTACAGCTGGTGAACTTGGTACCTCTCTCAAACATCTGTATGCTGGATGTTTCAGTACAAACTCCATGTGACCAATTGTTTGCACTAATTGTATCTAAAAGAAAAAGTTTGAATTTTTAATTCAACTAAATTGATAAATCTATTGAATACTTTGTATGAAGTAGTAGTACATAGTATGTAGAACTCACGCTTCACAGTTATGCTTTACAACATTAAATTAATTCAAATTTAATTTAGCAATTAACAATTTATAAATAATTAACTATTACCCATTATTTCGTTATCTCTGCCTACCCTGCAAGGGATTTGGCGTGAAGTTATGTATGTATTACCCATAGGAATACTTCAACAGGTTTAATGTTCACTTAAATATTGTTGTTGATAAAAAGCAATAATTTTTTAACTATTAAATTAAGGGAACACAATCTTGCGATAAAAAGTAGCCCATTATGATCAAAACAAAAAAATTTTCAATATACATACTAAGTCTCAGATAATTCTATTCAACAGCTGATTTACAAATTTACAACAAACAAACATACTGTACATATCTTTACAAAAATTTTCTTTTATAATATTAGTAACATGGTTATAGGGAACTTTCATCGATAATCATAATCCTCACGAATCACGGACGCACTTTCCTCAAGCGCTCGTTAATTTAAAATAATAAAGTTAAATTGTACTTGTTGACTATTTTTAAGTGTCTGTGAAGACCTATGAAAATAAAACTTATTTTGACTTTGACTTTGAATAGAATATATAATGTACTGTAATCACTCACAGCCTCCAAATTAATATCTCGAGCAAAATGAAATATATGTTGGACTTCTTCAGCTGAATACATATCATCGCCACCACTGTTTTTCACGCTGCCAATGTCTGCTATATCACCAGAATATGGAAATGTATCCTCCCATTCAATGAGAATACCTGTCGCTCCCCATGATTTTACAAGTCGTAAAACCTAAAAACATAACAGGCAAAGTTTTAAAATTCTTTATAAAACCTAAAAAGAGAAATACTCTAATTATGTACACCTACAATACATCTCTGCACTACACTAGGTCGACTGGCAGAGAATGCTATTAGTATTAAGTCCGCCTATGTGCAAACTATGTACAAAAGTTTTAAATAAATAAATAAGTTTTAATATTTAAAAGTACAAATGGCCTTATCGCTAAAAGCAATTACTTTCAGCCAACCTTTGGAAGGATAATAGTGCATGAAAGAGATCATTCATTTCCTTACAAGGACCAACATTACTCAAATTAGGCAATAGGTCAAGGGTTCGAATCCTGGCACCATCCAAAGATTTTTCGAAATCAAATAATTTCGAAAGTTATGTGTGATAAATCAATGACTAAAAACTTCGTACCCGGTATGGCAATAGGTTCGCCACCTATTCCATTTGGGATGTAAATATAACAGCCACTGCCTACAGCTGCTGGTACAAAAAGGCATGAAATTATATGTATGTATGTAACTATAAAAGATGACTTTTAGTACTAAATAAAAATTATATATTCACCTGTTTTAAATATTGGATTTTCATTGGGGCTCCTTTACAATCCAAATGTACTATTCTGAAAAGTTAAAAGCAAATTATTTAGTTTAGTCATAGTACCTTGCGGCTTAGGCAGAGGGAAGATAAGGTACAATTCTTACACACCTGACTTGCTTCTTTGACTTTATTAACTATTATCGTATACACTCATAAATTTTATGTCTACTGACTATGCTCATTATATTTGGTCATAGGAAGTATGTTGCTTCTCTTATGTACCTACTTTTCTTGTGGAACAAAGTTCGCTGGGTCAACTAGTCCAATAATAAATCAAGCATAAATTGTTTGGATAAATTAGGTACTTATAAGTTTGAAATCTTTTCTGTGTCCTAGGCCCATGTAAAAAACACTATATGGTCTAGAATTAGTGTTTCGAATTAGAATTATCATCAAAAACCAATTTTTTATTGGACTTTTTGGCTTACCCACAAACAAAGCCATTTTACAAATTTTACTCCTGAAGTTTTATACACAAGAAACCTTTCAATGGAAAACAAACTAAACTTCCTTAATTTACACTTAATATTGTGTTTGCAGCGTAGTATTGAAATATAGCAAAATAAATTTACCTGTGCATTTTAAAATAGATAAAATCTTGTTTTTTATTTTTAAAATAACTTCTAGTCCGTTTTTATTGCAAATTAATAATCATAAATTAAATCTGCGACTTTCTCAGAACCAAGACTTTCTTCCTTTGTGAATTTTCTAATAATTCTATCTAATAATAAAACTTCAAAGTCACTATTGTTCGATAAAATTATTTAATATTTCATCGAAAAAAAAAAATTAAAAACAAAACCCCACTTTTAATAAATATGGGTGCCCTATATTTATTGTAATTGTAATAATTTAATATATTCTTCTGAAAACGTATGAGTACTCATATTCGACTCAGTAATTCAAAATTTTCAAAACCAAACCAAAGAGTCAAAGAGTATATAAATCAAACAAACAAATGTCTTTTGGATTTCATTCAGTTTTATTCTAGTTAAGTCATTCGATTTAAATATTTGGCATTAGTAGGTTTAAAAGTAAGATGCAAGTAGATATTGAAAAAATATACGCTGCGCACTATTCACGATGTTAATAAGGTTAAGTATATAAGTTTCCCGAATAGGACAGACAGGAGTCATTATCATCATCATCATTAGCCCAGATCTCTCCACTGCTGAAAGTTGGCCTTTCCCTTAGGACGCCATAACTTAGGTTTTTTTTTTAGGCCTTTCGGCGGGGACTGGCGCGACACGCTGCTCCTCCAGGGCTGCTCGCGGCAGCGCGCCGTCGGAGCCGTCCTGCCCCACCTCTTGGCCTAGGTGCTCCGTAAATGCGGCACGGTCACCTACAGGTTGACTCAGATACTCCCCGGGCACGGGTGCCCGGTGAGTATCCGAATCGAACCGGGTCGAATAAGACGAGAAGAGACGGTGAGATGCCACCATTGCGCATCCGACCTGGACTCGGCCCAGCACACGCAGGAAGTCTGCCCGGCATGGGCGACCGAGAGTCGAGTCCTGTTCGACGGGATCGGGTGAGACTTGTCCCCGCCGGCATTGATCGGGCAAGGAGGAGTGAAGGGCTATGGTCTCCTTCTGCGAAGCCGTGATGCTCCAGAAGGAGGCCGCCAAGCGTATTTGGGAGAGAGCCGATCCCGCTCGAAGACGGCGGCGGCAAGCTCAGTGATCGCCGCCGCTGACGGGCCGCGAAGGCGCACGGCCCGCGGGTGCGCCTGAGGGAAGGTCATCCTTCCCCGGAGCGGCCGGGGAGGCATGACCCCCCCGGAGCGGCCGGGGAGGACCGGAGGGCCGTCGGCGCCGCGTCACGACGCCGCGTCTCTTTACAGCGCGCGGTCGGAGCCGCCCCGCCCTGGGGAGCCTCCCTGAGGACGAGCCCCCCTCGTAACAGGGCCGGGTCGTGAGTGTCACAAGTTGATTTTATACCTCTGTCTTCTGTATAATCTGGCGTAGGGTGTGGATGTGGACTATTGTATTGAACTCTGAAGCCCCTTCATAATCGGGCTTCCACGGGACGCTGTGCCTACTACTGTCGTGCTCGGAGACTCCGGGTAGCGGTATTACGTACCCCTTTGGCCAACTAGTACTGGTTTTTTTACCCGAAGGTGCCGAGGCTTAACAGCGGCTGCTAAGCCGCGACTCGTCGTTATATTTACACCCTAAATAGTGGGGGAACCTACTGCCGTATGCTAGGCACAACGTTTGTAGTCATCCATATATAACAAACATACAGCCACCATAAAGCGAGACAATACAATACTAAAGTAATAGAGCCAAGCAGTTCGCTGCATGAATGGGCCGGCTCGACCGGTGAAATACCACCACCTCTCAAAAGATCGACGTAATGTGGCTCATGCCGTGTTTCGTTCGGTGAGAGAGGTACCCGGAGGCCCACCCCCCTTCCTATCCTACTCCCTTAAAGGTCGGCAGCGCAACTGTAACGCTGTATGTGTTGCAGGTGTCCATGGGCGGCGCTGGTCACATAACATCAGGTGACACGCCTGCCGTTTGCCCTCCTATCCCATAAAAGAATACGTAACAAAACCGTCGAAATAAAACTATTACCGTAAATAAAACCATTTTTTAAAGGGTTGTCAAATTTATTTAATTTAAAAAGTAATACAGTTACTTAATTACGTACACATTATAATTTTAAATATTCATAAGTAAGACAGACTATCGAACTTAATAACTAAAATACTTTCAAAACATGTAAATTCCATAATTCCATGAATTTTGAGTTTCATTTGTAACAGCCTGAAGTTATTAGTTTTTATTGAGACAATATACCTTTATATTAATGTAGTAACTACTTAAATATTAGATAATGCCTAAATAACTGGGTCCTGATTATGAAGACTTTAAAATATCTAAATAAAAAAAATACTAATAACTTTCGTTTAGTTAAGTGTTTGAATTAATAAATACACAAAACAACACAATGGGTGAAAATGCGTTAAAAAATTGGACTTATTTGTATTTTAATTCTAATCGGACATTGGCACAGTCAACAATATTAGTCTTATGAATTTTATTAATTTTAGACAATTTATGTATAATCTACATATGAAAATAGATATTTGTTTAGTTACCTAATTACTTTTATCGCATTTGCATTCGCTTTGTCTATGACATTGACTTTGAATATATATTTATTTATTCAAAGCCAATATAATGCAAGGCTACAGTCACATCTCAATTTAATTTACACCAAGTACATATTCTTCTAGTTGTAGCTATAATCAAGTAACTTCACATTCTTGACTTTACAACTAATATTCGCAACACGAAGTTTAGAAACACAGGAGTCTGAACATAATGTTGAACGAATGGTCTCTATTTAGGAGAAATAATTTTTCGAGACGCACTTGTTCAAATTCTTAGGCGGGAAATTTTGTCGCCATTGACAGGTCTGTTTAATACTAAACGCGACGTATGTACGAGATCATCAAATTCTAGCGCAGTCAATGGCAGAAAAGAGAACTAAGATCACAGTTAATTATTATGTTCAATTATACTATGGAAACGCTTGGAACTTTCGGAGGGCTGTGTTTTTAAACTTCGCAAATACAATTAAAATAATGACAGAAAAAATAAATAAATCACTTTCCCTCGCAATGTCACAAATAACCTCACACAGTGGCCACTAAAAAAAACAAATGATTAATATATATCTACCTACATTACCTACCCAGACACAAAACTGTTATCTTTTGCCACACTTTCTATGTATTTTATGAGTTACAAATCTGACATTGGCAGAATAGAAGCTTATAAAACTTCTATAGCCATATACCTATTATGAATCTATTTAGCTGTGATAGCATTTAATAAGAACTTGGAGATTTGGCGGGTCTGTGGAAGAGGATCTTTGCATTATTTTCTTAGATTTGTGTTTCAATGCCACGACTTCATGTATGATTAGGTTAAGTTAGTTTAGGTTAGTTTTAAGTTTCATCACTTTTAAAAAAATAACGGCAGACAAGGCAGTATGGCTTAAAAGCTTTGGCCTGTCCAATAATGGACCAAGAACAAAAAAATAATTAACAAGAACTTGCATAAATTCAGACAATCCGTATAATTCTACAAAAAACGAAAATATTTGTTTACATAAAATATTAGAAGTGATTATATTTCTTACAGATTAAATCTTATCTTGATTGGGATACCTAGATTTTTTATAGCACACTATTTTAAATTAAATGTTAAGTACTTAACGAAGGTTTGCTAATTAATCATTGTGTGGTTCCTATCGGAAGTAAGAGAGCATGAAAGGTATCATAAAATACGAAGTGGACGTATTTTTTTTATAAATTCTATAAATATAGGTACAATCCTAATTTAAGAATTGTAACCAGTAAAGGCACGTCATGATAATTCAATCACCGTTGCTTATGCAAAGTTGCCTCTAAAGAAAATAATAATAATTTGCAGGTAGTTACATATTAATAATTTTAATTATTGCGAAAGTTATTTAACCTTACGACTTATCATCGAAAGGGAATTTACTTCAATCATATATTTAGTTGTAAAACCCTTCACATGATTAATTTACAACCCCCGCAGCACCAACTCAATTACGTGTTTCAATAGCATTTAACTTCTATTGCAGAGGTCGATAAATATAGCGAAAACACGTTTACAAACACTAGACAAATAATAGTTTCCATAGAAAGAAATTAAATTGTATAACCTACTAATAACTATTGCTAATATTGGCAAAGTAAATGTCATACTTATATAATAATATATTATCAATATGCTAAGGTCGCGTAATTTTAATGTGCAATGATAATCTTGATGCCAGGATCTGGTTCTCCAGCCACATCCTTGGCTAGAGGCGCGTCACCACATATGCGGAAGTTCTCTGTGTACGGTATAACGATGACCAAAAGTCCAGACACGATTACCCAAAGTCCTGCGACGTAGAATGCCGCATCCCATTCTCCAGTAGCGTCTTTAAGAGCACCTTAAAATAAAAGTGACATGCAGATATTATTATCATCTCGCATCAATCCACTACTGGACATGGCCTCTCCCAATAGGTCCGTTCAAATATTATGTAAGCACTATAGCGGGTGGTCTTTGCTAAGCTTTGCTTATGGATGACAATAGGAGTGGGGGGGATTCGATGATAATTACGTCATCGTAAATATTAGGTCGGGGAAAAAGTCTTTTCGCATAACGTAGGTATAAACTTATTATAAAATTTCTTTGACTGTACTATTTGTGTCTGGCTGGTTTTGGTAACATTAAAAAGGTTACATTATAAAGAAAAGAAAAAAATAAAAAAAAGTTGTTTCCCGCTATTTTTCATTTGTTTTTCTCTCCGTAAAAATGAGTGAATCTAATGAAGAAATTCGATACATTTTAAAATTTTATTATAAAAAAGGCAAAAATGCAACTCAAGCAGTGAAAAAAATTTGTGATGTTTATGGACCTGATGCAGTGTCAGTAAGAGTAGCACAAATTTGGTTCAAACGTTTTCAGTCCGGAAATTTTGATGTTAAAGATGCACCTCGCTCTGGTCGCCCTGTTACGAATAAAATGGACGCCATTTTTGAAAGAGTGGAGCAAGATCGGCATATTAGTAGTTACGATGTAGCTGAAGAACTGGGAATTGACCACAAAACAGTTTTGACCCATTTGAAGAAAGCTGGTTATACAAAAAAGCTCGATATTTGGGTGCCACACGAGCTCACTCAAAGAAACATAATGAACCGTGTACTCATTTGCGATTCATTATTGAGACGTAATGAAACCGAGCCGTTTTTGAAGAGATTGATAACTGGCGATGAAAAGTGGATCAACGACAAGAACGTGCGAAAAAGGTCGTGGTCGAAAGTTGGCCAGGCTTCACAGACTGTGGCCAAACCTGGCCTAACACGAAATAAGGTGATGCTGTGTGTATGGTGGGATTGGAAGGGCATTGTTCATAATGAGCTTTTACCGTCCGGCAAAACCATCGATTCTGATCTTTACTGCCAGCAACTGATGAGATTAAAGGAAGCAGTCGAGAGAAAACGGCCGGAATTGATCAACAGGAAGGGTGTGGTCTTTCATCACGATAACGCTAGACCACACACATCTTTAGCCACTCAGCAAAAATTAAGAGAGTTCCGACTGGGAGGTCCTAGTGCATCCACCATATAGCCCTGACCTTGCGCCTTCAGATTTTCACCTGTTTCGGTCTCTTCAGAATTCTTTAGGTTCTGTAAGGTTGACCTCAAGAGAGGACTGTCAAAACTATTTGTCCCGTTTTTTTGATCAGAAGTCCCAAAGTTTCTACAGTAACGGGATAATGTCTCTGCCCACAAAATGGCAGAAAGTTATTCAACAAAACGGTACATATATATTGTAAATAAATGTAAATAAACTTTGAAAAAAATGTCTTGACTTTTCATACAAAAATACGAAAATACTTTTTCCCCAACCTATTATTTACTTTTTACACAAATTGCTATAAAGACGTTTCAATAAACAAACAATAACTATTATAAACTATTTCATTATTATTATTATTAATTAATATGGGGGGTAAGAGCTTTGCTTATTTTTTTGCCGACAAGGGGGATGGGTGGAGGTTAAATAATTGTAATAAATCTGCATACGTAATACTTGAATGCCACCATATGCATCACAGGGCCGGATTTTCGGCTCTTCTTTTCCAATAGCTTTCGCTTTTATTGTAATAACATATGTAGAGGAAAAAGGAATAATTACCAGCCATAGGTGGTCCAATAAGATGCCCAACGCCCTGGCTCAACAGCACCAATCCATATGCCATTGTGAATCTTTCCAATGCAATCAACTCCACCAGTATACTCGGCGTGTATGAATAAGAACTGGAGAATGTAAGTCCAAACATGACCGCGTTCAGTGCTATTATATAAAAGCTGTAAGGGGATTCAGGATCCACGCCACGTATCAAAACGGGGAAGAGTATGATTGTGACTCCACAGAGTATAAGGCATATGGCGTATGTTTTCGTTACATTTACCCAAGGAAGATCTCCCATCCAGCCCAGACCCACCTGGAAACAAAAAGAATTATTTAAATACATATTACTGAAATGTGGTTTCCTAAATAATACACATAAATCGTACTCCATGTCAGCCCCAAGGAAATACTTCCAACAAGAAAATAAAGATGCTTTGACAACGAGCAGTCCGGTTCCTAAGAGCTTCCACAACAAAATAGAGTAAGAAACTCATTGGCCACACCACTCATTGGAAGCCTGGAACTCATGGCCAAGACGTGATAGCCCTGTTTTGATCATAACTATAACAGCATACTCACAATTCCGAAAATGGTAGCCCCACCAAACACACTTATGATCCAGGAACCATGTGATTTGGTATATCCAGTCATCTCCATAAAATCTGATATATAGAAGTAAGGTACAATGAACCAGATGAACAGCACCAATGTCGAAAGGTTCATCATCAAGAAATGGAACTCGGTGAACATGTTGAAATCGAATGTTTTGTTGATTGTGTCCAAAACACGTTGGCCCCAGGTCTGCAAAAACACAAAATACATAATAATGATGAAACTTGATGTCACTGAATAAAGAAAACCAAAATAGAAGAATATATAATTACCTTCTCCTCTTCCACAGACCACATAGAATTTCTATAAATATCAGGACACGAAGATGCTCTTAGCTTGTATTTGGCAATATTCAACATGGCACCGCGATGCATTATAGAATTACGATGGACTCTAATATCTCTTAAATAATGGCGATCAGTATGAAAGGGTCTGGACCACCAGTCATAGCGGGGAGCTATGGTCACAGGCTTATTCTCAGGTATCGGCTGCAACAATTTCTCTCTAACAATATCCAGCTTACTTTCGAAGTTATTCTTCTTCTCCTTCTCTTTTTTGTTGAGCTTAAATTTCATCGACATTGTTACTGGTTTGGACTTTGATTTGACTTCCGGTACAGGTTCGTGCAACTTTTGCTCTGAACTGCTCCTTAAAGCTAATAACGATGGATAATTTTGCAATATAATATTGTAGAAACGTTTGTTAGACATAACTTGGTCCAATACTTCTGCAGGTACCTGTAATAGAAAGAAGAATCATATATTGCCACGCAAAAAGCTAAGAGTTGAACTATAAATTTAATTATATTTTTGTATACTTTTAAATTGTTACCAAAATTGTAGCATTTGTAGAAAAACATAAACACAATTTTAACAATTAAGATTAGTGCATACCTTTTCGCTTTCCTTGAAAAATGTGGGTAGATTTATGACTGAACTGACTTTCTGTTGTGACATATCCGCGTTCATTTTCGTAGTTGCTTCTAAATCTTCTTGTTGGGCAATAGAAGAAACTAACGCAGTCAATATATATTCTGGTGTTTCCCCGCTCTTCATCAACGTTTTTAATTCTTCCACTCCGGGATACACAGATTCTCCACCACCAGATTTCGCAGATTTTGCAGAGATTGACATAGAACTAGACGCTCTCTTATTTTTATTCAATTGCCTCTGTTTTTTCTGCTCAAGTATTAGCCACTCGGGATCTCTCATCACAGCACCACATACACAAACATTAAGTACAGTTCCTGCCAATAACAATAACGTACCCCTCCAGCCATACTCTTCGAGTAAATAACTTGTCAATGGCGAATATATAAAAGTGCCAAATCCAACACCACATGATCCCAATCCAACAGCCAAATTACGACGCTTTTCAAACCAATATGCTATGGAAACCACAGCTGTAACATACAACAGCCCCGTTCCCAATCCAGCCATGATACCATACGTGACATACAAAACCTCTACAGAGTTACTAAAAGATGCGGCTATAAATCCAATAGTTGAAGCTAGACCGCCAAGGATAGTCATACTTCTGCATCCATAACGATCAACCAAAGCGCTCATGATCGGACCAGCTATCAGCGGTACTGATATAAACAAACTTCCAATCAACGATGTCTTAGCTTCGCTGGTTTCAAAATACCAGACGAAATTCTGATTCATAAGACCATAAGAGAATGCAAGTCCATCAGCGACAGCGGCGATTAGAAAAGATGCCGCCACGACCACCCATCCCCATCCGCCATCTGGTATCTGAGGCGTTTCCACTGCAGATTCACTCGAGCATATACTGTCATTATCTGCCAAACCAAAGAATTTTACACCTTCATTCGTCGAAATCGTATCTTCATCATTTTTAGCATCCTTATTGTAAGCTACCGCAAGATGATTGTTCTTTATATTATTTTGATCAGTTTTTATTGAGTTTAAGATATCTAAATCATCTTGGGGACTCACATCATTCTTTTCATTTTCATCATCACTCAATCCATCTATGTACATGATATTGTTGTTCTGAAGGAAGGGAGACGAAGCCTTCTCCTCTTCAGACGGTACATTACGTTCATACTTGACAGAAGGATCTTTACCTGGAATGCCATTTGAGTATAATCTTTGCGATTCCATTAGTCAGCAAAATTAAGCCTTCTTTAAGTACAGATTAAGTACGTATTTCGGTTGCAAATTAATTCAGTCCTCTAACGGACGTCAGTAACACTACCAAAATTGGATTATGAATCCAATTGTTTAAAAGTTGTCTACGTGGAGACGATTGCTAGTTCTCTTGACCAGTGTCTTAACCTTGGGTCTCTAGCCGAATAGCGACAGAGTCTCTTCGTAATAGCAAGCGTGAGGGCAAGAGGGTTAAAGCTTGTCGGGTACATCAAGGACCGGCTAGTCCCCGATTCCAGTCTTTTGAAAAAATCACTTTCTATATTGTCACTCGTTCTTCTCCTGAACGTCGTAAATCTTTTTGACATTAAGAATTAAAGTTTCGTGACTCGTAATATTTGCAGCATTTCCAATTCGTAGATAACACGTTTATATCTGAAACAATAAAACAAAATAACATTATAATTTTGTAATTTTTATAGTCTAGCTCTTTTTTGTATCCTGTATGTGTGTGTATACCTGAGTATGTGTTGAATTTGACGTTACCCAAAACGTCAAATTCTACACATATACTCAGGATATTTTCAAAAATACTTAAGTCGATTTAATTGACTGAAAAAATTTAATGTTAATATTTAATTCCGCGTGATTAAATAACGATTGAGAGGATTAAATTAAAAATATGTAAAAAATAAATAACAAAGCATTCTCTTTTTTTCCTTTGCAAATTAACGCTTCAAAGGACCAAGATTTTTATGGCTATTGTCACAGATTTTATTCAGCTCTAAAATTGTACTCACATAACTCATAATACATATAACTATTACCTGTATGTTATAAATATTATCAAGATGAGTCGACATTGTTTACTTAAAGCTTAACATTAAGTAGGATGACATTTTACCTAATTTTTTGGTCCCATTTCTATTAATTAATATCTATGTTTTGGAGTTGAAATCAGAATGTTTACTATTGCATTATATTTGCATTATCATGCTTGAAATGATGTTATCTGGGTGTTATTATTATTTTTAAATAGGAGTTTATTAGACAGGATTCAATTTATCATTGCCAGTGATAAAAACTTATTATTTAGTCTCGCGAAATACACACATAACATGACGTATGAGTCAGTAGATAAGCAAAATTAAATGTCAGCCATAATGTCTAGCTCTAATCAATTACTGATTGTCTTGTTGAGATGTGCAAACAAATTGTTCGTTGGGTGTCGAAAAGTAAAGTACAATTATTACTTGCAATTATTAATTAGCAATTATTAACAATTATTACGTGTTTTTAAGATTCGAGCCGGTCGTGTGACGAGGCGATTGGAATCTGGGGACATCATGCCATGTTGGTTTTTTTTTAAGTTTTAGAATATTATACAGATACACATAAAGTTCGGCCATAGTTTCCTAAAAAAATATATCAGCATACCAATAAAGAATTTGCTTCAAAGAAGAAAGTGGATTGATGCTGCTGTGTTTTTTTTTTTCAATACTTCTAGCCCACTATTCGTATAAGGGTAAACTCAGGTAGATGCATGCATGCATCAGTATCACACGCGAGTAGTGTTACCTTTATCCTACGAAAACCCAGTGAGCGTCTTCTCAAAAATGACATGACTCAAAGGGTCACTGAAGGTAAAAAAAATGAGTAAATATTATACAATAATAACCTTTTATACCGTTTAACAATGCTATTATGCTGCACACAAAGTTTATAATTATTTTAAAGCACGTGACTTAGCAAGCAACGATCGCATTGTGTTGTTCAGTGATTTTCCATTGCATTCCCAGTACATAAATATAAACATGACCGTAAAGGCAAACACCCGCTGTGGTGTAGCAAAATAATTTGCTGACGTATTATAAGTGCATAAAGCATCTTTTCATTTAACATATAACATTAACGATACAAGAGGAAAGTGACGCATTCCTATTTCATGGACAACATTAATTAAATCGATATCAAAGATAGAGTTAAAGTTAGGAAGGATATGCTCCCGTGGTTCAGGCATGTGGTAAGAATGGAAGATATCGATAAGAATGATTAAGCAGATATACGGTGCAAATGCGGAGGAGATCCAGTGACGCACTATCCATGAACAAATTAAGGGTGTCTTATCGGAGGATGGCGTCAGGAACCTTGATAACCACTCCGCATATGTAAAATGTTGTATACTAGTATGTTTATCTATCAAGGTTATATAGCCTTATAAGCTTATATGTATGTATATCTAACCTTTAAATCATCACGCTACCACTGGAAACAGAAGCAGTAAACGCAAAAGATCACCAATTGCTCAAAAAAATTTCAAGATATATAATACTAACTTCGCAGAAGCAGCTAGTATACATATTCATGCTAAAGAAGGGCAAACAATTTTAATAAATGGAACAGACGGTTATAAGGACAAGGACGTTTTTCAGTGTTTGAATACACTTTATACACAACAACATAGTTATTTATTTGAATCATTCCTAGTTATTCAATAAGGAAATTACCAATAAATAAATATTTTACCATTAACAATCTATTTTGAAATGCTTGGCTGAATGCACAGTGCACCAGTATAAAGAAAAAAAAAGATAATCACATAACTAAATAATCGAATACAAAGTTGAACAATGGCGTCTAAATCGATTCACCACACTGGCAACAAATAAAAACAACTGATGTTGGTAAGTTTTTATTACTAAGAGAGATAAGTGTTGACGCCACATTGTTTATTATGCTAAAACTCTGATACAATACATCAATATTGTTCTACAGATAATCGTGACAAAGAGAATATTTCCGTTCATTTACCAGTGATATTTCTAGATTAATTTGTCAATGTCAATCACAATTATAATGGGTTCGCCTCGATCATAGATATATATAAGAATAATAGATGTCCCAAACAACGAGACCAAAAATGGGTTGTTGATGTGTGAGTGACTTATCAAAGTGTGCGTAAAAAGTTCTTCAAAGTGACAACTTTTACATAGTTAATGTTCATGTGTTGAAATGTAAATATCCTGAAAATCTAATAAACGCGGTGCCACCTATTATAGTCTATGCTAAATCTATGGCCTCGAATAATCGCTTTTTTCTGGAGTAGAATTATGTTACTGTTATGTTGAATAAAAAAGTTTGCTTAAAGAAGTTTTATGACTATTTCATAAAACTTCTTTAGGCAAACTTTTTTATTCTCGGAAAGATGGTGGTGCGACGAAAAATGTGATTGGGCAAGGCGACCGATTAAATTGAAATTTGAAATGGAGATATTAATTACATTAGCCCAGATACATGAAAAACCTAAAGCTCAA
The DNA here is from genome assembly GCA_905147225.2 of Euproctis similis. Classification (NCBI taxonomy): domain Eukaryota; kingdom Metazoa; phylum Arthropoda; class Insecta; order Lepidoptera; family Erebidae; genus Euproctis; species Euproctis similis. The sequence goes on along the minus strand of LR990117.1, from coordinate 2,734,240 downwards.
TTTGAAGCAGTCAGATAAAAAGTATTTTGTTCAAGTTTCTATTAAAAAAATGGTCCCCATTTAATATTACCACACCAAAGTGGTAAAAATATCTGGGCCGACTATTCAAGACATTTTTGTTGTGTTTCAAGAAAATACGCTTACTTAAAATAAATGGTCCAGAGGTCCAGGTTCGAATCCCGACACTGGCTCACACCAATGACTTTTCGAAATTGTTTTCTAAAGTTAAGTCTGATAAATATCGATGACTGAAAACTTTGTGCCCGGTATGGCAATAGGTGCGCCACCTATTCCATTTGGGACGTAAACATAACGGCGAGACGAGGCTTAACAGCCGCTGCCTACACCTTCGGGTAACAAAGGCGTGAAGTTATGTATTTAATGTAACACCTACTTACAAACATCAATTTCTCTTTTACATAAATATAAACATTACAATGCAAGCGTCACGCGTACTTATTTAATTTTATTGTGTCGCAGCTGTTTTTAAAAACAAATAAAATGTATTTAAAAATTTAGTTCGGCTATAAAACATTTGGATGCATTCCAGATCTGTTTGAAGAGCCATCTCGAAAAATTGTTGACAATGGCATCATTAGAAAAAAATGACACAAAAAAACCTTATATCTTCACGCATTTTAACGCCCTACATGAAGGCAATGATTAGCAAATACACAATCTACAAATTAAGTTTAATATACTGGTATTTTAACAGTGGTAGAGTTAGTAGTAGTAGTCTCGGTGGTCTAGTAGTCGAGCACACGGCTTCTGATCCAGAGGTCCGGGTTCCAATCCTCAGACTGGCTCACACCAATGACTGTTCGAAATTATTTTCGGAAGTTAAGTGTGATAAACATCGATGACTGAAAACTTTGTGCCCGGTATGGCAATAGGTTCGCCACCTATTCCATTTGGGACGTAGACATAACGGCGAGACGATGCTTAACAGCCGCTGCCTACACCTTCGTTCCGTTACGTTATATTGGTAGAGCTACACAGTTCGCTGCATAAATGGGCTGGCTTGACCTTGGCTTTAAAAGTGCTACATGTCCCGTTTCGTTCGGTGTGAGAAGTGCCCAGGCCAGAGGATATGTGTAAGAATCGTGCCTTATGGCGTTCTTTTGTCTAAAATACCTAGGATATTTATGATACCTGAATGAAAACTTCAGAACACCTTTTTTGTAGGTGTGTTGAATTTAATTGTTAAAGTTTAGTTCTATATCAACAATCGCTTAAGGGGACGTCCATAAATTACGTGAGGTGTTTTTTTTTAAGTTTTCTGTCCCTCCATCCCTCGTTGGTGAGATGTCGTGAGATTTGGTTTAACCCCCTCCTCCATTCCCCAATCTCACGTGAGATTTTTCAGAATGTGGGTTTCTAACGTAAACGCATTGGGTTGTTATTGTAGAGAGAAAATAAACAATGTGCTTCGTGCTTTTATATAAGGACTAGAATAGAATACTTAAATCATGACTACTGTGACTATGATAAAAAGAAAATAAAAACTACTCTAATTCAGTCCATGGAGAATTATGCCCGGTCTCAAGAGAGATAGCGGAACCAACATGTCCATATGATTTTCAGTGAAATCATCTGCTCCTTCGACTTCGTTGCCCCCCCCCCCCCCCCCCCCCTAAATCATCTCACGTAATTTATGGACGCCCCCTAAAAGGAAATGGATTGTCTTTACATACCAATGATATATATTATTTTTAGCATTGACTGACATCATATCAGATGCATAGAGAATAGGGTGATTGCATCGATCCATAGATGATATGCATGGTTGCATTGTACTTGTTAAGTCGCGCGATTAAAAATTAATTATTAATACATAATTTATACAGATTAATCCTTGAATTAATATCACCATGAAAAATAGAATACTTAAAAAAGGCACGAAATACTTATTTCTGTGGGAGTTGAGGGAGAAATTCTTTTTAAAAACAATCTAATTATTTTATACAAGTTTGTAATCTAATTGCCTAAACAATCGTTCCATTGTCAGCAAAATTGTATTTTCTATAAATAAATAAGAAAGAATCGCGGGTTCTAATCCTGGCTCACACCAATGATTAATTTCAAAAGTTATGTGTGATAAATATCGATGACTGAAATAGTTGTGCCCGGTATGACAATAAGTTCGCCACCCACCATTCCCACCATTTGGGAGGTAAAAAAAACGGCGAGTCGAGGCTTAAGAGCCACTGCTTACACCTTCGGGTAGAAAAAGCGTTAATTTATGTTATATATGTTATGTTATGGAAATATTTCTATAAACTTTTTACATAGCAGATTCTTATCCAACTAAGCAGCAAATTGTCTGTATTTGACCATAGAGTTAATAAAAAGAAATATACATTTGAAGGCCACCTAGGACGTCAATTAAATTTAACGAATGGAAGCGACGGTTGGGTATGGCAGAGTGCGCATCAGAAAAAACGTTTTTGCGAGGTGATGCTCGTGGACCGCTTTAGAAATTTCTAACCAGCTAGTTCCTGATTCACAGGATACACCACGGTATTTACAGGAATAGGTCAACAGACACCAGTTATCACCGCTCAAGATTGTTCCACAAAGGGATAATGGCAGATTATTATTGACACAAATTGTCATTATACAGAAGTACGTTTCCTGTAATTCATCATGTAATTGATTAACAACTTCCAAGTCACAAATACACAGTCTACAAATTAAGTTTGCTATACCGGCATTTTAACAGTGGTAGAGCTACACAGTTCGCTGCAGAAATGGGCTGGCTTGACCGGTGAAATACTACGATCTCTCAAAATATCAACGTAAAGTGCTACATGTCGCGTTTCTCGCGGTGAGAGAGGTATCCAGGCGAGAGGATATGTGTATGATAAGAGTTAAGAAAGTCAAAGAAGCTAGCGAGGTCAGTAAGAATCGCACCTTATGGCGCTATATTCTCTTCTCCCTGCCTTAACTATTATTGTTGCCTGTATTAATTATTGTTTACTTTAATTATTTATTTATAACTTTACGCCCTTCAACCCAAGGCGTTTCCTCGCGTTTCAATATCATTACCATGTAACGAGCTCATTTTATTCAGTCGCAGACACTTATCGTGCAACTGGATAAAAAAATCTTTAGGGTCATCAATTCATGCATGAATTAAATATAACTGTCAAACATAAGTCCTTAGGCCCGTCTGAAATCCATAAAATAACTTGAATATTAATTTTCGATACTTGAATAATGAGGATGATTATTTTGATTAAGGCGTTAATGAGCAATGGTTACCATTCACCATCAATTAATATTTGTCATAAAGTGCAAACGTAGTGGTAATACCGCTTTATCGCTACTGGCAGAATACGAAATGGCATTAAAACAATTGTATACGAGCACAGCTAATTTTAATACCTATCTAGGAAAAACTATATCCATGTTAAGCGGCCTTGAAACTGTACTATAAGTACGTACGCACACACATACACGCGCGCTCATACACACATCTGCAAGCGCGCACACACACACACACACACACACACACACACACACACACACTCACACACACAACAACACATATTTACTCACACTGATATTTTACTTGCTCTAGTTACTATCTTTAGGTATAAAACTAATAATTAGTCATTATCTTCTAATCTGAGTCATGATCACTCATTCAAAATGCTTGTGGAAGTGTGCCTATATTATTATAATATTCATCTCTTACTTTTTTAAGATTGATTCAGTCACCGGTTTTACAGACTTTTGTTTCATAAAATTAAACAAAACATAACCAATGTATTATTCGAATAACAGTACTACAAGTCCGTGTTGACTCTCAAATAATTCATAACAATTAGGTCTCTAAGACTTAGATATTAACGACCGATTTAATAACTTCGAATGTTACAGTGTAAACTACGAATGTAACTACAAATGTAAACTACAAATATTTCCCAAAGATCTGAAGGTCATTTTTAAAAGAATAGCAGTTCGATTCTTTATTTAATTTGCTGTAAAGATACATTCATATTTAATGGAACGCTAACTTATGGAAGCGAGAGCTGGGTATGGCAGAGCGTGCATGAAAGTAGGATAAACGCGGTCGAAATGAGGGCATTGCGCAAAATCCGCGGAGTGACCCTTGTTGACCGCGTGGAAAACAAGGTTATAAGGAAGGAAGTCGGATTGAAAGAGAGTGTCGGTGTAAAAGTAAGAAAGGGCATGCTCCGATGGTTCGGACATGTAGAAAGGATGGATGATGCAAGATTGATTAAGCAGATATACAATGCAAAAGCGGATGGATGTAGGAGTCGAGGACGGCCTAGACACATTTCATGACCAAATAGAACGTGTTCTGGAGGAAGGTGATATTAGGAGCCTCAAAAATCGACGCGCGTGCATGTAAAGAGTTATGAAAGTCAACGAAGCGAGTGAGGTGTGTAAGAATCGTGCCTTATGGCGCTCCGTTCTCTCTGCCTACCCCGCAAGGGATTTGGCGTGAAGTTATGTTGTTGTTCATATTTAATCTTCTATAATTACCGATTATTTTAAGTCGTAAGTCTTTCCAGTGTAGGTCTTCAACAATTATTGTTCATTATTGTTTTGCTTGCGAACGTGGCACCAAACCAACCAGATATAGCCATACTTAACGAAATATACGTAATCTATCTTATTGCGCGCCAGTTGCCAGACGGTGAAGCAAAAAGAAAAATAACGACAGTTTTTTTATCGGACATTTTTTTAATGAACATTCCGCAGACACACGAGTCTTTTAATGTCTCGTGACAATGGAAGTTTTAAACTTATAAATTATGTATGTATGTGTTTATTTGTAGTCGAGAATAAATTTAAAAAGATTTTTGATTATTATAATATTTTCAATCTAGTCAAGTTTTTCGTCTACAAATTTTGTGAGCATTGATGTAAATATGCTACTTAAGCTGTAACAGTAATATCACGGTCTTTATAGCCGAAGGTGTAGACAGCGACAATTAAACAGCGCTACGACGTAATGCTTTTCTTCAGTAAACTTGACCTAGTCCCAACTACTAAAATTAATCTGATTATAGTTTCAAACAAGTCTGGTGATCTGAAATTCGAGCCACTCGCTTCTGAATCAACAGATCGTGGGATCCAATCCTGCCTCACACCAATGACGTCTCAAAATTCTTTTCGGAGGTTATACCTACCTACATATCTATGACTGGCAACACTGTGCCTGGAGTATAGCAATATGATCCACCACCTATTTACTCGTAAGAATATTAGTGAATCTAGGCTTTAACAGCCGCCTCCTACTGCTTCGGGAAGATGAAAGTGTAAAGTTATAAAAAATATACGTAGGTATACTGTAAATCCGGGGGAGCCTCACCGAGGCTCCCCGAGGATGAGCACCCTCTCGTGACAGAGGGGTGGACCAGAGGGCTGACGCACGGTCCTGGGCCACCCCAACGCCGGAGGAAGGCCGCCGCGAGGTTTTAGTGGGTAACCCTAGGACCGGATTGCAGTTCACCTCGCGTAAAAAAGAAAGGTATACTGTAAATATTCGTCGCAGTTATTAGCGTTTTGGGCTCATCCCAATAAAGTTTCCAGTTTACCGGATACTTGCAACGCCAGCCAAATGCGTCACGTCAAGTCACGTATGTATTTTAAGATCTATTTTTGGCGCCACCTTGAGACGCCGACGACGAAGCAGCAGCAGACCAGTGCCACAATTTATATAAAAGCCATGAATAATTTTAATAAATATAAACATTTATTATGGAAACGGATTTGTTGGCAAAAACACTTTGCTGGCACAGTATTGCCGTTTGTCTGTGTTGGCCAGACAAATTCTTTCCATCAGACGCCAATTCTGATATGAAATTATTGAGATATTTTCTTAACTTTTGGTATTTTTGTAACTTCACACCTTTTTTTATCTCAATTTGTAGGCAATAGCTGTTTTTCAGCGAATTGGCATTTTTTTTGTCCCAAAGGGAATAGGTGGAGGAATCTATTTTCATACACTGGGTACCTACATATATTTATCAAACATAACTTCCGAAACAAGTTTCAAGTCATTGGTGTAAGCCAGAATTGGATATGACGATTTCTTGATTTAGAAACGGGGTACCCGACCTCCAGACCACAGAGACCGAGTTTTTTTTGATAAAACATAAAACTATTCTTATATACTATTGCTTGCTCGCAGCTGCGCCCATTATTGTCAATAGTATTTAAAAGAAACAGACAATTTATGCTCGCCTCTAAAGTCAATATAGAAGATGGGTACCAGAACAGACTTTTTGGTAATTATTGCAAATGGTAAAATATATGTTTAAACTAAGTTTTTACTCATCTATACTAATATAATAAAGAAGAAAATTTTGTTTTTTTGTATGTAACGAATAAACTAAAAAATCTACCAGACAAATTTCAAAAGTTCTTTCACCACTGGAAAGCTGCACTCACGCAGAGTAGCATAGCCTATTTTTTTTGTATACGCGGGTAACATCGGGAGGCGAAGAGCTAGTTTTTTATAAGTAGAAGTCGTTGGCAATATAATGTTACTAGAGCACAAAGCTATAATACCGGAAAATAGGATATACAAGAGAAGGACATATTTATTATGAGGAAATAATAATTTTAAAATACCACAACGATAATTATATCATAATTGCGAAGGTAATTTTATCTGCCTGTTACCTTTGTACTCGTAAATGGTTGAACCGGTTTATTTGAAATTTTGGTATAAAATCATCCAACCTAACGTCCCACTGACAGAGTTTTTGTCTTTAAAAAGAACATATTATAATTATTTTCTCCTCCTCTTTCCTTGTAGACCTAAGAAGGACCTAAAATGGCGGATCGATAAACCCGAATTTGTAGGCAGTGGCTGTTAAGCCTCGACTTGCCGTTATGATTACGTCCCACATAGAATAGGTGGCGAACCTATTGCAATAGGGGCTACAAAGTTTCCAATCACCGAGACTATAATTTATTCATTATCATAAATAAATTATTCTTTTGATACATATATTAATATATTATTTAAGTTTGTTATTATTTAAGAGGTCAAGACTAAGTTAAATTTATTTAGTCTATTTGTAACTTCCGAAAGAAAATCCGAGTTAAAAATAAGTCTTCCGTGAACCGAAGTGTGCCTTTTACAGATAGATCTAATACCTTAAGCAACAAAACATAACTTCACGCCTTTTTGTATACGATGGTGTAGGCAGCGGCTGTTAAGCCTCGACTTGCCCAATCGTTACGTCTTAAATGGATTATGTAGTTGGCGGAAATTATTGGCATACACCGGGCACAAAGTTCTCAGTCATCGATATTTATCACACATAATTTCCGGAAAAGAGCCCGGAGTCGATCCCAAGACCTGTGAATCAGGAATCACAAGTATCAAGTTATAAGACAAAAAGGTTTAATTGAAGGCATACTTATTATATACAGAAGCTTCTGTAAAGTGATGTCAATTTACTGAATGGTCTGAAACCACTTAATCATATTCGACTGTCTGGGATCAATTTTCGCTCTATTTATATATACATATGTACTAATAAATTATTGTCTTCTACAAAGCATAGGGTTGGCACATACGACAATTAATATTATTTATGCCAAGTCTGTTGCACGGTATGCCTAAGAATAGACCGCCATAAGGCACGATTCTTACACACCTCACTCACTTCTTCCACTTTCATAGCTCTTGTCATACACGCTCCTTTCTCGAGGACTCGTTCAAAGTTGTCATGGAAAGTATATCGTGGCCTTCCGCGGCTCCTACATCTTCTCTTTTGCACTGTATGCCTGCTTAGTCAATCTTGTATAATCCATTCTTTCTACATGTTCGAACGACCGGAATACGCCTTATTTATTATTATCTATTACTTTATATAAAATTAAAAGATTTATTCTAAATTGTTCAGTCTTTTCATGGAATACAAAGTTGCATTTCAAAACAAGCATCAGTTATTATTCAACAAGGACTGCTACTATTCTACTTCTGGAAGGCCAGGCCAACCATTACGCTGACAGCCGAGTAATAAATTTAAATGTTTTGTGCACCTTTATTATCTTTTTATTTTTAATAAATTTATTTTATCAGATCGTTTAGTTTGTGTTGTGGTTGAGCTGTGCAGTTATAGTCGGATTTTTAATTCAACAACAACCACTGACGTTTACGGTGTTGTCAGTTTTTAATGAAAAAAAAAGTGTCGTAGCAAAGCGAATGAATGAAAAAACAATTGAATGAATAAATTGCCACGATTGTTTAGCTTGGGAATAATTAGTCTATCATAGTTCAGAAACTTGTAAGATTGTCCCTTTTTCAATAAATCACGTAATTGAAACTATAGATGTATAAAATATAACAATTATAGCTAGGTAATAAAAATGAAAAAAAAAACATCTTACATTACATATTTTTTTGTTATATTCATCATTAGATGAAACATTTTCACTATCATGACATTTTTAAGACCTAAATTTTTATACAGTTATTAAAAATTCTGATAAAGAAAATTATTTGTTACATAAAGTTTTAGAAACTTTGTTATAAACTATCTAAAAATGTTGTTGGTGAGTCAAATAATTGATTAAATTGAGTAGTATAAGTTTTAGAGTGTTTAGTATAATTTGAGATGATTATCTATTTTATTCATTGTTCATTCATCTGATTGAATAACTGAATGCATCACTATTGCTTTAAATGTGGCAACATTATTTTACAAAGTGACCTTATCTTCTGTCAGCTAGCTGTGTCTAATTAAAAATACGACTATAGTTGCATGAATGGGCCGGTTCGATCTGTGAAATGCCACGGCGTCTCAGAATTTTGGTGTAATGTGGCTCATGCCGAGTTTCGTTCGGTGTAAGAGGTATCCGGAGACATACTTTCCATTCCCCTCCTTTTCCACCGTACTCCCTTAAAGGTTGGCTACGCTATTGTAACACTATCTGCATTTCAGGTTTTCATGAGCAGCATTAGTCACTTTCCATCAGATAACCCGCTTGCCGGTTTGCCCCCCTAACCCAAAAAAAGGGGTTACAGTGTTCTAGATTTGCAAAATGATCAAATTGTCAATTTTTTCTTTAATATAAATTTACTAAGTGGCAACCCTATTCTATGAATTGTTAGTGTTTATTTCAGCAATTATACTGACTTGTATGCAAAAAATGTATTTGTCTTGAAATTATTGAATATAATTGTCATCTAAACAAAATATTATTGCTTCGCGTTTTTAAATATGCGTACTGTAAAGTTTCCTTGTAATAATAAAAATTCTAAATGCTGTCAATATGTAATACCCAGTTTAGGTATTATCGCACATTATATTATAATGAAAGTAGAAAAAAAACATTGTAGCCCGAAATTTTTTCATTTCATTTAACTCAATAATCATTACATAGTATAAAACAAAGTCACTGACCGCTGTCTGTCCCCTTAAATGCTTATATCTTTAAATAAAATTGACATTGTGGGTTACCCCTAAGAGATAGACATATGCCCTCGCTGACGTTTTTGTAGACCATCTGAAGGTGTTTAATAATGTAGAACATTGTTTTGATCTATCACTCAGGGTTCAGCCAGCGTTTGCAATTAAAGATCTGAATCTCGAAAATTATCATTTTTTTCTTTACAACATTATATATGAAGTATAGATCAAAACCACCCCGTTGACACCCTCTAACTATTAAAAAAACCGCATCAAAATCCGTTGCGTAGTCATAAAGATATAAGCATATAAGGGGACAGACAGCGGAAAGTGACTTTGTTTTATACTATGTAATGATTTTACTGCTAAAAAGACTGACTTCAAAGTCATATTAAAACATGCTTAGAAACCAGTATTCAGTTGTAGGTAGGTACCAGGCGCACATAGAATGCTAAGAGCTTAACGCCAGAAGGACCACAGTGTCTGGTAATTTTCCATTGCATGGCGCTGAGACACGAGAGTTTATTGACCCGCATAATACTGTATTAGTACGTAGGTATTGCATTCTAAAACGAATTGACATTTATTTTGTATAATGATGACCTAATTTGTTGTTATTTTTAGTGAAGCAATTTGCAGTGAAGTTATGTATACTTCACTGCAAATTGCTTGCGAGGTAGGCAGAGAGAACAGAGCGCCATAAAGCACAATTCTAGGTCGACTGGTAGAGAATGCTATTAGCATTATCTCCGCTTATGTGCAAACTATGTACAAAAAGTTTTATATAAATAAATTCTTACATACACTCGCTTTTTTACATTTAGAACTCTTTTCATACTCGCGCTGCTTAAAGCTCCTGATCTCTCAGGAACTATAAAAAACGAACTTCCTCCAGAACTCGTTCTATTTGGAAAGTGTAACGCGGCCGTCTTCGACTCCTATATCCATATGCTTTTGCATTACTTACCTGCTTAGTCAATCTAGCATCATCCAATCTTTCTACATGTCCGAACCATCGTACATGTAGAAATCATCGCATGCCCTTCGTACTTATATTTGGGATAAGAAATTTAAATTCGTTCCAACTTTTTTTACAACTACACGCCTTTTCGCACGCGACTGTGTAGACAGCGGCTGATAAGCCTCGACTCGCAGAATATTCATGCCCTAAATGGAATAGGTGGCGGAACTTTTTGACATACACCGGGCACATGGTAGGTAGTCTTCGTCAAATCTTCTGAATCTTGCTCAACCTTTAGAAGATCGAGCTTCATTCAGATTCTTACAATAACAAATAATGATATGTATTATGATGTACATTCACCACATTCGAAATTGATCCGTATCCAAAAAAAAAAGAAAAGAAGTCCAAGTATTTGTCACAAAATACCAGTATTTTTCCTCAGAGAAATCGGTCTATGAAAATGTGTTTAAAAAGTATAAATATTGAGCACTAAATAATGTTGTCCAGCGGTTGCCAATGTTATTAGGTTTAAACTTACATTTATTATTATTTTTTAACTTTATTCGGTCCGAGTGAGCAAAGAAAAAAAAAACTTTATTCGAAATTCAAAAAGTTATATCAACATTATTTATTTTAAATACGAATGCTATATTTATATTTGACAAGTTTTGTATCCTTATATAATATTAGTACGCATCGATTGCAAATCAAATTAAGGGATGTAGGTTTAATAAACCTAACTCATTCTAGATCTATCGGCTTCTTTCGCGCGAAAAAAAAATGTACATAGAAAATACTTTAAGTTTCTAACTAAACCGTAACTATCTCTCGTTTAAAGGTACTTCAATAGTAGGTACTTAGTAGGCACTATATTATGATATACTATAAATATCACTAATAACGTTACACAATAACAGTAACAGAAACAGTTACACAATATATCAGTTTTCCTCATTGGGAATCCCTTATTTATCCATTCTTCAGGTATCAATAGCTAATTCTGTGTAATAGTCAATGTCCTTTTGTGCAGCAACATAATTGGAATGTATGAACAATATTGCTAAACACTGCCATCTAGTGGCGAACTGAAGTATCAGTACGAAATAAATAACGAAAAATTATATGTTCTTTTGAAGTAAAAACTCTATACTAATCTATAGTCATCCATCGTCTATCTATACTTCTATATTAATATGATCTCGATGTATCTCAGAAACTGCGATATCTTAATTCTATTTGATATCAGGGGAAGCACAATTAGTATTTTGAATCTAACCTAACCACAATCACCAAAGTTAAGTGACATTTAAAGGTGCAAAGAACTTCGCGTAATTATTGGTTGCACCCTTTTGCACCACCGTCTGTGTAACTACTGTATTATCTCTAAAAGAAGTTTCACAAAGCTATTTAAGTTAATATCACAAGCAATTACGCTGATAAATAATGACACTTATAATTAAAGCTTTTCTTGATGTGAAACATTTTTGAGCCTTGTCAGTAAAATCGTCGTAAAAACAGCAAGACGGTCTGATGTAATCATGCCTCCTCCACGTCACTGGCCAATACTACCAAACGTCCTACATATAAGGGAGTTTTGTGCCGATTTCTGTAAAAGCTACTTATTAGTTTACTATTTAATCAAGAGCGGTGGAGCCACGCAGTTCGCTGAATCATTGGCCCGGCTGGATAAGTGAAATACCACGACCTCTTAGACTATCGACGTGCAGTGGCCGTATCTGGCGGCCCAACCCCCTCCTTTCTCCCCTTCCCAAGCCACTTCCAACTTCTTCCCTATCCCATGTTAAAGGCCGGCAACGCTACTGTAATACTATTTCTATTGCAGGTGTCTGACGGCGTTAATTAGTCATCAGAGGAAACGTCCGCACGTTTGCCTCACTGCTAAATAAAAAATAAAAGTAACTTCATACCTTTTAAGCTCTAAGATGTAGGAAAGGTTGTCTCGTTTGCTAATCAAAACATGATTTTTATGAGTGTTTATTATTGTGTCGTTTAATTTGTATCTGAATGCATGCATGCATGCATTAATATTCGAGAGTAAGTTCCCTACATCTTCCATGATTGAAGGTGTGAAGTTCTAAAAGTCGCTTATTATAACACCAATAGTGACATTGAACTTATCTTTATTTATAAACATTGCGCGTTTACGATATATATCGATATGTAATCCATCACTGGAAACGTCAATTATTATATGTATGATAAAATGGAAAAAAAACAAATCTATCTTTGTAGAAAGTCAATCTGACAAAACAAAGTTCTTTTTTTTTAAAGATTTAACGACCTGGTTGCTAAGACCTTTAAGTCGAGTCTTTTCGTTATAAATAACATCTTCATTCTTAACCTAAACTAATCTTAACCTAACCCCGCCTAAACCTACAGCTTAACCTAACCTAACCTAATCATCCATAAAGTCGTGGCACTTTATGCATGATTTTCCGAGGGAGTTTTGACGACAATGTAGAAGAGCACACTAAACACGATATTTACACCGTTTCCCACATTTGCACTCATATACGAACACTTATTCAATAAAACGCCACGAATTTTATCCAATAATATCCATTCAAACACAAATTTGAGAAAATAATGCAAATAACGGACATGTTTCCTCCACAGTCCCGCCAAAACTCTCACGACGTCGTTAATCTCTTTATTATTTATATAATTTAACGACCTGGTTGCTAGGACCTTTAAGTCAAGTCTTATTTTATATTTAACAGCATCATTCTTAACCTAAACTAATCTTAACCTAACCTAGCCTAACCCTAAAGCTTAACCTAACCTAACCTAATCATCCATAAAGTCGTGGCACTTTATGCATGATGTTCCGAGGGAGTCCTGACGAGAATGTAGAAGAGTACACTAAACACGATACCTACACCATCCCCCATATTTGCACTCATATACGAACACTTATTCAATAAAACGCCACGAATTTTACTCAATAATATCCATTGAAACACAAATCTGAGAAAATAATGCAAATAGCGGACATGTCTCTTCCACAGTCCCGCCAAAACTCCCTCGTCGTTAATCTCGATTTTGTAATTGCCACAGATAAGTAGCAATCTTGTCTTGAATTTTGGAACGTCATCGAAATGTTACTGCACAGATTATAAATATGTAATAACAATCGGCTGAGTATAAACGTGATAGTGATAATATAAGGGTATCTTCAACCCATCAGGTGTGGGCTGAGGAATTGGTGTAATTATATTATCCCGTGGAACCTATGGCCATACATCGGCCACAATTTTGCAAGGCACCAATACTTATCGCACATAATATTGGCAGAGCCAAGCAGGAATGGCGCCGGCTCTGCTGGTGAAATACCACGATCACTTAGAAAATCACGTTAAGTGGCCCGTGCCGCGTTTCGTTCGGTGAGAGAGTTTCCTAGAGAATGGCAACGTAACTGTTATACTCTCGGTGTTGCATACGTCTATAGGCGGCACTAGTCGCTTACCATCAGGTGACACGATAGCTCGTTTGCCTTCTTTTCCATTAAAAAAGAAAAAATATGTTAAATAATTTGAACATAGGCTTTTAAGTCAACAAATTAATAATTTGACTTATCGTATGGTGTTAATATTATCAGCAAATTTATACATAAGTAAGGTTTTCAACAAAAGTGACTCAAAAATAACATTTGTTCAACAAACTCAAAGGTAACATATATAAAAATTGCGTCATGCATATTTATTCCCAATATCCGTTTTGTATTTCACTATTGCAACATGTATGTATGGAAAATACATGGCACAATATATGTAAATACAACAATGATATATTCACGCCAAGTGCATAGCGAAGTAGGCAGAACTTTATAAAACACGATTCTCACATACCTTAATACAATTCTTGTTAAAGAATCTTTCTTGCTTCAGAAATAGACATGTGTCAATTAGACCATCGTAAAAATTCGTGGCCTTTTTTAACATCTATGTAATTCAACTTTTGCACCGTTTAACTGCTTAAGGCTGAAACCAACAATCAATCCGAATCTGAATTTTACTATCTAAGATCAATATTTCAATCCATTTCTACTAATAAGCGTGCCAATAATCAATCTATGGATTGATTTTGTTTGGGAAATCGATCGACAGATAGTCAATAATCTTAGATTGGCTTCAATCCTAGATAGGAGATTGATTATTGGTTTCGGCCGTTAGTCATTCTTTAATTTTACAATATATCTATAAGCCCAAACTACTGGAGCAAGCTATACCTTTCATTAAACGCTGCCTAGTAACTCTTACATCTACAGTATTAGGTACCCGGAGGCCCAACCCTTCCCCATCCTTTCCTATCCTACTTCCTTAAAGTTCGGCAACGCAACTGTAACACTATATGTGTTACTGGTGTCTATGGGCGGCGCAGGTCGCTTACCATCAGGTGACACGCTTGCTCGTTTGCCTGCCTATCCCATAAAAAAAAATATATTTCAATAAATTTCAGTACTGATTTCTAGGACCTCTGTCCTAGAAATCAGTACTGAAATTTCGAGTTTGAATCCTGACTCATATCATTAAACTTCCGGATGTTACGTGTGTCTGTGACTTACCAACCTATCCTCGTAGTATAGAATTCCCCTATGATTATAATTGCGACTAGTCTAATTGATCCCCGTGTCTAGGCATAATTACCGCTGACCACACCTTAGAGCATTAGAGCCGTGAATATACAGTTATACTATAAGCTATGCGTATCTCCCGGGCGTCAGTATATACCTATCTACTAACAAACCCATCTGTTTTCAGTTGAGTTATAAATATATGTACTAAGAAAGCGTCCCGACAACGTCTGCGGCTGACGTCAGTCTTTAAAAATAAACTCACAATACAACAAACACACAAATACACATATTTCCATTGATATTATAAATCCAATTCATTTTGTATCGAGTATTCACATCTGCAGTATAAAAAAATGTATGGTGATGACCTTTGTTCGCACGGTTAAAATACTGCCGAATTAACACGTCATTGAGCAGTCTCCAGAGTGGTAGGGCAAGTATAAAGTCTAGTTAACCTACTGATATATTTTCAGTAGCGATATTCACGTTATTTATATTAATTTTAAAAGGTTTAAAAAGAGTATTTCGCAAAAGTCATTAGAGTGTGCCAGGATTCGAACCCGCGACCTCTGCATTCAGAAACCGTGTGCTCGTTCACTGGACCATCGGGACTAATTGTGTGTATTTCTTTAGATCCCCTAAATAACAGTGGCAGAGCTACGCAGTTCACTGCATGAATAGGCCGGCTCGACTGGTGAATTATTACGACCTCTCAGAATATCGACGTTCAGCGGCTCAGGCCGCGTTTCGGTCAGTGAGAGAGGTATTCTTTGGAATCGGAAGCCAAACCCCTTTCCCTCTCCCCTCCCCATCCCATTTCCGACGCCTTCACTATCCCACTTTAAAGGCATGCAACGCAACTGTATCACTATGTCAGTTCAGGAGGCACGCCTGCTCGTTGTCTGTCGCTGTCGTTTGCCATAAAAAAATAGCAAAGGTATGCAATTTTTATGGCATACGACAGCGTTCACTTTCAGGGGAGTTATAACGATCTCGAACCTTTAGAAATCCCAAAACCGACTGTTGTAGACTTCATCCCAACTAAGATTGTAAAAAGATGTGTGTCGCTTTTTGACAGCGGTTGAAGCGGTAAAATGTGCCGGCTCGACCGATGAAATAGGTACTACGACCTCTCAGAAAATGATGTCAAGTGGCTCATGCCGCATCGTTCCGTGAGTGAGGTATCCGGAGTCTCGACGCCCCACCTTCCACTTCCGATTCTCATCCTATCTAATCTATGAGGCCAGCAACGCAACTGCAACATTATCTATGGTCGGCAGTTGTTGCTTGCCATCATAAGACCTTGCTCGTTTGCCGTAAAAAAAGTTGCAAAAAATAAAATGTTTATACGTTTTATAGACTATACCAGCTGACCCGTACTTGTTTTGTTTCAGAAGCAATAAATGACAAAATTTTGGATTTTTTTATTGACTTCAATTGACTCTATTCATCGGTACTCGTCGGCCATACGGACCATAGCGTAGCGCGACGCAACCGTCATGGCGGTGTAATTTCTTTCAATTACGTGATTTAAGGGCCATATTGATCTTTATTATATGGATAATGCACATTAAATACTTCATTAGATATAACGCCGATTTTTTTTAATCGCATCGCAAATAACCCATCAAAGTAAAGAATTAAAAATATTAATTGTGGCTGATCTCTTAGGAATACTAAGATATAGACATACATTACGGACTTTTTATAGGTAACTACATAATTATATAACTTTTTGAGGCGTTCACATTATTTTAAATCTATATTTAGAGTTCAACCAGCGTTTGCAATTAAAGCGCCAAGCCTCGAAAACTATCACTCTTACTTACTATTCCTATTGTTTATGTATTATTATAGGTAAAACCACCCACTAGAAACCTTCTATTTATTAAAAAAAAAACAATTCAGAATCCGTGGCGTAGTTACAGAGATAAAATGTAATTCCGCTAACTAAGCTTACGGCTAAGGTTAATAAGATAATGTTCTGAAAACTTTGAGCAGAAAAAGCTGATACAAAATTTTACCAAGTAAACTATTAATAAATTTGCATCAAATATTTAATGAATGGACGAATGACGTTTAAAATGTCAAACGGAATACCGCGAAATAAGGTTGTGGTCGCTATAGCTTTGCAGGTACTCAAGTAGGTACATAAAAGAATGGGTACCTGCTTACTTCTCTTTCTCACTAATAAATTCTTTTTCTCAAGTTAGGCCTCCTGTTTTGATACACTAATGCCCGAATACTGAACCGCCACTCAAATCTGACAATCAATAAAGTTACTGCTCAAATTCTGTCATATTCTATCTAATGTGACAGCTACTTAAACGCTTAAGCAGCGCTTATATATTTGAGTGGCGGTTCCGAATTCGGGCGTATATCAAACAAAAAAAGGCTACCAACAATAATAAATTTAAAATTTCCCCACAAAGATCACCATGCAAGGTCGATCCGCGTTATTGGAAACTTCGAGAATTTATGGCGCGACGCTTCACTAGCTCTCTCTTTGTCTGTCTACGATTGAAATAAATGCGTGAATATTCCGAGTCTGTCCCTTTCTTAAGAATTTTTACCCGGCTGTAGCGACGCGTCAACAGAGGGTTATGGATATAATCTATATACATATATATATATACAGATTATACAGTCCCTTTGTACAATAATATGTAATGGATTAGCCGATTCTGATGTTAATTGGAATATTTTTGAATTGAATGAAATTTTATTCCCTTTAATTATGAAATTAGCATTCTTGAAATAGGAGTTCAGAAATACAAGAAATCGATATTAATAAAAACAGTTTGAAGTGCGCGAATGCAGTTTCTAGTGCATAAAATTACAAATCATAATATAAAACTACTTACCTACACTAAACAAATAGATGCACTAAACGGTAGAAATTTTAACACCTTCGAAAACACATTAAAAAAATTCAAAAAAAAAATTCGAAAGAATCTCAAACTCATTTGCAAAAACGAATAAACTACTGCCCCAAAAGATTTTGTTTCCGTGCTTAAAGTTTTTTCATTAGGTAGTCGGCGTTTTTTATCTTTTGTTTATTTGAATTTATTACCAATGAATTGGACTGAAGTCCTTGTTCAATACACAAATTAGATAATACAAGTAGTAAAGACAACAGACAGAATAAGGGCAATAAAAAAAAATCTGCTGTGCGTAACATATTCAAATATTTTATATGATAGGTATTCTAAATAAGAAAGCGATTGCTTGCCAGTAGCATAAAAATAGCATTTTATACTTTTTAAATTATCTTCACACCCTAAATTTCTTTTATGTTATTTCAAACTTTTTAGAGTTTTTAGGCTAAGTTTCGCGGGAAGTAAAAACTACCGTTACCGTCAGATGGGGTGACTTGGTATGTAAGGGTGAATAGAAATGAAATTTTACAACCTCAAATCTATTTAAATCTAAATGCATAAGTTTTTTGTTTTATCTGCAAATAGACAACCTATTTCGTTACTAAGCAAGAAAGTATTAGTTGTACTGTACTGGTTACTAAGTAATTGAGGTGGAAAACTTCATTTCTATTCACGCTTAGAATCCAAGTCACCCCGTTTGAAAGTTTGTATTTAAAAAAAAAATAAAGTAAACATACGAGCAACCATTTTTATAATTTCTATTCACGCATATTTTTTTGTATTTAAAAAAATATATATTTAATCGAGAATTCGTACATTTCTTGTGAAATTTATGAGATTGACAATAGAACGCGATTTGAATTTTTGACAAGTGAGTTGAAACTAATAATGTAATTCTTGTCACATTTCCAGGTACTTCAGTTTACTTCTTGTTTCTGTCTATGAAATCTATGAATCCCAGCTCCCAGTACTAAAATTATTATAAGGTTTGATACAAAGACACATAGAGAGATGTAGAGGAAAATGCTACGGATTTTCCAATGTCTCGTGTTATCACAAATTTATCTAATCTTGTCTCGTTTTATTATTTCTATATTGCAATGAATACAATATATATTATCATTGTAAGTATACTAGTATAATGACACTTGTTACATATCTGTGTAGAATTAGGATTAATTAATTTTATGGAGACATTGTATCTATTTAAATAAATAGTCACTTGTTCAATTACGTCATTACTTACAAGGTCCCGGCATGAATGACATTGGACTAATAACTGTTTTTTTTTTTAATCTTAGTATAATTTAATCATCATTTTCCTGCCCTTATCCCGCTTTTAATGGGGTCGGCACAAAATATCATCCTTTCGAACTATCCATGATGTCAAAAGATTTCGCTGTGGTTTTACGACCGGCCGCCTGCATGACGTCAACCCTCCTTGGGAATGTTTTCGTTGGTGGGATAGGGAACAGGTGTGAAATGGGATGGGAAGGCAACAGGGGAATGGGTTGGGCCTCCGAAAACTAGAAACTAAATGTAAATACATATATTTAAAGTTACTTTCTGGCCACAAGTTGGTTTTTCTGTTATTAATAAACTTTAATATCTAATAATAATTAAACAATTTTAATAATCCTTCGACTATTTTATAAAGATATTTAAAGCCTATGCAAATTCTAAATTTAAACACATACAGGCAGTGACAGTGCGCCAAGAAGTCACTATTCTTACACGCCTCATTCGATTCTTTGACTTTCATAACTCTATTCATACCAGATTTTTAAGGCTCTTATTTATCACCTTCCTCCAGAAGTCGTTCGCTTTGGTCATGGAAGGTGTGTCGTGGCCATCCTTGACTCTTACATCCATCCGCTTTTACATTGTATGTATATCTGCTTAGTCAATCTTGCGTCGTCCATTCTTTCTACATGTCCGAACCAGCGGAGAATCATTGCATAATATAAAACAAAGTCACTTTCCGCTGATAGTCCCCTTATATCCTTAAAGCCCGAATACTGAACCGCCACTCAAATATATAAGCGCTACTTAAGCGTTTAAGTAACTGTCACATTAGACAGAATACGTGAAATTTGAGCAGTAAGTAGCACTTAATTTATTGTCAGATTAGAGCGGCGGTTTAGTATTCGGGCGTATATCTTTTAAACTACGTAACGGATTTTGATGCGTTTTTTTTAATAGTTAGAGGGTGTCAACGGGGTGGTTTTGATCTATAATTCATATGATGTTGTAAAGACAAAATGATAATTTTCGAGATTTAGCACTTTAATCGCAAACGCTGACTGAACCCTAAGTGATAGATAAAAAAAAATGTCTTACATTATTAAACACTCAGAAGATCTACAAAAAAGTCCGCAAGGGCATATGTCTATCTCTTAAGGATAACCCACAATGACCATTTGTATTTTTTTAACTTTTTACAAGAAATAATGGCTTATTTACGAAGCGGTTTTAAACATTACAGCATTAATTTTCATCCTATTAAGTGTCTTAAATAGATTGTGCATGTAATATAGATGATCCTGGCCCTTTACAGCATGCAATTTAAGCGAATCTTTTCGAAGATATTGCAGTATTAACGTATCGGGAGCTGTCCCGATACGTTAATACAGAGTTATACAGAGATAGTTGAATTTGTGCTATTTATCGGCTTTAACTGCTGAGTTAAAGCCGATAAATAGCACAAATTCAACTTCGTGATATACAAAATTTACTCATTTATTACTTTTTATGCGAAACAAAGTTCGCCGGGTCAGCTAGTGCTTTTATAAAATCCATTGATCGATTTACTCAATCAAAAGATTCAATAAGCATGAATTATTTCACTACATACCTAAGACTTCTTATGAGACGTTTCAGTGATAAAGTAAACTTGACATAACATTCATAACAATATCCTGAAACATTATTTCCTGCTTCGATAAACTAATGGTTTCAGCACACAATAACATCGTATCTTGAGGTCCCTCATTCGAATCTAAATACGTTAACGATATCCCGGAATCATGACGATAAATAATTGGATTGTTTTATCATCAAAGATTATTTTGCGACAATGTACGAGAGCTGACTCGATGTAATGTAACGCTGCCTACACCTTTATTTGTGAAGAGGTTGTATTATTAATTAAAGAAAATGCATAATGCATAAATGCCCGTAATATGTAAAAAGAATCTATAGGTATTAATTAAAAAGAATAAAAGTTACATATCGGCTTACCAATGTAAAAATAAGGTAGGTCATTTTGTTGACAAGTTGAAATAAATGCTTAGAATATAATAATAAAACATGAAATCGAATCGACAACAAAATTTTACTGAAAAAAAAACCGGTTTCCATCAGCTGGTTTATTAACACCTAAACAAAAGTGAGTCATAAGATATCATAGTTTTAACAATAAGTAGGACATTGACCTATTCATTCACCTATATCTACCTACATCTCATAAATTGATATATCCTAATCGAGAATCATAACAATTGGTAAATCATTACTTCACATTCGAAATTCAAATATATTAAGTCAACAAATCGAACACGCGAATGTGCCAGCATCATAGTTTCATTCATAAATTCCATGACGTCTGTCTGATGGACACTATATGAAAACATTTACAAAAACTTATAAATCCACTGTAATGTTTGTATAATAAGTGTTAAAAATTAAGGTTAGTAATGTACTTACCGTTTCTTATCACACCGAACACAAACACAACTGAATCAGCTGTTTTCACACGAATAAATGAACACAATATATCGTATGTAAACGAGTACACGTGCGTTCAGCTCAACAGGCAAAACACTTCTGGAGTTCCTCAGCCTGTTCCGGCTGGACTGCGTTTAGTTTTAAACGCCGCTCGGCAAGACGCGACCAACCGCGCCTTTGCTTAAAACACACATTTTTAAAAAAGAAAAAGTTTAGGGTATTTTAAAAAAGGAACGTTATTCCTCTTATAAATACGTTCACTCGCGTCAATCTTCTCACAATGAATGCGTATCATATTAATTAAATTATAATTGTTTACATTTGAGACATTTATCAGTTTATGTCAATATATTTATAGATAACAGTGGAATTTTACATAATAAATTTCAGTCCGCATGCAAATACATATTAAAATACAAAATTTTTTAAGTTATTTTACAAGAACACTCACATGTCAAAATCGGTATAAAACTCTTTGGGGGCAAAAGATTCGCCGCATGACTCGCAGGAGAATAAATTTATGGGTCTATATGTAATGTCTTTAATATGTATAATTTTAACAGAAGGTAGATAATTAATTCAGTTCCGGCTCACAGAAATAAAAAGAACATAAATAAAATACTCGAAACAGGAAAACTATATGCTTGTTATTTACTGTGCGAACGAAGACTCGGTTAACATTTAAATAACAATTATGCATAAAACTTTAAATATCATAGATTTATTTTTAAAATTTATTGTCTTTCTGCACTAAACATAGGAACTTGAAGTGAATTGATTGAACGAGAACCATTTTTTTTCTAGTTCATTATTTATGCCTTTTAAAATCTTTTACTTATAGACATACTTTTAAGTAAAAGATTTTAAAATTCTCTTAGAAATCTAGGTAATAAAATTCATAACTTCGAGGAAAATTTACACATACACCGAGATCAATAACTACAGTTTCACAATTTCCTCAAAGTAATCAAAATAAATAAAGATTGTTTTCTTGTTCATTTCAGTATAGGAAACATAAAACGTTTATTTAGATTAAATACATATGCCATACATACATATGACTTTTTCTTAATTCACAAGAGATTCTCAGCAGGGATTGTCAAACCATTTAGGGCTAGACTCCAATTTCCTATAACTTTATGAAACAAACGCCAAATTGCCTTCAATATTATTTCTCTTTTGTTTTTCCCATTGATAATAATATGCATACCAATTTATTTACGGACCGCGCTTTTCTTGTCGATAACTAGGAAACCTATTTCGACCTCGGTGGTAAAGGCTATTTATTTTAAAATCCATGATTTATGTGTGTTAAACTTTTTTATGATGGTGTCCGTTTTTGACAAATCAAATCGTAATTTATGAATATGTTCGCACATTTTTCTCCTATTATTTAATTTTTTTAGTAGAAATATACTTGTTTCTTGGTAAAAACTAATAGTTGATTAGTTCACGTGACCTCGCAAATTATATTAAGCTACGAATATAACCAGAAGCAGACCACGAAGTTCTCAAAATCTAATGAACTGTATTGATTAACTCACAAATGTAATTGTGAACAGATTATACCTAATTATTAATTTTATTAGGTAATTAACTAGCTGACCCGGCGAATTTGTTCCGCTTCAAAAGTAATAAAAAAGTAAATTTTGGATTCATCACTTTTTCTTTACTACATCGGATATGAGTTACAGATGAAACCACCCCGTTAACACCCTCTATATATTAAAAAAAACCGCATCAAAATTCGTTGCATAGTTTCAAAGATCTAAGCATATAAGTGGTAAGACAGCGGAAAGCGACTTCATTTTATAGTATGTAATGATTATAAAAATAATGACAATTATGTATTTATTTTGATATTGTGTGCCTATTCAGTGATATGATTGGTGACTAAGTCAGAGGGTCAGATACATCACGCGCGGAAGACCAGGTCGCGTGTTTGCAACAACTACTACTGCCTACCCGATACGATAACAAATTATAAATACTGATAATAAAAAAAACTCATTTATTGCAATAAAAATCTTGTTTTATTTCATCCTAAATACTACCTAATACCTATTTATCTATAATTTTACGAGTCATGGATAAAATTGCATTGCATTCCATTTCCAATACTTTTAAGTATGTTCTCGCGTGTTATTAAAGAAAGAGTAGGCAGAGTAAACTTCTGAGACCACATAAAATATTAACCCTTAAAAATGATAAGAACCAAAACGTGGGCATTAAAAAGTCCGTAAAAAAACTAACATAGAAATTTTAATAACAGGACTTCTCAAACATGAGTTTTTAACAGTGGTAGAGAAATGCAGTACGATGCATGAATGGGTCGCCTCGACCGAGGAAACACTACGGCCTCTAAGTAAACAGACTTATGCCGCATTTCGTTGCGTGAAAGAAATATCCGGAGATCCAATACCTACCCTTATACCTCCCCACCTAATCCCAGTTACACTACAAATAGCAGTTACTTACGACCAGCGGGCATATGATGAGCTCTTAATTCCAGCCAGCTTGTTCGCTGCCCAGCGAATTCGTATTTCCAGCGACTAATGTCAGCTACTCAAGACTACTCATGACTGACTAAATGGAATTAGTCGATAAATCGAATTTAGAGTGAATTTGACAGTGACTACTCGTCACCAACTAGCTGAAATTAGTGGTTGAAAATATGAATTTGCAAGGCAGCCCTTAAGCTAGCTGGAATTAAGAGTTTAAAATACGCCAGCGGGTTTTCTAATCGCTCGTTTGTCACCTTCGGTCTACTGTCTCTGGTAATTTTCCATATTTACATTTCGACGACGAATGTTGCAAGTTTCGTAACACGATACCATAATCGAAGCCGTCCAGCCATTGTCATTCAACACAAGACGCTGACAGCTCTTCCAAGTATTGTTTTGTAACTAACCCGACGCCGACACGGTTTGTTATGTTTTATAAGTTTGAATAATAACATTATCTACCTATTGTTCGCGTCGGTAATGAAATACATAAAGACATCACTCCATTTCATATTGTCATACAAATTATGAGTAAGTTTTAGAGGACATTTGCAAAGATCTGGGATTATTTTAAAACATAACCGGACTTCATACACCTTTTGTCGAGTGTTGGATAAATTTTTATTTACAAATTGAGTAGTATTAGCGAACTAGTACTTAAAGGTTCAGCACATAAACATAACATAACTTCACGCCTTTTTCTACCCGAAGGTGTAGGCAGCGGCTGTTAAGCCTCCACTCGCCGAAGTGTTACGTCACAAATGAAAAATAGGTAACCTATTGCCTAATATTTATCACACGTAAGTTCCGAAAAGAGTTCCGAAAATACGTTGGTGTGATCCAGGAATCTATCGCATGACTTCAGATTCAGAAGCGGGGATCTCAACCACTGGAGCATCGATACTGTTAACTGTAGCACCCGGATGCTAAATCAGCCTCGGGTAGGAAACCAGGTGGCTAAACTAAAAATAAATGGTACAATTTTTGTCTGCCTTTTTGTTGCGGCAAATCTCTGATACTCCTACAACGATTCCGTCGGGATTTCCACTGTAAGATAGCTAATAAAATATGTAGTTAGAGTAACATAGGTAAATTTATTTTAGGTTTTGATTTATTAAAATGAAAGCCAAATCAGAGATATATTTTTATTAACATTTAAATATTATTAATGATTAACAAGGAAAGATAATATTTTTAATAATATAATATTGTATGTAAATATTTTAATACTTAAATAATAGGATATTTATTATGTGCATTGGTACAATTAATTTATTACTAAAATTATTTATTGGATACTTAATCATGCACTTACTAAATAACAAAGAACTAGTCAAGGAGCTTACAGAAATATCTTGACTTCATTTTAGTATGGTATATTATTATTATTATTAATGGGACTTATTATATTAATAATAATGAAATTTAAATACATAGAAGTTATAGTCGTTGTACTAAATAAAAAATACTGAAGAATAAGGTGAAAGCTAAGTTTTTATTGTATTAGCTATAAACTACTGTTAATATGTTTACACCTTTAATAACTAAAGGCGTAAGCACTGGTAACTGGTGTTGATGAAGTGTTGTATCTAATAGCCGATATTAGTCATCGATAAATTATAATTATCACTTGTAATATCATATATTCGCCAATGTCAGATATTGAAAAGAAAAAATACGTTTTTTTTTTAATTATGAACAATACAAAAAGTTTATATTTAGAACATAAACAATAAAAAGCTTGTCACTGACTAAGGAAGATTATAATATAAATTGACTCGAATTGGTGTTTCATTAAAATAAATTAGACAATTGACATTCTCTTGATAAATGACTGAAATAGATTAAAATGAACGCATGACTGTACATGTGACTCAATATGATGAGTCTCGAGTTGAAGAGAAGTATTGAATATTTGTATTGATAGACAAAGGAAGAAGTATACATTAGTAATAATACTTCGAAATTCTTATCCAAGTTATCTGGTCGCAAAAGAAAATAGAACAATTTAAAAGTGGCAGATGGAAACAATATGCGACAAAAAAAAGTTTTGAATACCGACATAAAGAGACTCAAGTTCTAAAGAGCAGTTATAGAAAATTATTGAATAAGAAATCTTGCCTAACCTACCTACCTTGGTATCCTTTATTTTAAATACTTTATAGGTAATGTAGGTATATAATTATAGGTATATATTAGTTTTTTTAGTAGTTTATAGTATTCGATGCATGGATTTTTTTTAAATATTATATATAATTACATATTTTAAATATCTATACAAAAATAACCTCCGTTTTAGGCCATGCTAACGTTTTCAGAATCGCTACGCCGTTCCTGGTAAGCCTTGACTGGGTGTATGAGTGATATCAGGACTCCAGCGACCACGATCCAGCCTCCAGCGAGGTAGAACGACAGCTCCCACGAAAATGTCACGTCGTATATAAACCCTGTGGAAGAGAAAAATCGGGCTGTCTCATAATGATATAGTAAATGTACCTCTTTGTTTGAATAGAAGATGATAACGTACCAGTTAAATTTTCCGAAACCCCCTCTACCTCCAACTCTACCTCACAAATTACCTTAATCACTTAATATCTGTGTCTCAAGATACAATTCATTTGGACAATCAACTTGTGTGATGAAATTTATATACATGCTTTTATGTCCAATTTTGCTCAACAATAGCCAAGAGGTTGAGTCAACACATAGGCTAAATATTATCACGCTATCACTAACTGGAGGTGAGCAATGAACCCTTATAATGGCACGGTATTTTTGCTTTCACGCAGATGAAGTTGAGGGCAAGAGCTAGTATAAAATAAAAGAAACAAAGCTGTAGCTGAAACTCAATATTCTCGTCAGACCTATTAATATGTCACCTGTGATGAGTGATTCACCCTTGATAACCTAAACATATTCTTGAAGTAGAATAAGATTTTTTTGCAGATACGCATTATTGGTATGGCATAGTAGTGTTTTGAAGGTCTACGCAATTAAAGACCCTATCTGAAGTATATAGGAGTGTGTGCTGTGTAAGTGATATCAAGAGCCTTAAAAACCGACGAGCGTGAATGACAAGAGTTATGAAAGTCAAAGAAGCAAGTAAGGCCTGTAAAAATCGTGCCTTATGTCGCTCTGTTCTCTCTGCCTACTCTGCAAGGGGCTGTGCGTGGAGTTAGGTATTTGGTTAGGTAAATGTTCATTAAAATTTGTACTTAAACATACATAACTTCATGCCTTTTGTTACCCGAACGTGTAGGCAGAAGCTGTTAAGCCTCGTCTCGCCGTTATGTTTACGTCCCAAATGGTGGCGAACCTTTTGCCATACCGGGCACAAAGTTTTCAGTCATCGTCATCGTTTTCAATTTCGAAAAGTCATTGATGTGAGCCAGTGTCAGGAATCGAATCCGGATCTCTGGATCTGAAGCCGTGTACTCGACCACTGGGCCAGCGAAACTTTTTTAGATTTGTACTGTTTGTACTTATCTATAAAAATAAATGAAATTCGAGCGTCTATTTGTAGTACCAAAATAACCTCTACTGCATATGGAGATATACTCGGTAAGTATGCAAAACAATGAATTTTTTTGTACAATTTTTGTCTGTCTCTCTGAAACGGCTGGACCGGTTTCGGCGGAACTTTCACTGGCAGATAGCTGATGTAATAAACTTAGGCTTTATTTTTGAGGAGAAATTATATTTATTTTTAATACATTCCATGTAGACTCAAGTTGCTGTTATCAATAAATATTTATTAACAAACTGTCCGACAATTGCTAATAATAAATACTATTGCATATATATATGTATATATTAGCAATGTTGTTGAATCCAACAATGTATTGTTGAGTGCTACTCATAATACAAGGACATTCCATACCTATAAATATTATACTTTTAAAAGGGTTACGCTTCGAAACCCATTAGCTCCTTTACTATAATCAGAGACATTACAACCTATTGAAGTACCTACTCTAGATATGTCACGCGTCTATTTTTTTCTACTCATTTCAAACTATTAACAACTTCACGCCTTTTTCCATCCGAAGGTGTATTGAACTATTTTGAAGTCCCAAATGGAATAGGTGCTGGAACCTATTCCCATACACCGAGTGCAATGTTTTCAGTCTTCGATATTTATCGACACAAAAGTTCCGAAAATTATTCCGAGAAGTCATTGGTATTAAGCTCGGATCCGATCCAACGACTTCTTAATTGATATGCGGGGTCCTCAACCTCCAGACCACCGAGACGACTGTTAAATGTGTTTAAAATAGCTAAAACATTATTTTCAATAACATCACGCCTACAATATGTGGCTTCGGCGGTTTGTTTGCGCATTATCGCCGAATTAAAAATGAAAAAGAAAATCACAAAAAAAACATACTATTAAACCACATTAATTTACAATTATACTACAGTGGTAGAGCCAAGCAGTTCGCTGCACGAATGGGCCGGCTCGACCGGTGAAATACCACGACCTCTCAGAAGACCGACGTAAAGTGGCTCATGCCGCGTTTCGTTCGGTGAGAGAGGTACCCGGAGGCCCACCCCCCTTCCCCATCCTTTCCTATCCCCTATCCCTTAAAGGTCGGCAACGCAACAGTGACACTATATGTGTTGCTGGTGTCCATGGGCGGCGTTGGTTGCTTACCATCAGGTGACACGCCTGCTCGTTTGCCCTCCTATCCCATAAAAAAAAAAAAAAAAAAACATTACTTCACGCCTTTTGCTACCCAAGAGTGTAGGCTGTTAAGCCTCGTCTCGCCGTTATGTTTAGGTGGAGCACCTATTACTATGGAAATTTAAGATATATTAATGGCAGCATGCGCTATATTACTACCTTCTTATACCATGGGGCCAAATATTCAATTCAGGTTTTCAAGGCATACCTAATTGTTGCCGAATACAAAATTAAAGCTTACCAGAAAGGGGAGGTCCAATCAAATGTCCAATCCCTTGGGCAAGCAACACCAGTCCGTAGGCAGAAGTGAAATCGTCCAACGATACCAACTTCACCAGAAGACTCGGCGTGAATGTATACGATGCAGCGAAAAATAAGCCGAATGCAGCTGACGCGGAGGCCAGAATCCAATAATTAGTGGCAGCGGCTGGAGGTATAGCAGCAACAGAAGCACCACACATGATCAGGCATATGGCATAAAGACTACCGATGGAGACATTTGGGAAGTCGCCAATCCAACCGAGACCAACCTGAAAAGTTAAAACATCTGTTAGTTATTTAAACAAGAATCATCATAACAGTCGCACAGCCATGCGAGAATGGGCCGGCCCCACCACTCAAATACCATGACCTCTCATGATATCAACGTAAAACTGCTCAAGCCGCATTTCGTTCGATGAGAATGGTATCCGGAAGTCCGTCCCCCTTCCCCATTCCCATCCCACTCCTCTAAAGGTTATCTTAAGTTCTCTCCTTCATTCCATAAAAAAATCATCACATTCATCTAGCACTTCTCGATAGTTTCGAGTCGGCAGAACCTTCTTAAACTGAAGTCAGAATTTCAGCATTCTGTTTCAGACGCGCCAGATTCGAATCCGGGTGTCTACACACCAATCACGGATATCTTACCTATACTATAGGTAAGGTACAATATCCTTTCTCTTGACTAAATTTATGTTCAAGGGGTCTATTGTCTCCCACTGTAGCATACTGGACCCTGGGTTCGAGAAATGTTTGTTAATTAATATATTATTTATGACAAACTGAAATAACTTGGCCTCTAACAAATTTCACACAAATAACACATTCAGGAATTCGCAACAAACATTATTTGGCACGTTCGAACCTGTGGTGGACATTGAGAAACTGGATATTATCTATTTCTGGCGATTGCATTGATCAAAAGTCACCGGTGGTAGACCTTGGCGCTGGAGTAGGGACTAGTGGAATCATGTGACACGACTGTGGTGATAAATCATCACAAAAATATACCGGTCCACAAGACCCAATTATAATGAGGGTTGCCTCTTGTATTCCTTGAACATTATAACAGAAATAGAGTTTAGTTTTTCTTCGTTAGCCCGTGCTAATCTCATGAACAGCTGGTCCTTATTGAAGAAACTGAAGTATTTGAAAATATGAAATTTCCAGAAGTAATAAAATTGTGGAACTATTGTACTCAGGGAAAGTGTAACCGGGACTATCGGTTTACGATTGAGTTGATTCATAAAAATATTAACAATATTATGTAATAATAATATTATGTCACGGGAATATTAGTGGAAAGTTGATCTAGGATTCATAATTATCTATTAAGTACTTTAGATATTTTAAATTATGTTCCTGGGTTGACCGATGATTAAGTAATAGGTAAACAAACATCTAAACGTCTTCACAACGTTTGTATTTAAACACATCAGATAATTATTAAAACTTTACATTTGTGAAAACATAACATAACTTCACGTCTTTTCTACCCGAAGGTGTAGGCAGCGACTGTTAAGTCTCATCTCGCCGTTAAGTTTACGTCCCAAATGGAATAGGTGGCGAACCTATTGCCATACCGGGCACAAAATTTTCAGTCATCGATATCTATCACACATAACTTCCGAAAACAATTTCGAAAAGTAATTGGTATGGCCAGGACCATTCATCGAGACAGTGACCATTGTCAATATTTCAGGGATGCAGATTACTTCTGAGTGTATGAGCTTTTCTGAAGGCGGAATATCATCTAAATCGAATAGGAAAGGGGCGTCGTTGTGCATTGGTGAAACAACCGATTACTGAGTAAAGGTTGGCATGTTTGATCCCCACCCAGTTACAAATAATTATGATAAGCTTGGATATTTATACGGCATCTCGGTTGTTCAGAAGTATGTTTTTACAAACAACAGATAGTATATATCCATTTATATCCCTTGTCTAGTTTCCACAACACAAGCATTTAGTTGCTTATTTTGGAATAGGTACTCGATGCCCGTTGCTTGTACATTTTTTTAAATCTTAAATGTTATCGAAGAACGTTGCGTACCTACTATCTCACATTCAGGCCATGTTGGTCTTTCGATAGACTAGAACAAGTAGAACACTATTTCACGCTAACAGTAGGTATACTTACCATCCCAATAGTGTTGGTGATTCCTATCAGGCTGAGCATAACGGCACCGTCATCTTCACTGTAACCTTCATCTATCATATGCTCAGCTAAATAGAAATATGGTACAATGAACCATACAAATAATATGATAGTTCCCAGGCAGAGTAGATTAAATGTCATACGCTTGATCAGAGAAACGTTGAACATGTCACTAAGGCAGCTGACGCAGTCATCATACCAGTTCTGGAAGGAATTATTGGTACTATTGTATTGGTATTGACGGTGGTTAGAGCCAAGTAGTTCGCTGCATGAATGGGCTCGGCTCGACCAGTGAAATACCTCCACCTCTCAGAAGATCGACGTAAAGTGGCTCATGCCGCGTTTCGTTCGGTGAGAGAGGTACCCGGAGGCCGACCCCCTTCGCCATCCTTTCCTATCCTACTCCCTTAAAGGTCTGCAACGGAACGGTATGTGTTGCTGGTGTCCATGGCTAGGGTAGGTTGCTTACCATCAGGTGACATGCTCGCTCGTTTGCCCTCCTATCCCATAAAAAAGAAATTAAGTTATGAAAGACGTCAAACACGAATTCACAACTCTCTGAAGCGAATCCTGGCTCAGAGTCAGAATTTTATCTCTCAAATCTCTCTGTGTGATAAATATAGATGTCTGACTACATTATGCCCAATGTATGGCAATAGGTTTCGCTACCCATTCCATTTGTGGACCGCAAAACTCGGCCTCAAAGACGTATCAGTCACTGGCATATGATTAGTAAAAGCGTGTAGTTACAAAAAAAAGCACTTTGAATACGTCAGGATGATCTTTTTCTACTTACCTCTTCCTTTTCATCAATGGTGATCATGGAATTCTTGAATATATCCGGACACGAAGAGGCTTTTAGTCTGTATCTCTTGATATTCAACATCGCATTCCTGTGACTGATCGAATTCAGAGGCATTTTCAAATCCTTCAAGTAATGATGATTTACGGACAGCTGTTTTTTTAGCCAATCTCTTTTGTTCGTTTTGTTGTCTTGTTTGATGATATCCTTGTCATCTTTATCATCGGACATGCAATGTCTCAGAATTCTGGGAGCAGATTTTAGCTCATATTTATCTGTTACTACTTCTTTATTCTGATATCTCTCAGAGTTTGTTCTATGTACAATGGTTTTGGCAAATTTGACAACAGGCGGATCGTTAGTTTCATCGCTGGGTTCTTTTGGCAGTTTTTTCGTTTGATTTATAGCGAAAGATGGATATTTTACCTCCATCCCATATTCACCACTTGCTTTCTTTACAAGGTTATCCAAAGTTGCCATAGATACCTGAAAGATTGGATTACTATATTATAGTAATATTAAAACTATTATATTTAATATTATCATCAACCTAGAACATTAATATCAAGACGCTATTTTGCAGCATAATTCAATCTGAAACTATATTACAAGGTTAACTGGACTGAAATAGACATAAATTATCAATTATGGTGCCCAAATATCTTTGTCCTTGCAAATATGATTAAAGGTGTTCAAATACGCCGCAAAGCTGTCCGGCCTTGGCACCAACATCACGACATAGGGTTCTAGGGCTTGATACCTCTAAAGTGAAAGAGAGTCTGATAACATTTTTTCGGAAGTACATAACATAACATAACTTCACGTTTTTTGTTACCCGAAGCTGTAGGCAGCGGCTGTTAAGCCTCGTCTTGCCGTTATGTTTGTCCTAAATGGAATAGGTGGTGAAGCTATTGCCATACCCGGCATAAGTTTTCAGTCATCGATATTTATCACACTTACGAAAACAATTTCGAAAAGTCATTGGTGTAACCCAGTGTCAGGATTCGAACCCGAACCTCTGGGTCAGAAGCCCTGTACCTTTAAATGACTTAGTAAATTATGTTCAATGTACGATACATGCTGTCTTTAATCAAATACGACTCCAGAAAACACTACTTTAGCTTCCTGAAGCTTAATATCTGTATTAAGGGTATAAAAAAATCATCAAAAGTTACCTTGTCGCTATAGATGAGATAACTTGGAATAATCTCGACAGATTGGGATCTTGCTTTTAAATTTTGGCTATTCTCCAGCTTCAACATTTTCTGATGACGCATGATACTCAGCGCTTCTTGCTTGATTACCTTTTCGGGTGTTACACCCCGTTTTATCAGTCCCTCCATAATCTTCCCTCTGGTTGGTGTTTCAAAGTCAAATGCATATAGATTTGAAATTGAAGCAGAACTAGCAGATTTATCATCCTCTTTCTTAAGTTTTCCCTCGTCTCTGCTGCTTCTCTGTCTCTTCTGCTCTAATATCCACCATTCCGGATCTCTCATGACACATCCACATACACACAAATTCAGCAATGTACCAGACAACAGTAGAATTGTACCCCTCCATCCGAATTCCTCGATCAAGTATTGTGTCAGAGGTGCGTATAGAAATGTACCAACGCCTGTGCCACATGCTCCGAGACCGACCGCCAAGTTTCTCTTCTTTTCAAACCAATATGCTATAGAAACTACAGCTGTTACATATACCAGCCCAAGACCCAAACCAGATATTACACCAAAAGTAATCATCATCATTTCTATTGTGTTAGAAATTGATGCCAAAACAAAACCTAACGTTGAAATGACACCGCCGAGTATTGTCATACTTCGACAACCGTATCTGTCTACTAAGGCACTCATTACTGGCCCAGATAGAAGTGGTACAGCAATGAAAAGACTACCAATCCAAGCAGTTGTAGACTTGGTTGCTCCAAATTCATCTAGAAATTCGATGTACAATAGGCCAAATGAGAAACTTATTCCGTCTGCGATCATTGATATGATGAATGATGATAGAACCACAATCCATCCCCATCCGCCATCAGGTATTTTTACTCCATTTTCATCCTCGTCGTCGTATTTTTCTACATTAGGGTTCTCTATTATTTTAACCTGGTTATTCGTTTTCGATTCCTTATTTGATTTTATTTCTAATTTATTCGGTTCTCTTAGAACACTGTCTTTTAGGCTTATCTCTATATCAGCACTAGAGAATGAAGAAGTACCAACACTGCTTGTATCATCTTCCTCATCTTTACAAATGCCTGATGTAGATTCGGAGAGTAATGATTCTCTTACTGCTAAATCTCTAATCGTTTCCTTACTCTTCGGCGTTCTAGTGTGTCTTAATAAAACAGGCTCGCGATCTTGTTCCATTTTATTTATTTTTTAAAGAAATAATACCTTGAGAATACTGGCTGTTTTCAGTGACTAATTGATAGTTTTTAATTTCTTAATCTTGGGTCTCGGGCTGAATATCGGCTGGCTTGTCGAGCCACACTGTTCAGTTTTAATGTGACGGGTTTATTCTGGCCAGGTATCATTAAGGACCAGAGAGGAGGTAACCAGGGAATAGTGACGTAACCCATACACGCGTTTTGGCGGTAAGTGGCGCACGAGCGCGCCACAGCTATTGCTTTGAGTAAAGGTAGAAAGTTTGAGTTGTATCTGTAAAGTAAAAAAAAACCTATAAGTAAGTTGCATATGAATTGTTGTTGACCACTGAGAAATTAGGTTTGAGTTATAACTACTGGACTAAAATAATTTCCTCTGGACATAACAAATTTATCCGGTAAATATGAGGTAAGGCTACCAGTGTGTAAAAGGTTCATGACATAGCACACAAAATCAGATATTATAACTATTTAATTTTATTAATTTGTTTAGTTTTTAATTTAGAATTTGTTTTTTGGTTATCATCGCACTTCATGCTTTTTATGGTTAACAAATATCTATACAAGCTGACCCGGCGAACTTTGTTCCGCATCCAAAGTAATGAGTCAAATTTGGATTTATCACTTTTTATTTTATCACACAGATACATTAAGATATAAACCACCCCATTGACACCCCATCTATTAAAAAACCGTAGTTTCAGACATATGAGCATATAAGAGGACAGACAGCGGCAAGCGACTTTGTTTTATACTACGTAATGATATATAGTTACGTATTACTAAACATAACATAACTTCACGCCTTTTGTTACCCGAAGGTGTAGGCACCGGGTGTTAAGCCTCGTCTCGCCGTTATGTTTACGACCCAAATGAAATAGGTGGTGAACCTATTGCCATACCGAACACAAAGTGTTTCAGTCATCGGTATTTATCACACTTAACTTCCGAAAACAATTTCTAAAAGTCATTGGTGTGAGCCAGTGTCAGAATTCGAACCCTCTGGATCATATTTAAACTTGCATATCGTCTAAACTTTAATACTATGTACCTTAAACGTGTGTTGTATTTTTGTATTTTGCATAAGCTAGAAGTTATTTGCAAGAATGTTGCTTTCTTATTATTGATAGTCTTCTCGTTATTCTAGTACATACATAGAATAGGTAGACACAGACACAAATATAGCCGTTCAAATAATATTTTCAATTTACTCCACAATTTCACTTAAATAAAAAAAACCTTGAACATTATTGTAAGCAAATAAAGGTTTTCCAAGCCAATAAATATTGAAATCCATCCAGAATAAGAATATTCAAAACTTTAATTAATATTTAAACATTTTTACATAAGATACAGCCAAAGTCGAAATTAGTAACCAATATAAGTTATAACAGTCCAAATAGATTTAATATCAGCCACAGTAAACACAAATTTTCATAAAAAAATATATATTTACCTGTATATATTTTAGCCAGGAAGACACGAGCGATCAGACCAAAAGGCAAATGCTTTTAGTTTTAGTTAGCCAGCGTAGACCACGATCAATAAGGGGTGGCCCGGTGGCGCCAATACCAACCAGTCTAACCGACCTGCAACCTTCCTTTCAGAAGTATTGCAAACGGAAAAAATAAGATACACATTTGATTGTCCCATAGGTCAAATAAAAACGGATAAGTCTAGAAACAAATAAGTATGTATCTGTACATACATATCGCATCGTTACGAAAACATTACAGTTATATGAAAAAGTAGATTAACATTATGCAAAATATGGTTCTTGGGGTCTTATATAAGCACTAGTAGGAGATAAGAATTGCAGCAATCTCTGCCACCGAAAAAACGGCATGAGTCGGTATTCCGAGAGAAAAATTAATTTAAAAAAAAAATAGTGAACCGAAATCATTTGCCATTTAATTTTTACAATAATAATAATTATTTTGGAAGCTCTATTAAACCACAAGTACCACAACTCTTAGTTACAGTTTGTTTAAATTATTGTGCGGTAAACACTAAAATTCAATATACCTACTGTGTACTAAGTACCGGGAATTTGTCAATAAAACAAAAAATACAAATTATTCATCTAAATTTATTTTATCGCCTTCAAAGTAGGCCCCATCGCTTGCAATACAACATCTCCACCGCTTCACCCAGTCTTCCATACATTTTTCATAGGCTATTTGCGGTATGGCCTTTAGCTCATTCAGCGAATTTTCTTTTATGGCTTCTATTTAGTCAAAACGTTTTCCTCGAAGTGGTAATTTTAACTTGGGAAATAAAAAAAAGTCAGACGGAGCCATATCAGGTGAATAGGGTGCTTGGTCGAGAACGTTTGTTGAATTTTTCGCTAAAAACTCTTTCACTATAATGGCTGTGTGTGATGGTGCATTATCATGGTGCAGCATCCATGAGTTGTGTCGCCACAAATCTGGACGTTTTCGGCGGATACTCTCACGCAAACGCTTCATGACGCCTAAATAATAGATATTCTTTATTCACTGTTTCTCCCTCTGGAAGGAATTCGGAGTGAACCACACCACGGTAGTCAAAAAAAACTGTCAGCATCACCTTGATTTTGGTGCGACTTTGCCGCGGTTTTTTGGGTTTCGGCTCGTTTTCGAGACGCCATTCTGAAGACTGTTGGCTTGTTTGCATGTCATACTCATAAACCCATGTCTCGTCGCCAGTTATTATACGTTTCATAAAGGTCGGATCCGTAGAAGCTCGGGAAACCATGTCTTCAGCGACATGCTTTCGCTGTCCTTTTTGAACAAAATTGAGCGCTTTTGGAACTAGTCGAGCGGCGACGCGTTTCATGCCTAAAATGTCAATGAGAATATTGTGGACGGACTTAAAAGATATGTTCACCTCACTAGCCAACTCTCTCAGACTCATACGTCAATTTTCGAGCACTAGCTTCTTGAT
Source organism: Euproctis similis (assembly GCA_905147225.2). Taxonomy (NCBI): domain Eukaryota; kingdom Metazoa; phylum Arthropoda; class Insecta; order Lepidoptera; family Erebidae; genus Euproctis; species Euproctis similis. The sequence goes on along the minus strand of LR990117.1, from coordinate 2,696,944 downwards.
TCTGTCGATGTTTTCTTTGGTCGTAGCGGTTGAAGGTCTACCAGAACGAGGCAAGTCTACTACTACTTCTCGGCCTTCTTTAAAAGCCTTATACCATTCATAAGCCCTTGGTTTCGATATACATGATTCGCCGTAGGTATTTCGCAACCTTTTTAGTGATTCACCACATGAAATATCATTTGAAACACAACATTTAAGGCACACTCTTTGTTCAACAATATTTTCCATTGTAAAAATCGCCGAGGACTCAAAACTATGACCAACAAAAAGTTTAGTTTAAAACAAATTAAATAACAGATCCCGTTCAAATTTTGCGCACTAAATCAGTACAGTGCTACCAACAAATAAGTAAAAAAATTAGAACGACCTCTTTTACGCGGGTCTCTTTACTGACATATACCCGATACTTTTTACACAGAGTAGTATAAAGTTCTCGTGTCGCAGTTTTAGTTACCATACTCTACCAAACGACTAGACTGATTCTCATGAAATTTTGTGCGCATAACTGGTAGGTCTGAGAATAGGACAGTATCTTATTTTTCATCCTCCTAAAAGTTAAGAGCAGCCCACCCCGTATTTTTTTTTAATTTATGAATATGCATACAAAAATACATACCTAAATGTTCACCTCTAAACGATCAACCTCCATTTTTATATTACTGAACACAGATAAAGATATTGAATAGACAAAATATAGTTATTTGACAAAAGTGCAAAGTTGCTTTTTAACCGCGTGCTCAATTTTGATAACCGAGCAAGCGAAGGTTTCTAAAATTAGAATCCTGAGCGTCAGCGAGGGAATCAAAAGAGCACAAGGTGAAAAATCTTTGCACTCGAGTGCAACACGTAACTTTTCATCCCCCCGCAGCGAGGAAATGACTAAATGCAAAATAAAATATTTACAATCACAAGATAATTTTATTTCAGTGTAGGTGCATAATTACAACAACATTATTTCAAAATATCATTCAACCTTTAATTATATTTTGAAATCACACACCGTGCATGCGATGTTCTAAATTCAAATTTACTTTAACCTCAAGCGGGTAAAAACGGCTTTTGCAGATATCGAATAGCAAAAATACCATTTCCGAGGTGGGGGGATGAAAAATTCCTTATTCCTGTACTAAGAATTTTAGTGTACATAATAATCCATTTATTTTTCACTAGCTTCTGCCTGCATACAAAGTAAAATAAAAAATGAAGACGAACACTATTAACGGAAATTATATATTTAAAAAAAAAAACATTTTTTTCCGAAAATTGGAAATATAACGTAATCTAGGTTTTATTAAAGTAGCTTTTTAATGGTAAACTAATGATTAAATACGGTTATTGACAATTACTCTAATCGAAGCAAGTAAAGAAACAAATTAATCTTTCTTTTAAACCAGAAATAACGCCTACATAAATTACGAGAGCAATATTTTTAAACAAAGAATACTCACTCTCTCATAAATCAAGTGTTATACGTGACATTTAGCGAACACATTAGCGACATAAAAAAATGTCACCTCCCTAGAGTACTACATTATATAATAAGTTGTTTGTAAACATCACTACACTGGGCACATCATTATTTTAAATAGCAAAGAAAGTACGTCATAGAAAATTACGCGTCGAGACCTTTCATGTTATTATAATACTGATAGGCATTAGTGAGGCACAATCTGTACATCAATACATAGTTTAAAATAAAAGATTTTTTTTTTATTCACACTATTATTAATTTATATTCATTGAAATTTTTAACACTATTTTCTTAATTTAAATTCATTAAAATTTATTTTCTATTTTTTAGTTCGGTTTTCTATAAAAAGCGTGTTTTTTTAGTTTTTCTAAACTATTATTTATTTTATATTTTTTAGTTCGGTTTTCTATAACAAGCGCGTTTCTTAGTTTTTTAAACTATTGCTTAACTATTTTAAAGCGTGCTAACAACGGATATCAAAACCGAATTTGAGGAATAGCGCCATCTGTGACTTATACAAGGAACTCGTTTCAAGTTGATAACGTAGACTTTCCGCTGATTGCCACTAGATGGTGCGAGAAGTGAACTATGAACACTAAAAAATAATAGTTTAAAAAAACTAAAAAACACGCTTTTTATTGTAAACCGAACTAAAAAATAGAAAAATAAAAAAAAAATACTTTATTTTAAAAAAAGCGTGGGGTGCTTTTTAAGATATTATCGAAATGATAATCACTCTACTCATATCTGTCAAAAAAAATATTTATAACTATTGACACCATGCACCCCACGCTTTTTTTTAAATAAAGTATTTTTTTTTTATTTTTCTATTTTTTAGTTCGGTTTACAATAAAAAGCGTGTTTTTTAGTTTTTTTAAACTATTATTTATTTTAAATTTTTTAGTTCGGTTTTGTATGACAGCGTTTCTTAGTTTCGAATTTGAGGAATAGCGCCATCTGTGACTTATATAAGGAACTCGTTTCAAGTTGATAACGTAAACTTTCCGCTGATTGCCACTAGATGGTGCGATTTGTGAACTTTCATAGTTTACAAATCGCACCATCTATCGTTCAAAAAAGCGTGGGGTGCATGGTGTCAATAGTTATAAATATTTTATTGACAGATATGAGTAGAGTGATTATCATTTCGATAATATCTTAAAAAGCACCCCACGCTTTTTTTAATTTATATTCATTGAAATTTTTAACACTATTTTCTTAATTTAAATTCATTAAAATTTATTTTCTATTTTTTAGTTCGGTTTTCTAGTCTAGAACTTTCATAGTTCACAAATCGCACCATCTAGTGGCAATCAGCGGAAACTAAAAAAGAAGTCGGTTACAAACAAACCTACAAACCTACAAACCTACAAACATACAAACATACATACAGGTGAAGCTAATAAAAAGCTAATAAAAATTAACAAAAATCATATTTTGCAAATTGAAAAATGGAATAATTTTATCAAATTAGTGTATTGTCATCGGTCCTCAATAAATCTACAAAGTTTGAACGAAATCTGGCCGTTTAAAGTGGGTCAAAATCGCGCCCAAAGAAGTCGGTTACAAACAAACATACAAACATACAGGTGAAGCTAATAAAAAGCTAATAACAAAGTTGCAGTCCGCTGTTTTCTGGTCATCTTTAAAACTACGCAGCGGATTATGTTGCGGCTTTTTTTTTCAACGAGGTGGTTTCTATCTATAATTCATACGTACCGCCACCCCATCTCTTCCCGTGGGTGTCGAAAAAGGCGACTAAGGGAAAAGCTAGAAGAATGGGCAGCAGCATTCTCTCTCAAGACAATACAGTCTACTGAGATCACCAACCCGCCTGCCAAGCGTGGCGATTATGGCAAAAACCCCCCATGATTGAGCGGACCGGCAGTTGTGGCGCTCTATGGGGGAGGCCTACGTCCAGCAGTGGACCTCAAAAGGGCTGATGATGATGATGATAATGGTGTAGTAAAGAAAAAGTGATACATCCAAAATTTATTTTTTCATTACTTTTGATGCGGAACAAAGTTTGCCGGGTCTGCTAGTTTAATTATAATTGAGTGGCAGTTTGTAATATTTAAATAATTGCTTTCTACTACATACATATGAACTTAAATACGCTAAATATATCAAAATAGCAGTTTTTAAAATATTTTGTCTGTCTGTTGTTCTAGGTGAACTCTGAAATTTTTGACTGGTAGCTGAAGTAATTTATGCTACTTTTTTTAGAAAAATCTTTTATTTAAATAATGTTTTTGTTGCTTCCGCGAAACAAGGTTCGCCGGGTCAGCTAGTATAAAGTAAAAAACACTCCTCACACTTCAAAAAGCACTTCTTGATTAAAAAAAAATATATTAGAAACAGGATCAATGCCCAAATAGACTTGCACGTGACGTGACATATTCTGCTGTGTGTATTGTAAAGGTAACAGAAATAGATATCCTAGGGTAATACAACTACATATTTAGCTATTGTGGATCATGAAGTACAACATGACCAGAGTGATGACCAGCCTGACAGTGGAGATGGTGGAATTATCATAGCAATAGGGATTCTATTTTAGTATCAAAACCCATTTATATATTATTGAATATATTATTTTATGAATTTTATAACCAAGACAATTTTACCAAACTTTAAGATAGTTTAAAGAGCTTCACTACCGCATCATTTTTATTGAAAGGATCATAATGCTTCGTTGATAATTGAAATATCTGGTTACATCTTTTTTCAAATTTAATGTTCTGGCCATCAAAAAGATTTGTAACAAACGATTAATTCCCTCTATAACCATATAACCTTAAAAGTCTAATTTACATGACGAATGATTTGTAAAATTTAAATATTGACTACTGTTTTCTCTATAAATATATTTATACAAATAACAATTTGATTTTACGGTACTAATCAAGTAATAGTAATCTATTGCAGAACATTGAATTTATTGTTAATTTTAACTGAGTAAATTTTATAAATTTATCAATGATCAATAAAACAGATAAAATGCGGAATATCTAAACGTTAAAAATCTAACGTTTTTTTAAAATAATAAGATCTTTTCATTTTAAAATCTTTAGGAACTAAGCCTGTCCAGAGATGTAAGTTCGTAATTTTATTACTCTGTCAACACCAAGGTACTCTGTTGCCTTCTTTTTCTCCTTGAGTTTTTGAGACACGTGCGTCGTTTACGGCGAAATCTCTAAAATAATTAAAAATGACTGAAGGAACTGCAACGATTCGTACGCGCAAATTCATGACCAACAGGTAAATGCACAATTCCCAAAGTTTAATTTGAGTTTATGTTGTAATATGTAAGAAATCCTCTTGCAACATTGTGACAGGTTATGTGTGACAACGTTTTCTATCTTTTGTAGATTGTTGGCGCGCAAGCAGATGGTTTGCGATGTTCTCCATCCCGGCAAACCTACTGTTAGCAAAACAGAAATCCGTGAGAAGTTAGCGAAGATGTACAAAGTGACACCTGATGTTGTCTTCGTGTTTGGTTTCAAGACGAACTTTGGTGGTGGCAAATCAACCGGCTTCGCCCTCATTTACGACACCTTAGACTTGGCTAAGAAGTTTGAACCAAAACACAGATTAGCCCGCCACGGTCTATATGAGAAGAAGAGACCTACACGCAAGCAGCGCAAGGAACGCAAGAACAGAATGAAGAAGGTGCGTGGTACCAAGAAATCTAAAGTAGGCGCGGCCGCCAAGAAGTGATGTGACGGTTAGAAATGTAAGTAAATAAAAATCCAAAAAACATACACTTTGTTTTTGTTGCGAACCACCATGCATCATTCTGGGGATGCCTTTTTAATAAGTGCTATAATTTCAAGTTTTGGGTGAGATATAATATATGCTATAGTCATCATAACATGTTGAAGATTGTTTTGTGCTTTGCAATGTGCCTACCATTGGTCAACAAGTTGATATCTGGTGGTATCTCTTATTTTGTCTTGGTAAAGACTGCTGTGCAGTGATTTGAGAATTTATTCTCCACCTGAGTGAATTCAGCCACATTGATAGTATTTGGTATATATCTGAATACCAATTCATCACATAAAACAGTATTATTTACAATTTATCAATTCTTTTACATTAGTTTCTTGTTTCTGTTCAAAAGTATACAGGTCTAGACTGTGAAGTCTCGATTTGCTGTTACTTACCAAATGGAATGATAGGTGCTGAACCTATTGCCATACACTGGGCAAAAAGTTGTTGATTGATTAAAACAACTTTTAGGATTATATGGTGTTTGTTTATTACCTATTTATATTTATTTACCGACGTTTCAAACTCTTTACAGAGATCATTTTCACGAGTGATGAACAAAAGATTGTAGTTGTTCAAAAGCTATTTTCATTGATACAGAGAGCACCTACTTTTTGGAAATAAAAATCAAAAAGTTGATGTTAAAAATATGATTTTTACTATTGGTAACCCACATCAGACCATGAAAACAAAAGTCAAATACTTATTTATACTCGTGAAAATAATCTCTGTAAAGAGTTCGGAATGTCGGGAAATAAATATAAATAGGTAATAAATAAACGCGATATAATCCTAAAAGTTGTTTTAATCAATGAGTGAGATTCGCGAATGTCTTAGAAATAGATATAAAAAGCTGTTGGTCATTGATATTTATCATACAGAACTTACGAAACGAATTTTCAGAAGTAGGTAATTGGTGTGAGCCTGGATTCAAACCTACAACTTCTTGATTCAAAAACAGGGTGCTCGGTGCACCAAGACTAAAGTAAAATTTTCCAATTTTTCTGGAAATTTTACTTAGTGCGATTCAAGTACACATCTAGAAAGCTTATTAGTTTTATAGATTTTAACTTGTTTTCAGTAAAATAATACACAGATATTTTTTCAAATTCCATGTTTATGCCTGTCTTTATGTGAATCACTCACGCTAAATGAAAATTTATACATTATAGTGTATTTAATTGGATTTAAAAAATAAGATGTTAACATCTAGGCATAATCTTAATAAGTTAATGGTGTTTTTATCTAGATCTACTAGGAGTACTTTCTAGTTATCCATCAAAATAATTTTTTAAATCTATTGCATCTCTATGCTACAAACAATATGTTACATTCTTGTAAATTTATTGTTATTAACTTGTGTTTGATATTGGTAGAAAATAGACTATTTACTTATAATAAATAAATAGGTCATATTTATCAGCAATATTAAATTTTTGAGAGTTACTGATAAATCGATGCACATAAATAACAGTAATAAAGTAATGTAAAACTATTTAAAAAAAAATTGAATGTTAGTTATGCCTGTATCTAGTTTGTTATGGTAAGGAATATGGACTGTTCTGAAACTGCAGAACTATATTTATAGCTTGAACATTGCCCTTAGTGGATCTTATTATGATAATATCTTCTTGGTATTTATATTATTGGTGTGTGTTGTAGACACTGTTAGATGAAACTAACACCTAATAATTACATGTTAAAGTATTAGTATTACAAAAATTTAAGTATATAAAGTTGGTGCTCTGTAGCCTAAATGGATTGTCTTGTTTGGCTACTAGGGTACATTTCCATTCTAATCCCAGGAATGACTTTATACAGATAACATGAAATTATTTAGTGTCTATGCTCTGGTTGTTAACCATTTCAATACTTAGTGGCTTAGAAGTGAGGGAGAGGTTTTACAAAAATCGGTTCAGAAGTTACGATGTGAGGTCAAAATTGTGCTCGATTTGTGGCATAAGTTCTGCCACTTGTTATATTTGGACAGATATAATATAATAGTTAAGCAAGGCATAAGTGTTGCTGCTACCTAAAGGTGTGAAGATAAAAAAACTGTTTTTTTTTTCTTTTCACTTTTTATTTTGATCACCCAATCTCACTAGACATTTACTGTTGTTATCAGTCTTTGGAGGGATGTTGGTACTATTTACATTTATTAAAATTAATCAAGCCCTCGTCCATGCAATCCTAATTCCCAAAATCATCTCCATACATTTCAAATATAGTTGGACAATATTCTTTAGCCATTTTCCAATATGGTGAATCCTTCTCAATTTTCATATCGTGAGTTATCTTGTTCCAAAAATGGTGAGTATAAGCATCCTTCGCATTTTCTCCAAGAGTACCCGGCTTGAAGTAAACTTTATTTCTACTGTAGTGCAGTGGAAAAAAATATTCTGGTGTGTACACATCCAGTCCTGAAATTCAACAAGTTATATCTTATCAGTATTGTTACTTATTTATGGGAGAGGAGGGCAAACGAGCAAGCGCGTCACCTGATAGTAAGCAACCTGCGCCGCCCATGGACACCAGCAGCACGTATAGCGTTACCGTTGCGTTGGCGACCTTTAAGGGAGTAGGCGGGGGGCGGGCCTCCGGGCACCTCTCAGACCGAACGAAACGCGGCAAAAGCCACTTTACGTCGATATTCTGAGATGTCGTCGTATTTCACTGGTCGAGTCGGCCCATTCATGCAACGAACTGTATGGCTCTACCTCTGCTGTATGATTCTAGATAAAAAAAAGCAGAAGTATGGCAGGATTATAGGCCATAGGAAGCTTAATAATAAGTCTCTGCTTACTCCTATGCGAGACAGGCATGAACGGAAATCATTTAATTAAATTTAGTTCTATTTATATCCTCAACATTTGTGCACAATCTCCGTCTATGAAGTTTGGATGACGCAGGCTGTCTATTTCCGATAGGTAAGAAAAAGTTGTAAGTATTAAATCAGGCCTCAAATTTGTAATCAAGTATCTAAATCAGTAAGTATCTACTACTATAAACAGAACTAAATAGATATTTAGTAAGCACTTGGAAATCGAACATCTTGTAAGGACTAAAACAACATAACGCCTTTTTCTCCTCGACTCGCCGTTATGTTTACGTCCCAAATGGGTGGCGAACCTATAGCCATACACCGAGTCACCGAGCACTGTTTTCAGTTATCGATATTTATCACACTTAACTACCAAAAAGAATTTCGAAAATTCAGCTAGAATTGGAACCCACGACTTACGCATTCAGAAGCGGGGTGAATAGAACTAAAACAAATTATACCTATTTAAATCGAGATTTGGAGAAAACTAGAATGAGTAACCGGAACCAAAATAATGGTTTTGGAAATACTATGATTTCGCCACCTATTCCATTTGGGATGTAAACATAACGGCGAGACGAGGCTTAACAGCCGCTGCTTACACCTTCGGGTGAAAAAGGCGTGAAATTATGTTTCCGAAACTATTTGCACAATATGTTTCATCAAAATCCGATTTCTCTTGATAATTGAAAGGCGGCTGGAACTGCAGGCAATCAATAGTTAATGCGTAGAAGTACATAATGTCACTGTGATGGTTTAAAATCAATAACTGATATGTTAATCCCACGTGGCTTTAGTTATAATGAAAAAAATAAAAATTGTTATATTTAGGGAATTTTTGTTGTAATTAGCTACTAGATTCATTGATTGTCTGCGTGTTAGATTACAATTGTAATTCTAAAATTGTCCCGGACATTTAGGATTTCATGTAACTGGCAACCATAAGAGTATTGTTAACTGGCAAGAGAACGAGATGACAGCGCTTACGAGACTTAAAAGACCTAGTATGCGCCCGTAAAAACACATAAAAAAAACACCAAAATACAATTATCAATTACTCAAATTTACTGCTGCATACGTATCCACTTCACCGGCGCTGAGTTGTTATAATCTGTCATAATGCATGCAGGAAAACTCGTTTTTTTTACTGAGAATTAGTAGAACCACCAACTAACCTCCACAAGTTTTAGACGACCATTCGGCTACATTGTGTGTGTCACAAAATTTATGTAGCACTCTTGTTATAGCTCCAGGACCGTTGTGTATCCAAATGTCTGGTCTATATGTCGTCTTCAATTCACTATAAACAAAAAAATATATATTATTTGCTACTGGTAACATAAAATGTAGGTGGAACCTCATGGCATCCGGAGCCGTAAAAACAGTTACAAAAAATTTATGATATTTTCTCAACTTTTTTTTGTGAATACCAAAATGTGTAGCTTTTCCTCTTCCTCTTCAATCCTCTTACAGTGGTAGAGCCCCGTAGTTGCTGCATAAATAGGCCGACTCGATCGGAGAAATACCACGACCTCTCAGAATATCGACGTAAAGTGGCTCTCATTGCGTTTCGCTCGGTGAGAGAGGTATCCGGAGGCACAACCCCTTTCCTCGTCCTCTTCCCATCAAAATTCCGACCCCTTCTATGTCCCATTGTGAGGGCTGGCAACGCAACTGTAACACTATTTGTGTTCAGGTGTCCATGGACGGTGATGGTTGCTTACCATCAGGTGCCTGCTCGTTTGCCTTCTAATACCATAAAAATAATTAAAAAACCCTATGGACTAAGTTGGGGGTAAGCATAACTTGCTCAGTTATACATAAAAATTTGATAATATATCCTTCTGAGCTGTATTCACCTCTTTCACCGAAATATAGCCTTTTTCTTACCCAGTGGAAACCTGTTAAAGGTCCCAACAGCACCGGGTGGTGCTGTTGGTTATATTGGACTCCCTCCTAACCACCACCATCGGGACAGTATACCAACTAAAACCACTAGGGTGTTCCTCCTCACCACATTCGCGGGGTCGCGGGAAACGTCCTAACATACACCTACCGACCCCGTCTGGCCGAAATGTAAACTGGATTGCAAACAAAATTCTCAATTTCTGATCCGAATTTTGATTGGTATCAATGCTCTATGAGATCTGTCAAATTATTTTGATATGGAAGTACTTACTTCATCAGAGCATCCGCTAAACGCCGACCTAAATGGTCCATAGATATTGCAATAGCTGCAGAATTCACCAATCCATCATCTTCTTTTGCGACCCAATTATGTCCAAGGGGCGTCAAACTCTTGACTACCATTACATCAGTGTCGAGATACACTCCACCCCATTTATATAAAGTGAGATATCTGAGAGCATCAGACGTATGCTCTACCCACCACTGACTTTTTGATAACGGTTTACTTGCCAACATTTCTTCTAGAGGAGTATTCTTTGCGTATTCCAATATATTAACTCTTGCGACTCTTAAGTTCTTGAATAATTGAAGCTTTGCAAGACAACTCTGTTTTAATACTGTCTCAGAAACTGGTGAACTGAATAACACGTAGATCTCTCTTCTGGGATGCGCTCTTGCTGCCGATTCTATGGCGCAAGCTTGACGGGAATTAAGCCCGCCACGGCAAGACGTCTCGTGAAAGAATATGGAGTTCGGTCTTGGAGAGAAGTTGGAGTTCTCTGCTGCTGGCAATGCATCACCCTCATCTGTGTAATGACAGGACACGTTGTTAACTTCGTTCAGATGTATAACGTGGGGTTCCGCATAGTAAGATACGTCATGTTGATGCACATAGAAGATTGTGATACCACTTAAAATTAAAAATATGAAAATTATAATGAAATCCTTTCTAATTTGAAATTGTTTCCTTTTCTTTTGTTTGAGCGAGGGCATTGTTAAATTTTTTTCCGACATTTGTTTCAGGAAGAGTTATTTGTCCAATTTAAACATCACCTTATCAGTTTTGGCAATTAGTACAAACATGAGTTTTCAATTTACGTTACTTTAGTTGAGTAATAGGACATGTATGTTATGAGCGTAAAATTATGTGTAGGGGAGAGTGGGTATTAGTGGATCGCAGGTCACAGTTAATAATGTCTAATAACAAATTAAGTATTGTTTTCAAGCATTCAAACAAACCTGTATTTGACGGTCGGAGGAATCCAGAACGGATGCAAGGATAATGGTTGACGATGTAGTGCTGGAACAGGTGAATGAAATTGTATATCTTGGATGTGCTTTTAGCAGGGATGGAAGGTACACCGCTGATGTAGAAAGAAGACTAGCGTTAGGAAATAAAGTAAATGGGGCGTTGGGCAGATTCCTGGGCGCAAAAGATATTAGCAGAAAAGCCCAGCTAGCAATTCACAATGCAATACTGATCCCAACGCTAACTTATGGAAGCGAGAGCGTAGAGCGTGCATGAAAGTAGGATAAACGCGTTCGAAATGAGGGCATTGCGCAAAATCTGCGGAGTGACCCTCGCTGACCGCGTGGAAAACAACAAGGTTATAAGGAAGGAAGTCGGATTGAAAGAGAGTGTCGGTGTAAAAGTAAGAAAGGGCATGCTCCGATGGTTCGGACATGTAGAAAGGATGGATGATGCAAGACTGACTAAGCAGATATACAATTCAAAAGCGGATGGATGTAGGAGTCGAGGACGGCCTAGACACACATTCCATGACCAAATAGAACGTGTTCTGGAGGAAGGTGATGTTAGGAGCCTCATAAATAGACGCGCGCGCATGAAAAGAGTTATGAAAGTCAACGAAGCGAGTGACGTGTGTAAGAATCGTGCCTTATGGCGTTCCGTTCTCTCTGCCTACCCCGCTAGGGATTTGGCGTGAAGTTATGTATGATGTATGTATGTCTTTACTTGTTTGCGACTGTACTAGTTGCCGGCGAGGTATCAAAGTGGGAACATGTGCTGCTCTATTCTTCCCCTAAGTAAGTACCTAATCTATATTTTTACGAGATTTTGAAATTTGTTTAATATCTAAACAAATGAGAAATGTAGATATTATTGCTTGAACGTACATTTGTCATTTATAAGAGTCGTTGTAGTGCATATTAATTTGCCCCAAAATGGATAGTTTGTTTTTGGTTAATATTCTTTTTCTAAAACGGTTAATGAGTCACAGTGAATCATTTTTTATTGGGTCACAGTGAGTCGGATGATGCATTGTAATCTGTAAAGCTAAGACTTATTTGCATTTTGCTTTTTAGGTAAAAATGCCTCGCAATCAAGTAAGAAAGACTAGTATCGGATTTCGAAGGGGTGGATGAAAGAAGAAGACTACATTTATCTTAAGTTCACGCTTCTCTTAGTCAAAGTCAAAAGTCAAAATAAGTTTTATTTTCATAGGACTTCACAGACACTTAAAAATAGTCAACAAGTACATTTTAACTTTATTATTTTAAATTAACTACTTAACACGAGCGCTTGAGGAAAGTGCGTCCGTGGAACAAGAAAACACGGACGCAATCGCCACGAGCGGCCCGATTCCGAGTGTAGGGGCTATCATGAGAAGAATCGGGCAAGAAACTCATGTGCCAAATACTCTTTTCAAACTATTAAACATAAATAACAATAATATTAATATCGCTACTGAAAACAAAGCAGTAGACTCGTGCATAAAAGGTGTAGCAGCCAGAATACTCGACCATCACAGCAAATTAATATCAACGTCCTAAAAAGAAAAACTATGCAAATATATTAGTCGAGCGAAACTGACGCGACATCTTTTATTTAGAGTGGTAGCGTTGTGCAATAAATAAAACTTATAGGTATGTACATATATTATAAACAATATCAAGGCAAATTTTAAATTAGAAAGTGTAGGTATATACATAACTATCAGAAATTATTACGGAACGCCTCCACTCCAGAACATGTGAACAAATTTCAACACGCAAACTACAGAATCCGCGTTGAGCAAGCAACTTGACGGTCCCAAGATGACTTGTCCGTCATGAAGTCATTGATAGTGTAATAAGCACCAGCAACGAGACGATCCTTCACCGCCCGACTAAACCGATCGAATGACAGAGCCAGGATATGAGCAGGGACTCTATTATAAAAGTCTTAAAGTTTAATCACGTATTACTGTTAAAAAAGAGTTTACATTTGATAATTTTAGGTCTAGGATAACCTATTTCTGGGTTCATACTAAACGGATTGATGGTACCTACTGGATGAACGGTACAGAAATAAAAATATTTTAATATGAAAATTTTCAAAATTCTCAATTTTTTAAAGTGCCTGTAAATTGGTATAATACTCGGCATTAAATGACTTTTACTTTAGATATACACTTTATCATGAACTTTTTTCATTTAAAAAAAAGTTATCCACTCTTTCCCACTCTCCCCTAATATTTCACTCGATCTATAATTTAGTACATTATTATAAACACAACGTCCTTTCATCTCAGCTAACTACATCTGCATACAATCCTAACTTTCTAAATAATTATTGTTACACTTTATATCGCTGATCGCGTAGAAAATAAGATTGTATGGAAGTAAATTGGATTGAAAGAAAATGTCGGTGTAAAAGTAAGGAAGGGCAAGCTCCGATGGTTCCGACATGTACCTAGAAAGAATGTATGATGGAATATTGACTAAGCATTAAGCAGATATACAGTAAAAAGCAAAAGGCTGAAGCAATGAATGGCCAAGACACACATTTCATGACCAAATTGAACAGGGGCGTAGCGTGCCTTGGTAGGGCCCCGTATAAAAATGGATTTGGGGGCCCATGAAGAGCAAAGATTTCTCATAAAATGGGTAGAAATAGTTATTCATCCTGAAATTTTGTATGAGTGTCACTTTTCCAAATTTTTTACAAAAAAATCTAAATAAATATACTCTCCTTGACTTTTTTCCGGCAAAACTGGTTTAATAAATCTCTTATAATTTGAGCTTTAATTTTTTAAAAGTTTCTGCCTCTATGGACAATAGTGACAATGTGTGATAAATATCGATGACTGAAAACTTTGTGCCCGTTATTGCAATAGGTTCGCCACCTATTCCATTTGGGACGTAAACCTATCGTCCAGACGAGGCTTTACAGCTGCTGCCTACACCTTCGGGTAACAAAAGGCGTGAAGTTATGTATGTTATCAGGAAAGCGAATAAAACAATATCAATCAACATTGTATACTTTTACTTTTTTATTCATTTAATAACTTATTCAATTCAATTAAATAAAAGTCGAAACATTTCCTTCCTTTCGTTTCTTAAAACGATATCACTATTTGTATTGGGACTTAAATAATATATATTCACCAGTTACATATACAAATAGGCATTCGATAATTGCACAATGGGCTTTATTGTAATTATAAAATAACAAATAGCTGAGAGCATTAAATTTTGAAACAAAAATTACGTCCATCCTTCAGTCACTTTCTCGGTCGTGGCTTTATTTACACATATTAAATAAAATTGTAGTGTCTGTTTGTACAATTGAAACAAATAGTTTCTAATACCTACATATGAATATATACAGGGTGCATACACCAAAGCAATTTTTTTTTTTACAATTTGTGTCTGTTTGTTCCGGGTAATTTCTGAGATGGCTGGACCGATTTTGACGGGACTTTTATTGGGAGGTAGCTGGTGTAATAAGGAGTAACTTAGGGTACTAGTTTTTTTTTACGAAAAATCATTTATTGATTGCTTTTGACGCGAAACGAAGTTCACTGGGTCAGCTAGTTTAAAGTAACTTCATTGAAACTATTAAATATGACTAAAAACCTAACTATGAATCATTGGTGGGTTTCTTGGCGTAGTGGCTGCTGTGTCAGCAGTCGACGGATTAGCGTTCTACAAATGTTTATAAGATACACACAAGAAGCCAGTAATCTTTCTCTCGGGACTTCGCTGCCTCCATTTTAGATCATTCTACATCAGAAAATAATTGGTAAGTATAACGAACATTTTTTGTTTGTAATGCCGTTAAAATTAAGCATAAAATTACAACTAGTTCTTACCGTTGTTCTGCCCATGCTAAATTTAGTTTCAAACCACGAAGAATAGAAACATAATGTTGAACGAATGGTCTCAATTTAGGGAAAAGAATTTTCTCCGGTGGAGGGCACCATCCTTCGAGAAGCATTCGTTCAAATCCTTACGCGGGAAGGTTTGTCGCCGTTGTCAGCTCAATTTAATACTAACGAAATCCTAGTGCTGCCAATGGCAGAAAAGGTAATGTAGATTTCATTTTATTATTGTGGAAAATCCTAGATCGTTCGGACTCCTGTGTTTCTATACTTCGCGTTTCAAACTATCAAATTGTTTGAATTTAAAGAGTCTGACAAATCATTTGATAGAATGAGGCGTCGTTTGACTCAGCTTGTCCCGATTGGATAAAATTGTGATGTTTGTTAACCATGTTTAATTGTTTGCAGGGAGCAGGATTTATCAGGTTTGACTTGATATAGCGGTCCTCATTCAATGCACATTTGTTTTAAAAGCAGAATATTTACTAAGATTGACTACTACAGAATATTTACTAAGACTGTACATTAACGTGGTCTAGGAAACTTCTCTATAGGTATTAGATCAAGTACAATTGTTAGACCCCAGAGACTTTCTAAAATATTATCATAAAATAACTATTGCATGAAGAACTTTTATTTTTAATCCCATTTCACAATGGAATATCTGCTCTAATATGGCCTTATGATTGTCACTGGTATAACTGAAAGGAAGACTTTTTATACATCAAATTATCATTGTGTAGAAATCCAATTTAAAATTATGTTTGAAATTGTTAAATTCGACCCATAATATGATTATGGACAATTTAAAATGGCGGGAGTAGGAGCTGTAAATTACAATTTTAAAACATCCGGTCTTATAAATAAAATTATTCACACATTTATACATGCATATAAATAACAACTAGTTCTTCAATATTATAATATACCGACATAACTTGTATACTAACATAGAGAATATTTGTAGACGACTGCTTACCCGAGTTCATGTCCCAATAAAAATAATTTACTTTGGAAAAACAAATTAAAAATATCTTATACATACTAAATTAAAATAAAAAAAACATACATACACGTTTGTACTGAAACCGTGCTTGTTATCACCTCAATAATTACCAATTCTGTCTGTTTGACAATTCAATATTTTCCACCATAGAGTTACATGAAAATGGTCCATTGAAAATGTTACCTGAATTTTACATTTCTTAGAGGACGCAATTTTATTCTTGGGCCATGTAGGGCGGTACTTGCGTCTTACAGAAAATCGTAAAGAAATAATTTGTAGCAAATCGCCTACAAATATTATGTTCGTGTAACTTTTACCACAAACGTTAAACTAATGTAGTTATAATCGAAAAAGTGTTTGCTGTAAATTTAACGTGTTATTTTTTTTTTTTTAATGTAGGTAATTTGTACCATATTTAATTAATATACAAAAAGACAGATTTTGAACAAAAATTGCCAAATTTCTGAAATAACAATACGGATTGAAGTGGTAACAACACGGATGGAGTGCCACATCGATGGCACACATCACTTTGCCTCACCAAGTATCAACTTAACAACAATTTGGACAAATAATGATGCCATGATTTCATCAGTTAAGGACACCTTCAGACCTGTTCAATTAGTTTATTCATACCTATGTTTTTTTTTAATATACAATCAAACTCACTCTCACTCTCTCTTTTATATTACTTCACTTCGTTCTTTCTTTCTTTCGTTCACTTCCGTTATTACTTCACTTAGATCACAACTATACCTTACACAACTCAATTCAGTTGGAACGTACTGTGACACACATTCACCCTTATCCTACTATTGCTATTTAATACTATGTAAGACCTTTTAATATATTTTATTATATT